>CM059427.1:193818020-194418020 GCA_030390025.1 Squalus acanthias | reverse complement strand
TTCTATTTGTTCTCAGATATTCTGCAGCTTCACCCTGCTCTGTGGGATATCTTAGGTGCAGTCGTCCTGAGCTAATCAATAACGCAGAGTATAAAGATTATATTCCGTACGCACTTTAAAGAGCACTGGGTCTTTCGAAACCTCAGAAGTCTCTTTTGAAACCACTTTGTAACCTGAGGCAGAGGATTCTGAGGTTTATAAAAGCCTGTGTTTGCTCTAAACAAATATTACTCTGACAAGTGGCATCGCTCTGAATCCCTCCTGTGTAACAGTTAAAATCATTTCTCATGTGCCCTGAAATTACTTTGTCAGATATATTAATGAAGGCATTTGACTGTTTACAGATCCTAACGCACTTTCCTAAATTCTCCCAAGCATCTCCAATTCTTCACAGCTGGCCAAATACACAACTAGTCTGTCAAAGGAGAGAGTATTACCAGAAGAGCTTCTTTTAAAATATTACCCAGCTCCTAAGAATCGGCATTAATATTTTTCCATTTCTGCTGGTTTTGTAAAGTGTTATGGGGAGAAAGTAGGATACTGTGCACACTGCTTGCCACACTGTCCTGGTAGATGTCGTCATGATAGCCCTGGCTAATCGGCAATGGAGATGAAAACCAATAGCACACCCAATAACCAGGTATCAGCTGTGGCTAAGTGGGTAGCATGCTTCCCTGTAGCTCAAAAGGTTGTGAGTTCAAACCCCAGCCCAGCAGGACTTGACCACAAAATCTATACTTATGCTTTAATGGAGTGCTGCACTATTGGAGGTGTTGTCTTTTGAATGAGATGTTAAACCAAGAACCCATCTTCCCTCTCAGGTGGATGTAAAAGAGGACAGCAGTGGTTCAAATGATTCATTTTCCCAGGGAGAAAAGATATATTTATAGAGTTAGATGAAGTGGGGTTGGAGGAGGCTCGTGCGAATCTCCCTACGGTCCGGCTGTAATTCTATATTACTATCTGGATCACGGAATGACCTCTAGCAAGTGCCGGCAGGCTTTCAAGCTCTAAAAGGCGCCTCAAACCTGTCCTCACCTGCCGCGGCACATCAACCTGGGGTCACTAGACTAGCGGAGATTCTCCATCTTTTTTCCCTAAAACAGGGGCACTGAGACATATGTAGCGCCCCCTACTGTTGCAGCGGCCAAAAGACCCACCACAGAGCAATGATTAAATCTGGGCTGTTGTTTTTTTTCACTGAGCCTTCGAAGGCAGGGCAGGGGTAGGTCAAAATACATACCTTATAATAAAACAAAGAACTTGCATTTATATAGCACCTTTCACGACTTCAGGATGTCCCAAGGCGCTTTACGGCCCTTGGAGTACTGTTGAAAGTGTGGTCACTGTTGCAATGTAGGAAACGTGGCAGCCAATTTGGGCCCAGCAAGCTCCCACCAACAGCAATGAGATAAATGACCAGACGATCTGTTTTAGTGACGTTGCTTGAGAGATGAATATTGGCCCAGGACTCATAAGCATTTATTCATTTAGGTTTTAGCTCATTATGGTTTATTTTAGTGCTTAGTTTCAACGCCTACATTGATGCTTAAAAGACAGAATTAACATACGCCTTTATTGTTAAAGTGTAAACAAACGTAATGTCACAGGCTCTGCTTGTTGTTCCTAATGAGAATAATTGGACTCCAAGCTTATCAATAAAGGAGTTGCAAATGAGTTTTAAGTTACACTCTGCATTATCTCAATTGACCTTTCAGTGACAATGTGTTCTGCAGTCATTAAAGGTCCACCTTCTTCAATAAAACCCGTGACTCTTTCCACATTGATTGAGATTTTTTTTTCTCTGCTTATTTTGCATGCAAATTATTTTAAAGGAGTTTGGGGCAATGAGAAACAATAAGGTGCAAATTCCCATTTGACAGCCTGTCCCTGTTACATGACTTTGCAATTGAAGCGATTTTTTTTTAAATCTCAATTTTTTTGGGGTGAAATCCATTTTTTCTAATTACAATTTCATCATAGAATCATAGAATGGTTAGAGCACAGAAGGAGGCCATTCGGCCCGTCGAGCCCGTGCCGGCTCTCTGCAGGAGCACTTCAGCTAGTCCCACTCCCCCCGCCCTTTCCCCGTAGCCCTGCAAATGTTTTTCCTTCAGGTACTTATCCAACTCCCTTTAAAAAGCTGTGATTGAGTCTGCCTCCACCACCCTTTCAGGCAATGCATTCCAGATCCTAACCACTCGCTGCGTAAAAAAGTTTTTTCTTATGTCGCCTTTGGGTCTTTTGCTAATCACATTATATCTGTGTCCTTTAGTTCTCAACCCTTCTGCCAATGGGAACAGTTTCTCTCTGTCCAGACCCCCTCATGAATTTGAACACCTCTATCAAATCTCCTCTCAATCTTCTCTGCTCTAAGGAGAACAACCCCAGCTTCTCTAGTCTATCCTTGGAATTTAATCAGGGAAGTTTCATGTAAACCTTTATAAATCACTGGTTAGACCTCAGCTAGAGTATTGTGTCCAATTCTGGGCACCACACTTTAGGAAAGACCTTGATGAGGGTGCAGAGGAGATTTACCAGAATGGTACCAGGGATGCAGGACTTCAGTTATGTAGAGAGATGCTTCTCCATAGAGCAGAGAAGGTAAAGGGGAGATTTAATAGAGGTGTTCAAAAATATATGGGGTTTTCATAGAGTCCACTGGCAGGAGGGTCGGTAACCAGAAGACACAGATTCAAGATAATTGGCAAAAGAACCAGAGGGGAGATGAGGAGAATTCTTGTTACTCAGCGTGTTGTTATGGTTTGGATTGCACTGTCTGAAAGGGCGGTGGGAGCAGATTCAATAGTAACTTTCAAATGGGAATTGGACAAATACTTGAAAAGGAGAAAATTGGCAGGACTATGAGGAAAGAGCAGGGGGGAGTGGGACTAATTGGGCAGCTCTTTCAAAGAGCCGGCATAGGCACGATGGGCTGAATGGCCTCCTTCTGTGCTGTATGTATCTATGATAATCAACAGCCAAGTGGAATTGTACACTGAAAAGTAAAGTGAATGGGTGCAGTCTTTCAATGAACAAGAGGGAAGTGGCATTATCTTTGCATTCTTATTTGTGATATTGCACAATAAGATATGGGAATATCACATTCTTATAAGTAATTGAATGTGGCAAACACTGGAATGACTGTTTTATTAGTTAGGAGCCCATTTTCTGCCTCAATTAACCGCCCAGTATGGTACGACTTGCACAGTCCAGGCACATTGAACCCTGATCTGTGCTGTGGTAACTCATCACAGCCAAGGAAGCAGTGGGTGCTGGAATTGGCCGTGGATCACCTGAAGGAGAAAATCAACGAGGAAGTACCACCTTCCATCCATTGACTCCTCGCGGTAAGTTTGCATTTATGGATGTTGAATGAAGCTTGGCTGTGATGCTTCTATGGATAAATAGCCTTTTTTTATTCATTCATGGGATGTGGGCGTTGCTGGCAAGGTCAGCAGTTATTTCCCATCCCTAATTGTCCTTGAGAAGGTGGTGGTGAGCCGACTTCTTGAACCGCTGCAGTCCGTGTGGTGAAGGTACTCCCACAGTGCTGTTAGGGAGGGAGTTCCTGGATTTTGACCCAGCGACGATGAAGGAACGGCGATATATTTCCAAGTCAGGATGGTGTGTGCTTGGAGGTGATGGTGTTTCCATTTGCCTAGGAACTTAGGAACAGGAGTTGACCATTGAGCCCCTCGAGCCTGTTCCGCCATTCAATGAGATCATGGCTGATCTGCGACCTAACTCCATATACCCGCCTTTGGCCCATATCCATTAATACCTTTGGTTAACAAAAAGATATCAATCTCAGATTTAAAATTAATAATTGATCTCGCATCAATTGCCGTTTGAGGAAGAGAGTTCCAAACTTTTAGCATCTGTTGTGTATAGAAGTGTTTCCTAATTGCACTTCTGAAAGGTCTGGCTCTAATTTTTAGATTATGCCCCCGAGTCCTAGAATCCCCAACCATCGGAAATAGTTTCTCTCTATCTACCCTATCTGTTCCCCTTAATGGGCCAGAACTTCGGGTCTCCACGGGTGAGTACACGCTGTGTACTCACCCGTAGACCCAACGAAAGTGCCGGTTTTGCGCATGCAGTGCGCATGCGCTTGAAACCGGAACTTCCGTTCCCTTGAAGGAAGGGGTTCGGAGGTCAAACGCGTGCGCTGGAGAGGCAGCGCGCACGCATCGAACCTCCGCTTTTTTTTCAGGTTTCTCTGTGAGGGTAAGTCCCCAGCAGCTGCGCGGGGAAAAAGCAGGCGCAAGGCCTGCTTTTAACAAGGTAAGTGGTGAATTAAGTAATATTTAAACATTTTTTCCACAGGTTTATCTTTTTTCAATACTTTAAAGAAAGGTAAGTTTATTTTTAGCCCCATTAAGAACTGTAATTAATTTTTTCAAAAATTTAAATTTTTGATTAAAATAGTTAATTTATGTAATTTATACTTATTTTAAAAATGTGATTAAAAAAAAAATATTTGAAGTTTTAGTTAGGTTTTGGGGCCGATCTCTATTCATAGATTTGACAGGTCTTCCTGTCAAATCTGTGAATGGAGATTCTCTGCTCCAATTGGCTCTCCATGGCCCACGCGATCCCAGGGGACGCTTCGAACTAACTACGCCCCTGGGATACGCAAGCACTGCACACCGGCAGCTGGAGGAGGCCCAGGATCAGAATCCCACGCGGGCCCACAGCACAACGGCAGGCGCGCTATGTAAGTGCAGGTTGGGGGCTTGCACCCGCGGGAAGCCTCCGACCCAAATTTCTGGCCCATTATCTTGAAAACTTTGATCAGATCTTAACCTTCTAAATTCTAGGGAATACAACCCTAATTTGTGTAATCTCTCCTCACAACTTAACCCTTGAAATCCAGGTAGCATTCTGGTAAACCTACGCTGCACTCCCTCCAAGGCCAATATATCCTTCCTAAGGTGTGAAGCCCAGAACTGCTCACAGTACTCCAGGAGTGGTCTAACAGGGCTTCGTATAGCTGCAGCATAACTTCTAACCCCTTGTATTCTAGTGCTACCTGCTGCCCTTGTCCTTCTAGGTGGTAGAGGTCGCGGGTTTGGGAAGTGCTGTCAAAGAACCATTGGTCAGTTGCTGCGGTGCATCTTGTACACGGTGCACACTGCAGCCACGGTGCGCCGGTGATGGACAGAGTGAATGTTTAAGGTGGTGGCTGCCACTTATTAACACACACGAAGCCATTAATTCTGAGCAGTATTTCTCCCCGAATGGTAAGTACGCCAAGCAACCACGATGGGTTCAGGTTCAATTCCCAGTCTACCTTATTAGTTAGCTAATATCGCTGTGGATTAGTTATTTTTTCATCCACTTTCGGGATGTGAGCACGGCTGGAAAGGCCGGCAGTTATTGCCTGTTCTTGGTTTGACCGAGAAGGTGGCAACTAAGGACAGCTGCCACCTTCATTTTGATACAACCAAGATGGCTTGCTCGGCCACTTCAGAGGGCAGTGTAAGAGTCAACCACATTGTTGTGGGACGAGGCTGGACCAGGTTTCCTTCACCTAAAGGAGGTGAGTGAACCAGTTGGGTTTTTACAATAATCCGACAGCTTCATGATGATTTTTATTTCCAGCTCCTTTTAACGTTAAATTCAAATTCTCAAGCAATCCACGGTGGGATTTGAACTCACGTTCAGTGATGGATTATTAGCCCAGAGCTCACTGGGTTACTAGACCAGTAACATAACTACTAGACTACCGTGGCCTGGGAGTTGAAATGCTACAATAAGCCCAGGTGCTCTCTCTGCCAGGAAGGATAAAAATGACCATCCATCGATTCCCCTTTGCTGGAAGGAGGACAGGATTGGACTGAGACACTGTGATAAAATAACCTGCCAAGACTTGTGGGAAAGCAGTGGTGGGCAGCCAGTGCCCACGCAACCATACTTCAAATATGAGTCAGCACCGAGAAAAACAAAAAAGCTTTGACAATTGCAGTGTAAATACACATCATTGAGAACATTCTCCATCATTCACTACTGAGCAGCGCCCTGGAGATGAGGATGAGTGATGTTCCACTATACACACCAGAGTTGGAGGTGAGTAATGTTTCACACTACACAGACTCAATATACTTCCTCATTCTCTCTTCAGTCATAATATTCTCGATGTCGGCTGTATAAACTGCGCTGTTGTTCTGTGTGGACTGCCAGTTGGTCACACTCTCACCTCTGAGGCAGGAGGTTGTGGGTTCAATGACTCACTCCAGAGGCCTGAGCACAAAAGTCAAGGCTGGCACTCCAGTGCAGTGCTGAGGGAGTGCTGCACTGTCTGAGGTGCCATCTTACGGATAAGATGTTAAACCGAGGCCCCGTCTGCTCGCTCGGGTGGACATGAAAGATCTCATGGCACTATTTTGAAGAAGAGCAGGGGAGTTATCCCGGCCAATATTTATCTCTCAATCAACATCACTTAAAACAGATTATCTGATCATTATCACATTGCTGTTTGTGGGAGCTTGCTGTGCATGCTTATGCTCCACTTGAACTCCTCCCATCCTTCCTCATCTAACTCTATCAGCATAAACCTCAATTCCCTTCTCCCTCGTTTGCTTCTCCAGCCTCCCCATAAATGCATCTATGCTTTTTGCCTCACCTACTCCCTGTGGTAGCGAGTTCCACATTCTCACCACTCTCTGGGTAAAGAAGTCGATACTCATTGGAATTTAGAAGGAGAGGTGATCTTATTGAAACACATAAGATACTGAGGGGGCTCGACAAGGTAGATGCGGAGAGGATGTTTCCCCTCGTGGGGAAATCTAGAACTCGGGGGCATAGTTTCAGAATAAAGGGTCGCCCTTTTAGAACTGAGATGAGGAGGAATTTCTTCTCTCAGAGGGTCGTAAATCTGTGGAATTCTCTGCCCCAGAGAGCCGTGGAGGCTGGGTCATTAAATACATTTAAGGTGGAGATAGACAGATTTTTGTAAGATAAGGGAGTGAAGGGTTATGGGGAACGGGCAGGGAAGTGGCTTTGAGCCCAAGATCAGCCATGATCTTATTGAATGGCGGAGCAGGCTCGAGGGGCCAAGTGGCCTATTCCTGCTCCTACTTCTTATGTTCTTAAAGACTTGCATTTATATAGCGTCTTTCATGACCATCGGATGTCTCAAGGCACTTTACAGCCAATAAAGTACTTTTTTGTAATGTGTGAAATACGGCAGCCAATTTGCACACAGCAAGCTCTCACAAACAGCAATGTGATAATGACCAGATAATCTGTTTTTGTTATGTTGGTTGAGGGATAAATATTGGCCAGGACACTGAGGATAACTCCCCATCACTTCTTTGAAATAGTGGCCATGGGATCTTTTACATCCACCTGAGAGAGCAGACGGGGCCTCGGTTTAACATCTCATCTGAGAGACGGCACCTCTGACAGTGCAGCGCTCCCTCAGTAGTGCACCTCCGACAGTACAGCGCTCCCTCAGTACTGCACCGCCGACAGTGCAGCGCTCCCTCAGTACTGCCCCTCCGACAGTGCGGCGCTCCCTCAGTACTGCCCCTCCGACAGTGTGGCGCTCCCTCAGTACTGCCCCTCCGACAGTGCGGCGCTCCCTCAGTACTGACCCTCTGACAGTGTGGCGCTCCCTCAGTACTGCCCCTCCGACAGTGCGGCGCTCCCTCAGTACTGCCCCTCCGACAGTGTGGCGCTCCCTCAGTACTGCCCTCCGACAGTGTGGCGCTCCCTCAGTACTGCACCTTCGACGGTGCAGAGCTCCCTCAGTCCTGTCCCTCCGACAGTGCAGAGCTCCCTCAGTACTGCCCCTCTGATAGTGCAGAGCTCCCTCAGTACTGCACCTTCGACGGTGCAGAGCTCCCTCAGTACTGCCCCTCCGACAGTGCAGAGCTCCCTCAGTACTGCCCCTCCGACAGTGCGGCGCTCCCTCAGTACCGCCCCTCCGACAGTGCAGCGCTCCCTCAGCCTAGATTTTTGTGCTCAAGTCTCTGGAGTGGGACTTGAACCCACAACCTTCTGACTCGGAGGCGAGGGTGCTGCCCACTGAACCACAGCTGATACATCTAAGAGGTTCTGCTTATCAGGAAAGATTGAACAGGCTGGGGCTCATTTCTCTGGAAAAGCGAAGGCTGAGGGGTGACCTGATAGAGTCTTCAAAATTAAATCCCATCAACGTATCCTTCTATTCTTTTCTCCCTCATGTGCTTATCTAGCTTCCCCTTAAATGTATCTGTGCTATTCGCCTCAACCACTCCCTGTGGTAGCGAGTTCCACATTCTCACCACTCTCTGGGTAAAGAAGTTTCTTCTGAATTCCCGATTTGATTTCTGGGTGACTATCTTTTATATTGATGGCCTCTAGTTTTGCTCTTGCCCACGAGTGGAAACACTCTCTCTCTCTCTCTCTCTCTCTGTGTGTCTACTCTATCAAATCCTTTTCATAATTTTATTTCACATATAAAAGCATATCTGTGAATACATTCTCCTTCATTTTCGATCATTTATTAGCGAGCAATGCTGCTGATCTGAAGGTGAGTAATGTTTGCACCATACAGACTCTGTTTCTCCTCAGTCATAATATTCTCGCCTTGCCCTTGCGTAAACTGCGCTGATGTTTCTTCCCCTGCAAAGAATTGAATATTTCCCAGGTATTGCATTTCAATAATCTCATTATCTGACTGGACTGCTCAACTGAGAGGCAGCCTAAATACTGATAAGCTGAGTTTGGTGACATCAGTCTTCGGCAGCAACAGATATTATTTACGATTTAAAGGACATCAGAGACGGACATTGTCATCATTCATTTCTGGCTGCTTTTATGTACACTACACAGGGAGTGATAACATGAAGCGAGTTGCAATTTCCCCAATTAAAAACATTTTTTTTCCCTCTTGGATCTGTTTGAAAGGTGCAGTCTCCAAAACTGTGAGGCAGAAATTTCTCATGAGAATAGCCCTTTGATAAAACCCAGATACAGGCCATAATTGTTCCCCAGCCATCAGAGACGTTAGTCACCAATTAACATGGGAAATTAAACTCAGTGGCATTGGGAAACGACAAGCCTATCTGGATTGGAATGTGACATTGAATCTGTCAGAGAACAGTCTTCGTTTACTCGGATATTCTACTAAGATTTACAAAGGAAAGAAAAAAAACAGCCCCAGTAGCAATAATTTGTCAGTGTCAAGCAATGGAACCATAAGGACAAACAGAATGGAGAATGGAAATATTATATAAGTAGCACCAGAGTTGCCTGAATTGCTTTAGGTCTGTGCTATATCTGATTTTGAATTGCTTGAAAACTAGTTGTAATTTTGTATATATCAGATTTTAGAACTGCTGAATTAGACTTACTGGTAAGAGGTATCAGCTGTGGCTCAGTGGGTAGCACACTCGCCTCTCTGTATCAGAAGGTTGTGGGTTCAAGTCCCACTCCAAGGACTTTGAGCACATAAAGCTAGGCTGACACGACACTCCAGTGCAGTGCTGAGGGAGTGCTGGAGAGAACTCCTCTGCTTTTCTTCGAAGTAGTGCCGTGGGATCTTTTACATTCACTTGAGAGAGCAGACGGGGCCTCGGTTTAACATCTCCTCCAAAAGACGGCACCTCCGACAGTGCAGTGCTGAGGGAGTGCTGTACTGCACTGTCAGAGGTGCCGTCTTTCGGATGAGATGTTAAAGTGAGGCCCCGTCTGCCCTCTCAAGTGAATGTAAAAGATCCCACGGCACTACTTCGAAGAAGAGCAGGGGAGTTCTCTCCAGTGTCTTGGCCAATATTTATCCCTCAATCAACATCACTAAAACAGATTATCTGGTTATTATCACATTGCTGTTTGTGGGAGCTTGCTGTGCGCAAATTGGCCGCCACGTTTCCCACATTACAATAGTGACTGCACCTCATTGGCTGTAAATCTCTTTGGGATGTCCAGAGGTCATAATAATATGCACTCCCTCCTGGCTAAGCTTTAGTTTTATACCAAAGCTTGCTTTTAAAAAAAATTAAATTTGTTTTCAGGATGGGGCCACATTTATTTCCCATCGCTAGTTGCCCTGCGAAGGAGGTGATGGGCATTCTACTTGAACTGCAGCCATTCTTGTGGTGATGGGTCTGCCCTGTTGGGTAGGGAATTCCAGGATTTTACCCAGCGACAATGAAGGAACCACAATATATGAACAAGTCAAAGAATCATAGAATCGTGCAGCACAGAAGGAGGCCATTCGGCCCATTGTGCCTGTGCCAGCCCTTTGAAAGAGCGATCCAATTAGTCCCACCCATCCCTGCTCTTTCCCCATAGCCCTGCAATTTTCTCCTATCAAAACCTTTCATAATTTTGAACACCCCTATTAAATCTCCCCTTAACCATCCCTGTTTTAAGGACAACAATCCCAGGCTCTCCAGTCTCTCTGCATAACTGAAGTTCCTCATCCCTGCTACCATTCTAGTCAATCTTTTCTGCACCCTCCCCGAGGTCTTTATATCCTTCCCGAAGTGTGGTGCACAGAATTGAACACATTATTCCAGCTGAGGCCTAACCAGTGATTTATAAAAGGTCACTTATCTCATTGCTGTTTGTTGGGAGCTTGGTGTGTGCAATTTGGCTGCCGCGTTTCCTAGGTTACGACAGTGACTTTACTTGAAATGTACTTGACTAGCTCTGAAGTGCTTTGAGGTCATGAAAGGTGCTATATAAATGCGAGTTCATTCATAATTTTCTGATTGCCAAGCCTTGTTCTTTTTCGAGAAAGAACCTTACCACTATAGGTATGTAAAAAGGAAAAGATTAGCGAAAGTAAATGTGGGTCCCTTACAGGCTGAGACAGGAGAAATTATAATGGGGAATAAGGAAATGGCAGAGAAATTAAACAAATACTTTGTGTCTGACTTCACGGAAGAAGATGCAAAAAACTTCCCGGAAATAGTGGAAAACCAAGGCTCTATCGAGAATAAGGAACTGAAAGAAATTAGTATTAGTCAAAAAATAGTACTGGAGAAATTAATGGGACTGAAAGCCAATAAATCCCCTGGACCTGATGGCGTACATCCTAGGGTTTTGAAAGAAGTGACGATAGAGATAGTGGATGCACTGGCTGTCAATTTCCAAAATTCCATAGATTCTGGAACGGTTCCCACAGATTGGAAGGTAGCAAATGTAACCCCAATATTTAAGAAAGGAGGGAGAAGAGAAAATGGGGAACTACAGACCAGTTTGCCTGACATCAATAGTAGGGAAAATGCTAGAATCTATTATTAAGGACGTTGTAACAGGGCACTTAGAAAATAATGAAAGGATTGGGCAGAGTCAAAACGGATTTATGAAAGGGAAATTGTGTTTGACAAATCTATTAGAGTTTTTTGAGGTTTAACTAGCAGAATAGATATGGGGGAACCAGTGGATGTGGTGTATTGGGATTTTCAGAAGGCATTCAATAAGGTGCCACACAAGAGCTTATTAAACAAAATTAGGGCTCATGGGATTGGGGGTAATATACTACCATGGATTGAGGATTGGTTAACGGACAGAAAACTTGGGGCTCGATTTTAATAGCCCTGAGGAGGCGGGTTTGGAGGTGGGTGGGCAGTGAAAATCGGAAAAAATAGCTTCAGACAGTGAACCCGCCTCCATCCTGCCCCCATACGATTTTCATGAGTGTTGGGTCAGCCGCTCTCAAACTGACCCGACTGGAACCAGTATGAAAGGTAATTAAGGCAATTAACAGCCTGTTAACTGCCTTTCTAATCCTATTTTTATAGTGGTTTCCCATTTTCGTGCCTCTGGCTCCTGTTTCCCGTCTTGCCAGAAACAGGCCAGCTGCAAGAAGACGAGTTGCTGGAGGACATAATTTGTAGTCATTGATGCAGCACTTTGAAAGCGCTCCTGTAACATGGCTGACATTCAAATGCAACAACTTTGTTGTTGGAGGTTTGGGATAAGATTTTGGCACTCTGCTGACCTTGTGACTGTTCAAGCTGACAGCCATCTGCTGTGTGACCTGATTGGAATAATTTCAGGCCACTTCGACTGTGCGCTTGCAAGCTTCTTGCCTCAACTGAAATCTATAGCAATGGGATGGGGACTATTTATATCCTCTCATCCTGGTCATCAGATTCGGAGGAAGAGGAGCCGCGGCAGCACCACAACCAGCCATAACAGCAGCACCAGCACCACGAGCGCCAACCTCCTCCTCCCCCATCTGACGATGCATAGGGCGGAGGGCCTCACCGCAGGAGATACCCCCAGCACAGGGTTTACAGGCAGAGGATCAGCTTCCTCAGCATGACTGAGCAGCAGTGCCAAAGGAGGCTGAGACTTTTGAGAGACGTAGTCGCTGACATCTGCGCAAAGCTGCACCAACACCTGGAACCCAGAGGAGTGTGTGACACTCCTTACCAGTGGCTGTCAAAGTCACCACCGCACTCAAATTCTTTGCTTCGGCCTCCTTCCAAGGGTTCAGCTGCAGACATCAGCGGCATCTCCCAGTCGGCCGCACACGCCTGCATCACGCAGGTCACCGATGCCCTCTTTGCAAAGGCCCACAATTACATCCACTTCTCACGGATGGCTGAAGTGTGACGGCGTGCACGTTTGGCTTTGCCAATTTGGCAGGCTTGCCAATGGTGCAGGGCGTCATAGACTGCACACATGTAACCATTAGGGCTCCCTATCACAACTCAGCTGTATTTGTCAACTGCAAGGGATTCCAATCCCTAAACGTCCAGCATATTTGCGCAAAGTACCCTGGCAGTTACCATGATTCCTTTATCCTGCGCCAGTCTATGTGCCTCACCTCTTCCATCCGCCAACCCAACTTTCCGGATGGCTTCTTGGCGACAAGGGCTATCCCCTGAAAAAGTGGCTTATGACACCGATGAGGAGGCCATCAAATGATGCTGAGGAGCGCTACAATGTGAGTCACATATCCACCAGAAGCATCATCGAGCAAACCATCGGCTTGCTCAAAATGCGCTTCCGATGCCTAGACAGACCTGGAGGAGCCTTGCAGTATGCACCAGCCAGGGTGTCCAGAATCGTCGTGGTCTGCTGTGCCCTGCACAACATCGCACAGCAGCGCGGCTTAGTGCTGCCAGATGAACAAGTGGCTCAGCATACAGCCTCCTCCGAGGAAGAGAAAGAGGACGAAGAAGAGGATGAGGAGGAGGACGGGGAGCGACGCCTTTCGGGTCCGCAGGTGGCCAATCCAGCAGCAGGTGACCACATTACATAAGAACATAAGAAATAGGAGCAGGAATAGACCACTTGGCCCCTCGAGACTGCCCCGCCATTCCGTAAGATCATGGCTGATCTAGGGCTCAAAGCCACTTCCCCGCCCGCTCCCCGTAACCCTTCACTCCCTTATCTTGCAAAGATCTGTCTATCTCCAAGTTAAATGTATTTAATGACCCAGCCTCCACAGCTCTCTAGGGCAGAGAATTCCACAGATTTACGACCCTCTGAGAGAAGAAATTCCTCCTCATCTCAGTTCTAAAAGGGCGACCCTTTATTCTAAAACTGTGCCCCCGCATTCTAGATTTCCCCATGAGGGGAAACATCCTCTCTGCATCTACCTTGTCGAGCCCCCTCAGTATCTTATATGTTTCAATAAGATCACCTCTCATTCTTCTAAATTCCAATGAGTATAGGCCCAGCCTGCTCAACCTTTCCTCATAAGTCAACCCCCTCATCTCAGGAATTAACCTAGTGTATCGTCTCTGAACTGCCTCCAATACAAGTATATCCTTCCTTAAATAAGGAGACCAAAACTATACGCAGTACTCAAGGTGTGGTCTCACCAATACCCTGTACAGTTGTTGCAGGACTTCCCTGCTTTTATACTCCAACTCCTTTGAAATAAAGGCCAAAATTCCATTTGCCTTTTTGATTACTTGCTGTACCTGCATGCTGACTTTTTGTGTTTCATGCACAAGGACCCCCAGGTCCCTCTGAACTGTAGCATTTTGTAATCTCTCTCCATTTAAATAATATTGCTGGCCATCAGGCAAGGGATGCACTCATCCATGCCAGATTGGCGTAAAGTTACGCTTCAACCACAGTGGCTGGCACATGGAGAGAAATATAAGCCGACATTCCCAAAACCCCAGGCATCATCTGTCCATTAAACGGTGGTTTGCGCTCAGTGTCACCACCAACATTCTACATGGAATTCTCCCTCAGCCCTCACTCTTGAACTTCCATTTCCCAGAACACAGAGGCCACACTTTAGGTGATCTCAGCAGATCATTAAATTTTTTCGATACTGAACCCATGTGCGTCTGCACACAGACCTCAAACTCACCTCCTCAGCAATTTGCAGCCAAGCTGCCTTGGTTTGCTGAGGAGGCCTCCTCCTTGCGTTTCCAGGGAAGAGGACCTCCTGACATCCTCTAACTCCCTCCACAAGAGCATGGAGGGAGCCCTCATTGAACCTGGCTGCAGCCTTAGTTTTTGGGCCTGCCATTCCTGCAGCAGCCAGCACCTTTAAGAGGAGAAAAACTAATGCTTTTGCAAAGGGGACATGGCCCCTTTAAATTGTTACCTGAAACAACGCCTCATCAGAGGCGAGAATCTGACGCTTTGCTACCAATTGCCTGGAGGGACCTGCACGTCAGCCGTAACGAGGCCAATCAAGCGAAAATAGTAACTGCTGGGAGGCGGCATCCGGGAGCAGGTCCGAAAGCTGCCGAGCAGAGGGCCCGCCCTCAACCCACCTCCTCTATAAAGATCGCGGCCATAGAGTAGGAATAAACGGGTCATTTTTGGGTTGGCAGGCTGTAACTAGTGGTTGGGCTCAGCTATTCACAATCTACATCTATGATTTAATGAGGGGACCAAATGTAATATATCCAAGTTGGCTGATGATACAAAGCTGGGTGGGAATGTAAGTTGTGAGGAGGATTGCAAGGGGGCTTCAAGGGGACATAGACAGGCTAAGTGAGTGGGCAAGAACATGGCAAATGGAATATAATGTGGGTAAATGTGAAGTTCTCAACTTTGGTAGGAAAAATAGAAATGCAGAGTATTTTTAAAATGGTGAGAGATTGGGAAATGTTGGTGTTCAGAGGGACCTGGGTGTCCTTGTACACGAATCACTGAAAGTTAACATGCAGGTACAGCAAGCAATTAGGAAAGCAAATGGTATGTTGGCCTTTATTACAAGAGGATTTGAGTATAAGAGTAAAGAAGTCTTACTGCAATTATATAGGGCCCTGGTGAGACCACACCTGGAGTATTGTGTACAGTTTTGGTCTCCTTACCTAAGGAAGGATATACTTGCCATAGAGGGAGTGCATTGAAGGTTCACCAGACTGGTTCCTGGGATGGGGGGGGATTGTCCTATGAGGAGAGATTGAGTAGACTAGGCCTATATTCTCTAGAGTTTAGAAGAATGAGAGGTAATCTCATTGAAACATACAAAATTCTTACAGGGCTTGACAGGGTAGATGCAGGGAGGATGTTTCCCCAGGCTGGGTAGTCTAGAGCCAGGGGGGGTCACAGTCTCAGAATAAGGGGTTGGCCATTTAGGACTGAGATGAGGAGAAATTTCTTCACTCCGAGGTTGGTGAATCTTTGGAATTCTCTACCCCAGAGGGCTGTGGAGGCTCAGTCGTTGAGTGTATTCAAGACAGAGATCGATAGATTTTTGAATATTAAGGGAATCAAGGGATATGAGGATAGTGCAGGAAAGTGGAGATGAGGTAGAAGACCAACCATGATCTTGTTGAATGGCGGCGCAGGCTCGAGGGGCCAAATGGCCGACTCCTGCTCCTACTTCTTATGTTCTTAAAGTGTTTGTACTACTTGCTTCCTGTCACTTTCCCTGGTAACACATTCAACAAGTTGATTACCTTTTGACTGTAAAGGTTCCACCTGCTTCATCACCTTGCTCTTAAATTTCTCCTTTAAATGAGTGTTTTCAGGTATTTGAAGTCTTCACCCATGTGATTAACTTGCCTGGATCAAATTTATCAATTCCTTTCAGCATTGCAAAGGCTGTCATATCGTGGTATGTTTCCGCTGAATGTTTACTCATACTCCACAGAGTGTCAACCTTGAGGAGATAAATGTTAGATTTGTACCATAGTCATAGCCTAAGTGGGTGAAATTATTGCTAGTTTCCAGTGACAACAAACTTGCATTTGTTTTGTTCCTTGTTTCAATATATAAAGAACCTCTAGCGTGCACGACATGAGGCAGTTCCATTTATTTCCGAAATGAAAGAGTCAGGGAAACTGATTTCAGTTTGAGAGCCACTGTGCCAGCAATTTTCTTCCCTTATCGTGGGTGTAAGGTTATACGGGCACGAACTGGCAGATACTGCAACTAAAGCAAATCAGTCGACCATCCTCCTCTTTCGGTCCGACCGACCACGTCGCACATCTTCCCAATCCAGTTCAATGCGGATTTCCACTTTGTGTTTGCCTTAACTCTTTCCGTGCCTTGAACAAGTTTACTTATCTGTGCACAATCAGTCTCTGGGAGCACCCGATTAGGTGCATATTCAGCAGGCAGCAGATGAACCCGGTGTACTTTATGACTTAAAGGCCAACCTTGTCACGTTTGCGTGCAATCGCTCCAGTTGCAGATCTTAAGGAAGGAAAGAACTAGTACCTTTCATGTCCTCAAGATACCCAAAGTGCTTCATGGCCTAATGACGTACCGTCACGGTTATAAGGAAACGCGGCAGCCAATTTGGTCCCAGCAAGATCCCACGTGGGCGGGGGGGGGGGGGGTGTCCTCACTCCCCTGCACAGTTCATTGGTGGTGGTCCCAGTGGTATTGGTTGAGGAATAATTATTGGCCAGGACACCGGAGAGAACTCCCCTGCTCTTCTTCGAATGGTAAGATGACAAAAAAAAACTTCAAGGATTCTAAGAGTTAGCCCCACAAATGACATTAGGCTTACTGATCTGCAGTTACTCTGTTTCTCTTCCTCTCCCTTTTTGAACAAAGGTATAGCATTGTCTTTCATCTTTCAGCAGCTAGGGACGACTAAGGGAGATAAGGAGCTCCAGTTTTTGAAGTCCTGGGAAAGAATAAATTAGAATAGGAAATGATATAATCAGTTTGATTTCAACGCAGTGAGAATGAAAGGATAACATGCATAGTGAGTTTTTTTTCCAAAGTCTGACTTAAAATAGTGGACAAAGTAATATATGAACACATTGAGCTATCATGTACAATAATTTTACAGTAATACAGAATAGATGGCTCATAAAGCTTCAACTGGGTCTCAGAATGCTCATTATTCCATCAACCATAATAGTGAAACACAGGCTGTTTCTGAACATCAAGAAGCAGATCCACCCCCAGACCCATCGGGAACCCCCCAGACTCATCGGAAACCCCAAACCAATTGAAGGTCCTAGATTGATCAGAACACCATGCCAATTAGAACCCCAAACCATTTAGAACCATATTACCAATCAGAAAGCCCAATCCATTCACAACCCCCAAGCCAATCGGAATCCCAATCCAATTCTTGTTAACCAAAGAAAGAATTTAGAGTCATGGAATCATTGCAGCACAGAAGGAGGCCATTCAGCCCATCGAGCCCGTGCCGGCTCTCTGCGAGAGCACTTCAGCGAGTCCCACTCCCCCGCCCTTTCCCCATAGCCCTGCAAATCTTTTTCCTTCAGGTACTTATCCAATTCCCTTTTGAAAGCTATGATTGAATCTGCCTCCACCACCCTTTCAGGCAGCGCATTCCAGATCCTAACCACTCGCTGCGTAAAATTATTTTTCCTCATGTCGCCTTTGGATCTTCTGCCAATCACCTTAAATCTGTGTCCTCTGGTTCTCGACCCTTCCACCAATGGGAACAGTTTCTCTCTATCTACTCTGTCCAGACCCCTCATGATTTTGAACTCCTCTATCAAATCTCCTCTTAACCTTCTCTGCTCTAAGGAGAACAACCCCAGCTTCTCCAGTCTATCCACATAACTGAAGTCCCTCATCTCTGGAATTATTCTTGTAAATCTTTTCTGCACCCTCTCTAAGGCATTCATATCCTTCCGAAATTGCGGTGCCCAGAATTGGACACAATACTCCAGTTGTGGCTGAACCAGTGTTTTATAAAGGTTCATCATAACGTCCTTGCTTTTGTATTCTATGCCTCTATTTATAAAGCCCAGGATCCCGTATGCTTTTTTAACCACTTTCTCAACCTGCCCGGCCACCTTCAATGATTTGTGCACATATACCCCCAGGTCTCTCTGTTCTTGCATTCCCTTTAGAATTGTACCCTTTGGTTGAGATTGTCTTTTTTCATTCTTCCTATGTGTCACTTCACACTTTTCTGCGTTACTTCATTTGCCACGTGTCCGCCCATTCCCAGCCTGTCTATGTCCTCTTGAAGTCTATCCCTATCCTCCTCACTGTTCACTATACGTCCAAGTTTTGTGCCATCCCCAAATTTTGAAACAGTGCCCTGTACACCTAAGTCCAAATCATTAATATATATCAAGAAAAGCAGCGGTCCTAGTACCAACCCCTGGGGAGCACCACTGTATACCTTCCTCCAGTCCAAAAAATAACCGTTCACCACTACTCTCTGTTTCCTATCACTTAGCCAATTTCGTATCCATGCTGCCACTGTCCCTCTTATTCCATGGGCTTCAACTTTGCTGGAAAGCCTATTATGTGACACTTTATCAAACGCCTTTTGGAAGTTCATGTACACCACATCAACCGCATTGCCCTCATCAACCCTCTCTGTTACCTCATTAAAAAATTCAATAAAGTTAGTTAAACATGATTTGCCTTTAACAAATCCATGCTGGCTTCTCTTAATTAATCCACACTTGTCCAAGTGACTGTTAATTTTGTCCCAGATTATCGTTTCAAAAAGCTTCCCCACCATCGAGGTTAAACTGACTTGCCTCTAGTTGCTGGGTTTATCCTTACATCCTTTTTTGAACAAGGATGTAACATTTGCAATTTTCCAGTCCTCTGGCACCACCCTCGTATCCAAGGAGGATTGGAAGATTATGACCAGTATCTCAGCAATTTCCACCTTTATTTCCCTCAGCATCCTTGGATGCATCTCATCTGGTCCAGGTGACTTATCTGCTTTAAGTACAGCCAGCCTTTCTAGTACCTCCTCCTAATCAATTTTTAACCCATCCAATATCTCAACTACCTCCTCTTTCACTGACTTTGGCAGCTTCTTCTTCCTTAGTAAAGACAGATGCAAAGTACTCATTTAGTACCTCAGCCATGCCCTCTGCCCCCATGTGTAGGTCTCCTTTTTGGTCCCTAATCAGCCCCACCCCTCCTCTTACTACCCGTTTACTATTTATATGCCCATAGAAGATGTTTGGATGCCCTTTTATGTTAGCTGCCAGTCTATTCTCATACTCCATCTTTGCCCCACTTATTTCCTTTTTCACTTCCCTCTGAACTTTCTGTATTCAGCCTGGTTCTCATTTGTATTCTCAACCTGACATCTGTCATACGCCCCTTTTTTCTGCTCCATCTTACTCTCTATCTCTTTCATCATCCAGCGAACTCTGGCTTTGGTTTCCCTACCTTTCCCCCTCATGGGAATTTACCTCGACTATAGCAAAACATCTCCTCTTTAAAGGCAGCCCATTGTTCAATTACAGTTTTGCCTGCCAATCTTTGATTCTAATTTACCCGGGCCAGGTCCGTTCTCAACCCACTGAAATTGGCCCTCCTCCAGTTAAGTATTTTGACTCTAGATTGCTCCCTGTCCTTTTCCATAGCTAACCTAAACCTTATGATACTATGATCACTATTCCCTAAATGATCCCCTACTGAAACTCACCTCATTCCCTAGAACCAGATCCAGCATGGCTCCTTCCTTATTGGGCCAGAAACGTACTGATCAAGAAAGTTCTCCTGAACACACTTCAGAAATTCTTCCCCCTCCCTGCCCTTTACATTATTACTATCCCAGTCTATATTAGGATAATTGAACACTATCACTACTCTATAGTTCTTGCACCTCTCTGTAATTTCCTTGAAAATTTGCTCCTCTATATCCTTCCCACTAGTTGGTGGCCTATAGAATACACCTAGTAGTGTAATGGCACCTCTATTGTTTCTTAGCTCTAACCAAATAGATTCTGGCCTTGACCCCTCCAGGACATCCGTTCTCTCCAGCACTGTAATATTCTCCTTAATCAATACTGCCACCCCACCTCCTTTCTTTCCTTCCCTATCTTTCCTGAAAACCTTATATCCAGGAATATTTAGTACCCAATCCTGGCCTTTTTTGAGCCAGGTCTCCGTTATCATCATATTCCCATGTGGCTATTTGTGCCTGCAGCTCACCAACCTTATTTACCACGCTTTGTGCATTTACATACATGCACTGTAAACCTATCTTAGATCTTATTGTATATTCTCTTAGTCTAACCCCACCTATATAAACTGGCATTTATATCGCGCCTTTCACGACCTCAGGATGTCCCAAAGCACTTTACAGCCAATGAAGTGCTGTTTGAACTGCAGTTACTGTTGTTATGTAGGAAACGTGGCAGCCAATTTGCGCACAGCAAATAATCTGTTTTAGTGATGTTGGTTGAAGGAAAAATATTGGCCAGAACACTACTCTTCTTTGATATCGTGCCATGGGATCTTTTACATCCCCCTGAGAGAGCAGGTGGGGCCTCGGTTTAACGTCTCATCCAAAAGATGGCACCTGCGACAGTGCAGCACTCCCTCAGCACTGCACTGGAGTGTCAGCCTAGATTTATTTTTTGTGCTCAAGTCCCTGGAGTGGGAGCTTGAACCCACAACCTTCTGACTCAGGCCAGGATGCTACAAATCGAACCACAGCTGGCACTTAAAGCTGTTAGGGATATGGGGCAAAGGCGGGTATATGGAGTTAGGTCACAGATCAGCCGTGATCTCATTGAATGGCGGAACAGCCTTGAGGGGCTAAATGGCCGACTCCTGTTCCCATGTGCCATTCGGAATCCCCAATCCAATCAGAATCCCCAATTCAATCAGAATCCCCAATCCAATCGGAATCCCCAATCCCATCGGAATCCCCAATCTAATCAGAATCCCCAATCCAATCAGAATCTCCAATCCCATCGGAATCCCCAATCCAATCAGAATCCCCAATCCAATCAGAATCCCCAATCCAATCAGAATCCCCAATCCAATCAGAATCCCCAATCCAATCGGAATCCCCAATCCCATCGGAATCCCCAATCCAATCGGAATCCCCAATCCAATCGGAATCATCAGGCTGATTGGAACCTCCTACCCAGTCACAGCCTCAAGATTGAAATGCAGTCTTGCTCCTCAGTAATTTTTAATTAGATATAATATACATTTGAAACATATTAAAACTAAAAAATATAATGTTTCTCAGAGGAAGAAAAAAACCTCTGTTGCTGTAGTTAAAAATAAACACTCACTGTGCAGTTTGTGTGGTAACCTATTATCCATGCAGTCAGAGAGCTAATGATAAAATTACAAAGGAGAAAGGGAATAATTACATATTATAACGTTTAACCGGAAATATAATCAATATCAAATGACAAATCCCCGGCCTGTGACTTATTGTCTTTCCAGAGAATTTCACTATTATTGTTGTGCTCCAGACAAGGTATTTATCATTTTCACCTTCATTAATTTTCTGCCCTTGTGTCTGAGGTTCTGAGCCCTGCTGGGAGACACTGTCGCAGAGGTAGATGTCCTTCCAGGACTTCACCCCCGTGGAAGATTCGACATGCTGTTCAACCACGGAGAGCATTGCAGCTGAGCCTGATTCTGTCTTTACACATCAGGGGGTAGTTTTGCATCTTTATAGCCTGGGTGGTAAGCATTAATTTCAATGGAAGGAAAATTAGGCGGCTTCAGTTAAAGCCCCTCCCTATCTCTGCAACCACCTCCAGCTCCACAACCCTCTGAGATCTCTGCGCTCCTCCAACTCTGGCGTCTTGCGCATCCCGTGATATTAATCGCTCCAACATTGCAGTCGTGCCTTCAGCTGCCAAGGCCCTAAGCTCTGGAATTCACTAAACCTAAACCTCTCCTCCTCTCTACCTCTCTCTCCTCCTTTAAGATGCTCTTTAAAACCTACCTCTTTGACCAAGCTTTTGGTCACCTGCCCGAATATCTCTTTATGTGGTTCGATGTCAAATTTTGTTTGAAAAACACTCCTGTGAAGCGCCTTGGACGTTTAACTATGGTAAAGGCTCTATATAAATGCAAGATGTTGTTGTCATCTAATCCTCCCCGCCAAATTTTCCTTCCCGTGCTTTGCCCAGGTGAGGCTTAATGCCCTGAGGGGAAAGAAGGAAATCTATCCAATGGACATTCCAGCAGGGTATCCGTGGATAATGATTGGTTATCTTGGTTGAACTTTATGCTTCTTAGCTTCCTCACATTAAAGGAAACTCGGCATCAACAAAGAATTGAACCTGAGAGATTATAGAATCATAGAATCTTACAGCATGGAAGGAGGCCATTCGGCCCATCGTGCCTGTGCCGACTCTTTAAAACAGCGATCCTATTAGTTCCACTCCCTTGGCTGCCGCGTTTCCCTACATTACTACACTTCAGAAAAGTACTTCACTGGCTGTAAAGTGCTTTGGGATGTCCCGAGGACGTGAAAGAAACTACATAAATGCAAGTTCTCTCGTTCTAATTCTGGTGGTGAGTATGATCTGATGTTAGTGGTTTGTCGGACCCTGCAATTTTCAGCACTTCAAGTATTTTTCCAATTGCCTTTTGAAAGTTACAATTGACTCTGCTTACATAAGAACATAAGAACATAAGAAATAGGAGCAGGAGTAGGCCAATCGGCCCCTCGAGCCTGCTCCGCCATTCAATAAGATCATGGCTGATCTGATCCTAACCGCCAATCTACTATCTATCACAGAACCATCTCCTGCATCTAACAGAATTGCACACACAAAATAGGAGCAGAATCAGGCTACACAGTCCCTGGGCCCGCTCCACTACCCACAGGGCCATGACCGATCCGAACCTAGACTCATGTCCAAATTCCTGCCCGCTCCCCGTAACCCTTAATGCCCTTTACTTCTAGGAAACTGTCTATTTCTGTTTTAAATTTAATTAATGTTGTAGCTTCTACAGCTTTTTGTGGCAGCATATTCCATGGACCTACCACCCTCTGAGTGAAGTAGTTCCTCCTCATCTCAGTTTTGAAAGAGCAGCCCCTTATTCTAAGACTATGTCCCCTAGTTCTCGTCTCACCCGTCATCGGGAACATCCTCCCCGCATCCACCCGATCCAACCCCTTCACAATCTTATATGTTTCAATAAGATCGCCTCTCATTCTTCTGAACTCCAATGAGTAGAGTCCCAATCTACCCAACCTCTCCTCATATGACCACCCCCTCATCCCCGGGATTAACCGAGTGAACCTTTTTTGCACTGCCTCGAGAGCAAGGATGTCTTTCCTTAAGTAAGGACACCAAAACTGTATGCAGTATTCCAGGTGCGGTCTCACCAATACCTTGTACAACTGAAGCAATACCTCCCTATTTTTATATTCTATCCCCCTAGCAATGAAAGCCAACATTCCATTTGCCTTCTTAATCACTTGCTGCACCTGCATACTATCCTTTTGAGTTTCGTGCACCAGGACCCCCAGATCCCTTTGCACTTCAGTACTCTCCAGTTTCTTGCCATTAAGATAATAAATTGCTCTAGGATTTTTCCTGCCAAAGTGCATCACCTCACACTTTCCAGTGTTGTATTCCATCTGCCAAATCTCTGCCCACTTACTTAGCCTGTCTATGTCCCCTTGCAGGTTTTTTATGTCCTCCTCACTCACTACTTTCCCTCCCATCTTAGTATCATCTGCAAATTTTGATATGTTACACTTGGTCCCTTCCTCCAAATCGTTAATATAGATTGTAAAGAGTTGGGGACCCAGCACTGACCCCTGTGGAACACCACTAGTTACTGATTGCCAGTCTGAGAATGAACCATTTATCCCAACTCTTTGCTTTCTGTTAGATAGCCAATCCTCTATCCATGCCAGAATATTACCCCCAATCCCGTGATTTTTTACCTTAAGCAATAATCTTTTGTGTGGCACCTTGTCAAATGCCTTTTGGAAGTCTAAATACACTACGTCCACTGGTTCCCCTTTATCCACTCTATATGTTACTTCCTCAAAGAACTCCAGCAAATTTGTCAAACATGACTTCCCCTTCGTAAAACCATGCTGACTTTGTCCTATTAAATTATGATTATCCAAATGTCCTGTTACTGTTTCCTTAATAATGGACTCCAAAATTTTACCTACCACAGATGTTAGGCTAACCGGTCTATAGTTACCAGCCTTCTGTCTACTGCCCTTTTTAAATAAGGGTGTTACATTAGCAGTTTTCCAGTCTGCCGGGACCTTAGCGGAATCCAGGGAGTTTTGAAAAATTATTACCAATGCATCTACAATCCCTACCGCCACTTCCTTCAAGACTCTAGGATGTAAGCCATCAGGTCCAGGTGATTTATCCGCCTTGAGTCCCATTATTTTACCGAGTACCACTTCCTTAGTGATTTTGATCGTGTTTAGCTCCTCTCCCCCTATAGCCCCCTGTTTGTCCAGTGTTGGGATATTCTTAGTGTCTTCTACTGTAAAGACTGATACAAAATATTCATTCAGTGTTTTTGCCATCTCCATATTTCCCACCATTAATTTCCCGGTCTCATCCTCTAAGGGACCAACATTTACTTTAGCCACCCTTTTTCTTTTTATATAACTATAAAAACTCTTACTATCTGTTTTTATATTTTTTGCTAATTTACTTTCATAATCTATCTTCCCTTTCTTAATCAATCTTTTTGTTATTTTTTGCTGCCTTTTAAAGTTTTCCCAATCCTCCGTCCTCCCACTAGATTTCGCTACCTTATATGCCCTTGTTTTTAGTCGAATACTATCCTTAATTTCTTTACTTAGCCACGGATGACTGTCCTTTCTTTTACACCCTTTTCTTTTCAGTGGAATATATTTTTTTTGGAAGTTGTAAAATAACTCCTTGAATGTACACCACTGATCATGTGTCGTCTTACCCTTTAATCTATTTTCCCAATCCACTCTACTCAATTCCGCTCGCATACCTTCATAGTCTCCTTTATTCAAGCTTAGCACGCTTGTTTGAGATCCAACCTTCTCACCCTCTAATTGAATATGGAATTCAACCATGTTATGGTCACTCATTCCAAGGGGATCCTTTACTAGGACATTTTTAATTAATCCTGTCTCGTTACACAGGACCAGATCTAAGGTTGCTTGCCCCCTGGTCGGTTCAGTTACATACTGCTCAAGAAACCCATCCCTAATACACTCAATGAACTCATCCTCAAGGCAGCCCTGCCCCATTTGATTTGTCCAATTAATATGATAGTTAAAATCCCCCATAATTATAGATGTTCCCTTATTACATGCCTCAACTATTTCCTGATTGATACTCCGTCCAACAGAGTTGCAACTGTTCGGAGGCCTATAGACTACGCCCACTAGTGTTTTTTTCCCCTTATTATTCCTTATCTCCACCCAAACTGTTTCATTATCATGATTTTTTGACCCAATATCATTACTCTGTATTACAGTGATTCCTTCCTTTATTAACATAGCCACCCCACCTCCCCTTCCTTCCTGCCTGTCCTTCCTGATCGTTAAATAACCTGGTATGTTTAATTCCCAGGCATTGTCACCCTGCAGCCATGTTTCTGTAATGGCCACAATATCATAACCATATGTAGTTATTTGTGCCATTAACTCGTCTATTTTGTTACGAATGCTACGTGCATTCAGATAGAGAACTTTCAAATATGCTTTGTGGCACTTAGTTCCTGCTTTTTCACTTTTTACCACTTTACCTTTTACTCCACACACTCTGTCCCTTCCTGCCACGCTCTGATTTGTGATTCCCCTACTGCTACCTATGTCTATGACCCTCTCTGTTGTCATTTTTATTTTTTGCTCTCTTGAAACCTCCCCCCCACTAATTAGTTTAAAGCCCTCTCCACAGCCCTAGTTATTCGATTCGCCAGGACACTAGTCCCAGCACTGGCCAAGTGAAGTCCGTCCCAACGGAACAGCTCTCTCCTGCCCCAGTACTGGTGCCAGTGTCCCAAGAAGCAAAACCCATTTTTCCCACACCAGTCTTTGAGCCACGCATTCAACTCCCTGATTTTATTTACCCTAGCCAAATTTGCTCGTGGCTCAGGTAGTAATCCAGAGATTATTACCCTCGAGGTTCTGCTTTTTAATTTGGCCCCTAGCTGCTCAAACTCCCTCAGCAGAACCTCTTTCCTTGTCCTATCTATGTCAGGCAGTGCTTTCTAGATCACAATTTACCAGCAGTGCAAAAAAAATTCTCCTCAACTCCCCTCTGGCTCTTTTTTCCAATCTGAGTGAATACAGGAGAGACTTTACTTGTCTGGATCACACTTGTGCTGTTTAGCTGCTTACCTGGCCTGTGCCTTTAAGGATATTGATCTAAACAGGTCATAGAGTCATAGATTTATACAACACAGAAAGAGTCTCTTCGGCCCATCGTGTCCGCGCCGGCCATCAAGCCCTGTCTATTCTAATCCCATTTTCCAGCACATGATCCGTAGCCTTGTATGCTATGGCGTTTCAAGTGCTCATCTAAATGCTTCTTGAATGTTGTGAGGGTTCCTGCCTCCACCACTCTTTCAGGCAGTGAGTTCCAGATTCCAACCACCCTCTGGGTGAAAAAAGTTTTTCCTCAAATCCCCTCTAAACCCCCTGCCCCTTACCTTGAAACTATGCCCCTGGTTATTGACCCCTCTACTAAGGGGAAAAGTTCCTTTCTATCTACCCTATCTATGCCCCTCATAATTTTGTACACCTCAATCAGGTCCCCCCTCAGCCTTCTCTGCTCTAAGGAAAACATCCCAAGCCTGTCCAGTCTCTCTTCATAGCTGGAGCGCTCCAGCCCAGGTAACATCCTGGTGAATCTCCTCTGCACCCTCTCCAATGCAATCACATCCTTCCTATAGTGTGGCGACCAGAACTGCACACAGTATTCCAGCTGTGGCCTAACTAGCATTTTGTACAGCTCCATCATAACATCCCTGCTCTTATATTCTATGCCTCGGCTAATGAAGGCAAGTATCCCATTGGCTTTTTAACCACCGTATCTACCTGCCCTGGTATTATACGTACTGGGTGATTTTCATGTCCCTACTGCCATGCTTGGACTTAAAGCCAGCGGGGGGAGGTGGAGGCAGTAGAGGGACCAAAATACCACGAGCAACGGAACGTTTACATACCAGAGGCGTTTCCTCTCATGCCGATTTTGTGACGGCCTTCGATCCGGGCGGTAAGATTTCCCACCAGGAACAGGTAGGAACTTCATGAATGTATGAATCGGGATATAAGAATCTCAGGCGGATGTAAAAAAAGATCCCAATGCACTATTCAAGGAACAGCAGGGGGATTCCTCCCTGGCCGTCCTGACCAAGTTTTATCCCTCAACCAACATCACCAAAACAGATTAACTGGTTATTTATCGCATTGCTGTTTGCGGGATCTTGCTGTGCGCAAATAGGCTGCCTACCTTCCAGCAGTGACTACACTTCAAAAAAAAAAGTGCTTCCTTGGCTGTAAAGAGCTTTGGGACGTCCTGAGGTCAAGACAGGTGCTATATAAATGTAAATTCTTTCTTTCTTTCTAATTCTGGTCCTGAATATGATCTGATGTTGTTAGTGTTTTGTTTGACCTTAAAAGAAATTGAGCCCCAATCCTACTGGTCAGGATCATTCCATGTTGCTGGAAGAATACTTATAGATGACCTTTTGTCCATTAATCACAGGTGAGCACGTGGAGCGAAATCCACTCGACTGAGCTTTGTAAATCTTTATTTTAAGGTGAAGACGAGTGAATAATTTGGATTAGATTCAACCGTGCACGCTGCTCTTAGTCTCTTACCAAATGGCTGACCGTTTGTATTGAATAGAACTCAATGGTTTCTAATAGTCATAGAGTCATAGAATCATAGAACGTTACAGCACGGAAGGAGGCCATTTCGGCCCATCGTGTCCGCGCCGGCCAACAAAGAGCTATCCAGCCTGATCCCACTTCCCAGCTCTTGGTCCGTAGCCCTGCAGGTTACAGCATCCCAAGTGCACATTCAAGTACTTTTAAATGTGATGAGAGTTTCTGCCTCTACCACCCTTTCAGGCAGTGAGTTCCAGGTCCCCACAACCCTCTGGGTGAAGAAATTTCCCCTCAAATCCCCTCTAAACCATCCCCCAATTACTTTAAATCTGTGCCCCCTAGTTTTTGACCCCTCTACTAAGGGAAATAGGTCCTTTCTATCCACTTTATCTATGCTCCTCATAATTTTATACACCTCAATAAGGTCTCCCCTCAGCCTCCTCTGTTCCAAGGAAAACAGACCCAGCCTATCCAGTCTTTCCTCATAGCTAAGATTCTCTACTCCCGGCAACATCCTTGTAAATCTCCTCTGTACCCTCTCTAGTGCAATCACATCTTTCCTGTAATGTGGTGACCAGAACTGCACGCAGTACTCTAGCTGAGGCCTAACTAGTGTTTTATACAGTTGAAGCATAACACCCCTGCTCTTGTATTCTATGCCACGGCTAATAAATGCAAGGATTCCGTATGCCTTCTTAACCACCTTATCTACTTGGCCAGCTCCCTTCAGGGATCTGTGGACATGCACTCCAAGGTCTCTTTGTTCCTCTACACTACTCAGTGTTCTACCATTTAATGTGTATTCCCTTTCCTTGTTAGCCCTCCCCAAATGCATTACCTCACACTTCTCCAGATTGAATTCCATTTGCCACTGTTCTGCCCACCTGACCAATTTATTGATATCTTCCTGCAGTCTGCAGCTTCCTTCTTCAGTATCAACCACACAGCCGATTTTAGTATCATCTGCAAACTTCTTAATCATACCCCCTATATTCAAGTCAAGATCGTTGATATATACCACAAAAAGCAAGGGACCTAGTACTGAGCCCTGCGGAACCCCACTGGAAACAACCTTCCAGTCACAAAAACACCCATCAACCATTACCCTCTGCTTCCTGTCTCCGAGCCAGTTTTGAATCCAACTTGACACTTTGCCATGGATCTCATGGGCTTTTAACTTCGTGACCAGTCTGCCATGTGGAACCTAATCAAAAACCTTGCTAAAGACCATATGCACTACATCAAATGCACTACCCTCATCTACCCTCCTTGTTACCTCCTCAAAAAATTAAATCAAGTTTGTCAGTCACGACCTTCCCTTAACAAATCTGTGCTGACTATCCTTGATTAATCCGTGTCTTTCTAAATGAAGATTGCTCCTGTCCTTCAGAATTCTTTCCAATAATTTTCCCACCACCAAGGTTAGGCTGACTGGCCTGTAATTACTCGGTCTATTCTTTTCTCCCTTTTTAAACAAGGGTACCACATTAGCAGTCCTCCAGTCCTCTGGCACCACTCCTGCAGCCAGAGAGGATTGAAAAATGATGGTCAGGGCCTCTGCTATTTCCTCTTTTGCTTCGCTTAACAGCCTGGGATACATCAGGTCGACCTCAGGTAATGTTAATTGGAGCAGAGCGCACAAGATTTTTCTTTGCCAGATGGCCAACGATCATTCTAATTCCCCTCTCCACCCGTATAGGAAATAACCTCAGCCATGATTTTAAGTTTTCTTATGCTGCGGGTATAAATTGCCTTTAATAGGAATGGAACTGTTCAGAAAGTAACTCTTAGGCCGCAATTTTGCGTTTGGTGTCGGGATGCATGCATGTCAGCTGGTTTCCGCGGTCCGGTCCCGCCCCCAGCTGCCTCCGCTCCACAGACATGATTTTCCCTTGATTGGCCTTGGTAACCCCGCCCTACCGGCCAATTAACAGGAAGCGGGTCAGATGACGTCATTTGATGATGCGTCATCTGCCAGTTTCCTTAAAGGGACCACGCACAATTTTATTTTGACAGTTGATTTCTCAGTGTTTGACAGCATTGAGGTGCTGAAAACACTGACAGTCACTGCACAAAGGTGAACTCTTGCATCTAGGCTCTCCAATGACTCCCTCCATATGCTGGAATAGATGGCAGCTGCAGGTAAGATGACAGAAGCGATCTGTCACTGGTGAGAGAGGTTCTCCCAATGAGGTGGCACTGGACATATAGTTGGATTTAAAAACTTGTAATCTAAAGAAATCTGCAAATGTTTTAAAATGCAGTAACCAACATTTTCTTTGCTCCGAAACTCACCATGTGCAAAATTGCTTCCTTCACACCATTTCTGCAGCTGTCATCTTTACACAAACATTAGACCAGACTCACAACAAGCCACACTTACCTGGCGTGGTGTCTGGATATTGGGAAACCCGACCCAGAAGCGGGAAAATTGAAAAACAGGCTGAAAACTACTGACAAGTACCTGTTAATAGGCAGGTAATTGCCTTTAATCCGTTTCCCGCCTCTAGGTGTCGGGTCCATTCGCAAATCGGGGACCCGACACTTGGGAAAGCTGTTTGGAGGCGGGCTGACAGTGGGTTCGGGACCCGCCGTCAATCAATAGGACTTTAACCTCTGACCCACCTCTCTGAGCGCCAGCAAAATCGCGGCCTTAATGTTTGAATATTAAAATATACCGATACAAAAGAATCCTAATGCACTCAGATTCCTTACCTTGGACGGTTCCACTCTCAGTTCTTCTTCAGCAATTCACATTTTGGCCGTCGTTATTTGCTCTGACCTCAAGTTGAACTCTCACATCTCCTCCACCTACCTCCATGAACCTCTGTTGTGTCACACACTTCTCTTTTCATTGTAAGTCCATCACTCTCTTGCCAAGTTTTTCCCCACTTCCCCTCCTCTCCTGTAGACTTTGCTGCAGTGCAGTTCCATTGGTAGTGGCCACATAAGAACATAAGAATTAGGAGCATGAGTAGCCCATACGGCTCTTCGAGCCTGCTCCACCATTCACTGAGATCATGGCTGATCTTCTACCTCAATTCCACCTTCCCTTATCTCTTGATTCCCCGAGAGTCCAAAAATCTATTGCTCTCAGCCTTGAATATACTCAAGGACTGAGCATCCACAGCCCTCTGGGGCTGGAGAATTCCAAAGATTCACAAGCCTCTGAGTGAAGAAACATTGGAGGAATGTCCATTACTCATGCATGGGCCTTGATAATGAGTGTCCTTCTGATACTCAACCACAAAGGGAAGGTGAAGACATCACGGCCGAGTACGATCATCCCCTCACCCAACATATGCATGGCCACTTCCACTAGGGGTCGCTGGATAGAATCAGAGAATGGTTACAGCACAGAAGGAGGCCATTCAGCCCGTCGAGCCCTGTGCCGCTCTCTGCAAGAGCACTTCAGCTAGTCCCACTCCCCCGTCCCCGCCCTTTCCCCGTAGCCCTGCAAATTGTTTTCCTTCGGGTACTTATTCAATTCCCTTTTGAAAGCCACGATTGAGGCTACCTCCAACCACCCTTTCAGGCAGTGAATTCCAGTTCCTAACCACTCACTGCGTAATAGACACCAGGAGTGGGAAAACTCCCTGATTCCTTATCTTTGGCCCCTGTCTACCCAAGGGTACTGAAGCCAGTTGTTCCACGTCATAGTGACAAAAAAGAAAGGCTTCATCAAACATCATCAAACCTGGGACCCACCTGGACTGTGTGACTCAGCTACTAATATAAGGATTCAGCCATGCCTCAGTTGGTAGCACTCTCGCCACTGAGTCAGAAGATTGTGGGTTCACGGACCCACTCCTGAGACTTGAACACAAAATCCAAGCTGACACACCCAGTGCAGTGCTGAGGGAGTGCTGCACTGTCGGAAGTGCCGTCCTTCAGATGAGACGTTAATCTGAGGCCCTGTCTCTCAGGTGGATGTACAAGATCCCATGTCACTATTTCAAAGAAGAGCAGGGGAGTTCTCTCTGGTGTCCTGGCCAATATTTATCCCTCACTCAACATCACAAAAAAACAGATTATCTGGTCATTATCACATTGCTGTTTGTGGGAGCTTGCTGAGCGCAAATTGGCTGCCGCGTTTCCTACATCACAACAGTGACTGCACTTAAAAGCACTTTGGGACGTCCTAGGGTTGTGAAAGGCGCTATATAAATGAAAGCCTTTCTTTTTTGTCACTGTATACACGGAGGCATTGGAGGAGCACGTCTTATGCAGTTTTGGGCTTAGGAAAAGGAGGCAACAATAAACATAGAAACATAGAAGATAGGAGCAGGAGTAGGCCATTCGGCCCCTCGAGCCTGCTCCGCCATTCGATGAGATCATGGCTGATCATCCAAACTCAGTACCCTGTACCTGCCTTCTCCCCATATCCCTTGATACCTTTAGCTTTAAGAAATATATCTAACTCATTCTTGAATATATTTAATGAATTGGCCTCAACTACCTTCTGTGGTAGAGAATTCCACAGGTTCACCACTCTCTGGGTGAAGAAATTCTTCCTCATTTCTGTCCTAAATGGCTTACCCCTTATCCTTAGATTATGACCCCTGGTTCTGGACTCTCCAACCATCGGGAACATTCTTCCTGCATCTAGTTTGTCCAGACCTATCAGAATTTTATATGTTTCGATGAGATCCCCTCTCATTCTTCTATACTCCAGCGAATATAAGCCCAATCGACCCAATCTCTCCTCATATGTCATTCCTACCATCCCAGGTATCAGCCTTGTGAATCTTCGCTGCACTCCCTCCATGGCAAGAACATCCTTCCTCAGATAAGGCGACCAAAACCGCACACAATACTCAAGGTGTGGTCTCACCAAGGCCACCAATATGTTCATGTTCTTGGGAAAGCTCATGGATCCTGGGATGAAAACTAATCCTCATAATATAAAGCATCCCAGCAATCTCCCTCAACTATAAGTGAATATCGCAGTCATATTTTATAAGGATATGATGGACACCTCCAGGAATCGGCGTTCCCTTTCTGCCCATTAGATTATCCAATTGAGATTCATTTTTATTTTCCTTTTTAAAAGAATAATTACTTTAATATCTCTGCTGACATAGATGTATTTAGCTAAAATGGATGACTTTTAGCAGGGATTCCAGGCACAAAATGGCCATTTTAAAGGCACATGGGCCTCTCTCCCAAAGGTGAAGGTAACCCTGAACTGTTTTGACTGGGCACCATTTTTAGGATAACATGTAACCCGAGTCAACAGCGACAATCGAGAGAATCTCAACTCTTCTCTATTGGCAGGAAAGGAGAGGGGCGCAGTTTAAATGGAACAGCTCCATTCTCGCCAATTCCCGATTTTAATGCCACTGATTTTTTTTTTTGGGGGGGTGGGGGAATGGACGAGTCTCCCGCTGGACGCCGGAAGAAAATTAACACGGCGAGTTGTTGTGATCTGGAACACGCTGCCTGAAAGGGCGGTGGAAGCAGATTCAATAGTGACTTTCGAGCAGAAACTGATAGCCAAGTTCCGCACCCATGAGGACGGCCTCAACCGGGATCTTGGGTTCATGTCACGCTACATGTAACCCCACCTGACGTAGAGTCATCCAGACTCGAGTCGTCGTTGGCTTGTTCTCTCTACACAGATGCGGCCGGACCTGCTGTGATTTCCAGCAAAAAAAGTAAAAAGTTTAAAGTTTTTGGTTTTCCATCCAGACTCCAGCATCTGCCACATTTGACCCCTTGTGACCCCACCTCATTGTCTTTGTTGTATTTTGCTGTCGTCTTTGATGTAATGTTTTCCTGACTGACCTGGTGGGACACCATCCACACCTTTGATTGCTGTGATTGTCTCTCTGCCGAGGTGTGATAAAGGGCAGTTAGAAAGATTAACTGTAGTCGTCTGGCAGTGTTCTCTGACTATATAGGCTGTGCCCATATGCATTTCTTCACTTCACCTGATGAAGGAGCAGCGCTCCGAAAGCTTGTGATTTCAAATAAAGCTGTTGGACTATAACCTGGTGTTGTGCGACTTCTGACTTTCGAAAGGGAATTGGATAAATACTTGAAGGGGAAAAATTTGCAGGGCTACAGGGGAAAGAGCAAGGTGGGTGTGGGACTAATTGGATAGCTAATTTAAAAGAGAAGTCGCACAACACCAGGTTATAGTCCAACAGTTTTATTTAAAATTACGAGCTTTCGGAGCGCTGCTCCTTCTTCAGGTAAAGGTACAGTGAGGGAATCTATTACACAGTATATATACACAGAGAACAATTTGTCTGCAGAGATACAATCTGTTCGGGAGGCATTACATCAAAGACACATCAGAGTACAGCTAAGACAATGAGGTGGGTCACAGGGGGTCCAACGTGTCAAATGCTGCCGTCTGCAGTTAAGCTTTAAACTTTTTTTTTAAACTGAAAAGACAGACAACGATGTCGAGTCACGTTCTGTAGCGTGACATGAACCCAAGATCCCGGTTGAGGCCGTCCTCATGGGTGCAGAACTTGGCTATCAGTTTTTGCTCGATGATTTTGCGTTGTCGTGTGTCTCGAAGGCCGCCTTGGAGAACGCTTACCCGCAGATCCGAGGCTGAATGTCCTTGACTGCTGAAGTTTGCCCCGACTGGGAGGTAACAATCCTGCCTGGCGATTGTTGTGCGGTGTCCGTTCATACGTTGTCTCAATGTCTGCATGGTCTCGCCGATGTACCATGCCGCGGTGCATTCTTTCCTGCAACGTATGAGGTAGACAACGTTGGCCAAGTCACATGAGTATGTACCATGTACCTGGTGGGTAGTGTCCTCACGTGCGATGATGGTATCTGTGTTGATGATCTGGCATGTCTTGCAGAGGTTGCCGTGGCAGGGTTGTGTGGTGTCGTGGTCGCTGTTCTCCTGACAGCTGGGTAATTTGCTGCGAACGATGGTACTTTTGAGGTTAGGCGGCTGCTTGAAGGCGAGTAGTGGAGGTGTGGGGATGGCCTTAGCAAGGTCTCCGCATCATAATTTAAAAGAGCCTGCACAGGCATGGTGGGCCGAATGGCCTCCTTCTATGATTCCATGATTTAACCTGATGCTGCGCAGGTAAAACTGTCAAGGCAAGACAAGGAGGCCCCTGAAAGGTAAGTTTTTCAGAAAACTTGTCATAGTGGGGGGCAGGAGGAGCAGGAAGACTCTGGTCTTCCTCCTCGCCGACCCCACCTCAGCCACGAGACCCTCGCAACACCTCCCCTCCCAGACTTAGCTTGCTGCCCGCAGCCTACTCTTGGTGCCGGCAGGAGACCTTTGGTCTGCCGGATAGTCATCCTTCCTCTGCCGCAGCGACCACTTTCTACCCGAACCAGGGGAGCAGCTGACCAGCGGCGTTCAAATGAAAGAATGAAAGGAAGAGCTTGCATTTCTATAGCACCTTTCACGACCTCAGGAAGCTCCAAAGTGCTCTACAGCCAATGAAGTACTTCTGAAGTGTAGTCACCATTGTAATGTAGGAAACGTGGCAGCCAACTTGTGCACAGCAAGCTCCCACAATGAGATGAGGTCCAGATAATCTGTTTTAAAGTGGTGTTGGTTGAGGGATAAATATTGGCCTGCACTCTGGGGAAAACTCCCCTGCTCTTCCTCAAAATAGGGCCGTGGGATCTTTTACATCGCCTGAGATGGCAGTTTAACGTCTCATCCAAAAGACGGCACCTCTGGTCGGTGCAGCGCTCTCTCGGTACTGCGCTAGGATTGCCAGCCTAGATTTTGTGCTCGAGTCCCTGGGAGTGGGGCTTCAGAGGCGAGAGTGCTCCCCACTGAGCCACAGGTGACAGCTGAGACCCGGTCGATCTGCCAGGCCTCCAATGAAGGCTCACACACGGAACTGTTGTCTGCTCCCACCAGCTTCCCACCAGGAAATACAATCGACCCTAAAGTTACCGTGAGACACGAGCATTGAAACCTCAGTTGGGCAGTGGATGCCAAAGAACGAAGACTGCACATGAATCATCTAGAGATAGCTTGTGCCCTTCATTTAATAAATCCAATAAGGGATTCAGGAAAAATGTCTTTACCCAGAGATTGGTTAGAATGTGGAACTCGCTACCACAAGGAGTTGTTGGGGCGAATAGAGTCATACAGTCATAACGGCACAGAAGGAGGCCATTCAGCACATCGAGTCCGTGCCGGCTCTCTGTAGAGCAATCCAGTCAGTCCCACTCCCCTGCTCTATCCCCGTAGCCCTGCAAGTTTATTTCCCTCAAGTGCCTATCCAGTCTCCCCTTGAAAACATTGAACGTCTCTGCTTCCCCCGCTTCCGTCGGCAGCGAGTTCCAGGTCATCACCACTCGCTGCGTAAAAAAGTTTTTCCTCACGTCCACCATGTATCTCTTGCCCAAGACCTTAAATCTGTGACCCCTAGTCCTTGTACCATCAACTAGTGGGAACAGCCTTTCCCCGTCTAGCCTATCCAAACCCATCATAATCTTGAACACCTCTATCAAATCACTCCTCAACCTCCTTTGCTAAAATAAAAACAAATCCAGCTTCTCCAACCTGTCCTTGTAGGTAAGATCCCCCATCCCCGGAACCATTCTGGTAAATCTCCTCTGCATCTTCTCAAGGGCCTTCACATCCTTCCTAAAGTGTGGTGACCAGAACTGGACTATAACCCTATTATAACCTTCTATTCCTTTCTCCCTTGTGTGTTTATGATATGTGAATAGCATAGATACTTTTAAGGAGATGCTAGATAAACACACGAGGGAGAAAGGAATAGAAGGTTATAATTGGGTTATAGGCTCTTCCCTATCTCTGTAACCTCTTCCAGTCCTACAACCCTCAGAGATCGCTGTTCTCCTCCAATTCTGGCCTCTTGGGCAGCCTCGAATTTAGTCGCTCCACCATTGGCGGCCGTGCTTTCAGCTGCCTGAGCCCTAGGCTCTGGAATTCCCTCCCTCAACCTCTCCGCCTCTCCGCCTGTTGTTGAGGGTGGCAGGAGGCTCGTGTGGAGCATAAACGCCAACGTGGACTGGTTGAGCCGAATGGCTTGTTTCTGTGCTGTAAATTCTTATGTAATTTCCACCCATTAGCTTTATACAAACTCAATTGTATCCCTTTCAGTTTTAGTGTTGCTGGTAAATATAGGCAGATGTGACCTCTGATATCATAGCAAGTGTTATATTGCTAGACATTTTGTGGAACCGCTTGTGTTGAAAGCCTACTTGTAACTGGCATAAAGAAGTCACCTGACACAAAGAGCTCCTGCTAATCTGCCTCGGGCTATAAAAGTTGCATACACACAATTAACATTTAAGGTTAATGGACCACTAAGTGGCCTGCTTTGTGCTTGAGGGCTATTATTGTGTTTTATGTCCATTAGCGCTGGACCAATTTGCAGCACATTAAAATATCTCATTTAAAGTGACTTTTAAGACAGCCAAAGTTCTGAACATACGTGTTTCAACTAACAGCACGAGAACATGGCTAGTAACCCAGCAACCCAGTCTCACTTTTAACTTATGTTAACCTTTGGGGAAAAAAAAAGGTCTTGCCACCTTCAGGGACAAGGTTCATCGCTTGACTGATCTTATCTTTGAAACAAATGAAGGTGTGGCGGAACAATGCTCCAATTTCCCCCAATTTACTCCCTTCATAGAATCATAGAAATTTACGGCACAGAAGGAGGCCATTCGGCCCATCGTGTCTGTGGCGGCCGAAAAAGTGCTCTCCACCCTAATCCCACTTTCCAGCTCTTGGTCCGTAGCCCTGTGGGTTAGGGCACTTCAAGTGCACATCCAAGTAATTTTTAAATGTGATGAGGGTTTCTGCCTCTACCACCCTTTCAGGCAGTGAGTTCCAGACCCCTCACCATCCTTTGGGTGAAAAAAGTTCTCCTCAACTCCCCTCTAATCCTTCAACCAATTACTTTAAATCTATGGCCCCTGGTTATGGACCTCTCTGCTAAGGGAAATAGGTCCTTCCTATCCACTCTATCTAGGCCCCTCATAATTTTATACACCTCAATCAATTCTCCCCTCAGCCTCCTCTGTTCCAAATAAAACAACCCCAGCCTATCCAATCTTTCCTCATAGCTAAAATTCTCCAGTCCTGGCCACACCCTCGTAAATCTCCTCTGCACCCTCTCCAGTGCAACCACATCCTTCCTGTAATGTGGTGACCAGAACGGTACCTTCTTCTCCTAAAGGTACTGGGGCTAATTTTGACTTTATGTGATAGTGTAGAATGGGTGATAGCGAACTTGCAGCCTATTTAATATCTCTCTCCCGATTTTTATTTCCATTGACTTCACCCGATCAAATGCCAACAAATGTTTTTGTCATAGGAACATGGGAGCAGGAGTAAGCCATTCAGTCCCTCGAGCCTGTTCCGCCATTCGATAGCTGATCTGTGTCTTAGCTCTAATTAACCGCCTTGGTTCCGTATCCCTTAATACCCTTACCTAAGAAAAATCTATCAGTCTCAGTTTTGAAATTTTCAATTGACCCCCCAGCCTCAACAGCTTTCTCGAGGAGAGAGTTCCAGGTTTCCACTGCCCTGTGTGTGACGAAGTGTTTTCTGACATTACCCCTGAACAGCCTAGCTCTAATTTTAAGGTTATGCCAACATGTTTGGACAACCCCAGCAGAAGAAATAGTTTCTCTCAATCTGATCTATCAAATCCTTTAATCATCTTAAACAACTCAATTATATCACCCTTTAACCTTGTATACTCGAGGGAGTACAAGCCTAATCTATAAAAACTGTCCTCATGATTTAACCATTTTAGCCCCGATATCATTCTGGTGGATCTGCACTGCACCCCCTCCAATGCCAATATATCCTTCCCCTTTCTCTCACTCCAAATCCTGGTAACCTTCTGGATATCTCCCTCATCCCCAACTCTTTACACATTGTTGTCCCTTTGCCATGAAGCTACACATTGTGATTTCAACACACATACCAATAACCAGCTATAAGACAGTTAATATGTTACATCAGACTTGGTCTCGATACTGTCACCGTAAGTAAAAATTAGGAACAATGAGGGAAGGTGAAATTACCAACTGACGTAAAGGTCTGGGTGGATCCCTGCGCTGGAATGGGTAGGCCCGAAGTACACCCAAAATTGGGCCTCGGGCCACATTTACATGAGGCCGGCGAGCCGCAGACATCTACTGGGCCTCCCCAGGCAACACGCCGGGGAAGAGGACTTCAATTGAAATCCTGGGAGCTGGGCTAAAGCGATCGGGAGAGAGGTGGCTGGAACCGATCAGCGACGCGAACGGGGAAGGGGGAAGGGGAGTGATTAGGAGGGGGATGGGGGAAGCAATCGGAGGAGAGATCGGGAGAGGGGTTGGGGAAGCGATCGGGAGAGGGGTTGGAGAAGCGATCGGGAGAGGGGTTGGGGAAGCGATCGGGAGAGGGGGTGGGGAAGCGATCGGGAGAGGGGTTGGGGAAGCGATCGGGAGAGGGGTTGGGGAAGCGATCGGGAGAGGGGTTGGGGAAGCGATCGGGAAAGGGGTTGGGGAAGCGATCGGGAGAGGGGTTGGGGAAGCGATCGGGAGAGGGGTTGGGGAAGCGATCGGGAGAGGGGTTGGGGAAGCGATCGGGAGAGGGGTTGGGGAAGCGATCGGGAGTGGGGTTGGGGAAGCGATCGGGAGAGGGGTTGGGGAAGCGATCGGGAGAGGGTTTGGGGAAGCGATCGGGAGTGGGGTTGGGGAAGCGATCGGTAGAGGGGTTGGGGAAGAGATCGGGAGAGGGGTTGGGGAAGAGATCGGGAGAGGGGTTGGGGAATCGATCGGAAGCGCAATCGGGAGAGAGGGGAAGACGCGATCTGGAGCGGCTGGCATAAGAACATAAGAAATAGGAGCAGGAGTCGGCCATACGGCCCCTCGAGCCTGCTCCGCCATTCAATAAGATCATGGCTGATCATCGACCTCAACTCCACTTTCCCGCCTGATCTCCATATCCCTTGATTCCCCTAGAGTCCAAAAATCTATCGACCTCAGCCTTGAATATACTCAAAGACTCAGCATTCGCAGCCTATAAGGGATATAGATAGACTAAGTGAGTGGACAGTAAGGTGGCAGATCGAGTATAATGTAGGGAAATGTGAGGTTATTCACTTTGGTAGGAAGAATAGAAAAACAGAATATTTTTTAAATGGTGAGAAACTTTCAAATGTTGGTGTTCAGAGAGATTTGAGAATTCCAAAGATTCACCACCCTCTGAGTGAAGAAATTCCTCCTCATCTCAGTCTTAAATGGCCGACCCCTTATCCTGAGACTATGCCCCCTAGTTCTAGACACTCCAGCCAGGGGAAACAACCTCTCAGCATCTACCCTGTCAATCCCCTTCAGAATCTTGTATGTTTCAATGAGATCACCTCTCATTCTTCTAAACTACAGAGAGGATAGGCCCATTCTACACAATCTCTCATCATAGGCCAGCCCTCTCATCCCAGGAATCAGTCTACATAGATACATAGATACATAGAAGATAGGAGCAGGAGTAGGCCATCCGGCCCTTCGAGCCTGCTCCGCCATTTAATGAGATCATGGCTGATCCTCCAATTCAGTATCCCGTCCCCGCCTTCTCTCCGTAACCCTTAACCCCTTTTGCCTGTAGAAATACATCTAATTCCCTCTTAAATATATTTAATGAGCTGGCGTACACTGCCCTCTGTGGCAATGAGTTCCACAGGTTCACCACCCTCTGAGTGAAGAAATTCCCCCTCATTTCTGTCCTAAATGGTTTAGCCCTTATCCTTAAATTATGTCCTCTAGTTCTGTTCTCACCCGCCAAGGGAAACATTCCTTCTGCATCTAGTCTGTCTAGACCTGTCAGAATTTTATACACTTCTATGAGGTCCCCTCTCAATCTTCTAAACTCCAGTGTGTACATCCCTAAACTACATAGTCTCTCCTCATAGGTCAATCCCGCCATTCCTGGTATCAGCCTGGTGAATCGCCGCTGCACCCCCTCCATGGCAAGAACATCTTTCCTCAGATGAGGCGACCAAAACTGTACACAGTACTCGAGGTGTGGTCTCACCAGTGCCCTGTACAGCTGCAGCAAGGTATCCCTGTTCCTGTATTCCAACCCTTTTGCTATGAAGGCTAGCATACCGTTTGCCTTCTTGATCGCCTGTTGCACCTGCATGCTCGCCTTCAGTGACTGGTGTACAAGAACACCCAGGTCTCTCTGTACTTCCCCCTCTCCCAATTTATTGCCATTTAAATAATAATTTGCCCTCCCGTTCCTGCACCCAAGGTGGATAACTTCGCACTTGTCCACATTATAGTGCATCTGCCATTTATCCGCCCAATCACCCAGTCTGTCCAAATCGCTCTGGAGCTTCCTGGTCTCCTCCTCTGAGCCCACCCCCCCTCCTAGTTTAGTGTCGTCTGCAAATTTGGAAATGCTGCATCCGACTCCCTGATCCAGGTCATTAATGTAAATTGTGAACAGCTGGGGACCCAGGACAGATCCCTGTGGTACCCCACTTGTTACTGCCTGCCATTCAGAAAATGAGCCGTTTATTCCAACTCTCTGTTTTCTATCTGACAGCCAGTTCTCTATCCACGTCAATACTTTCCCCTTTATCCCATGAGCTTCAATTTTCCCTGCTAATCTTTTATGTGGGACCTTATCGAAGGCCTTTTGGAAGTCCAGGTACACCACATCTACTGGCTCTCCCCCATCTATTTTACCAGTTACTCCCTCAAAAAATTCCAATAGATTAGTCAAGCACGATTTACCCTTTGTAAATCCATGTTGACTCTGTCCTATCCTGTCCCCATTTGCTAAGTGCTCCGCTATTTCATCCTTAATGATGGACTCCAGCATTTTGCCCACAACTGATGTAAGGCTTACAGGTCTGTAATTACCTGCTTTTTCCCTACCCCCCTTTTTGAATAGTGGGGTAACGTTAGCTACCCTCCAATCCATGGGCTCTGTTCCCGAATCTAATGAATTCTGAAAAATCATACTTAGTGCATCCGCTATCTCTAGGGCCACCTCCTTCAGCACCCTAGGATGCATGTTATCAGGCCCTGGGGATTTGTCCGCCTTCAATCCCTTTAGCTTCCTTAACACCATATCCTTAGAGATATTGACTTGCGTCAGTTCCTCCTTTGCAAATGTCCCTATTTTTCCCGATATCCCAGGGAGGTTTTTTGTGTCTTCCTTCGTAAAGACTGACCCAAAGTATGCATTTAGTTGGTCTGCCATTTCCTTATTTCCCGTTATATATTCCCCCGTATCTGACTGCAATGGGCCAACTTTGGTTTTCACCAGTCTTTTCCTCTTGATATACTTATAAAAGCTTTTGGAGTTAGTTTTTATATTTTCCGCCAGCTTGCTTTCGTAAGCTATTTTGCCCCTCTTGATTAAGCCCTTTGTCCTCCTTTGCTCTATCTTAAACTGTTCCCAATCTTCCGCTCTGGCGCTTTTTTTGGCTATTTTATACGCCCTATCTTTGGATTTTATGCTGTCTCTAATTTCCCCTGTTATCCACGGTTGAGTCACCTTTTTAGATTTCCTTTTATGCCAGATTGGTATAAACAATTTTTGCAATTTTGTCATTCTATCTTTAAATGCTTGCCATTGTTTATCTACCTCCAGTCCTCCCAGGAACGTTGTCCAATCAGACCTACTCAGTTCCCGTCTAATGGCATCATAATTCCCCTTGTTTAAATTCAGGACCTTGGTATCGGAGTCAATTTCTTCGCTCTCCATTTCGAGTGAGAAATCGATCATGTTATGATCGCTCTGACCCAAGGGTCCCCGTACAACAAGATTACTAATTAGTCCCTTCTCATTGCACAGTACGATAGCAAAATACTGCAGATGCTGGAAATCCGAAATAACAACAGAAAACGCTGGAAAAACTCAGCAGGCCAGGCAGCATCCGTAGAGAGAGAAAGAGAGTTGACGTTTCAGGTCGATGACCTTTCATCAGAACTGGGAAGAGCTGGAAATCAAATAGATTTAAGGCCAGGGTAAAGCTGGGAAAAGGGGGAGGGGATAAAGGAACAAAGGAGGAGATGAAGAGACATTAAGAGACATTAAGAGATATGCAAGGCTAGAGGTGGTGTTAATGTGACAGATTAAGGCTGAATGAAGTGTGAAATCCACTGGCAGAATGAAGGACAGCTGCCAGCTTCTAGGAGGAAAAAAAAGGTGGGGGGGACAAATAAAAGGGTGGATAAAATAAAATATAAATGTGATTGGAACTGAGGTTATGATCTAAAATTGTTGAACTCGATATTGAGTCCAGAGGGCTGTAGCGTGCCTAAACGAAAGATGAGGTGCTGTTCCTCGAGCTTACGCTGAGCTTCCGTGGAACAGTGTAATAGGCCGAGGACGGTGAGGTCAGAGTGGGAGTGAAGCGGTGAATTAAAGTGACAGGCCACCGGGAGCTCGGGGTCCCCCTTACGGACTGAACGGAGGTGTTCCGCAAAGCGGTCACCCAATCTGCGTTTGGTCTCCCCAATGTAGAGGAGTCCACATCGTGAGCAGCGAATACAGTATACTAAATTGCAGGAAGTACAAGTAAATCGCTGTTTCACCTGGAAGGGGTGTTTGGGGCCCTGGACAGTGGGAAGAGGGGAGGTATAAGGGCATGTGTTGCATCTCCTGCGCGTGCACGGGAAGGTGCCGGGCGAAGGGGAAGGGGTGCTGGGGGTGGTAGAGGAGTGGACTAGGGTGTCGCGGAGGGAGCGGTCCCTGCGGAATGCTGAAAGGGGAGGTGAGGGGAAGATGTGTTTGGTGGTGGGATCACGCTGGAGGTGGCGGAAATGGCGGAGGATGATCCGTTGAATGTGGAGGCTGGTGGGGTGAAAGGTGAGGACAAGGGGAACCCTATCGTGGTTCCGGGAGGGAGGGGCAGGGGTGAGGGCAGATGTGCGGGAGATAGAACGGACACGGTCGAGGGCCGTGTCGACCACGGTAGAGGGGAATCCTCGGTTGAGGAAAAAGGAAGACATGTCGGAAGCACTGGTATGGAAGGTGGCATCATCAGAGCAGATGCGGCGGAGACGGAGAAACTGGGAGAATGGAATAGAGTCCTTACAGGAGGCGGGGTGGGAGGAAGTGTAGTCCAGGTAGCTGTGGGAGTCGGTGGGCTTGTAGTGAATGTTAGTCAATAACCTATCCCCAGAGATGGAGATGGAGAAGTCGAGGAAGGGAAGGGAAGAGTCGGAGATGGACCATGTGAAGGTGAGGGAAGGGTGGAAATTGGAAGCATAGTGAATGAAATGTTCTAGTTCAGGGCGAGAGCAGGAGACGGCACCGATACAGTCATCAATGTACCGGAAAAAGAGGTGAGGGAGGGGACCCGAGTAGGACTGGAACAAAGAGTGTTCCACATATCCCACGAAAAGGCAGGCATAGCTAGGACCCATGCGGGTACCCATAGCAACACCTTTAATTTGGAGGAAATGGGTAGAGTCAAAGGAGAAGTTGTTCAATGTGAGAACAAGTTCAGCCAGGCGGAGGAGGGTGGTGGTGGATGGGGACTGGTTGGGCCTCTGTTCAAGGAAGAAGCGGAGCGCCCTCAGGCCATCCTGGTGGGGAATGGAGGTGTAGAGGGATTGTACGTCCATAGTGAAGAGGAGACGGTTGGGGCCGGGAAACTGGAAACTGTTAAAATGGCGGAGGGCATCGGAAGAGTACCCAGTCCAATATAGCCTGTTCCCGAGTTGGTTCCTCGACATATTGATCCAGATAACCATCCCTTAAACACTCAAGGAATTCCTCCTCCTCATTATTTTTACTGATTAGGCTATTCCAATCTATATGTAAGTTAAAGTCACCTATGATGACAGCTGTGCTCTTATTGCACGCTTCTCTAATTTCCCTCGTGATGCCCTCCCCAACCTCTATTTTACTATTTGGAGGCCTATATACCACTCCTATTAATGTTTTTCGCCCCTCGCTATTTCTTAGCTCCACCCATATAGATTCTGTATTAACTGAGTTAATATCCTTCCTTTCAATTGCATTTATCCCTTCTTTTACCAGCAATGCTACCCCTCCTCCCTTTCTTTTTTGTCGATCCTTCCTAAATACTGAATACCCCTGTATGTTAAGCTCCCAGCCCTGCTCACCCTGCAACCATGTTTCCGTAATCCCAATTAGATCATAATTATTAACCTCTATTTCCACAGCTAATTCATCTACCTTGTTCCTGATGCTTCTCGCATTAAGGTATAAAACCCTCAGGCTTTTTTTATGCTCACATTTTTTATGAATTAGTTTGGCCCTTTGTTTTTTGTTCCTCACTCTTTTACCATTTATTTCTGTCTGCCTTTCACTTTCCTCTATTTCACTACATAGGTTTCTAGCCCCCTGCCATACTAGTTTAAATGCTCCCGAACTGCTTTATCAAAAATTACCCCGAGAACATCAGTTCCATCTTTGCACAGGTGTAGACCGTCCCTTTTGTATAGGTCACACCTACCACAAAACTGGTTCCAATGCCTCAAAAATTTAAAACCTTCGTTGCACTGCCTCCAAGGCAAGTATATCCTTCCTCAGATAAGGAGACCAAAATTGTGCACAGTACTCCAGGTATGGTCTCACCAAGGCCCTGTACAATTGTAGCAAGACTTCCTTACTCTTATACTCCAACCCCCTTGCAATAAAGGCCAACATGCCATTTGCCTTCCTTATTGCTTGCTGTACCTGTATGTTAGCTTTCTGTGTTTCTTGCATGAGGACACCCAAATCTCTCTGAACACCAACATTTGAAAGTTTCTCACCATTTAAAAAATATTCTGCTTTTCTATTCTTCCTTCCAAAGTGAATAACCTCACATTTCCCTACACTATACTCCATCTGCCACCTTACTGCCCACTCACTTAGTCTATCTATATTCCTTTGCAGAGTCTTTGTGTTCTCCTCACAGCTTACTGTCCCACCTAGCATTGTATCATCAGCAAACTTGGATACATTACACTCGATCCCTTCATCTAGGTCATTAATATAGATTGTAAATAACTGAGACCCCAACACTGATCCTTACAGCTCGCCACTAGTTACAGCCTGCCAACCTGAAAAAGATCCGTTTATCCCTACTCTCTGTTTTCTGACCATTAACCAATCCTCTATCCATGCTATTATATTACCCCCAACCCCATGAGCCCTAATCTTGTGTAATAACCTTCAATGTGGCACTTTATCGAATGCCTTTTGGAAATCCAAATATACTACACTGGTTCCCCTTTATCTACCCTACGAGTTACATCCTTGAAAAACTCTAATAAGTTTGTCAGACACGATTTCCCTTTCATAAAACCATGTTGACTCTACCTAATTATATTATGATTTTCTAAGTGCCCTGATACCACTTCCTTAACAATGGATTCCAGCATTTTCCTGACGACTGATGTCAGGCTAACTGGCCTGTAGCTCCCTGTTTTTTCTCTCCCTCCTTTCTTGAATAGCGGTGTTACATTTGCATCCTTCCAATCCGCTGGGGCCATTCTAAAATTAGGGAATTTTGGAAGACCAAAACCAATGCATCCACTATCTCTTCAGCCACCTCTTTTAGAACCCTAGGATGTAGGCCATCAGGTCCAGGGGATTTGTCGGCTTTTAGTCCCATTACTTTCTCTAGTACTTTTTCTCTACTTATATTAATTATGTTAAGTTCCTCATCCTCATTAGACCCTTGGTTCCCCACCATTTTTGGTATGCTATTAGTATCTTCTACTGTGAAGACAGATACAAAATATTTGTTTAACGTTTCTGCCATTTCCTTATTCCCCATAATAATTTCTCCTGCTCAGCCTCTAAGGGACCAAAGTTTACTTTTGCTACTCTCTTCCTTTTTACATACTTGTAGAAGCTCTTACAATCTGCTTCTATATTTCTTGCTAGTTTTCTCTCATATTCTATTTTTTCCCTTTTTATCAATTTTTTGGTCAACCTTTGCTGGTTTCTGAAACTCTCCCAATCCTCATGCTTACTATTATTCTTTGCAACTTTATAAGCTTCTTCTTTCAATCTAATGCTATCCTTAACTTCTTTAGTTAGCCACGGTTGGATCACTTTTCCTGTGGAGTTTTTGTTTCTCAATGGAATGTATTTTTGTTGCGAATTATGAAATATTTCTTTAAATGCTAGACACTGCTTATCTACCGTTATACCTTTTAATCTATTTTTCCAATCTGCTTTAGCCAACTTGCCCCTCATACCTATGTAATTGGCTTTATTTAAGTTTAAGACTCTAGTTTCGGACTAAGGCAAGTCACTCTCAAAATGAAGGTGAAATTCTATCATATTATGATCACTCTGCCCCAGAGGATCCTTTACTATAAGATTTCTAATTCATCCTGTCTCATTACACAATACAAGATCTAAAATAGTCTGTTCCCTGGTTGGTTCCATGACATATTGTTCTAGGAAACTGTCCCGAATGCGTTCCATGAATTCGTCCTCCAGACAACCTTTGCCAATTTGATTTGTCCAGTCTATATGAAGATTAAAGTCCCCCATGATTATTACATTACCTTTGTTGCAAGCTCCTACTAGTTCTTGATTAATATTCGTCCAACGGTATAGCTACTGTTAGGGGGCCTATATACTACTCCTACCAGTGTTTTCTGCCCCTTATCTCCACCCATACTGATTCTAATTCCTGATCTTCCGAGCCGAGATCTTTTCTCGCTCCTGTCCTTGTGCCATCCATTATTATCAGGGCTACTCCCCCTCCTTTTCCATTCTGCCTGTCTTTTCAAAACGTCAAGTACCCTGGAACATTTAGTTCCCAACCTTGGCCACCTTGCAACCACGTCTCTGTAATGGCTATTAGATCAAACACATTTATCTCTATTTGTGCCACTAGTTCCTCTATCTTGTTACGAATGCTTCATGCATTCAGATAAAGAGCCTTTAATTGAATTTTTTTACCATTATTCCCTGCCTTGACCTTATTCTCTGCTGCACTGCTACCGTTAAACTTTCTGTCCCTTCCTGTCCCTTCCTGTCACACTCTGCTTATTTTTACTCAAATCGTTACACTGTTCTATTGCCTTGACCTTTCTCTTCAGATTTCTAAAATTCCCCTCACCTGACACCTCACCCCTTTTTTAGTTTAAAGTCCTATCTACACCCCTAGTTATTCGATTTGCCAGGACGCTGGTCCCAGTCCGGTTTAAGCAGAGCCCATCCCGACGTTACAGCTCCCTCATTCCCCAGTACTGGTGTCAGTGCCCCATGAATTGAAACCCCTTTTTCCCACACCACTCTCTGAGCAACGCACTAAACTTCTGATCTGCTTGACCCTATGCCAATTTGCGTGTGGCTCAGGTAGTAATCCGGAGATTATTACCCTTGTGGTTCTGCTTTTTAATTTAGACCCTAGCTCCTCAAACTCCCTCAGCAGAACTTCATTCTTAGTTCTACCTATGCCGTTGGTTCCTACATGGACCACGACAACTGGATCCTCCCCCTCTCACTCCAGCCACGAGGAGATATCCTTAACCCTGGCACTGGGCAGGCAACAGAGCCTTCGGAACTCTCTTTCACGGCTGCAGAGAACTGTATCTATCCCCCTGACTACACTGTCCCCTACTACTACCACTTTCCTTCCTTCACCCCCCACTTGGATGGCCCCCTGTACCACAGTGCCGTGGTCAATTTGCCCATCCTTCCTGTAGTCCTTTTCCTCATCCATGCAGATAGAAAGTACCGCATACCTGTTGGACAAGTTCCAGGGCTGAGGCTCCTCCATCACTACATCCTGGGTCCCCATACCTTCCTGACTCACAGTCACACCCTCCTGTCCCTGACCACTGACGAACTCTAAAGTACTACTTAACCTAAAGGGTGTGTCTGCCTCCTGGAACAAAGGGGTAGAAATTAGGTCGCGCCCCATTTGGGGCGCAAATATCGTCCGCGCGCAAATATTAGCGCCTGGCGCTAATTATCGGCACTGACAGGAAACTTCACTTTTACCGCCCCGGGAGGTGAGTGGAGCGCTAAATTAGGCGCTGCACACCTCTCTTAAGGCGCAAAGGCCTAGGAGTGAGGCGCTAACTCAGCGCACGAGCGCAGCGCAGCTGCTGCCAGTTAGCGCGGTAACACAGACACACTGGCGCCGGACACTTCTTAAAGCGGGGGGGGCCACTTGCTCCCCAGCCACACCCTGCTCATTGCAGCCTTGAATCTCAGCCTGGAGAGACCTGTAATCCATTTTGCTGCCAAGAATGGAGAGGGTGAGAGAACGCGCTCATCGCTTCACCGAGCGGGCCTTGGATGCTCTGGTTGACGCAGTGGAGCGCAGACGATGCATGCTGTTCCCAGAGAGTGGCAGGAGGCCTTTGCCACGCGAGTTCAGAAGAGTGTGGAGGGAGGTGGCTCAGAGCGTCTCCTCCAGGAGCATGGTGCCCAGGACCCATGTCCAGTGCCGCAAAAAGTTCAACGACCTCACTCGGGTCGTCAGGGTGAGTGGCTTTTTCTCAATACCTCTCCATCCCTCCATCTCAACCTCACTCTATGGCCAGAGGGTCTTAAAACCCCAATGCACAACACTCATCCAACACCTATGGCCCTTTCATCAAACACACACACACATTCCACACTTTGCATACAGTAAGGGCTATTCACCTATGGGAGGCACATCAGGCAAGACCATGGCTGCATATTGTAAGGGCTATTCACCTATGGGAGGCACATCAGGCAAGACCATGGCTGCATATTGTAAGGGCTATTCACCTATGGGAGGCACATCAGGCAAGACCATGGCTGTATATTGACTCAGATGCTGTCCTTTTTCTTGCAGGCTAAGCTGGCTCATAATCGGAGACAGCAGCAACGGACGGGTGGAGGGCGGCTTCAGCTGCAACCCCTCAGCGATCTGGAGGAGCGCGTCCACAGGATTGTGGCAAGCCGGGTGATCGGTCCCGTCGCCACTGGAGACGCCGACCCCGTTGTGGACAGCAATGGTAAGGTCATCACCTTTTTGTCCTCTGTCCTTCCACTTGTCCCTCACAATACCAGCCTTTGACACTTTCAATCCAACTTGCTAACTCGCTGCACTTATTCCTCCCTTACTGCCACCCTGTCCTCACGCTAAAGCCACTCTTGTACCTCCCTGCTTTCAGATGGTGATTCACCAGCTGAGGAGACGGTCCCTGAAGCTGCCACTGGGAGTGATGCTGCAGCTGAGGAGGAAGAGGAAGCCGGAGCATCAGTGCCACCCTCTCCCGAGGAAGCCCATGGCCACACTGGGAACACGCCTTCCCCGGAGGGGAGCAGGGGGGAAGGGGCTGATGATGGTGAAGTTCCAGGACCCAGCGGGCTGCAGCAACGCCATGGGGGGGGGAGGGAAGAACGGGAGCCTTCTCCCCAGAGGGAGAGTATGCCAGACACTCCTAATGCAATGGACGCAGAGGAGGAGCGGATGATTGCAGAAATGAACAGCCAGGCGGTGGTCATGCACACTGAGCTCATGGGTGCAGTGGGAAGGGTGCCCGAATGCATTGAGGCACTGGCAAGGAGTGTGGAGCACTTCGCTGTAGCACAGGCGGATGCCACACTAAAGCTTACTGCTGCAATTCAGTCACTGGCTGCCAGGAACCCATCTGAGCCTGCTCTCATGCAGACTCAGATTGAGGCCACGCGAGCACTGACTGCTGCCATCCTCGATGGTTCGTGCACATGTCCCCGGGGCTGTCACCGCGCCGCAGCAGGCCAGCAATCTGTTCTCAGGCAAATTGCTCCGGATGCTGAAGTGCTGCCCCGTGGGAGTGCCAGTGTGTCGGGCGAGCAGGGAGTTGCTGTCCTCTCTCACGATGACAGCATTCCTGCTGCCAACACTGTCACTTCTCCACTGCACTTGCCACCGCCTGTAGGACAGACTGCTGCCGCCCATGCAGAGTTGGTGCAGTCTGCAGCCGGGCCCTCCAGGCCCAGAAGTGGTCGAGGCCGGCCTTCAGGGGCATCTGCAGTGTCAGGGTCTGACAAGCAGCAGCCTTCCACCAGCCTTGCTGCAGCCACTGAGGTCCCATTACAGAGGAGCAGTAGGGTTAGAAGGGGGGAAGTGCACAAGGGAAGGAGATCACCCTCGAAGGGCAAAAAGTAGGAGGTGTGCCAAAATGCTGGTCATTTTTTTATTAAAGGCCGAGGTTCATGGCCCAACTTTTGTTTAGTGTTTTGGACATTATCTCCAGGTTGTGAGAACCAGTTATATTATTGACTGTTTTTTTGTGTTTATTTCTATGAGTTTGTCATGAGGAATTGACACACACAGAGTTTGTACAATAAATAAGTTTCTGTATTCAAAATATACATGGCTGGTGGTTGGAATTATTGGTGCCTTGGCCGGCTTAGGGGTTGCGTGCTGGGTTGATTCGTGTTTGTAGCACTGGCAGGAGCCCTAGAAGCGGCTTGCTATTAGTCGTTGACGGACAGCCCTTGCAGTTTGACCATTGTGGGCCGCCCTCCTGCCTTGGTGCTGCTGCTGATCATCGTCCTCGGCCTGTTCCTCCTCTTCCTCCTCCTCCTCTTGTGGTGCTGCAAGGCCTGGTGGCATTGGCTGCGTCCTGAGGATTGCCATGTTGTGCAACATGCAGCACACCACTACGAATTTGGAAACTTGCTCAGGCGAGTACTGCAGGGCTCCTCCGGAATGGTCCAGACAGCGGAATCGTTGTTTGAGCACGCCGATTGTGCGCTCAATAATGTTCCTCGTTGCTTGTTGGCTTTCCTGGTACCGCAGCTCAGCAGGGGTGTTTGGCGCACGGAGCGGTGTCATCAGCCAGGTGCTCAATGCGTACCCCTTGTCCCCCAGAAGCCAACCGACTGGCTGATGCGGTGCCTCGAAAATTTCTGCCACAGTACTCTGGCGCAGGATGAAAGCATCGTGGCAGCTGCCCGGATAGTGGGCATTGACAGCGAGAATCACCTGTCTGTGGTCACAGACCAACTGCACATTCAAGGAATGGAACCCCTTTCTGTTCCGGAACTCCTCTGCATTCTCTCACGGAGCACGCAAAGCCACATGCGTGCAGTCAATGGCGCCCTGCACCATGGGGAAGCCCGCTACCCTCGCAAAGCCCATAGCACGGTCATGCTGCTTGTCTGGGGTCATAGGGAAGGATATGAAGTCTCGTCTCCTTGTGAAGAGGGCATTGGTGACCTGCCGGATGCAGCGATGCACCGCAAACTGGGAGATATTGGCGAGGTCCCCAACAGCAGCTTGGAATGAGCCAGTGGCGTAGAAGTTCAAGGCCACTGTGACCTTCACTGCCACCGACAGAGACGTCCTGGACCTCAGCTGAGGCTGCAGATCTGGCTGCAGCAGGTGGCAGAGCTCAGTGACCACCTCCTTGCTGAATCGCAGCCTTCGCAAACACAGCTCCTCGGACATGTGGATGTAGGAGAGCTGTTCACGATATACCCTGGGAGGGTAAGCTCTCCTGTACATGCGCCTGACGGGCCTCCTCCGTCTGGCCATCATTGCCACTCTCTGTCTGCGTCTCACTCTGCTCCGATTGAGCTGGAGCAGGACGACGCCCCCAATCATTGCAGCCCCCATCTTCTCTTTGCCAGAAAAGTAATGAGGTACAGCAACGAAAGTAGCAGCAAAGTTAGGATGAACTAAGCAAAACTACCTCACAAAGCGTTGAGTCAATGTAGAAGTCTCTCTCTCTCTCTCTCCGAATCTCTCTCTCTCTCTCAGAACGAGTGGTGCATAAATGTCGACCACAGAAAAAGACAGGAAGAGGCCCCCTTTAAATAGCGCCCCCCCCAGCCCCAAACCGATTGATAACGTTCCAGTCTTCCGGTCGTTGGAAGCGCCAGGCGGTAAGGCAGGGGGCGCCACTCAATTTCCGCTCCGGGGCGCCCCAAGGGCGTTGCACCACGGACTGACGTCACAATCTGCGCGCGCAGGTGGTCGCAGCGGTAAGTTTTAGCGCCGCCGCACAATCTCAAGTTAAGTTCTCGAGCGGCGCAAACAGCGCTGCGCCCGGGCGTTAGCGCCTTAACGCCCCATTAGCGCCCATTTAAGGCGCTAACGGGAGGCGCAACCAACTGAATTTTTACCCCAAAGTGTCCAGGTAACTCTCCCCCTCCCTGATGCATCGCAATGTCTGCAGCTCGTACTCCAGCTCAACAATTCTGAGTCAAAGTTCCTCGAGTTGCAGACACTTACTGCAGATGTGGTTGCTCGGGATAGCGATGCTCTCCACAAACTCCCACATGCTGCAGTTACGACAGACCACCTGCCCTGCCATCTCTAACCTTGCTTTATTTATTAATTAATTAGTTAAAGATTTTATTCAATCGATATTTTTGGTTTATTGTTTGATTATTTTTTTAATTTAAGTTATTAATTTAATAAGTACAAGCAAGTTACAGTTTCTCAGTTCTTAATTTAACCCTTCTTCCCTAATTTAGAGAGCAAGAAAGAGCTGTAATACTCACCAAACAACCGCCACAGCCGTCATATTGGATGCACAGGCAAATACTTCACCAAGGAAGGCCATTGAAACAAACAGTATAAATGGGCTTCAGAGGCATTTCTGAAGAGTGAAGGGGTTGAGAGATATGGCAAGAATGTGTATAGGTGGAAAGGGGTGGAATCATTTGAGCCGCTTGAAAAATGAGCGCAGAACCATCGAATTTCTAGGCCAAGATATCTGATAGTTACCAGAGACTCTTTGGAGGAGAAATTCATTATAGCCCTGTTTGGGGCGCTACCTTTTAAAAGTTGAAAAAATTAGCGCTGTCTTTCAGCTTTTAAAAAAAGATTCAACTTTCAACTTCTAAATCAAGCGCTCCACTTCCTTCCTGGAGCGCAACGGGCAGGAGGCGGGGCGGTATGTGAACAGCTGCCGCGTTGGAAGGCTCCTTCCCTCCCTTAAAGGGAAGGGCCATTGCTGCAGGCTCTGCAAGAGGTAAACATACCTGGTCCCCGACGGCAGCCGTGATCCGGCCCGATCGGCCTGATGCAGTGCAGCAGAGTGCCGGGCTGATCGATCGCTGGGGAAAAAAAGCAAAAAAAAACAGAGAATGAGCATTTCAGTAGATTTTTTCCTACCTCGACCACCTTGCCTTTAAGTATCGCCCCTGAAGTGCCCGGCCTCCCGATGAACGCCTCCTGCAGCTGTCACTGTTGTCGCCCGGCGATGCTGCAGGGGGCGGGACCGAAGTTCGGGTCCGGGGCGCTACCCAGGGCGATGCGCACGGGCGAAGGAAATCGGGGCGCAATGCCATACCGCTGCCGCAAACCACCCGCCAGATTTAGCGGGAGTTGATCTTCTCGCCGCGCCCGGTCGGTAAGTGGTTAGCGCCCCGTTCTCGTCCCCTGGAGGCGCTAATGGGAGGCGCTAACCTGCCGAATTTCTAGCCCGTTGTTCTGTGTGACTGTGCCACCGTCTGTGCTCATTCTGTCGATCCATTTCAGTTCAATTTGGTACCACAATCCCACAGAGAAAAAAAAAATCTTGGTCCTCAAGCTTTTTGCTGCTCAAACTCTTGGCATTTTACACAGAGAGTTACCCTCCAGACTCCAGGCTTAGAAAAATCAGTGTCTCTTCCCATTTGTATGTATGAGTTATGCTGGAAGGGAAATTTTGGCAATGAGAAAGGCTTGGTCCCTAACACACAGCATCTTCTGTGCCAAGTTCCTACGGTGGCACAATTTGTTATTGAAGTCAAAAATGACTAGAATTAGTAACAGCATATGGTAATGACTGTATTGGGAGTGGGAAATAGAACAGTTACTCTGGGCTTTTCCAAGCAATTGAGCTGCACTTCAGTTAAACTGTTTGCGTTAAGCTAAAAAGGTTAGGCGCTGGAGGGAGTGGGAAGGCAGCCAAGACAGCCTCAGGCCACGAAGGGTTGCCAACCAGTAGATATCTAAGTCATAGGCCTTGTCTGGAATTGGGAAACCCATGGTCAGCAAGCACCCTCTTTTGTGGAGATGTCATAAGAACATAAGAACATAAGAAATAGGAGCAGGAGTAGGCTAATCGGCCCCTTGAGCCTGCTCCGCCATTCAATAAGATCATGGTTGATCTGATCCTAACCTCAAATCTAAATAACACAAGAAGTAGGAGCAGGACCCAGCCACTCAGCCCCTGGGCCCGCTCCGCCACCCACAGGGCCTTGACCAATCCGAACTCAGCCTCATGTCCAATTTCCTGCCCGCTCCCCATAACCCCTAATTCCCTTTACTTCTAGGAAACTGTCTATTTCTGTTTTAAATTTATTTAATGATGTAGCTTCCACAGCTTCCTGGGGCAGCAAATTCCACAGACCCATCACCCTCTGAGTGAAGAGGTTTCTCCTCATCTCAGTTTTGAAAGAGCACCCCCTTATTCTAAGATTATGCCCCCTAGTTCTAGTTTCACCCATCCTTGGGAACATCCTTACCGCATCCACCCGATCAAGCCCCTTCACAATCTTATATGTTTCAATAAGATCGCCTCTCATTCTTCTGAACTCCAATGAGTAGAGTCCCAATCTACCCAACCTCTCCTCATATGACCACCCCCTCATCCCCGGGATTAACCGAGTGAACCTTCTTTGTACTGCCTCGAGAGCAAGTATGTCTTTTCTTAAGTATGGACACCAAAACTGTATGCAGTATTCCAGGTGCGGTCTCACCAATACCTTATATAACTGCAGCAATACCTCCCTGTTTTTATAATCTATTCTTACCTCGTTGAGAGTTGCAGTGCTGGGGAAGAGAACATTTTTCACTTTACGCGATCCCATGGTGTGGTTGAGGCGAATCATACAGATACATTGAAGGGAAAGCTAGATCAACACATGAGGGAGAAAGGAACTGAAGATTATTCTGATAGGGTGAGATGAAGAGGGGTGGGAGGAGGCTCATGTGAAGCATAAATACCAGCATGGACCAGTTGGGCCGAATGGCCTGTTTCTGGGCTGTAACTTCTATGTAATTCTATGTACACTAATAACTAGGTACACTATGAGGCAAGTTCAATTTCTAGCTCCTGCTGTGAATCAATCCCTTGTGATTCAAAGGAACAAGGGATTTTTTTAGGAACAAGATAAACAGATTTGATCCAACAGGACCATCCCTTTTTCACAGACCAACCCTACCCACCCACCTTCTTCTCACATCCCTCAAACCTTTCTGTCTCCAGAAAGAAATGTAATTGCCTCTTGATTCCACCCCCTTTCCACCTACACACTTTCTTGCTATATCCCTCAACGCCTTCACTTCGCAGAAATGTCTCTGAAGCCCATTTATACTGTTTGTTTCAATGGCCTTCCCTGGTAAATTATTTGACAAGTTCATCACCTCTTGGATGGAAAAAATACCACCTAGGTTCCCTATCGGAGGTGCCGTCTTTCGGATGTTAAACCGAGGCCCCATCTGCTCTCTCAGGTGGACGTAAAAGATCCCATGGCACTATTTTGAAGAGGAGCAGAGGAGTTATCCCCGATGTCCAGGCCAATATTTATCCCTCAATCAACATCACTAAAACAGATTATCTGGTCATTATCACATTGCTGTATGTGGGAGCTTGCTGTGCGCAAAATGACTGCCGCATTTCCTACATTACAACAGTGACTACAGTTCAAAAAAGTCCTTCATTGGCTGTAAAGCGCTTTGGGACGTCCTGAGGTCGTGAAAGGTGCTATAGAAATGCAAGTTCTTTCTTTTTTTTTTATTTCTTACTTACAATTTTAAAAAATATTTGTACTTTCTTGCCAATAAAAAAGAACGTGCCTCGATGCACTTTAACCGTTCATAAATCTGAAAAGCTTCCTCCAGATCACCTCACAATCTTTTCTTTTCCAAAGGAAAAAAATAACCTTTCTCCTTTTGACCGGTCAAAAATCCGATTAAGGAATCAATGTAACTTATTGTGTCAAGCTCAAGGGCAGTTTTGCCCTCCGGAATCCAGTCTACAGGAGGAAACTGTCCAAAGCAATTTCATTTGGAAGCTTCTCCTGTGAGAAACATGGGCACCTTTATTTGGTTAGAGTAGGACATAGATCAAGTTTGAGAAGAATTTAAATACACACTATCCCATCTAACCCCCTCATAAATGCCTTCAGGTGCGTGCAGAGAACGCCTGGTTTAAATCACATTAGCGGCCGATAACGGTTACAATGAGGCGACAACTTTGTTTATATTTGAGCTACAGGGCCGGGAGTAAAGTGATAAAAGCTCTCTTTAAGGATACAAGTCATGTGCGGAAAGCTGCTTTGAACGATGGAGGTGGAAGCAGAGAGAGACGTTGTGCATTTTAGTTCGAATACCTTTAGGAATCGCACATAGAACATTGTTGATTTTTTTTTTTATTATTCGTTTATGGGATGTGGGCGTTGCTGGCAAGGCCAGCATTTATTGCCCATCCCTAATTGCCCTTGAGAAGGTGGTGGTGAGCCGCCTTCTTGAACCGCTGCAGTCCATGTGGTGAAGGCACTCCCACAGTGCTGTTAGGGAGGGAGTTCCAGGATTTTGACCCAGCCACGATGAAGGAACGGCCGATATACTTCCAAGTCAGGATGGTGTGTGACTTGGAGGGGAACTTGGAGGTGGTGATGTTCCCATGCGCCTGCTGCCCTTGTCCTTCTCGGTGGAAGAGGTGGCGGGTTTGGGAGGTGCTGCCGAAGAAGCCTTGGCGAGTTGCTGCAGTGCATCTTGTAGATGTGGTAAAATCTCTAATGGGGGCGGAGGATGGGGTACAGTTTCCTCTGTACATCAGCTGTGGCAAAATTATAATTGTGAACCTGCTTTTAAGAAAAAACAGGAGTAGCAACTTGGTTTTGTATTCCCTTGAGGTTAGACGGTCGAGGGGTGATCCAATTGAGATGTTGAAAATGATAAAGGGATTGGGCAGGGTAGCGACAGATAAACTATTTCCACTGCTGGGGGAATCCAGAAAAAGAGGACACAATCTTAAAATTAGAGCTAGGCCAATTAGAGGGTGAAAGCAGGAAGCACTTTTTCACCCAATGGGTAGTGGAAATCCGGAACTGTCTCCCCCAAAAGACTATGGCTGCTGGGGGGTCAATTGGAGCATTTCAAGACCGAGATTGAAAGTTATTTATTTAGTAGACGGAAATTAAAAGTGGGGAGAGATGTAAAACGTGCTGCCGACTCGCTTTCACCCGTTTTACACTGTCGCACAGAGCCGGATCGACACCCAATGGGTTGGAACATGCTTCTTGTCAATTGAGGAGTTATGGGGTGAATTACCGGACTTATCATCAATATACTTCTCATCAGCGCTCTGCAGGTCCCATGTAGCCGGCGAGGCCTTTAAATAGAAAAAACCCGCACGCGCGGAATTGTGAATGTGCCACGCAGCCCGTTAAAGGGGCCGCGGGGCCCAAAGTAAAATTACAGGGAACGTTGCTTATCATCCAATGTGCCTTTAAGCCAACAAGTCCATAAATTGGACCCTTCATTTTTTTACAGACTCTTAAAGATCCTGTCCATCCTTCTTTTGTTTCAACCACATTTTTTGTCAAACTGTTTTTTTTAAATCATTAGAAAGCAATCTCGTGAATGATTTATAATCAGATCCACAGAAAATGAAGGGTTGGTTACATGACACCGCGCGGCCCTGTGTTGAAGGGGGAAGCTCAAAATGACATTAAGAATGCACCTGTGATAAGCTCTAAGGTCTTTTAAAATTCTACTTAATTTCCTTTCCTTTTTGGAGTCATGTAAATTTCATTCTCATTAATTGGAGAGGTAACAGCGCTGTGAAACGGAAGATGTTTTCCTCTGAGCATCTCGTGACTGTGTCAAATGATCCCAGTTACAACAACAACAACTTGTATTTTTATATAGCGCCTTTAACAGAGTAAAACATCCCGCGGCGCTTCACAGGGCCGTTAACAAACAAAATTTGACACCGAGCCACATGAGGAGATATTCGGGCAGATGGCCAAAAGCCTGGTCAAAGAGGTAGGTTTTAAAGAGTGTCTTAAAGGAGGTTAGAGAGGTGGAGAGGCGGAGAGGTTTAGGGAGGGAATTCCAGAGCTTAGGGCCCCGGCAGCTGAAGGCATGGCCGCCAATGGTGGAGCGATTAAAATCGGGGATGCTCAGGAAGGCCAGAATTGGAGGAGCGCAGATATCTCAGGAGAGTTGTGGGGCTGGAGGAGATTACAGAGCTAGGGAGGGGGCGAGAGGCCACAGAGTGATTTGAAAACAAGAATGAGAATTACATCACTGGTCACACGCAGTTTAGAGAACCCCAAAAAACTAGGCTAAGTGTTTGCATTACCTAGTGTAAAAATTGGAACAATAGCTTTGTGTTTGGGTTGCGAAAGGAGAATATTATTGTTGGCCCAAGTGTTGTAGCTATCAATAATTCTTTTACAAATGATGGTAAAGGCCCTGGCTCTATCTGGAGTCCAGTTTCAAGGTGAGAATTCTTCACAAATAAGGCTAGACAATGACGCCCCAAAAGCCTTGGGGCTGGTGGACAAAGAAAGCCTGACTGCCCTAGCCCTGGCCTATTACATCTTGGTACAAGGGAATCTGTGAGTCATCTTCCACCCACGCTTCCACATCAAAGGAAGTTCCTGGCTTCCCCTGGAAATTCCAGCCTTAAAAGGGTTCAGTGGAACTCACACACATCTGGAACTCTGGTGAGTCTCTTTTGAGGCCTTGTGAAGGCCCCAAAATGTTAACTCGGCTGAACCCCAGAGGCGATCGATTACCTTGTCTGGAGGTTAAATGGCTCCTTTTGGAGCTGAAGGTTGCAGTGAGGTTGTCTATTTTCTTCTGCTCTAATGGGCCTGATGGGACCTTGGGCGGAGTGGCTATGGGCCGCCTCTCTTTACAAGGGAAGACTGCCGCTGTGCACCGACGATGCACCCTTTTGCAGGCACTGGCAGCCCATCTCAGTCATGCAAATGACTCCATCCGTGGGATTTGGGAAGGGCCAACAGCCTGGTTGTCGGGGCAGTCGTGGTTTCCTGCTCCCACTGCAACTGCCCCCAGGCCAGACCCCCAGGAACTCAGGGGCCTCGTGAATGTCAATTTTGAAAACGGGTTATCCTGTTATCACCAAACATCCAATAGGCGCACTTTTTTCAGCAGGAGTTCACTGGGTAGCAAAAGGAACAGGAACCCCGACTGATTTTCTTTCCTCCCTCTCTAGTTCAGGTCCACTGAGGTCAGCCGAGATTCCGAAAAACAGCCCCAGCTGAGAGCTGTTACCTCAGCTCAGAGGGAGTCAAACCTGGGAGCTTCGTGTGTGTATGGTTCAGTACTACACTGGTCAGTGCTTTGATTCACTAGTTCAGCTATCGTGATTTCATTAATGAGCCTACCTTTGTGCTTTCACCTATGTAAGCAGCTGAAACTCCCCTGCCCATACTCGCCCATTTGCATTTGGTACCCCTCCCTATCTCTGTAACCTCCTCCAGCCCTACAACCCTTCACGATCTCTGCGCTCCTCCAATTCTGACCTCTTGCGCATATCTAATTTTAATCGTTCCACCATAGAAACACAGAAAAATAGGAGCAGGAGTAGGCCATTCAGCCCTTCGAGCCTGCTCCGCCATTCAATATGATCATGGCTAATCTGTATCTTAACTCCAGCTACCTGCCTTGCTTCCATATCCATATCCTTATCAAGCTTTCTGCCTTCTCCTGGTGATACAGATTCAAAAAGCTTCAACAGCTGATCCTCATCTCTATACCATATTCCCGCTCTCTCCCCATACCCATTGACGCCGTTTTCGTCTAGAAATCGATCTATCTCCTTCTTAAATATATTCAGTGGTGACCGTGCTTTCAGTTGCCAAGGCCCTAAGCTCTGGAATTCCCTCCCTAAACATCTCCGCCTCTCTACCACTCTCTCCTCCTTTAAGTTGCTCCTTAAAACCTGTCTCTTTGACCAAGCTGTTGATCATCTGTCCTAATATCTCCTTAAGTGGCTCAGTGTCAAATTTTGTTTGATAATCACTCCTGTGAAGTTTTACTACATTAAAGGTGCTATTTAAATGCCCACTGTTGTTGTTGGTTGTGCAGGCAAGAACTGTTAAGAATATGGGCATAGGAGGAGTCCATTCAGCCCCTCGAGCCTGTTCCACCATTCACAGAATCCCCACAGTGCAGATAGAGGCCATTTCGGCCCATCGAGCCTGCACCGACACATATCCCACCCTATCCCCGTAACCCCACGTATTTAATCCCCCCTAACACTAAGGGTCAATTTATCATAGCCAAATCAACCTAACCCGCACATCTTTGGACTGTGGGAGGAAACCGGAGCACCCGGAGGAAACCCACGCAGACACGGGGAGAATGTGCAAACTCCACACAGAAAAGTCACCCGAGGCCAGATTCGAACCCGGGTCCCTGGCGCTGTGAGGCAACAGTGCTAACCACTATGCCACCGTGTTGCCATTCAATTAGATCATGGCTAATCTGTATCTTAACTCCAGCTACCTGCCTTGGTTCCATATCCCATAATACTGTTATCAAGCTTTTTGCCTTCTCCTGGTGATACAGATTCAAAAAACTTCAACAGCAACCTTGAACGAAAGCCCGTGACTTATTTACTGTCTGCTTCTGACCTTCAATTGAAATGGAAAAGCACTTGTCAATCTGAAGAAAATTGCCGTCAAAAGAACAATTAAACTGAATTGCCTCAGCCATTTACTTAAAATTAAATTCTTAGGGGTAGAAATTAGGTCGCGCCCCATTTGGGGCGCAAATATCGTCTGGACGCAAATATTAGCGCCTGGCGCTAATTATCGGCACTGACTGGAAACTTCACTTTTACCGCCCCAGGAGGTGAGTGGAGCGCTAAAGCAGGCGCTGCACACCTGACTTAAGGCGCAAAGGCCGAGCAGTGAGGCGCTAACTCAGAGCGCTGGCGAAGCTCATGTAATGTCAGTCAGCAATGGAACACACACACAATGGCACGGGCCAGTTCTTAAAGGGGATGGTTAATCTTGCTTTCCATCCACATCCTGTTCATTGCAGCCTTGAATCTCGGCCTGGAGAGACTTGCACATCAAATGTGCTGGAAAGAACAATGGAGAGTACCAGGCAAAGAGCTCAGAGTGCAGCTCCCACAGTCTCTGCTAAATCGATACAAGGAATGGCAAATCAAAATGAACCTGCAAAGTGCTGCTCAGTACCCAAAACTCCTTCACACAACGTTGAATCTCTCCAGAAGTCTCTCCCTCTCTCTCTCAGAATGCGTAGTTCAAAAATGCCACCAACAATAAAAGACAGGAAGAGGCCCCCTTTAAATAGCGCACTCCCCAGCCCCACAGCGATTGATAGCGTTCCAGTCTTCTGGTCGTTGGATGCGCCAGGCGGTAAGACAGGGGGCGCCACTCAATTTCCGCTCCGGGGCACCACAAGGGCGTTGCACCATGGAATGACGTCACAATCTGCGCGCGCAGGTGGTCGCAGCGGTAAGTTTTAGCGCCGCCGCACAATGTCAAGTTAAGTTCCCGAGCGGCGCAAACATCGCTGCGCCCGGGCGTTAGCGGCTTTGCGCCCCATTAGCGCCCTCTTAAGGCGCTAACGGGAGGCACAACCAACTGAATTTTTACCCCTTTAGCTTTACACACTTTTTTTTCTAAAAACAGAGGAAGACGGTCTGACCCATAACTGACCCAGCATTGATTTCAAGAATGCAGAGGAACTGCATCTTGTATTCTTAAAGCAACATACAAAAACTTGCATTTCTATTGTGCTTTTCATGTACAAGGCGCTCCAAGACAATTTACAGAGAAATAAATTAAAAGCACTGGAAAAAGTGCAAAAAAAGATTTACAAGGATGACACCAGAACTAGTAGGGTACAACTAACAGGAAGGATTGAACAGGCCGGGTTCTTTTCTCCAGAAAAAGATCAGACTGAGAGGTGACCTGATAGAGGTCTTTAAAATTATGATGCGGTTCGATAGGGTAGATTTAGAGAAGATGCTTCTACTTGTGGGAGAGACAAGAACTGGGGGCCATAGATATAAGGGTAGTCACCAATAAATCCAATCGGGAATTCTTGAGAAACTTCTCTCTCCACGGATGCTGCCTGGCCTGCTGAGTGTTTCCAGCATTTTCTGTTGTTATTTCAGATTTCCGGCATCCGCTGTGTTTTGCTATCGTATTCTTTACCCAGAGAGTGGTTAGAATGTGGAACTCGCTACCACAGGGTGTAGTTGAGTCAAATAGCAGAGATACATTGAAGGGGAAAGCTAGTTAAGTAGATGAGGGAGAAAGGATAGAAGGATATGTTGATAGGGTGATTTGAAGTAATGTAGGAGGAGGCTTGTGTGGAGCATAAGTACCGGCCTAGACCTGTTGGACTGAATGGCCTGTTCCTGTGCTGTAAAATTCTATGTAATAAGAGGAATGGACATTAAGCCACAGGAAAGAGGTTCGGCGCACTGACCTGAAGGCTGTGTCGAAGGTTGTTAAGGTGACCAGAGATGTAGAGAAGTTAAGGGGATTAGATTTGGAGTTACAGAAAATAGAGCAGAGGCAACTGAATGTTCTACCACTGATGGTGAGGCAAAGGGTGGGGCACAGAGGCCAACCTTGGAGGACCGAAGGATGGAGGTGAAGATCTATGCTGGAGAAGGTTGCAGAGGTTGGGAGGTGTGAGGTCACAGATGAATTTGTAGATAAGGAGGAAGTTATTATTTTTGATGCACTGGGTGACAATGATGTTGGTAGGTAATGACGAGGGTGATTGGACTTAGTGCAGAACATGATGCAGACAGCTATGATTTGGATACATAGGAGTTCATGGAACAAGGCCGATGGAAGGGTAGCAAGGGAATAAATCAAGTCTGGTGGTGACAAAACTATGGACAACAGTTTCAGTGGTTAAAAGGGCTGAGGTTGGGGCAGTGACAGGCCATGTTATGGAGATGGAGGTAAGTGGATTTGGTGATGGAAAGGATGTGTGGTATGACGCTCAGCTCAGATGTGACCAGGCATTATATTGTTCACCCTGAGTGCAGGGGGGTTGGCATGAGTGACAAGGGAGCGAAGTTTAAGGCAGGCATCGATGATGGTGGTTTCTGTCTTGCTCATATTTTCCTATATAAGATGTGTTACATCTTGCTACAATTGTACAGGGCCTTGGTGAGACCACACCTGGAGGACTGTGCACAGTTTTGGACTCCTTATCTAAGGAAGGATATATTTGCCTTGGAGGCGGTGCAACGAAGGTTCACTAGATTGATTCCTGGGATGAGAGGGCTGTCCTATGATGAGAGATTGTGTAGAATGGGCCTATACTCCCTGGAGTTTAGAAGAATGAGAGATCGCTTCATCGTCGCTGGGTCAAAATCCTGGAACTGCCTCCCTAACAGTACTGTGGGAGTACCTTCACCACACGGACTGCAGCGGTTCAAGAAGTCGGCTCACCACCACCTTCTCAAGGGCAATTAGGGATGGGCAATAAATGCTTGCCTTGCCAGCGACGCCCAGATCCCATAAACGAATAAAAAAAATTATGATCTCATTGAAACATACAAGATTCTGAAGGAGATTGACAGGGTCGATGCCTACAAAAACCTACAAAAGCGGCTGACATGGAGATAGCTGTCTCCCTAGCTCTCTGGATAACCTAGGAATCTGTGCATTAAGAAACCACCACTAGCTTGGTGACCATCAATGAAACCTAACCCTCAAGAAATCAAATAGGGAATTCAGAAGAAACTTCTTTACCCAGAGAGTGATGAGAATGTGGAACTCACAACCACAGGGAGTGGTTGAAGCGAATAGTATAGATGCTTTTAAGGGCAGGCTGGACAAGCATATGAGGGAGAAGCGAATAGAGGGTTACGCTGATAGTTAGATGAGGAAAGACGGCATGGACTGGTTGGGCCGAATGGCCTGTTTCCGTGCCGTATATCCTATGTAATCCTGTGCAGCTGTACTACATTTTTAGCTTCCCTTGCCTAGATCTTCCAGAAACATTAAGATGCAGTTTTAATTCTTTATAAAAGAGAACCATTTTATTTTTAGCTAAGTGTTTTGAAAGTAACTCCGCATTATTTTTTCTCCAATTCATTTAATTGCTACACTCTTTCCAAGGCTGTCATCTGGCACATTGCCAAACACACATAAAGGACACGTTATCGCTTTAATTTCTGTGAAAAATAATTTTAATTTAGAAACTAAGCACCACAAGTGGAACTTGGTGCTGTGATCAACTAATTAGATGCTGAATTCTGAGCCATGTAGGTAGGTACAGCATGATCAGAACATAAGAAATAGGAGCAGGACGAGGTCATTCGGCCCCTCGAGCCTGCTCCGCCATTCAATAAGATCATGGCTGATCTTCTACCTCATCTCCACATTCCCGCCCTATACCCATATCCCTTGATTCCCTTAATATCCAAAAATCTATCGATAAGAACACAAGATCTGCTTCTTATAATCAAACTACTTTCCCATTATATCATTTGAAATCCCAAAACATTTTCAATGAATATCTACAGATGGATTTGTCCTGTTTGTGGTCACATTGCCCTTCATTTGCTGCCTCTAGCAGAATGGGACGCTTTGCATTAACTGTGGTATAATTACGGAAAGCTTACATTTCCTGCAGTCAAACGCGGGTTTAATCTGCAGTCTTGTGCTGAGTTAGCGGAACTCACCAGGGCTTCACAATCATCCTCGGCACTCCTTGGGCTGAGGGACAACAACAACAACAACTTGCATTTATATCGCGCCTCTAACGTAGTAAAACGTCCCAAGGCGCCTCACAGGAACGATTATCAAACAAAATTTGACACCGAGCCGCACAAGGAGATATTAGGACAGATGAAAGAGGTAGGTTTTAAGGAGTGTCTTAAAGGAGGAGAGAGAGGTAGAGAGGCGGAGAGGTTTAGGGAGTGATGTGATTAGGCGCTATCCAAATGAAAGCCTTTCTTTCAGTCTGGTCCGCCTTCCATTTTACATAGAATTACATAGAATATACAGCACAGAAACAGGCCATTCGGCCCAACTGGTCTATGCTGGTGTTTATGCTCCACAAGAGCCTCCTCCCACCCTATTTTATCTAACCCTAGCAGCATAATCCTTACTATTTCTCCCTCATGTGTTTATCTAGCTTCCCCTGAGATGCATCGATGCTATTCGCCTCAACTACTCCTTGTGGTAGCGAGTTCCATATTCCAACCACATTCTGGGCAAAGAGAATCACTTGAAGCATGGTTACAGACAACTATATCAAAAATGAGATTTAGAGAACTTCTAGATGGCCATTGTTGTTGAATGGACAGACGGATCAGTGGGTGCAGTGAGAAGATACGCTGCAGCATTGGCAGAGGTGGAGAAACACAGGACCAGTCTGTTGACACGCAATCCAGCAACAGTCCTGTGACATCACCTCGCACGGCAAAATTAACTGCAGACACTGCCTCCATACGCAAAGAGCAAACAACAGGTTTAGCCGAGGGTGATTCCTGGCACTGATATCTCAGGGTCATATACAAATAGAGGTAGCAGGTCTTCGGTATCATAGAATCGTAGAATCTTACAGCACAGAAGGAGGTCGTTCAGCCCATCAAGCCTTTGAAAGAGCTGTCCAATTTATTCACACATCTCAGCTTTTTCCTCAAAACCCTGCAAATTGATCCTCGTCAAGTACTCCTCCAGACCCATCTTTTGTTTCTTTACTTGTCCCATTACCACCTCCTTTTGCCTTGCACCATCATCCCTTTTGTCTCTTAATCTCTCCTGCCTTCCACCCTATCACAGACCTTCCCGTTTGTTCTTTCCTGCCCTCCCCCCTTTCCCTGCCTCTGCACTTGCTTGAAACCTGTTACATCTCCAACTTTTTCCAGTTCTGACGAAAGGTCATCGACCTGAAACGTTAACTTTGTTTCTCTCTCCACAGATGCTGCCTGACCTGCTGAGTATTTCCAGCATTTTCAGTTTTTATCTCGTCAAGTACATGCCCAATTGTCTTTCAAAACACGGTGGCATAGTGGCTAGCACTGTTGCCTCACAGCGCCAGAGACCCGGGTTCGAATCCGGCCCCGGGTGACTGTCTGTGTGGAGTTTGCACATTCTCCCCGTGTCTGCGTGGGTTTCCTCCGGGTGCTCCGGTTTCCTCCCACAGTCCAAAGATGTGCGGGTCAGGTTGATTTGGCTATGATAAATTGACCCTTAGTGTTAGGGGGGATTAAATACATGGGGATAGGGTGGGATATGTGTAGGTGCAGGCTCGATGGGCCGAAATGGCCTCTATCTGCACTGTGGGGATTCTGTGATTCCACCACACTTTTATGTAGTGCGTTCCAGAACTTAACAACCCTCCGAGTAAAGAAATTTCTCCCCATTTCTCATCTAGTTCTTGTGACAATTGTTTTAAATCCTGGGGAGTTATCCCTGGAGTCCTGGGCCAATATTTATCCCTCAATCAACATCACTAAATCAGATTATCTGGTCATTATCTCTGCTGTTTGGGGGAGCGCGCTGTGGGCCATCAGCAGCAGCAGAATTGTATTCCATCACAATCTTTAACCTCATGGCCCGGCATATCTCTCACTCTACCATTACCACCAAGCCAGGGGACCAACCCTGGTTCAACAACGAGTGTAGAAGAGCATGCCAGGAACAGCACCAGGCGACACCTAAAAATGAGGTGCCAACCAGGGGAAGCTGCAACACAGGACTACATGCATGCTAAAAAGCGGAAGCAGCATGCTATAGACAGGGCTAAGCGATCCCACAATCAACGGATCAGATCAAAGCTCTGCAGTCCTGCCACATCCAGTCGTGAATGGTGGTGGACCATTAAACAACTAACGGGAGGAGGCGGATCCATGAATATCCCTATCCTCAATGATGGTGGAGCCCAGCACGTGAGTGCAAAAGACAAGGCTGAAGCGTTTGCAACCAACTTCAGCCAGAAGTGCCGAGTGGATGATCCATATCGGCCTACTCCCGAGGTCCCCACCATCACAGAAGCTATTCTTCAGCAAATTCGATTCACTCCACGTGATATCAAGAAACGGCTGAGTGCACTGGATGCAGCAAAGGCTATGGGCCCCGACAACATCCCGGCTATCGTGCTGAAGACTTGTGCTCCAGAACTAGCCGCGCCTCTAGCCAAGCTGTTCCAGTACAGCTACAACACTGGCATCTATCTGACAATGTGGAAAACTGCCCAGGTATGTCCTGTCCAAAAAAGCAGGAGAAATCCAACCCGGCCAATTACCGCCCCATCAGTCTACTCTCAATCATCAGCAAAGTGATGGAAGGTGTCATCGACAGTGCTATCAAGCAGCACTTACTCACCAATAACCTGCTCACTGATGCCCAGTTTAGGTTCCGCCAAGACCACTCGGCTCCTGACCTCATTACAGCCTTGGTCCAAACATGAACAAAGGAGCTTAATTCCAGAGGTGAGGTGAAAGTGACTGCCCTTGACATCAAGGCAGCAGTTGACCGAGTCTGGCATCAAGGAGCCCAAGTAAAACTGAGGTCAATGGGAATCAGGGGGAAAACGCTCCACTGGCTGGAGTCATACCTAGCACAAAGGAAGATGGTTGTGGTGGTTGAAGGTCAATCATCACAGCCTCAGGACATCACTGCAGGAGTTCCTCAGGGCAGTGTCCTAGGCCCAACCATCTTCAGCTGCTTCATCAATGACCTTCCCTCCAACATGAGGTCAGAAATGGGGATGTTTGCTGATGACTGCACAGTGTTCAGCGCAACTCCACAGATAATGAAGTAGTCCATGCCCGCATGCAACAAGACCTGGACGACATTCAGGCTTGGGCTGATAAGTGGCAGGTAACATTCGTGCCACAGAAGTGCCAGGTAATGACTATCTCCAACAAGCGAGAGTCTAACCACCTCCCCTTGACATTCAATGGCATTACCATTGCCAAATCCCCCACTATCAACATTCTGGGGGTCACCATTAACCAGAAACTTAACTGGACCAGCCACATAAATACTGTGGTAACAAAAGCAGGTCAGAGGCTGGGTATTCTGCGGTGAGTGTCTCACCTCCTGACTCACCAAAGCCTTTCCACCATCTACAAGGCACAAGTCAGGAGTGTGATGAAATACTCTCCACTTGCCTGGATGAGTGCAGCTCCAACAACACTCAAGAAGCTCGACACCATCCAGGACAAAGCAGCCCGCTTGATTGGCACTCCATCCACCATCTTAAACATTCACTCCCTCCACCACTGGCGTACCGTGGCTGCAGTGTGTACCATCTACAAGATGCACTGCAGCAACTCGCCAAGGCTTCTTCGGCAGCACCTCCTAAACCCGCGACCTCTTCCACCTAGAAGGACACAGACAGCAGGCGCATGGGAACACCACCACCTCCAAGTTCCCCTCCAAGTCACACACCATCCTGACTTAGAAGTATATCGCCGTTCCTTCATCGTCGCTGGGTCAAAATTTTGGAACTCCCTCCCTAACAGCACTGTGGGAGTACCATCACCACACGGACTGCAGTGTTTTAAGGCGACGGCTCACCACCACCTTCTCAAGGGCAACTAGGGATGGGCAATAAATGCTGGCATTGCCAGCGACGCCCACATCCCATAAACGAATAAAAACATTTTTTTTAATTGTCTGCCACGTTTCTTACATTACAACAGTGAGTACACTTCAAAAAGTAGTTCATAGGCTGTAAAGCGCTTTGGGACATCCAGAGGTCGTGAAAGGCGCTAGAGAAATGCAAGTCTTTCTTTCTTTATGACCTCTGGTTATCGACCCCATTGCCAGGGGAAACAGTTTCTCCCCACTTGCTCTATCAAAACCCTTCATAATTTTCAATACCTCTATTAGGTCTCCCTTTAACCTTCTCTGCTCTCTGCTCCACGGTTCAGCAACCACCCACTATTGCTATTCCCTCAGCTAAGAGTACCATCTTGCCATTCACTCCGCTGACAATACCCCAGCTCCGACCTCTTGTTAATTTCACTGAACCCATCTTTGAATAGAGTAATCCTCAGAGGTTTAATAAACGTGGATAGTCTGTTGGTGCTTTCAACCAGTATCTCACCGCTGTTTACAAGGACTACATTTTTGTTAAAATTAGCAAAACAGTAAAAGTATTGACCTCCGAGATGGATTTCTGTTCAATTGATCTTTGCCACATTAAAAATATTGATGCACACAGCTTCACAACAGGACCGCAATAATCCCCTCATTTGAAGGTGTGATTAAATCATAGAACTGCTATCATTGAACGCTGTCTGATATAATGTGGCCGCTTTTGCTTTGTATTCACCCCATTAACATTGCAGGGTGCTTTGTTAGGTGATATTTACATTGCAGCGTGATATTTACATTGCACGGGGATATTTACATTGCATGGTGATATTTAGATGGGTGATATTTACATTGCAGGGTGATATTTACATTGCAGGGCGATATTTAGATGGGTGATATTTACATTGCAGGGTGATATTTACATTGCAGGGCGATATTTACATTGCAGGGTGATATTTAGATGGGCGATATTTACATTGCATGGTGATATTTACATTGCAGGGTGATATTTAGATGGGCGATATTTACATTGCAGGGTGATATTTACATTGCATGGTGATATTTACATTGCATGGTGATATTTAGATGGGTGATATTTACATTGCAGGGCGATATTTACATTGCAGGGTGATATTTACATTGTACAGAGATATTTACATGGGTGATATTTACATTGCAAGGTGATATTTACATTGTACGGAGATATTTACATGGGTGATATTTACATTGCAGGGTGATATTTACATTGCAGGGTGATATTTACATTGCGGGGTAACAATTACATTCTGGGCTGGAATTCCGAGCACCAGTGAGAACAGTGAGGCAGCTGTGTATGCTTCCAGGATGCACGTTTTTAAAAACTCATCATCGTAACTGTAAAGCAACCGCACGGCGGCTTCTCATGTGTCCACCGGTGCTTCCAAGCAAAGTTCATGACTTTACATGACTGGTCGCAGGTTGTCACCACCCCCCACCAAAACGCATTGAAGCACAGCTCCATATCGTAATAGAGTCAGGGCTAAGACCAGCGGCATCTGTATCATTGAAATGCAGCAATACCGTGCTCCTGTTCCCAGACTGGGCATACCGCAACCGGCAGAGGACAGTCCACTGAGCAGTGTGCGCGGTTCAAATGGGGGCCAAGTCCATCTGCATGCGCAAGCAGCATAATGAAATCAGGGACCATGTTGAACACCCTGGAGCTCAAACATGCATTAAGCATGAGTGGGGACCTGCGCTGCGCTCTCAGTGTAGGTGAGGTCATATGTAAATGGTCCCATGGTTAACTTTATCCAGAGCTCCGTTAATATATTAGCATTCGAATAGATCTGCCTTGCGAATTGATATTCTTATCATATTACACCTGCTTGTTAAGAAATGACTCTTACAACTCTATCTCTCGCATCTCTATTTCCTCGCTTGATTTGCATCTCTTTCCATTAGATTATTTTGTCTTTAGTTTTGTTTCTGCTCCTTATTTCTTTGTATCTCTTTGCAGATACCTTAATATTGTAAATTTGGCTTGCAAATTGGTGTTGGGATTGGCGTACTTGTACAAAGGCTCTGTTGTAGCACAAACTCTTCATATCTATGACTGACGTCTGCATCTGACTTTTTGCGACGCGAACAGGCTCCCAAAGTCTGTGATATTTTTAATTAGCTGACTTCCGGGCTCACCACTGAAACACAATGACACAGGTACAAGTTCCGAAATTACAACCTTCGCCCGTGCCTTTGTTACCCCCAGACTCGACTATTCCAACGCTCTCCTGGCCGGCCTCCCACCTTGCACCCTTCGTAAACCTGAGCTCCTCCAAAACTCTGCTGCCCGTGTCCTAACTCGCACCAAGTCCCAGTCACCCATTACCCCTGTGCTCGCTGACCTACATTGGCTCCCGGTCTGGTAACGCCGCGATTTTTAGATTCTCATCCTTGTTTTCAAATCCCTCCATGGCCTCACCCCACCCCCCCCCCCCCCCCCCTCCCTATCTCTGGAACCTCATCTAGCCCCTACAACCTTCAGAGATCTCTGCACTCCTCCAATTCTGGCCTCTTGCGCACCCCCTGATTTCCTTTGGCCTGACCATTGGCGGCCGCACCTTCAGCGACCTAGACCCTAAGCACTAGAATTCCCTCCCTAATCCTCTCCACCTCCCTAACTCTCGCTCCTCCTTTAAGGCATTACGTAAAACGGATCAGCATTTCTCCCATGACAAGGGCAACTCAACAACTTTTGGTCAAAGGCTTGCAACTTGCTCAAGGTCCTCTCTCAAAGAGCTCATCTAAGTTTCCCACAAGAAAGAAGAAAGAAAGAACTTGCATTTATAGAGCGCTTTTCACGATCTCAGGACATTCCAAAGAGGGTTGCAGCCAACTAAGTACTTTCGAAGCGCAGTCACTGTTGTAATGTCGGAAACGCGGCAGCCAATTTGCACACAGCAAGCTCCCACAAACAGCAAAGTGATAATCGGCAGATAATCTGTTTTATGATGTTGGTTAGCAATGGATACACTTCAAAATGCAACTCATTGGATGCAAAGTACTTTTAAGACAACCTAAGGACACGTTAAGGTGCGATATAAATACAAGCTTTACTTTCTCTTATTCAAAAACATGATCATAGACACCAATTACTTTCATTAGTCATTCTCTGGTAGTTTTCCAACAATCTGCAGGGATCCTACCTTCAAACATCTTGTATTTTCATTACCCAGAACCAAGTGATTATCTTTTGAAAATTAAGTTTCTGGTGTAAAAGAAGAATTGCATTCTGTTCTCTGTCTGCTTTTGACATATTTAAAGATCATTTTTCAAAAAAATTGCATTTAGACATTATTCTGAGAATATATTACCAATTATATCAGATGGCATTGCGATTTAGGAATTATAGGTACAATATCACTTTGAAATCCACAAAGGTTTTCTTTTCCAGATTCAATTAGCAATATGATCACAATTAAAGATCCGAAGGTGTCAATTTGAACATGAGCAGGAATGGATAATTACCCAGATACATTCTCATTGAGTACAATCACCTCCCCATCGAGAATGACTTGAGTCCCACTGTTGACATGTTCAAAAAAAAAACCTGTGATATTGATGGCAAAGCTGTAACATATTCCCTGTGGGCAGGTATATTAATTGGCCCCCACTGTTCAAAACTGCATTGAGCTTCTTTAGTGTCAGCTGTGGCTCAGTGGGTAGCTCGCTCACTGCTGAGTTTATCGAAGGTTGGGGGTTCAATTCACACCTCGAAGAGATTTGAGCACAAAGTATGGGCTGACACTCCAGTGCAGCGCTGAGGGAGTGCTGCACAGTTGGAGGTGCCGTCTTTCGGATGAGACGCTAAACCGAGTCCCCCCCCCCCCGCCCCCCCCCCCCCCCCCTCTCAGCTTGGACATAAAAGATCCCGTGGCGTTAATTCGAGAAAGGAAGACTTGCATTTCTATAGCGCCTTTCACGATCTCCGGACGTTCCAAAGTGCTTTGCAGCCAATGAAGTACTTTTGAAATAAAAACAGAAAATGCTGGAAACACTCAGCAGGTCAGGCAACGTCTGTGGAGAGGGAAACAGAGTTAACGTTTCAGGTCGGTGACCTTTCGGAATGTAATCGCTGTTGTAATGTAGCAAAAACGGCAGCCAATTTGTGCACAGCAAGATCCCACAAACAGCAATGTAATAATGACTAGCTAATTTGTTTTACTTGGTTGAAAGATAATTATTGGCCAGGGCACCGGGGATAACTCCCCTATTCTTCTTCTAAATAGTGTCATGGAATCTTTTACATCCACCTGAGAGTGCAGTGGCGCTCTCCCCGATGTCCTGGTCATTATCACATTGTTTTTTGTGGGACCTTGCTGTGCATAAATTAACGACCGCATTTCCTACATTAAAACAGTGACTACATGTGAAGCGCTTTGTGACATCCTGAGGTTACGAAAGGCGCTAAATAAATGAAAGTTCTTTCTTTTTAGTGAACGTCTATTACCTATCCAGCTATAGGAATCTGCTGGAATGGGTTTTTTTTCCCACTCCTGCACCGTTACCTCTAGAGTCCCCCAAGGATCCATCTTTGGTTCCCTTCTGTTTCTCATCTATCTGCTGCCCCTTGGTGACATCAACTGAAAACACATCAGGATTCACGTGTACGCTAACAGCACTCAGCTCGACTTCGCCACCGCCTCTCTTGAACCCTTTGCTGCATCTGTGTTGTCCGACTGCTTGTCTGACATGAGCCAAAATTTCCTCCAATTAAATATTGGGAAGACCAAAGCCATTGGGCTGGATTTTGATACTGGGGGCGGGTTGGGGTCGTGAATCCTACTTTTTGGGTTGTAAACCCGCCTCCATCGACTTGTGGCCAACCCACTGTATTTTCCCTTGATTGCCCTTGTTGAGCCCGCCCAGTGAGCTCAGCAGGCCAATTAAGTGCCACCCGGCAACAGGTGACGTCACAGATTGACATTTCATCTGTCAATGTAGTGAAATAGAAGAAAGTGAAAGGCAGACAGAAATAAATGGTAAAAGGGTGAGGAACAAAAAACAAAGGGCCAAACTAATTCATAAAAAATGTGAGCATAAAAAAAGCCTGAGGGTTTTATACCTTAATGCGAGAAGCATCAGGAACAAGGTAGATGAATTAGCTGTGGAAATAGAGGTTAATAATTATGATCTAATTGGGATTACGGAAACATGGTTGCAGGGTGAGCAGGGCTGGGAGCTTAACATACAGGGGTATTCAGTATTTAGGAAGAATCGACAAAAAAGAAAGGGAGGAGGGGTAGCATTGCTGGTAAAAGAGGGGATAAATGCAATTGAAAGGAAGGATATTAACTCAGTTAATACAGAATCTATATGGGTGGAGCTAAGAAATAGCGAGGGGCGAAAAACATTAATAGGAGTGGTATATAGGCCTCCAAATAGTAAAATAGAGGTTGGGGAGGGCATCACGAGGGAAATTAGAGAAGCGTGCAATAAGAGCACAGCTGTCAGCATAGGTGACTTTAACTTACATATAGATTGGACTAGTCTAATCAGTAAAAATAATGAGGAGGAGGAATTCCTTGAGTGTTTAAGGGATGGTTATCTGGATCAATATGTCGAGGAACCAACTCGGGAACAGGCTATATTGGACTGGGTACTGTGCAATGAGAAGGGACTAATTAGTAATCTTGTTGTACGGGGACCCTTGGGTCAGAGCGATCATAACATGATCGATTTCTCACTCGAAATGGAGAGCGAAGAAATTGACTCAGAGACTAAGGTCCTGAATTTAAACAAGGGGAATTATGATGCCATTAGACGGGAACTGAGTAGGTCTGATTGGACAACGTTCCTGGGAGGACTGGAGGTAGATAAACAATGGCAAGCATTTAAAGATAGAATGACAAAATTGCAAAAATTGTTTATACCAATCTGGCATAAAAGGAAATCTAAAAAGGTGACTCAACCATGGATAACAGGGGAAATTAGAGACAGCATAAAATCCAAAGATAGTGCGTATAAAATAGCCAAAAAAAGCGCCAGAGGGGAAGATTGGGAACAGTTTAAGATAGAGCAAAGGAGGACAAAGGGCTTAATCAAGAGGGGCAAAATAGCTTACGAAAGCAAGCTGGCGGAAAATATAAAAACTAACTCCAAAAGCTTTTATAAGTATATCAAGAGGAAAAGACTGGTGAAAACCAAAGTTGGTCCATTGCAGTCAGATATGGGAGAATATATAACGGGAAATAAGGAAATGGCAGACCAACTAAATGCATACTTTGGGTCAGTCTTTACGAAGGAAGACACAAAAAACCTCCCTGGGATATCGGGAAAAATAGGGACATTGGCAAAGGAGGAACTGACGCAAATCAATATCTCTAAGGATATGGTGTTAAGGAAGCTAAAGGGATTGAAGGCGGACAAATCCCCAGGGCCTGATAACATGCATCCTAGGGTACTGAAGGAGGTGGCCATAGAGATAGCGGATGCACTAAGTATGATTTTTCAGAATTCATTAGACTCGGGAACAGTGCCCATGGATTGGAGGGTAGCTAACGTTACCCCACTATTCAAAAAGGGGGGTAGGGAAAAAGCAGGTAATTACAGACCTGTAAGCCTTACATCAGTTGTGGGCAAAATGCTGGAGTCCATCATTAAGGATGAAATAGCGGAGCACTTAGCAAATGGGGACAGGATAGGACAGAGTCAACATGGATTTACAAAGGGTAAATCGTGCTTGACTAATCTATTGGAATTTTTTGAGGGAGTAACTGGTAAAATAGATGGGGGGAGAGCCAGTAGATGTGGTGTACCTGGACTTCCAAAAGGCCTTTGACAAGGTCCCACATAAAAGATTAGCATGGAAAATTGAAGCTCATGGGATAAAGGGGAAAGTATTGACGTGGATAGAGAACTGGCTGTCAGATAGAAAACAGAGAGTTGGAATAAACGGCTCATTTTCTGAATGGCAGGCAGTAACAAGTGGGGTACCGCAGGGATCTGTCCTGGGTCCCCAGCTGTTCACAATTTACATTAATGACCTGGATCAGGGAGTCGGATGCAGCATTTCCAAATTTGCAGACGACACTAAACTAGGAGGGGGGGTGGGCTCAGAGGAGGAGACCAGGAAGCTCCAGAGCGATTTGGACAGACTGGGTGATTGGGCGGATAAATGGCAGATGCACTATAATGTGGACAAGTGCGAAGTTATCCACCTTGGGTGCAGGAACGGGAGGGCAAATTATTATTTAAATGGCAATAAATTGGGAGAGGGGGAAGTACAGAGAGACCTGGGTGTTCTTGTACACCAGTCACTGAAGGCGAGCATGCAGGTGCAACAGGCGGTCAAGAAGGCAAACGGTATGCTGGCCTTCATAGCAAAAGGGTTGGAATACAGGAACAGGGATACCTTGCTGCAGCTGTACAGGGCACTGGTGAGACCACACCTCGAGTACTGTGTACAGTTTTGGTCGCCTCATCTGAGGAAAGATGTTCTTGCCATGGAGGGGGTGCAGCGGCGATTCACCAGGCTGATACCAGGAATGGCGGGATTGACCTATGAGGAGAGACTATGTAGTTTAGGGATGTACACACTGGAGTTTAGAAGATTGAGAGGGGACCTCATAGAAGTGTATAAAATTCTGACAGGTCTAGACAGACTAGATGCAGAAGGAATGTTTCCCTTGGCGGGTGAGAACAGAACTAGAGGACATAATTTAAGGATAAGGGCTAAACCATTTAGGACAGAAATGAGGGGGAATTTCTTCACTCAGAGGGTGGTGAACCTGTGGAACTCATTGCCACAGAGGGCAGTGTACGCCAGCTCATTAAATATATTTAAGAGGGAATTAGATATATTTCTACAGGCAAAAGGGGTTAAGGGTTACGGAGAGAAGGCGGGGATGGGATACTGAATTGGAGGATCAGCCATGATCTCATTAAATGGCGGAGCAGGCTCGAAGGGCCGGATGGCCTACTCCTGCTCCTATCTTCTATGTATCTATGTAAGAGCTTTTGACAGATGAAATATCAGCGTTTGACAGCTCTGTGAATCTGTGAAACACTCACAATATGATTTATAACTTCAGTCCTTCCTCTCAGGCTGAGTTAGAAACCCTTCCAGCACAGAAAACAGAAGGCTGCAGTTTTTGACAGCACCACGGCTTTCCTGCTTTCTGTGCCGGTGAGATTTCTGACTCCCGAGAACTGAAGGGCTGACACCTGCAGGAGGAAGTTAAGGTAAGTAAAACTTTTTCCCACACTTTGCACTTACCTTACACACTTACCTCTGCACACATGCACCCATCACTCACCTGCCCACCGGACATATCGACCCCTCCAACCCCTGCAGACCCACGGCCCGCCCCGATAACTTGGCGTGGTTGGCACCTGTCGGGAAGCCCACATTTCACCTTTCAAAATAGGGATTAGGCAAAAAACTGCCTGTTAACTACCTGTTAACAGGCAGTTAATTGTCACTAATCCCCTTCCCTGCCTCGGGGAGGCGGGTCCCAGCCCATCTGCTGCTGAAACCCTCATCCACATTTTTGTTGCCTCCAGACTCAACTATTCCAACGCTCTCCTGACCGCCTCCCATCTTCCACCTCCATAAACTTGAGCTCATCCAAAAATCTGTTGCCGTATCTTAACTCACATCAAGTCCCGTTCACCCATCGCTGGCCCCTGGTCCACCAACGCCTCAATTCTCATCTTCGTGTTTAAATCGCTCCATGGCCTTGCCCCTCCTTATCTCTGTAACCTGCTCCAGGCCTACAAGCCTCTGCAATCTCTGCGTGCCTCCAATTCTAGCCTGTTGTGCACCCTCCCTTCCATTGCCCCACCATTGGCGGCCGTGCCTTCAGCTGCCGAGGCCCTAAGCTCTGGAATTCCCTCCCTAAACCTCTCCGCCTCTCTACCTCTCTCTCCTCCTTTAAAACGCTCCTTAAAACCTACCTCTTTTGTCCTAATGTCTCCTTCTTTGGCTCGGTGCTATATAAATGCAAGTTGCTGTTGTCTGACTCGAGTAAGAAGCTCCCACTTTACAATATCGATAAATATTACTGCTTTATTTTTCATTTCATGATATTGGCCCGGATTTTGCATTGAGAATAATGGTGAGGCTAACAGCATTCACCGTTATAAAGTAAATCCGACAGCAATTTCTGGAGTTGCCGATGTCTTGTAATGTGCTGTAAATGTGCTGATGTATAGAGATAGTTTTGAATGAAGAAGGCCGTTTGATCCCTTCCTTGCAGAAAACCCGGCACAGGAAAATGGGCCGAAAGGCCTCCTTTAAGAACATAAGAAATAGGAGCAGGAATAGGACACTTAGCCCCTCGAGCCTGCTCCGCCATTCAATAAGATCTTGGCTGATCTTGGGCTCAAAGCCACTTCCCCGCCCGCTCCCCATAACCCTTCACTCCCTTATCTTGCAAAAATCTGTCTATCTCCACCTTAAATGTATTTAATGACCCAGCCTCCACGGCTCTCTGGGGCAGAGAATTGCACAGATTTACGACCCTCTGAGAGAAGAAATTCCTCCTCATCTCAGTTCTAAAAGGTCGACCCTTTATTCTGAAACTATGCCCCCGAGTTCTAGATTTCCCCACGAGGGGAAACATCCTCTCTGCATCTACCTTGTCGAGCCCCCTCAGTATCTTATATGTTTCAATAAGATCCCCTCTCATTCTTCTAAATTCCAATGAGTATAGGCCCAGCCTGCTCAACCTTTCTTCATAAGTCAACCCCCTCATCTCTGGAATTAACCTAGTGAATCGTCTCTGAACTGCCTCCAATGCAAGTATATCCTTCCTTAAATAAGGAGACCAAAACTGTATGCAGTACTCAAGGTGTGGTCTCACCAATACCCTGTACAGTTGTAGCAGGACTTCCCTGCTTTTATACTCCAACCCCCTTGCAATAAAGGCCAACATTCCATTTGCCTTTTTGATTACTTGCTGCACCTGCATGCTAACTTTTTGTGTTTCATGCACAAGGACCCCCAGGTCCTTCTGAAATGTGGCATTTTGTAATCTCTCTCCATTTAAATAATAATTCGCTTTTTTATTTTTCCTGCCAAAGTGGATAACCTCGCACTTTCCCACATTATACTCCATCTGCCAAATGTTTGCCCACTCACTTTAGTGCTGTAATGCTACCCTCTTCCCATTTCAACTTTAGCTTCCACCTGAACAGAAAGAACCTCAGCTTGACATCTCACCTGAAGGACAGCACCTCCAACAATGTAGCACTCCCTTCTTAATGCTCTGGAATGTCAGCTTTGATTATCGTCTCAATTCTTCATGTGGGGCTCAAACCCCAAAACACCTGACTCAGGCAAAGGTGCCACCAAATGAACTAAACAGACACTCCTACCTCAGACTAATACCTAAATTCATTCCACTAGGTGCCATTTGATCATTAAGTGATAGTAACTGCAAGTAATTGGAAGTAGTTTTGACTTTGGGTGATAGTGTAAAACATGCAAGTCAGCTGCAAGTTATACATCTCTCCCTATGGCATGATTGTCAGCCGTGGCTGAATGGTAACACTCTCGCTCTTTGAGTCAGAAGGATGTGGGTTCAAATCCCATTCCAGAGACCTGAGCCCAAAATCTAGGCTGACACTTCAATACAGTTACTGAGGGAGCGCTGCACTGTCAGCGGTGCCGTCTTTCAGATGAGAGGTTAAACTGAGGCCCCGTCTGCTCTCTCTCAGGTGGACGCAAAAGATCCCATGGCCACTATTTCGAATAAGAGCAGGGGAGCTCTCCCTGGTGTCCTGGGCCATATTTATCCCGCAACCAATATCACTAAAACGAGATTATCCGGTCTTTATCACAATCCTTTCTGTGGGACCTTGCTGTGCACAAATTGGCTGGCGCGTTTCTTACATTAAAACAGCGACTACATTTCAAAAGTAATTAATTGGCTGTAAAGCGATTTGGGACATCCTGAGACTGTGAAAGGCGCTATATAAATGCAAGTTCTTTCTTTTAGGCTGTAGAACTAGAATTAAAATTCATAAAGTAAACTATATAACATTACAGCTACCTTTGTTCTACTGAAATGCTTTTGTATACAGGAGCAGGCACATAACAGACTGTTTTTTATACAGTCTGTTACGTGCCTGTTCCTCCTTCTCTTACAAGACCCTATGAATGGCGGCCTAACTGCTCGAAAGCTTGGCATGAATGGTCTCCATGGCATTTTTGCTTTTTCTTATCTTGGAGGTCAATAAAGACAAAGGTAACTGTGTAAAAAAATAAAAATCAATCAAATAATAATTACAAATAACCTTTAAGCCTAACTTGCATCAATCAGAACCCAGTGCCCGGCAGCAAGTTTCTGAGCAGATTCAATGAGCTGGCAGAAGGGGATATAAAAGAAATGATTTCACAAGCGGGCTCGGCTAACTAAGTTGAATGTGGTCTCAGTCCGGGACCAGAGAATTGCAGGTTCAAGGTCAGCCTCAGGATGGAGTTTACTTCTTCAGACAATATATTAATCTGACGTCCATTCTGCTAGTCTTGCTGGACAATAGAGATTCCACTGAAAAGGGGGGGGGGGTAAATTTAAAACTAATCTGTGAAACCAATGGCCCCGATATTTATGGGGAGCGAGCATCGGGGGGTGGGGGGAGGGAGCAGTTTAACGGTCGGGAAATCAGGAAGAAGGGTTTTCCCTCCAGTCCTGCTGACCTGTAACAGGTCCCGCTCAGCCGGTCAGCCGGCTTTTAATTAGAAAAACCGCGCCCGTGCGGAATTTTGAATGGCCCGCGCATCCCCCTTAAAGGGGCCGAGCAGGCCCCAAAAATAAATTTAGAGGGAACATTGGCTCACACCCTATCTCAGCTAGGTGACCACATGCAGAAGTGCGCAGAAGTCCCAACACTTCCTCTCCACGGGGACAAGCAAGGCCAAACAGCGAAGGCTATTTGCGAGAGGAAGAAGAAGAAGAAGACTTGCATTTCTACAGCACCTTTCACGACCACCGGACGTCTCAAAGCGCTTTACAGCCAATGAAGTACTTTTGAAGTGGAGTCACTGTTGTAATGTGGGAAATGCGGCAGCCAAATTGCGCACAGCAAGCTCCCACAGACAGCAATGTGATAATGACCAGATAATCTGTTTTAGTTATGTTGATTGAGGGATATATATTAGCCAGGACACCGGGGATAACTCCCCTGCTCTTCTTCGAAATAGTGGCCGTGGAATCTTTTACGTCCACCTGAGAGAGCAGACGAGGCCTCGGTTTAACGTCTCATCCGAAAGACGGCACCTCCGACAGTGCAGCACTCCCTCAGCACTGCACTGGGAGTGTCAGCCTAGCTTTGTGTGCTCAAGTCCCTGGAGTGGGACTCTGAACCCACAACCTTCTGACTCAGAGGCTGTGCTACCCACTGAGCCACTGGCTGACAAGCACTCCACACCAGCCAAGCACTGAGCGGGCTTGACAGCAGCGCCGAAGAAGTTTACACCGTAGTCCTGGTGGTCGGAAGGCACTCGGTGGCTGGACACTGCGATGAGGAACGCAGAAAGAAAAAATTACCAAAAGGGAGACGTGCTAAATAACACATGGATCTCGACTCACTGCATTCACATCTACTGTAATCTTATTGATCGTGGAGTTTTAAAAAAAATAATGACTTTTCCGCATTCATTGCTTGCATTTACAGTCAATTAAAAATACAATCTTAAACAGTGTGCTGCAAATTAAAGCACATTCGCTTGTTAAATTGTGACAGGCACATGGTTCAGCCTGAGACAGGAAGTCATTGATTTGAATGCAGTTCAAATCCCATTTCAACTAGAGTGGATTTAAAAACCCTGCAATTCAAAAGTGAATGGATTGGATCCAGCACAATATGCAAATGCGTTTCTATTTAAAAACATGGCCCAGGCTCGTACCACTTACAGGTATATTTCTGATAACTGCATATCACTCTAACATGCCGATAATTCCACTACACCAAATGCATCATCACAAAGTACAATATCTCTCAGTTCCTGATACTTGCATTATAAATGAGGTAGTGCTTTTCCCTGGAGAGCCCAGGCTTCAGTGTGAAATGCCTTCTTTGCTGTCAGTCCTCATGCTCTCATGTGCCTGGCAGTGAGTTGTAATTTTCAGATAGCGAGACACCTGAACCACTGTTAGAGGAATCCAAGTCTCTTGCTTGAATATAATGCGTTATGTATAATGCAGGGTACCAGGCAGCAAGCTGCAGCTGCGAAAGTATAGATATAGCTTCTTCGGCAGCATCTCCCAAACCCGCGAACCCTCTACCACCTAGAAGGACCAAGGGCAGCAGGCGCATGGGAACACCACCACCTCCAGGTTTCCTTCCAATTCACACACCATCCTGACTTGGAACTACATCGCCGTTCCTTCATCGTCGCTGGGTAAAAAATCCTGGAACTCCCTCCCCAACAGCACTGTGGGAGTACCTTCACCACACGGACTGCAGTGGTTCAAGAAGGCGGCTCACCACCACCTCCTCAAGGGCAATTAGGGATGGGCAATAAATGCTGGCTTTGCCAGCGACGCCCATATACCGTGGATGAATCAGAAAATAATAATTTACTTTCTTTTTAGCCAACTTCCCAGCTGGAGTCACTTATCACCGAGCATATAGCATTCCACTCTCTGAAACTGCATTCTACTCACTCCCATTGTATAGAACTCATGATGTGCAGAATTCTGATGTAGACACGAAATATTCCCAATTATTCATGTTTTCATACTTGGTGCTCTGCGTAGCATCAGTCCTGTGTTAATTAGGAATCTTTCACACCTCGCAAACGTTCGTCAAACATGTGTCAGCCATGGCTTTGTTGGTAGCACTCTCGCCACTGAGTCAGAACGTTGTGGGTTCAAGTCTCACCCCAGAGACCTGGGAGTATAAGATCGAGGCTGACACTCCAGTGTGGTACTGAGGGAGTACACTGCGCTGTGCACACTAACTGCACAAGAGTAGGGGCCGTGAAAAAAAAGGCGGTATGAAACTTGGGGGGAGAAATTCAGTTGGTTAGCGCCTCCCGTTAGCACCTGGCGGGGCGCTAATGAAGTAGCGCCGGGGCGAGGTGAATCCAGCGCCGCACGCCAAATCCAATCGCCCCTTAGCGCTGCCGCTAACAGTTAGCACCTGGGGCGTGCAACGCTCACTCAGCACCCGATCTGCAAAATTGATCTATCATCCCTTGCCTTAGCGCCTCGCCCCGCCAACGACAGGAAGAGGAGGCGTGAAACAGGCGGATGGTGGCTCCAGGAGCGATATGATTCACAGCTGTCAGGTCAGTGCTGTTTCACTGCTTCCTTGTCAGTTTGCGATTGTGCAAGAGTTTAATTCAGTCCTTTAAAGGTTCTTTAGTATCAGGAGTGTTGTGGCTACTACACCGTTACATTAATGGGGGCTGTACTGGCAGTTGACCTCGCTCTCCAGGATCTACTGCCGAGGGAGCAGAGGCAGCGAGAAAGATTGGAACATGTGGCCAGAGGGAGGAGGGCCATCAGGGCTCTCAACAGGAGGCCTTACCCTCTGCAGGTATTCCGAGAGCACTTCTCCTACCTCCAATTAAGTGAAGATCAGTGCATTTGAAGGCGCCACTTCATCAAGGAGGTGGTCACTGAACTCTGCCTCTGCCTGCAACCAGACCTCGAACCTCAGATTAGGGCGACCACGGTTCTCTCAGAGGCAGTCAAGGTCACCGTCGCCCTCAATTTCTTCGACAGCAGATCCTTCCAGTCTGCAACAGGAGACATAGTTAACATCTCGCAGTTCAGAGGCTCTCTACAGTAGGAGAAGGGACTATATTTCCTTGCTCATCACCAGAGAGAAGCAGGACGAACGTGCATGTGGCTTTGCCAGGATAGCGGGCTTCCCCATGGTGCAGGGCACCATTGACTGCACCCACATGGCTTTGCGGGCACTGCATAACAATCCTGAGGTCTTCCGTAACCGCAAAGGCTACCACTCACTTAATGTGCAGTTGGTGTACGACCACAGACAGCGAATCCTCAATGTGAATGCCCGCTATCCTGGTAGCAGCCACGATGCCTTCATCCTGTGCCAGACTGGTGTGCCAGCACTCTTCCAGCCACCACATCAAGCTCATGGCTGGCTGGTCGGAGAAAAGGGCTATTCGCTCTCCAGTTGGCTCAAGAATCACTTCCGCAACCCCAATACTCCTGCCCAGCACTCAGATAATGAGAGCCATGCTGCCACCAGGAACATCATCAAGCAGACCATCAGGGTGCTCAAGCAATGGTTCCGCTGTCTTGACAACCTGGGAGGAGCCCTCCAGTACTCGCCGGAGCGGGTGTCCCATGTTGTAGTGGTCTGCTGCAGGCTCCACAACTTGGCCATCATGAGGGCCCAGCCCTTGCCACCAGGGATTGCGGGACCACCTCAGGAGGAGGAAGAGGGAAAGGAGGAGGAGGACGAGGAAAAGGAGTAAGAGGAAGACAAGGAGGAGGAAGAGGAGGAGGAGAAGGAACAGGAGCGAGGGAGAAGGCAGCCACTCAATCGACCTTCCGGAAGGGCGGTCCGTGATCGCCTCATCAGACTGCGGTTCCAATAAATTAAACCCCAGATCCCCATTGCTCACCACATCCCCATCATTCCATCCCTGTCGCAGGCCATATCACAGCGCAAAGCTGAGATGAGAGACAGCACAAAATCATCCAAAGCCAATTAATAAATTTATCAATAATCAGTGAAAACATATTTACAACAACAATATTAACTATTCACCCTTGAGCAATCCCTTAGTGCCTCTTGTTACTGTGCCTTTGCCTACTCCAGTGCTCCTACGACGTGTTGGCCCAGTGGCTGCAGCACGGTGGGTGGAAGGCTGCTGAGTGTCCGTGTGGGAGACTTCAGCTGATATTACAGGACGCCCTCGACCTGCTCTGGGCCTGGAAGGCCCGGCTGTTTACTGCACCACCGCAGCATGGGCGGCAGCAGTCTGGGCTGGCTTGATGACAGGCAGCGACAAGGACAATGGCGGAGTGGCTGTTGTGGGAGCAGGACTGCTATCAGCATGAGAGAGGACAGCAGGCTCCTGCTCCACTGAGCCACTGCCACTCCCCCGGGGCAGCACCTCAGCATCCCTACCAATCTGCTAGAGCACAGATTGATGGCCTGCTGTGACACTGTGAATGCCTCTGTTGACAGTGGTAGACCCAGCCACGATGGCAGCAGTCAGAGCTTGCGTGGCATCAAGCTGAGACTGCATGAGAGCAGTCTGAGATTGGATGGCACCAAGCATAGACTGCATTACAGCACTAAGACGTTGTGTCGCTTCCGCCTGTGCTGCAATGGAAGCTGCCAGATCGTCCATCAAACGCGGCATCAGGTCTGGGTCGCCACAGTCTCTCCTTTGCAGACTGGAAATGATGGGCTCCATGGTGTGCGCAGAGCTCTGTGCAATGTTGGAGGTGGACTCCTCCACGCTCCTTTCCATTGCCGAGAGGCTCTCAGGTACCCTTGCCATTGCAGCTATCATCTTCGTGTGCTTGTCCATCACCCTCCTTCTACAAACCTCCCCATCGAGGTCCTCATCTGAGCCCTGTGCAGCAGAACTCGCGCGCGAACTCGCCCTCTGGGGAGCTGCCCCCGAGCTACCCTTTACCCCTGTCCTTGCTGCAGCCCACTCATCCCCAGTGCATCACCCTGTGCAGATCCGGCTACTATACTCGCCTCTAAAGAACGTGTAGTGCCAGTATCTGAGCTGGTGCCTTGCGGGTGAGACGTGCAGTGACGTGGTGTGTTCTTCCTCCTCCTCTTCTCCCGCCTCGCTCTCTACGGTGCCCTCAGGGACTGGCTGCTCAGGTGCTTGCTCATTATTTGAAAGCATAAAGGCACAAGATTCGGGTTAAATTGAGGGGAGGAGGGCAGGAAGGGAGAAATGCATTCATACAGCATGATTAGCTGGAAAGTGTGAAACGCTTGTGGGGTGAGGGGGAAGTGGGATGTGAGAAGAAGGAGTTTGGATGAACATACCGTTGTTGTCCCCAAGGGGATCAACATCACCACTGGCCACGGCGCCCACCACCTGGCGCCCAATAATCTGCAGCACTCTTTCCTCCAGCGCAGACAGTGGTTGGGTGTCAGGTTGTCCTCCGCCTGTGCGCTCCTGCTCCCTCCTGTTGTGAGTGACCTTGGCCTGCAAGAGAGAGGAAAGAGTGTGAGTGAATGACTGTGGAGCAATGTGTTTGGGAGATGTTCCTGCCATAGTTGAGTAGCTGTCATTGTGTGCAAGGTGTGAGATGTGAGTGTTGGTAGGTGGAGATTGTTGGTGGGCGAGTGCTGGGGGTGTGGTGCTTTGGGCAGTGTGTGCAGACTGAGGTTCAGATGGTGGTATGTAGCATTTGTTGAAGCATTGACTCACTCTGACCACCCGATGAGGTCGTTACATTTCTTCCTGCACTGTGTGTGGGTCCTCGGGACCACAGTGCTACCTGAAACATGCTGGGCTACCTCCCTCCACATGGTGCGGAAGACTTGCGGCGAGGGCCTCCTGCCACTTGTCGGGTACAGCACCGCCCTCCGTCTTCCACTGTGAGCACCAACGCCTCCAATGCATGGTTGCAAAATCTGTGGGCTCTCTCCCTGGGGTGTGGATGTGCCATCATTATGGCTGCCTGAGTTGTCCGGCTCCTTCTCCGTGACCTGCTGCTGCTGGCTGAGACGGTTGCACAGCCAGCAATGATGAGAATGATGTTCTGCAGCATCAATGAACCTCCCCTTTATGAACTGGAACAAGCCCGTGGCAATGATGACTTGTGATTAGACTGCACCTCGAGTTTAATGCCACTGAGCTAAGCCATTAGCGCTTGATTTAGCACTCCAGTTCTTTCCTTGTGCAATGAGATTGAATTTTGCATGCAGTCTGAAGCATTAGCGCCTGGCGTTAATTCTCAAACTTTTCAAAAGTTACTGCCTATTCCTGGGCTATAATGAATTGCTCCCCCATGGTGTCCAGAAAATCAGCTTCAACCTGGGCCCGCTGGATGGGATGAGACCTTAAAACCATTAAAACCTTCAGCCCCCTCAGGTGGATGTAAAAGATCTCACGGCACCATTGCTTAGAAGACCAAGGAAGTTTTTCCCGATTTCCTGCCCAATATTTATTGCTCTACCAACATCACTAAAACAGATTATCTGGTCAATATCACATTGCTGTTTGTGGGAGCTTGCTGTGCAGAAATTTGGCTGCTGCACTTCAAAAGTACTTAATTGGCTGTAAAGTGCTTTGGGACATCTGAGGTCAAAGGCGCTATGTAAATGCAAGTCTGTCTTTCCATCTTTCTCTTTCTCTCTCTTTCTCTCTTTCTATTTCTCTCCCTTTCTCTTTCACTTTCTCTTTCTCTTTCATTTTCTCTTTCTCTTTCTCTCTTTCTTTTTCTCTCTTTCTCTCTCTCTTTCTATTTCTCCCTCTTTCTCTTTCACTTTCTCTTTCACTCTCTATTTCTTTCTCCCTCTCTCTTTCTTTCCTTCTTTCTCCACCCTACCATCTCTCCCTCTCTCTCTTTCGTCCTTTATTTCGTTAATGTCGCTGAGGAATTCCTAATGTAAGATGCCAGTGAACAGATGCTTAATATGTGCCATTCCTCTGTCTGCTGTTTAATGCAGGCATCGACACTTAATTGATTTAATGCTTCTGTTAAAATAGCGGACAAATAGTTGTCATGTTAAGTATTCATCTGTTTATATCTCCAATGGTAATTCCAGGATTATGCTCTTAAAAACACCCATTAAATATTAATTGTAATCAATTCAAATCATGCTACAAATATAATTAGTCAGATTAGTGGAACAAATGTTGCTCAATTTCATCAAAGAGAATTGTCGTTAGACCCCAAACTATTCCCCTCTTTGGTGTCCTCCTGCACATTTTCAATCTCAACTCTCTAATTCTTTCATCTGTCCTTTTCCTGTCATATCTGTTTAAAGATTTCCCTGATCCCCTGTCCCTGACTGCAGCTCACTGGATCTGTCTCTCTTTTCCAAGTCTCTGTTGCAATCTATCACCTGTCACTCGTCTCTCAGTACTTTCTCCCTCATTTCCTCACTATGAGAAGTCCCCACTCATATCTCCCGCTGTCTCAGTCAGTCCTCAGTATTTCAAAGAAAAACTTCAGCTCTGAATGACCCCATGCCTCTCTGCCTTATGTCTACAGCAGAATATAAGTTTTAAAAAAAACCCCAGTCAGCATGGATTTCTAAAAGGAAAGTCATGTTTAACCAACCTTATTGAATTATTTAAAGAAGTAACAGAAAAAGTAGAAAAAGAGGCAGTCATGTGATTGATATACAGGGACTTTGATAAGGTGCCACATAAGAGATTGGTGACAAAAGGTCAGGGCTTGTAAAATCAGTGGCCAGCCAGCAGAATGGATTGAAAAATGACCGCGAAACAGAAAACAGAGGGGCAGGAGTAAAAGGAGGTGTCTCGGACGAGCAGAAAGTGGGAATTGGTGTCCCACATGGATCCGTGTGGGACCGGTGCTCCCTGTAATTTTTGTTCAGTGCGCGTCCCCTTTAACTGGCTGCGCGGCCCATTCAAATTTTCGCGCATGCGCGGTTTCTCCCACGTAAAAGCCGGTGACCTCCAGACCGCTGTGCGGCCTCACAGCTTAAGAGGAACATTGGCTGAGACAACCATTATTCATCATTAATATGTACAGTGTTTGCATATTGACAGAGTTCTAGACACAATAGATAGATTTCCAGACACAAAAGGCATCAAGTGGTATGGGGAGAGAGCGGGAATATGGTATTGAGATAGAGGATCAGCCATAATCATATTGAATGGCGGAGTAGGCTCGAAGGGCCGAATGGCCCACTCCTGCTCCTATCTTTCTATGTTTCTATGTTTCTATATTGATAACTGTACACTAGATATCCCCACTGATGGGAGCAAGCACATTTAGCAATCATACTACAAGGTGTCTCTTGTATTGCATCTGTTATTCTTTCATGGAATATTCTAAGGGGTCTGGCAAGAAAAGCAGCGATACGAGTGTTTATTCAGACATAACAGTGGTGATGAGAATAAAGGACAACACATTGTTAAAAAGATTGAATATTGGAAATCTTTTTTATAGGTACCTTGTTTTTTTTATCATGTCAGGACTAGTTGAAAAATTTCGAGGAGTATCAAACGTGGTTCAGCTGGACTGAGTGTGGAGAAAGACTTAATTTTTATTTTGAGGGAAATGAGGTTGCAACAAATGCCAAAAAGAGCGGTTTTGCTTGCTATCTGCGGACCTGTAACATACAGGTTGATTAAGAATCTGATCGCTCCACATTGAGAGAGAAAGGGCCAATGATGCAGGGCAGTAAAACCTATGAGAAAGAGAGAGAGAGAACATAAGAAATAGAAGCAGGAGTAGGCCATTTGGCCCCTCGAGCCTGCTCCACTATTCAATAAGATCATGGCTGATCTTCTACCTCATCTCCACTTTCTTGCACTATCCCCATAGCCCTTGATTCCCTTAATATTCAAAAATCTACTGATCTCTGTCTTGAATATACTCAACGACTGAGCCTCCACAGCCCTCTGGGGTAGAGAATTCCAAAGATTCACCATCCTCTGAGTGAAGAAATGTCTCCTCATCTCAATCCTAAATGGTCGACCCCTTATTCTGAGACTGTGACCCCTGGATTCCAGACTCCCCAGCCAGGGGAAACATCCTCCCTGCATCTACCCTGTCAAGCCCTGTAAGAATTTTGTATGTTTCAATGACATCACCTCTCATTCTTTTAAACTCTAGAGAATATAGGCCTAGTCTACTCAATCTCTCCTCATAGGACAATCCCCCCATCCCAGGAACCAGTCTGGTGACCTTCGTTGCACTCCCTCTAGTTACAGCCTGCAAACCCAAAAAGACCCGTTTATTCCTACTCTCTGTTTTCTGTCCATTAACCAATCCTCAATCCACGCTAGTTTAGTACCCCAATCCCATGAGCCCTAATTTTGTTTAATAACCTCTTGTGTGACACCTTATCGAATGCCTTCTGAAAATCCAAATACACCACAACCACTGGTTCCCCCTTATCTATTTTGCTAGTTACAACCACAAAAAACTCTAACAGATTTGTCAAACACGATTTCCCTTTCATAAATTCGTGTTGACTCTGCCCAATCCTATTATTATTTTCTAAGTGCCCTGTTACCACGTCCTTAATAATAGATTCTAGCATTTTCCCTACTACTGATGTCAGGCTGACTGGTCTGTAGTTACCCGTTTTCTCTCTCCCTCCAATGCATTCACTATCTCTATAGCCACCTTTTTCAAAACCCTAGGATGTAGGCCATGAGGTCCAGGGGATTTATTGGCTTTCAGTCCATTCATTTCTCCAGTACTATTTTTTTACGAATAATAATTTCTTTCAGTTCCTCATTCTCGCTGGAGCCATGGTTCTCCACTATATCCGGGAAGTTTTTTGTTCCGTGTGGACAGACACGAAGGCCACGATTTTGCCCGCGCTCAGAGGGCGGGTTTGGAGGCAGGTCAAAGGTTAAAGTCATTTTAATTGATGGCGGGTTTCGCCTCCAAATAACCTTCCCAAGTGTCGGGTGTCCGATTTGCGAATGGACCCGACATCTAGCAGCGGGAAACGGATTAAAGGCAATTAACTGCCTATTAATAGGTACTTGTCAGAAGTTTTCGGGCTGTTTTTCGATTTTCCAGCTTCTGGGTCGGGTTTCACGATGTCCGGACAACACGCCAGGTAAGTGTGGCATGTTGTGAGTCTGTTCTAACGTTTGTGTAAAGATGACAGCTGCAGAAGTGGTGTGAAGGATGCAATGTAGCACATGGTGAGTTTCAGAGCAAAGAAAATGTTGGTTACTGCATTTTAATGCATATAGAGATTTCTTTAGCTTACAAGTTTTTAAATCCAACTGTATGTCCACTGCCACCAAATTTGGGACAACCTCTCTCACCAGTGACAGACCACTTCTGTCATCTCACCTGCAGCTGGCATCTATTCCAGCATATGGAGGGAGTCATTGGAGAACCTGGGTGCAAGAGGTCACCTTTGTGCAGTGATTGTCTGTGTTTTCAGCACCTCAATGCTGTCAAACACTAAGAAATCAACTGTCAAAATAAAATTGTGCATGGTCCCTTTAAGGAAACCAGCAGATGACGCGTCATCTAACGATGTCATCAGACCCGCTTCCTGTTAATTGGCCGGTAAGCCCCCATGGCCGGCTTAACAAGGCCAATCAAGGGAAAATCACGTCTGTGGAGCGGAGGCAGCTGGGGGCGGGACTGGAACCCAGAAACCAGCTGTCCTGCACCCATCCCAACACCGAGGATAAAATCGCCGCCAAAGTATTTGTTTAATTTCTCTGCCAATTCCTTATTCCCCATTATAATTTCTCCTGTCTCGGCCTGTAAAGGACCCACATTTACTTTCGCTAATCTTATCCTTTTTACATACCTATAGAAGCTTTTACAATCTGTTTTTTTGTCTCTCGCTAGTTTACTCTCATATTCTATTTTCCCTTTCTTTATCAGTTTCTTGGTCCTCCTTTGCTGAATTCTAAAATCCTCCCAATCCTCAGGCTTACTACTCTTTTTGGCAACATTATAAGCCGCTTCCTTTGTTAGCCATGGTTGGACCACTTTTCCTGTGGGGTTTTTGTGCCTCAGCGGAATGTATATTTGTTGTAAGTTATGTATTAATTCTTTAAATGCTAGCCATTGCTTGCCTACCATCATACCTTTGAATGTAGTTTCCCAAGCTACCGTAGCCAACCCGCCCCTCATATCTACGTAGTTTGCTTTGTTTAGATGTAAGACCCTAGTTTTGGATTTAACTAAATCACTTTCAAACTGAATATAGGTGGAGGGGAGGTCGAAAAAGGCCAAAGAAACCGGCGAGGCCTGGCACACGGATATCTTGACAAACAGAACCTAGTCTTGTATTCCCTGGAATATAGAGGCTTAAGGGTTGATTTGATTGTGGTTTTTAGGATTTTGAAAGGAATTGATGGGGTAGATAGAGAGAAACATTTTCCACTGATGGGGGAGTCTAGGACAAGGGGACATAACCTTCAAATCTGAGCCAGGCCATTCAGCAGAGAAGTTAGGAAACACCTCTTCATGCAAAGGGAGGTCCAAGTGTGGAACTCTCTCCCACTAAAGCAGTAGATGCTGGGGCTCGATTAATCATTTTAAATCTGAGATCCTTTTGCTAGCCAAGGGTATTATGGGATATGGAGCCAAGGCGGGTGGATGGAGTTAGTATATAGATCAGGCACTGAGATGAGGAGGAATTTCTTCACCCAGAAGGTGGTGAACCTGTGGAATTCTCTACCACAGAAGGCAGTTGAGGCCAATTCATTAAATATATTCAAGAAGGAGATAGATATATTTCTTAAGGCTAAAGGGATCAAGGGATATGGGGAGAAAGCAGGGACAGGGTACTGAATTTGGATGATCAGCCATGATCTCATTAAATGGCGGAACAGGCTTGAGGGTCTGAATGGCCTTCTCCTGTTCCTATGGTAATGCGAGGGCCACATTAACATTTTTTTTCTTCTGTTTCCCGCCCTAGCCAAATTGACAGCCTAGCAAGCTGCCGGGGGGTTGTGGGGGAAACCAGCGGTAGGACCCTTAGGGATGGTCCCTGGCAATCAGGAGGGTGATCGGGGCTTGAGGGGGGAGAAAGGCCATCGAGGCAGGAGGTGGTGGAGTGGGGGGGGGATAGGTCGGCGATCATGTTGGCCTGGGGGGTGGCCGGGGGGGGGGGGGGGGGCGGTGGTGGTGTGGGAGAGAGCAGCCATGATCGACAGAGGTGGGGAAGCCGGAGGCTTCCTTGAGGGGCCGAGGAAGGGGAGCACTCCTGCTCCTCCTAGCCCACAAGGACTGCTGGAAAAGGCATTTATCTTCTGGAGCCAGCAGCTCCCACCTCCCTTTCACTGCCGGGTTTCCCGAGCCCTGGGTAACCTGCACGTCATCTGTAAAATCTTAATGGGACTCCTAATTACACTTCCAATTTAAATGTTGATGAAGTGACCCGCCTCCCCACAGCAGGACACTCGGATGTCATGGAACCTACTGCCGTGAAAACTGTTGGAGGTATGTTCCCCATTATTTCATTTTTAACCCAACCCCGACCCCTTCCTTCCCATCGTGGGGGGATTAATATCGAGGCCATTGTGCGTGAAGCACTTTACGATATTTCTGAGCGATGTGCTAATGTGCTTGATAAATAGTCTTTCTCTACCCGCTGAGATTCTGACTGGCCAGTTTTCCAGGTATTTTCTTTCATAATTTTATTTTCCCCAAAGGATTTATGAAGAGGGCTTGATAAGAACATAAGAAATAGGAGCAGGAGTAGGCCATTTGGCCCCTTGAGCCTGCTCCGTCATTCAATAAGATCATGGCTGATCTGATCTTGGCCTCAACTCCACTTTCTCACTCACTTCCCATAACCCTTGACTCCCCTGTAGCTCAAATATATGTCTATCTCCGCCTTGAATATATTCAATGACTCCGCCCCCACAGCTCTCTGGGGTAGAGAATTCCACAGATTCACGACCCTCTGAGAGAAGAAATTCCTCTTCATCTCCGTTATCCTGAAACTATGCCCCCTAGTTCTAGATTCCCCTACGAGGGCAAACATCCTCCCTGCATCCACCCTGTCAATCCCCCTCAGATTCTTATATGTTTCAATAAGATCCCTTCTCATTCTTCTGAACTCCAATGAGTATAGGCCCAACCTGCTCAAACTTTCTTCATAAGACAACCCCGTCATCTCAGGAATTAACCTCGTGAACCTTCTCTGAACTGTCACCAATGCAAGTATATCCCTCCTTAAATAAGGAGACCAAAAGTGCATGCAGTACTCCAGGTGTGGTCTCACCAGCGCCCTGTACAATTTGCTTTTTTATGTTTCCTATCAAAGTGGATAACTTCACATTTTCACACATTATACTTCATCTGCCAAATTTTTGCCCACTCACTTAACTATATCCCTTTGCAGAGTTTTTGTGTCCTCCTCACAACTTGCTTTCCCACCTATCTTTGTATCATCAGCAAATTTGGTTACAGTACACATGGTCCCTTCATCCAAGTCATTAATATAAACTGTAAATAGTTGAGGCCCCAGCACTGATCCCTGTGCCACCCCACTAGTTACAGTTTGCCAAACTGAAAATGACTCATTTATCCCGACTCTTTGTTTGCTGTTAGTTAGTCAATCCTCTATCCATGCTAATATATTACCTACAACCCCGTGAGCCCTTATCTTGTGCAGTAACCTTTTCTGTGGCACCTTATCATATGCCTTCTGGAAATCCAAATACACTACATCTACTGGTTCCCCTTTATCCACATTGCTCATTACTTCCTCAAAGAACTCTAGTAAATTTGTCAAACACGATTTCCCTTTCATAAAACCATGTTGACTCTATTTGATTGTATTATGATTTTCTAAATGTCCTGCTATTACTTCCTTAATAATGGATTCCAGCATTTTCCCAATGACAGATGTTAGGCTAACTGACCTATAGTTTCCTGCTTTCTGCCTCCCTCCTTTCTTGAATAAGGGTGTTACATTTGCGGTTTTTCAATCCACTGGGATCTCTCCCGAATCCAGGGAATTTTGGTAGATTATAACCAACGCATCCACTATCTCTGCAGCCACTTCTATTAAGACCCTAGGATGTAGGCCATCAGGTCCAGGGGACTTGTCAGCCTTTAGTCCCATTAGTTTACCTAGTACTTTTTCTCTAGTGATAGTCATTGTTTTAAGTTCCTCCCTCCCTATAGCCCTTTGATTATCAATTATTATTGGGATGCTTTTAATGTCTTCTACCGCGAAGACCGATACAAAATATTTGTTCAAAGTCTCTGCCATTTCCTTGTTTCCCATTATTAATTCCCAGTGTCATCCTCTAAGGGACCAACGTTTACTTTAGCTACTCTCTTCCTTTTTATATACCTGTAGAAGCTCTTATCTAATCTTCGCAACATTTTATGCCTTTTCTTTCAATTTGATACCATCCTTAACTTACAGAAAACTCTTTGGTATCTGGCACCGACGGGACCGGGATGGTGCCGGTTGATTAAAAATTCCGGATAACGGAGAGGTATATCTAACAAGGCTATTTTTAACAAACAAAAATAAAAAAATCAAGAAATGTGCAATATAATTGGGTACTCCCCTACAGAATGTTGTGTTAAATGGATGGTGGAAGATGCTTGATTAAATACAGTAATGCCAGTTGAGGGTAATCCATAACTCTTTAATTACTTAACAGTAAAACAAAACTTATAAACGACTGTATACTGTAGTTTTCGGAGTATGAATTCTGCCGGTTATTAGAGAGTTCCGGATATTTAGGTGCCGTTTAAACGAGAGTTTCCTGTACTTAGTTAGCCATGGATGGTTCATCCTTCTCGTAGAGTCTTTCTTTCTCACTGGAATAAACCTTTGCTGAGAGTTATGAAATATCTCCTTAAATGTCTGCCACTTGTTTTCTACCATCTTACCCTTTAATCCATTTTCCCAGTCCACTTTAGACAACTCTGTCTTCATACCTTTGTAATTGCCTTTATTTAAGTTTAGGACACTAGTTTCAGACACAAGTTTTTCACCCTCAAACTGAATTTGAAATTCACTTATGCTATGATCACTCTTTCCCAGAGGATCCTTTACAATTAGATCATTAATTAATCCTGTCTCATTACACATTACCAGAACTAAAATAGCCTGCTCCCTGGTTGGTTCCACAATGTATTGTTTTAAGAAACCATCCCGAATACATTCTATGAACTCGTCCTCAAGACTACCCTTGCCAATTTGATTTGTCCAATCTATATGAAGATTAAAATCGCCCATGATTATCACAGTACCTTTCTTACAAGCCCCTATTATTTCTTGATTTATACTCTGTCCTACAGTGTAGCTACTGTTAGGGCGGCCTATAGACTACTCCCACCAGTGACTTCTTTCCCTTACTATTTCTTATCTCCACCCAAACTGATTCTACATCTTGATCTTCTGAGCTAATATCATTTCTCAGTACTGCACTGATCTAATCCTTTATTAACAGAGCTACCCCACCTCCTTTTCCTTTCTGCCTATCCTTCCAAAATGTCAAATAACCCTGAATATTCAGTTCCCAGCCTTGGTCACCTTGCAACCACGTCTCTGTAATGGCTACCAGATCATGCCCATTTATTTCTATTTGTGCCATCAACTCATCTATCTTGTTACGAATGTTGCATGCATTCAGATAAAGAGCCTTTAATTTTGTCTTTTTACCATTTTTCCCTACTCTGACCCTATTTGCTGGTGCATGCTTATGTTCATACGCTCTGTCTCTTCCTGTCACACTCTGGTTATCATCAGCCCGATCGCTACCCTGGACTATTGCCTTCTCCTTTCTCTTTGACTTTCTAAATTCCCCTTCACCTGAACCCTCCCTCCCCCCCACCACTATTTAGTTTAAAACTATTTAGTTTGATGCTATGATTCTCCCTACAAGCAGTTTAGCGAATGACATTTCTATTTTCTAGTCATTTAGTGAATAATGAGGTGTTAAACAGACCCATTTAGATGGACAATTACAATAACAGATTGCTGTTTACTAAGCTATGAATCGGGGGCAATAGTCTGCAGTCTATCCATGCCCCGTGTGATCGGATTGCCGATCTATATACATTTAGCTGCTAACTGGCCAAATGATTATACTCTGCATATGAATTCCAAGCCTTGGAGGTGAAAAACAGAAATTTTGCACGAAAAATGTTTCAACTCATCTGCAAGTTTTTTAAAATTCAAACATGGGATGTGGGTGTTGCTGGCAAGGCCAGAGTTTATTGTCCATCCCTAATTTCCCTTGAGAAGGTGCTGGTGAGCTCCCCTTCTTGAATAAGTGGCATTTCAGAGTCAACCACATTGCTGTGGGTCTGGAGTCACATATAGGCCAGACTGGGTAAGGGCGGCAGATTTCCTTCCCTAAAGGATATTAATGAACCAGATGGGTTTTTATGACAATCCGATAGTTTCATGGTCACCATTACTGATACTAGCTTTATTTAATTGATTGAATTTAAATCCCCCACAGCTGCTGTAGTGAGATTTGAACTAGTCCAGATCATTATATTCAAACTCTATGGATTACTAGTCCAGTAACTTAACCACTATGTTGCCATACCCCTAGTGAGCAATACTTCAGTAGAATCACAGAATGACACAGCACAGAAGGAGGCCTTTCGGCCCATGGTGCTTGTGCCGGCTCTTTGAAAGAGCTGTCCAATTAGTCCCACTCCCCTGCTCTTTCCCCAGAGCCTTGGAAAATTTTCCCCTTCAACTATTTATCCAATTCCCTTTTGAAAGTTACTATTGAATCTACTTCCACCGCCCTTTCAGGCAGTGCATTCCAGATCAGAACATCTCGCTGCGTAAAACAATGTCTCCTCCCGTCATCTCTAGTTCTTTTGCCAATCACCTTCAATATGTGTCCTCTGGTTACCGACCCTTCTGCCACTGGAAACAGTTTCTCCTCATTTACTCTTATCAAAAATGTTCATGATTTTGAATGCCTCTAGCAAATCTCCCTTTAACTTTCTCTACTCAAAGGAGAACAACCCCAGTTTCTCCAGTCTCTCCATGTAACTGAAATCTTCCATCCTTGGTACCATTCTGGCAAATCTCCGTTTTACTAAGTTAAAGGCATCTATAAATGTTGTTGTTGGACTGATCAGGGCGGTCCTCGAGTTAATCCCTGGTTGGGGCTAAGAGAGTCCATCTTAGATGGGCTGGCAGTACTGCTGTTGCTACTATTGGCGTCAGTTCCCTCGGTTGGGGGGAGGGGGTGAAAAGAAGTAATTTTTTTAAACAATTCATTCTGGGGATGTGGGCGTCGCTGGCAAGGCCTGAATTTATTGCCCATCCCCAGTTATCCTGAGAAAGTGGTGGTTGTCCTTCTTGAACCATTGATTAGTGATTTGATACAACTGAGCTGGGCCACTTCAGAAGGCAGTTAAGAGTCAACCATGTTGGTGTGGGACTGGAGTCATGCATAGGCCAGACTGGGTAAGGACGGAGGGTTTCCTTCCCTCAAGGGACATAGTGAACCAGTTGGGTTTTTACGACAATCCAACAGCTTCATGATCACTTTTACTGATACTCCGCAAGATCCTGCAAATCCATTGGCAGGATAGGCACACCAACGTCAGTGTTCTCGCGCAGGCCAACATCCCCAGAATCGAAGCTTTGACCACGCTCGATCAGCTCCGATGGACGGGCCACATCGTCCGCATGCCCGATACGAGACTCCCAAAACAAGCGATCTACTCGGAGCTCCGACACGGCAAGAGAGCCCCAGGTGGGCAGAGGAAACACTTCAAGGACACCCTCAAAGCCTCCTTGAAAAAGTGCAGCATCCCCACCGACACCTGGGAATCCCTGGCCCAAGACCGCACAAAGTGGAGGAGAAGCATCTGGGAAGGCGCCGAACACCTCGAGTCTCTTCGCAGGGAGCAAGCGGAAGCCAAGCGCAAGCAGCGCAAGGAGTGCACGTCAACCCAAGCACCCCACCCACCCGCCCCTTCAACCACCGTCTGCCCCACCTGTGACAGAGACTGTAGGTCCCGCATCGGACTCACCAGTCACCCGAGAACTCATTTTTAGTGTGGAAGCAAGTCATCCTCGGTTCCGAGGGACTGCCTAAGAAGAAGAAGAAGAATTTCCAGACTTTGTTCCACTGAATTCAAATTCTCAAACTACCACAGTGGGAATTTGAACTCAGAATCTCTGGATTATTAGTCCAGGCCTCTGGATTGCTAGCCCAAATCAAAGCAGCTGGCAAAAGTGCAGCCAGGCTACTCTCTTCTTCACAGATGAGCTCCAACCTTTTCTCAGCTGGTGCGCAAACAGGGCAAGGAAGAGGAGCCAAGGACTGAGCTTCCTTCTTTTGTCTATCCTTGAGCAGCCCTACTGTTGCCCGGGGTGAGCTGGGCTAACCCAGCACAGACTGGGGATCAACTATAGAGCCTACATTTTTTCAGGCACCTCACCAGCTGTGTGTCAGCCATGACTCAGTGGGTAGTACTCTTGCCTCTGAGGTCAGAAGGTTGTGGCTTCACAGTCCCACTCCAGAGACCTGAACGCACAAATCTAGGCTGACACTCCCAGGGCAGTACTGAGGGAGTGCTGCACTGTCAGAGGTGCCAGCTTTTAGATGAGATGGTAAACTGAGGCCCTGTCTGCCCTCTCATCAAAGATCCCATGGCACTATTTTGAAGAATAGCAGGGGAGTTATCTCTGGTGTCCTGGCCAATATTGATCCCTCAATCAACATCACCAAAACAGATTATCTGGTCATTATCACATTGCTGTTTTTGGGAGCTTGCTGTGCGCAAATTGGCTGCTGCATTTCCTACATTACAACAGTGACTACACGCCAAAAATACTTAATTTGGCTGTAAAGTGCTTTGGGATGTCCTGAGGTCGAGAAAGGCGCGATAGAAATGCAAGTCTTTCTTTTTATGCCAATGACATAGCCACAAGCCTAGACTTGGAAAGTTTGCTCTGTGTGGATCATTTTACCTCTCAAATTTAAAACTCTTTTCCTTGTTTTCAAATCCCTCCATTGCCTCGCCCCTCCCTCTCTCTGTAACCTCCTTCAGCCCCACAACCCTCCCGAGATCTCTGCGCTCCTCCACTTCTGGCCTCTGTGTGCATCCCCCAATTTAATTGCTCCACCACTGGCGGCCGTGCCTTCAGCGGCCTAGGCCCCCAGCTCTGGAATTCCCTCCCTAAACCTCTCCCTCCTCCTTTAAGACGTTCCTTAAAAACCTACCTCTTTGACCAAGCTTTGGTCACCTGTCCTAATATCTCTTTTTATGGCTCGGTGTCAAAATGTTGTTTCATAATCAATTCCGTGAAGCGCCTTGGGACGTTTTACAACGTTATCTTCTATGTTTCTATAGGGTACTGAGTTTGGATGATCAGCCATGATCTCATTGAATGGCGGAGCAGGCTCGAGGGGCCGAATGGCCTACTGCTGCTCCTATCTTCTATGTTAAAGGCGCTGTATAAACGCAAGCAGTTGTTGTGCTATCAGAAGAGCTGCAGAGCTTATTTCCAATTTTATTTCCTCCTTTAATGCTTCCGCCATTCTCCGACTGCAATCCTTACCTAGCGATTGATATTCTCAGAACTTAACTGCCTGCTTCAAACCATAGATTAATTTGTGGGGTGGGGGGGTGGGTGGAGGCGGGTAAAATATAGACACATTTAAATTAACAGGAGCCCCCAAGCAAAAGGTACTTCACGGAACAAGACAGGCCGGAGGTAGGAGAACAAGACTGTTCTCGGGCTAGAGATATAATGTATAACACAGATGGGATGTTGTATGTCATTATTAAGAATGACACTGTCCGCCTTGCATCAAGAGAACATACATCATTGTCTATGAATTACCATGTAGCAGGTTTGGAGAAGCCGCCTTGTTTAGTAATTCATCCTGACATTTCATTATTATGTTGCTGTTTTTTTTTTCCTGCCACCACAATGATAATGAAAAATAATCTGTTGCCTTTTCACCCACCGGCGACCTCCTTCTGAATAATAGCTCGCACTTCACTGAGAAGGACGGCCTGCAATATATCTTGGAGCACAAATCAACCTCTCCTCAACCCTGTAACTGTTTGGCTGCTGAATTCGATGAGGAGGAAAGCCACACCGCAGGTTAATGAGGCCACGGTGCAAAGCGTCAGCTGCTGCATCAGCGCTCTCGCCTACCGGGCCAAAAGCTTGTGGGTTCAAGTCCCCACACCCCCCCCCCCCCCGAGACTCGAGCGCCTAATCTAGGCTGACGCTCCAGTGGCAATAGTGAGCCAGCGTTACACCGTCAGAGGTGCCGTCTTTATTAAACCGAGGTCCCGTCTGCCCTCTCGGGTGGACGTAGGGCTGGATTTTCAATGACCCGTGGAGTCGGGTTTGGAGGCGTGTGGGGGGTTAAATTTGCCGATTCGGGGGTCCCGACCCCATCCCGACTCCAACCCGCCTCCATGCCATTTTCGCTGGCGGCGGGTACCCGACCTGTTATGAGAACCGACTCCCCGAGGCGGGAAGGGATTGGTGACAGTTAACTGCCTGTTAACAGGTAGTTAACAGGCAGTTTTTTGGATAATCCCTATTTTGACAGGTGAAATGTGGGCTTCCACGCCAAGTTATCGGGGCGGACCGTGGGTCTGCAGGGGTTGGAGGGGTCGATATGTCCGGTGGGCAGGTGAGTGATGGGTGCATGTGTGCAGAGGTAAGTGTGTAAGGTAACTGCTAAGTGTGGGAAAAAGTTTTATTTACCTTAACTTCCTCCTGCAGGTGTCAGCCCTTCAGTTCTCGGGAGTCAGAAATCTCACCGGCACAGAAAGCAGGAAAGCCGTGGACCTGTCAAAAACAGCAGCCTTCTGTTTTCTGTGCTGGAATGATTTCTAACTCAGCCTGAGAGGAAGGACTGAAGTTAGAAATCATATTGTCAGTGTTTGACAGCTTCACAGAGCTGTCAAACGCTGATATTTCATCTGTCAAAAGCTCTTGACAGATGCAATGTCAATCTGTGACGTCACCTGTTGCCGGGTGGCCCTTAATTGGCCTGCTGAGCCCACTGGGCGGGCTCAACAAGGTCAATCAAGGGAAAAAACAGTGGGTTGGCCACATCTCGATGGAGGCGGGTTCACAAGCCAGAATGTGTGATTCACGACCCCAACCCGACCCCAGTATCAAAATCCAGCCCATAGAGATCACACGGTGCTATTTGAAGAACATACAGGGAAGTTTTCCTCAGTGTCCTGGCCAATATTTATCCCTCAACCAACATCCTAAGCAGACTATCTATTTGTGGGATCTTGCTGTGTTTCCTGCATCACAACATTAACTGCAAAGTGCTAATTAAAGCACAGGTTCTCAATTAGTGCATATACATGCAAACATCTGAAAATGATGGACAGGAAAGGACCAACTGGTCCTTGCCATCATGGCCTCTATTGCCGTGTTTTACCCCACCCTCCAACAACCGCATAATCTTCCGGGAGAGGCAAACAGAACTGCGAGTATCACCTTCAAAATGGAAGGTGGGACTCTAGAAGTATGAGATCCTGGGTAGCTGATGCGCGGAAAGTTGGAGAAAAATTTAAGTACAGTGCGTTATTTCGAAATAAAGGTAGACTAATGCAAAAATTGGAATGAGGAAAGGTGAAGAAATGATGGTTGAGCAGACGTTGGGGTAGGGTTTCCGCGAGTTCGCCCGAGGTCGTCCAAACCAGTGTAAAAAGATCGAGGAATTTCAAGCGCCAATGTCGTCCAGCGCAAATCGAGATTCCGCTATCTTTTGCGCTGATTTAAAAAAATATCGCGCTAGAAGCCAGCCCCGCCCACAAAACTGGCCACACCCACCAGATCGAATTAATCGCCATGGCGAGTTTCCACCAACGGCACCCGTTTGTGGGCCTTCAAGGAGGATCCTTAAATTAAGCTGGGCTTTTTTTTAGGCGCTAGTCAGCACATTTTAATCGTTTTTAAATATTAAAAAGCATTTAATTTACGAAGAAACTGACTAGTGCGCCAAAGCTGTCCCACAGACTAGTCGAGCAACAGCAGTTGAGCAGTCATACTAACAGAATCATACCTTTCAGCCAATGGCCCAGACTCCTCCATCACCATATCGGCCTCCTCCTGAGATCCCCACCATCACAGAAGCCAGTCTTCAGCCAATTCGATTCACTCGATGTGATATCAAGAAACGGCTGAGAGCACTGGATACGGCAAAGGCTATGGGCCCCGACAATATCCCAGCTGTCGTGTTGAAGACTTGTGCTCCAGAACTAGCTGCGCCTCTAGCCAAGCTGTTCCAGTACAGCTACAACACTGGCATCTACCCGACAATGTGGAAAACTGCCCAGGTATGTCCTGTCCACAAAAAACAGGACAAATCCAATCCGGCCAATTACTTACCCATCAGTCTACTCTCAATCATCAGCAAAGTGATGGAAGGTGTTGTCAACAGTGCTATCAAGTAGCAATTACTCACCAATAACCTGCTCACCGATGCTCAGTTTGGACCACTCGGCTCCAGATCTTATCACAGCCTTGGTCCAAACATGGACAAAGGAGTTGAATTCCAGAGGTGAGGTGAGAGTGACTGCCCTTGACATCAAGGCAGCAGTTGACCGAGTGTGGCATCAAGGAGCCCAAGTAAAACTGAGGTCAATGGGAATCAGGGGGAAAACGCTCCACTGGCTGGAGTCATACCTAGCACAAAGGAAGATAGTTGTGGTTGTTGGAGGCCTATCATCTCAGCCCCAGGACATCGCTGCAGGAGTTCCTCAGGGCAATGTCCTAGGCCCAACCATCTTCAGCTGCTTCCTCAATGACCATCCCTCCATGATAAGGTCAGAAGTGGGGATGTTCACTGATGATTGCACAGTGCTCAGTTCCATTTGCAACTCCTCAGATAATGGAGCAGTCTATGCCCATATGCAACAAGACCTGGAGGATATTCAGGCTTGGGCTGATAAGTGGCAAGTAACATTCATACCACAGAAGTGCCAGGCAATGACTATCTCCAACAAGAGTGCATCTAACCACTGCCCCTTGACATTCAACATCCTGATTCTCCAACATCAACATCCTGGGGTGTCACCATTGACCAGAAACTTAACTGGACCAGCCACATAAATACTGTGGCAACAAGAGCAGGTCAGAGGCTGGGTATTCTGCGGCGAGTGTCTCACCTCCTGACTCCCCAAAGCCTTTCCACCAACTACAAGGCACAAGTCAGGAGTGTGATGGAATACTCTCCACTTGCCTGGATGAGTGCAGCTCCAACAACATTCAAGAAGCTCGACACCATCCAGGAAAAAGCAGCCTACTTCATTGGCACCCCATCCACCACCTTAAACATTCACTCCCTCCACCACCGGCGCACCGTGGCTGCAGTGTGAACCATCTACAAGATGCACTGCAGCAACTCGTCAAGGCTTCTTCGGCAGCACCTCCCAAACCCACGACTTCTACCACCTAGAAGGACAAGGGCAGCAGGCGCATGGGAACACCACCACCTCCACGTTCCCCTCCAAGTCACACACCATCCTGACTTGGAAATATATCGGCCGATCCTTCATCGTCGCAGGGTCAAAATTCTGGAACTCCCTCCCTAACAGCACTGTGGGAGTACCTTCACCACACGGACTGCAGCAGTTCAAGAAGGCGGCTCACCACCACCTTCTCAAGGGCAATTAGCTATGGGCAATAAATGCTGGCCTTCCCAGCGACGCCCACATCACAGGAACAAATTTAAAAAATAAACTCGTAAATGGTTCTGTATAATAAATGTCATTTTCAGTTTATTTAAAATCAGGTTACTAACAATTGGTGGACTAGACACTCTTATTAAAAATAAAAACAGAAAATGCTGGAAATATTCAGGCAGCATCTGTGGAGAGAGAAACAGAGTTAACGATTCAGGTTGACGACCTTCCAACAGAACCAGGTCACCAACCTGAAAGGTTAACTCTGTTTCTCTCTTGCCACGGATGCTGCCCGACCTGCTGAGTGTTTCCAGCATCTCTTGTTTCTATTTCAGATTTCCAGCATCCGCAGTCTTTTGCTTTTGCACTCTTATTGAAAATGCTTATTTATTGCAATAAACCCATTTTCAGCTGCATTAATAAAACTGCAGCAGGTTACCACTCTTAAAGACGTCAAGGAATATTTTTTAATGCAAGAGAAAAAAAAAACAATTATGTTCTGGAACGATGCCTGATTGCGCTGTTTCATGGAAGATTTTACGTTTGTGATTATGCAGATGAGTTTGAGCGGACACTCGAACCACAACTTCAGTTCAGAAAACTAGCGCAATTTGCGCCCAGATTGCTGATTGCGCCCAAAGCGGAAAGTCTACCCCGTCGTGTCTTGTTTACGTTAACAGCGTGGAATGAACGCGACCGTATTAAAACTGCTTTCGACAGAAGATTCTATGACTTGTAATATTGGGGCTTGTTTTATCAGAATACTTGAGCAGAAGCACTAAAAATAAACTGGTTGGTCCAGGGACATTTCCTGGAGCTTCCATCAGTGTGAGGGACAAGAAATAACTTGTATTTAATTACTGGAACATTTTAAGGCCCATGTAGGAGATAATACCAAAGTCTAATTTTGTTTTAATTAACAAGTTGAGAGATGCAATGAAAATCACGAATGAAATAAAAGGTGCATGAAATTACCCGGGTGTCGGAGATGTAGAAGAAGGAATTATGAATTCTTCTCCGCATTGCACTGTTCGGGCAGTCCGCACAAGCTGCGGAACGGGACAGCTGGACACTGTCCAGTGAGTTCATATAAAACCGGCAAAGTCACAAGCTGGGGATGAAAATTCAGATTTCTTTCAAATTTGAAAGATCCCTTCATGACCTGGTCCCCTCCCAATCTCTGTAACCAACTTCAGTCCTACAACCCTCCGAGATCTGTGCGTTCCTTTGAAGCGGTCTCGGGAAGTTTTACTGTTTTAAAGGCGCTACATTAAATGCAAGTTGTTGTTGTTGCTGTTGTTGCACAATTCCACTCGGAGCATCCGTGTTTTTCTCAGTCGTTAATTAATAACAAAATCGCATTCCCGGAAATCCTGCGTCTCCAAGCCACGCGTTGCTGTGATTTAACTAACGGATCATCCATCATAGAATAAAGGAAGCATTCTGCTGCCATTCATCAAAGGACCCGGCGAAGTAAGTAAGAGAAAGAAAGCATTTGCATTTATCTAGCATCTGGTCACACCCTCAGGACATCCCAGGGTGCTTCATGTCCAAAGAAACACTCTTGAAAGGCAGTCGCGGTTATGTAGTAAAAAACGTGGCAGCCAATTTTCGCACAAAGATAATTAGTTAATATACTGTCGGCGATGGCCCCTGAAGAAGGAACGCTGCCCCAAGACACTGGGGGAAAACTCACTGCTCTTCTTCAAATAGTGCCACGGGATCTTTTCAATCGGAGATTGCCTTGGTTTTGATGTCTCCTCTGAAAGTCGGCGGGGGAGGGAGAAATTGACTAACCCCCGAAAATGGGCATGGGTGATTGACCCACAGCTGTTCATTGCGTTGAAGGCAGCGTGGTAAATTCGTGCTGCCTGCTGCGCGCATCAGCAGGGGGAACCGACATCGCGAGTGGCTAGTGCCACTTAAAGGCAGCCTGCACCTCTTAAAGGGGAGGTGCTTTGTGGCTGCAAGAGGCAGTGGGAGTCCTTTGAAAACGGAATCTGTGCACTGATAATTTGAGCAATGCGAGAGAGCATGCACCAAGGTTTTCAGACACTGCACTGGAGGTCTTGGTGGAAGATGTGGAAAGAAAGAGCGACGTCCTGTGTCCGCAGGGGGGCAGGAGGTCCTCCAGACAGATGCTCAGGAGGCAGTGGGAAGATGTAGCGGAGGTCAACGCCAGGAGTGTTGCTCCTAGAACATGGATGCAGTGCAGGAAGAAGTTTAACAAACTAACACGAGTTGTCAAGGTCAGTGAGTTCATCTTCAAATGCCATATCCTACCAACTGCACCATTAGCCTCACACACTGCTCAATTCAACACACCCCCATCACTCAGCTACCAGCAATCTCTAGCAATCAGGCCTCATACCTAACATTCATATGCTTCACCTCACCCTCACACACTTAGCACTGTTACAAGCCTCACACCCACATCTCACAGCTCACACACACTGCCAGCTATTCAACCATGACAGTCACATCACCCAAACATATTGCTCGAACACTCACTGACAACCTTCCCTCTCTCTCTTGTAGAAGACGGTGGCGCATAACAGCAGGCAGCAGCAAATAACTGGAAGAGGACAAGCAAGCCTGCATCAGGCTTGGGCTGATAAGAGGCAGGTAACATTCGCGCCACAGAAGTGCCAGGCAATGACTATCTCCAACAAGCGAGAGTCTAACCACCTCCCCTTGACATTCAATGGCATTACCATCGCCGGATCCCCCACTATCAACATCCTGGGGGGTCACCATTAACCAGAAACTTAACTGGACCAGCCACATAAATACTGTGGCAACACGGGCAGGCCAGAGGCTGGGTATTCTACGGCGAGTGTCTCACCTCCTGACTCCCCAAAGCCTTTCTACCATCTACAAGGCACAAATAAGGAGTTTGTTGGAATACTCTCCACTTGCCTGGAAGAGTGCAGCTCCAACAACACTCAAGAAGCTCGACACCATCCAGGACAAAGCAGCCCGCTTGATTGGCACCACATCCACCATCTTAAACATTCACTCCCTCCACCACCGGCGTACCGTGGCTGCAGTGTGCACCATCTACAAGATGCACTGCAGCAACTCACCAAGGCTTCTTCGGCAGCACCTCCCAAACCTGCGACCTCTTCCACCTAGAAGGACAAGGGCAGCAGGCACATGGGAACACCACCACCTCCAAGTTCCCCTCCAAGTCACACACCATCCTGACTTAGAAGTATTTCGCCGTTCCTTCATCGTCGCTGGGTCAAAATTCTGGATCTCCCTACCTAACAGCACTGTGGGAGTACCTTCACCACACGGACTGCAGCGGTTCAAGAAGGTGGCTCACCATTACCTTCTCAAGGGCAACTAGGAATGGGCAATAAATACTGGCACTGCCAGCGATGCCCTGATCCCATAAACAAATTTTAAAAAACGTTTTAACCCCCAGGGAGGAGGCGGTGCTGGCCATCATGAGAAGGGGCATCGCTGAGGCCTTGGCCACTGGTGGGGCTGAAGCGATCGAGGGTGAGGGTATCTGCATACCTAATCTTCCTTCTCTCATCCCACTTCATCCCTCAATCTCTTCTGACTTAGAAGCTGCAGATGATGTAAGCATGCACTTCTTACTTTCTCCTCTCCCCTAACCACAACCCAAGCCTTGTCCCTTTTCATTTTGGATACTCAAGATCTGGAGCCTTCACAGTCAGTGGAGGAAGAGTAAGAAGACAGCGAAATTATAGAGAAACCGTCACTCGACCTTACAGTCGCTGCCACCAGCTCAGATACTGACACTGCACCTATTTTAGAGGCTAGGATAAAGAAGGGATGTGGTAAGACACCAGGCACAAGGACACAGAAGCCAGGGCTGGGGGAAAGGATAGCGCAGGTGCCAGCTCACCGGAGTGCAAGGTCGCACTCTAGATCTGGTTCTGGTGCAGAGGACTCAGATGAGGACTTCGATGGGCCAGAGTACAGGAGAAGGCTGATGGGTGTACATAACCAAATGCTTGGTGCACTGGAAAGCCTGCCAGAAAGCTTGTGCTCAATGTCAAGGAGCATGGAGGAGTCCAGCTTTGCGCAGAGCTTGGAGCCCATCCTTTCCAAAATGGACCGGGTGGTCACCTCCATCAGTGCATCTGTGGAACCCACCGTAATGCAGCGTCTGATGTCACAGCTTGAATTGCAGCACAAACAGGTTCCATCAAAGATCTGAGTGCTGCAGTGGAAGCTCAGACTGCTGCCATGATGGCTCTGAATACCACTGTTCAAAGAGGCTTCCAAGGCCTCACAGCAGTCCATCAAACTGTTCTCCAACAGATCAGTAAGATTGCTGAGGTGCCGGCCTGGGAGAGTGACACTGGCTCCATGGAGCATGAACCTGCTGCTCTCTCTCAGGATGACAGCATTCGTGCTCCCACACCTACCGCTCTGCCAGTGTCCTTGCTGTTGCCTGTCAGCCAGCCAGCCCAGACTGCTGCAGCCCAGGGCGAAATGGTGCAGTCTGAAGCCGGCCTTCTAGACCCAGAGTTGCTCTAGGTCGCTCTCCAAGGCCATCTGAGGCTCCTCAATTGGAGGTCAGCAGCCTTCCATCAGCCTTGCTGCAGCCATTGGGGAAGCATCTCGTAGGAGCACTAGGGGAGGCACAGGCCCGAAGGGAATGCACAAGGGTGATTAGTTTGTTTTTGCATTTTCCGGTGGATTTTATTTTTGTGTTGTCAGAAAGAGGACGATGTGATGGTCAGCGACAGAGGGAAGGTAAGGAGTGTGGGACTGTTGGTGAATGAGGAGATGTGGTTGAAGTTACTGGTATTGCTCATTAATTATTTTGTCATGCAGAGCCTGGGCAGAAAGGAGCTGTTTACATTGTAGCTTCACTTCCGCTTTCTGTTCCTCCACTTCCTGTCGCACTTCCTCATGCTCTCTCCTGCTTATCTCTGGCAAGAGGGAATGAGATGAAGCTGCCTCTCTGTGTATAGAGAGATTCAGTGAACTTCCTTCTGCAGCAGTGTACTGCAACCTGTGAGATATTGCTTATATCTCCAGCAGCAACCTGGAAGGTGCCAAACGCATAAAAGGTAAGAGCCATGGTCACCTTGACAGCCACAGGCAATGCTGTCCTTGCCCTGCTTTGCAGCTGCAGTTGTGGCTGCAGGAGTTGGCAGATTTCAGTCATGACCCCTTTAGTGACGCATTGGTCACGCTGAAGTTCAGGTAAGTGAATTGCTCCCTAAAGACCCTTGTCTGATATGGCTTCCTGCTGAGAGCCCTTCTCCCCCTCCTCCTCCTCCTCCCTCTTCTAGCAGCTTGTCCTGCTCTGCGTGGCCTCTCTTCATTCTCCCAGTCATGCTCAATTCCATGAAGAAGGCCTACCCGGCCACCATGTCTGGAAGCAACAACAGAAAACGCTGGAAAAACTCAGCAGGCCAGGCAACATCCGTGGAGAGAGAAACAGAGTTAACGTTTCAGGTCGAACTCTGTTTCTCTCTCCACGGATGTTGCCTGGCCTGCTGAGTTTTTCCAGCGTTTTCTGTTGTTGTTTCAATTTTCCAGCATCCGCAGTTTTTTGCTATCGTATTAATGTCAGGAAGCAACTTGTTTCAGCACAAGCTTTTAAATGAACAAAAAGTACTTCAGCACCAGCCAGACTTCACCCTGTAGACTATTGAAGCTGTAGGAAAGTATAGGAAAGCTCTGAAAACACGTACAATTACACCAGTAATCAGAAGAAATAATCCAGCAACTAACCTGTAAGAAGTTAATGATCCCTTCAAATAGCATTAGTGGGGGGTCTGTCATGCCGTTTAACGCCATGTTCAGCTGCGCAAGGTTAAGACAGGGCGTAGACTAGAGCGTGGCATTCGAAAACGGCAGCTCTGGCGTCAAATCAGCGTTGCACATTGATTGACGTCATAATCTGCCTGCTCTGCCGGCGGTCGTTAGGTGCGCGCGTGGAAACCCCTTTACCAAGGTGGCGTCCGGCGCACTTCCCATCGGAAGTGCTCGCACGCGCATCTCGGACGCCGTTTTCGACTGTTAGGAGGCTGCGCAGCGCCCTAAAAACAGGCGCTGCACAGCCCAATTTCTCCCCCACCGAATCCTTCTCCATTGTATGAATTAATTCTTCCTGATTTCAGTCCTGAATTTGCCTTGCCCCAGCTTGAACCTCTGTGTCCCCTTTATCCTCCTGCCATGATTTACCTTCACTCTAGTGCTTCATACTGGGTCAAACCAATTAATATGCACGCGATTAATGTAACTGTCATCATTGTTAAAATGGCTTTGTTAAAAGTAACTTCCAGCTGTATGCAAATTATGTTTGGGAATTCAGCCTGTGTTCAGCATGAAGTGTGATTTTTATCTTTCTAGTTATAGGTTGGGCACCACGCACCATGCAGGGGCATATCATTTCCTCGACTTGAATGCCTTTAATTACATTTCAATCTGAAAAATAATTAATATTTAAATCATTAATTATTGCAGCCAGGCTCCATTTAGTCAAGGTGGCAGAAACGTTTGTTATTTCCAAAGATATGCTGGATATTTTCTTTCATTAATTGCACTCAGGCTGCTGTGTGCTCTGTTCCGCCACTGGACACGGAGTGCATTCAACTCAGAGAGATCGGGAGAGAGAAAAGACAATTGCCATTCTGATTATTCCACTTTCAGCCCTCGCCTTCCCCCCCACCCGCCCCCGCCCCCCCCCCACCCCACCCCTCACCGCCTTTCATACAAGGGATTGCTTCTTCAATGACATGAGATGCTTCGTTGGGCTTGACGTTGAGATCCGTCTTTTGGATGAATCGTTAAACCCAGGCCCCGTCTGCCCTCTCAGGCGGACGCAAAAATCCCACGGCCACTATTTCGAAGAAGAGCAGGGGGGGAGTTCTCCCCGGTGTCCTGGGGCCAATATTTATTCCTCGATCAACATCACTAAAAAAAGCAGATGATCTGATCATTATCACATTGTTGGTTGACCAAGGAGACTGCTTTCAACAAAAAAGGAGTTGAAGCAATCTAGCCAAAGAGTCATTGAAAAATCAAAATGGTGATTGTTCCTAATCCAGCCACAGGCCATGGGAAGTTCTCCTCCCCTTTATCGTGGCCCTCAACTGGGTTGCTGACCCATCTGAGCATCCATTCACTGCCTGTCTGGTAGTGGGATGCTGATCTAGCCGGATCAGTCCCATTCCCTGTTCTTATCTTGCTCTCCAGCTGGAGGTGTCAAGGGAATGTTGTTGCGGGGGGGGGGGGGCAAAGGTATCTCCCCTTTGGTACAAGCGAAACTAGAGCAAAAGAAGCAGGAGGAGGCCATCCAGCCCACCCTCTCTGTGCTGGCTGTTTGCTACAACAATTCAAAACCGCCCCGCCTGCCATTCGCAAAATCATCAGCACCATCGACCCTCCCATTCACAAAGACTTTAAAAATCCACCACGAAAGCGCTTAAAATCGCGTCGGCCATTCTGGGAAACAGCAGCCAATATTCATACAGCTGGTATCGATCCACTGTCCAGATAGACGGAATCGTGGGACGCATGAGACATAAAGAACCAACACCTCATCGCTGACCCAACAGCAGAGGTCCCTGGCTCCGACCTCCCTCGAAGAGAGCGGACGGCGCTCAACTGAACCCGCACAGGGGCGCGGAGGATGCGGCCACCTGCTCCACGAGTGGAAGACGAGGAACTACCCGAAGTGCGACTGTGGCCATGAAGTCCCAGACCATGGAACACGTCACATCAACCTGCCCACTGAGATCTGCTGCGGGGAGGCACCTCATTTCTCCACTCGGCATCTCAGGAGGGCATCGAATGGAGAGCCAAACGAGACACCCCGTTATAAGCATTTCCCATCACACGAAAGTAGTATTCAAAACTAAACCGACTGCCCTGCTATCTCCTCTTATCTTCCTCTGCTTAAATAGCTTAAATACTCCCGCCTTAAAAGATGCAATGGTCTTTGGAGCAGGACCCAGTTCCGCCTGGATTCCACCTAGTTAATCATGACAAATTCTGGTGTGGGGGGTGGGGGAGTGGGGCGGGGGGGGTGCGCGGGAGGGTAAATCTTCCTCCTCCCATCCCATCATATGGAGGAGTTCCCAGGCTACGCCAGGAATTCCATCCAGTATACCCTCGACAGACTGCAGGGGAACTCTAGCCAGGTTATAGCTAATGTGAGGTCCCAGAAAAGGCCCTAAAACTGCAGCAGGCATTTGGTAAACAAACCCAAGAGCTCTGTGAGGAGCTGTAGATTTAAGCACCTACCTTCATTGTCCTGAGCCTCTTTTAAGGCATCAGAATGGCATAGTGCCACATCCCTGGCAGAATGTGATGGATGCCATTGATGTACCCTTACATGACTGCACTGCAGTTCAAAGTAATTAATTGTATGTGAAGTTCTTTTGGACACCACTGTGTCATTTAATTTATTGTTTCTTTCAGTGGAACATTGTAATAATTTATTGTTGGTATGTGCAATATGTATTTGTGGTTGTACAACATTTTCTTAATCTGTGCCACTCACTGATTCAAGGGCCCCAATCTTTTTTCTAATTCATTCTTGGGATAGAGACGTCGCTGGCAAGGCCAGCATGTGGAATTCCCTTTGTGGACTTTGTTAGCATTCAACTATCTTCCTTCTATGGTTCAACAGCACGTTTCGAGTAAGTACGAAACACTTTAGTAGTGGAGTATATGGAACAGACTTTATTGATACCTAGGTTGGGGAATCAGCTTAACCCGGATCTGAGAGTGACTTTTCGGTTTCTGTATCTTTCGAGCCCTCTGAAGAACTGTTGATAACCCTGCTCCTTTATACACCATTTTTGCCTGGATCAAAGGTATATTTCATAGATAAGACCTCATGACGTATCTATTCTCAAATCATTTTGAAGACAGACAATTCATGTAAACACTTATAGTTGTTTACTCCAAAGCTACTTCCCTTAAACAAGACTTCCTGATGTAACTTTTAAGAATTGGCTTTATCAAGCGTCATCTTTCCATATTATAGTGAATGGATATCTCTATCTATGTTTATTACCCTAGCACCTGAAGTTACACTTTAATCATAGCATAAGAATTAGGAGCAGGAGTAGGCCATACGGCCCCTTGAGCCTGCTCCACCATTCAATATGATCATGGTTGATCTTCGACCTCAACTCCACTTTCCCGCCATAAGAACATAACAGAAGAATTACGTGCCACTTATTCTTGTTGCATGCGGGCATGGACTGCTTCATTATCTGAGGAGTTGCGAATGGCACTGAACACTGAGCAGTCATCGGCGAACATCCCCATTTCTGACCTTATGTTGGAGGGAAGGTCATTGATGAAGCAGCTGAAGATGGTTGGGCTAGGACACTGCCCTGAGGAACTCCTACAGCAATGTCCTGGGGCTGTGGTGATTGACCACCAACAACCACAACCATCTTCCCTTGTGCTAGGTCTGACTCCAGCCAGTGGAGAGTTTTCCCTCCGATTCCCATTGACTTCAGTTTTACTAGGGTGCCACACCCGGTCAAATGCTGCCTTGATGTCAAAGGCAGCCACTCTCACCTCACCTCTGGAACTCAGCTCTTTTGTCCATGTTTGGACCAAGGCTTATTGAATGGTGGAGCAGGCTCGAAGGGCCGTATGGCCTACTCCTGCTCCTATTTCTTATGTCCTTGGGGGAAAAATTAGGTCGCGCCCCGTTTGGGGCGCAAATATCGTCTGGATGCAAATATTAGCACCTGGCGCTAATTATCGCCACTGACTGGAAACTTCACTTTTACCGCCCCGGGGGGTGAGTGGAGCGCTAAATCAGGCACTGCACACCTGTCTTAAGGCGCAAAGGCCGAGCAGTGAGGCGCTAACTCAGCGCGCGAGCGCAGCGCAGGTGCTGCCAGTTAGCGAGGGAACACAGACACACTGGCGCCGGCCAGTTCTTAAAGCGGGGGGGGGGCAACTTGCTCCCCAGCCACACCCTGCTCATTGCAGCCTTGAATCTCGGCCTGGAGAGACCTGTGAATCCATTTTGCTGCCAAGGATGGAGAGGGTGAGAGAACGAGCTCATCGCTTCACCGAGCGGGCCTTGGATGCTCTGGTTGGCGCGGTGGAGCGCAGAAGATGTATACTCTTCCCTGAGAGTGGCAGGAGGCCTTTGCCACGCGAGTACAGAAGAGTCTGGAGGGAGGTGGCTCAGAGCGTCTCCTCCAGGAGCATGGTGCCCAGGACCCATGTTCAATACCGCAAAAAGTTCAACGACCTCACTCGGGTCATCAGGGTGAGTGGCTTTTTCTCAATCCCTCTCCATGCCTCCATCTCAACCTCACTCTATGGCCAGAGGGTCTTAAAACCCCAATGCACAACACTCATCCAACACCTATGGCCCTTTCATGAAACACACACACACATTCCACACTTTGCATACAGTAAGGGCTATTCACCTATGGGAGGCACATCAGGCAAGACCATGGCTGCATACAGTAAGGGCTATTCACCTATGGGAGGCACATCAGGCAAGACCATGGCTGTATATTTACTCAGATGCGGTCCTTTTTCTTGCAGGCCAAGCTGGCGCATAATAGGAGACAGCAGCAACGGACAGGTGGAGGGCGGCCTCAGCTGCAACCCCTCAGCGATCTTGAGGAGCGCGTCCACAGGATTGTGGCAAGCCGGGTGATCGGTCCCGTCGCCACTGGAGACGCCGACCCTATTCTGGACAGCAATGGTAAGGTCATCACCTTTTTATCATCTGTCCTTCCACTTGTCCCTCACAACACCAGCCTTTGACACTTTCAATCCAACTTGCTAACTCGCTGCACTTATTCCTCCCTTACTGCCACCCTGTCCTCACGCTAAAGCCACTCTTGTACCTCCCTGCTTTCAGATGGTGATTCACCAGCTGAGGAGACGGGCCCTGAAGCTGCCACTGGGAGTGAAGCTGCAGCCGAGGAGGAAGAGGAAGCCGGAGCATCAGTGCCACCCTCTCCCGAGGAAGCCCATGCCCACACTGGGAACACGCCTTCCCTGGAGGGGAGCAGGGGGGAAGGGTCTGATGAGGGTGAAGCTCCAGGACCCAGCGGGCTGCAGCAACGCCATGGGGGTAGGGAAGAACGGGGGCCTTCTCCCCAGAGGGAGAGTATGCCAGACACTCCTACTGCAATGGACGCAGAGGAGGAGCGGCTGATCGCAGAAATGAACACCCAGGCGGTGGGCATGCACACTGAGCTCATGGGTGCAGTGGGAAGGGTGCCCGAATGCATTGAGTCACTGGCAAGGAGTGTGGAGCACTTCGCTGTAGCACAGGCGGATGCCACACTAACGCTTAGTGCTGCAATTCAGTCACTGACTGCCGTGTTCCCATCTCTGACTGCTCTCATGCAGACTCAGATTGAGGCCACGCGAGCACTGACTGCTGCCAACCTCGATGGTTCGTTCACATGTCCCCGGGGCTCTCACCGCGCCGCAGCAGGCCAGCAATCTGTGCTCCAACAGATTGCTCCGGATGCTGAAGTGCTGCCCCGTGGGTGTGCCAGTGTGTCGGGCGAGCAGGGAGTTGCTGTCCTCTCTCACGATGACAGCATTCCTGCTGCCAACACTGTCACTTCTCCACTGCACTTGCCACCGCCTATAGGACAGACTGCTGCCGCCCATGCAGAGTTGGTGCAGTCTGCAGCCGGGCCCTCCAGGCCCAGAACTGGTCGAGGCCGTCCTTCAGGGGCATCTGCAGTGTCAGGGTCTGACGATCAGCAGCCTTCCACCAGCCTTGCTGCAGCCACTGAGGTCCCATTACGGAGGAGCAGTAGGGTTAGAAGGGGGGAAGTGCGCAAGGGAAGGAGATCACCCTCGAAGGGCAAAAAGTCGGAGGTGTGACAAAATGCTGGTCATTTTTTTATTAAAGGCCGAGGTTCGTGGTTCAACTTTTGTTTAGTGTTTTGGACATTATCTCCAGGTTGTGAGAACCAGTTATGTTATTGACTGTTTTTTTGTGTTTATTTCTATGAGTTTGTCATGAGGAAATGACACACACAGAGTTTGTAAAATAAATAAGTTTTTGTATTCAAAATATACATGTTTGGTTTTTGGAATCATTGGTGCCTTGGCCGGCTTAGGGGTTGCGTGCTGGGTTCATTGATGTTGTTAGCAATGGCAGAAGCCATTTCCACAGCAGGGGCCCTAGAAGCGGCTTGCTATCAGCCGTTGACGGACGGCCCTTGCAGTTTCACCATTGTGAGCCGCCCTCCCGCCTTGGTGCTGCTGATGATCATCCTCCTCGTCCTCTTCCTCCTCTTCCTCCTCCTCCTCTGGTGGTGCTCCAAGGCCTGGTGGCATTGGCTGGGTCCTGACGATTGCCATGTTATGCAGCATGCAGCACACAACTACGAAGTTGGATACTCGCTCAGGCGAGTACTGCAGGGCTCCTCCACAATGGTCGAGACAGCGGAACCGTTGCTTCAGCACGCCGATTGTGCGCTCAATGATGTTCCTGGTAGCTTGATGGCTCTCATTGTACCGCAGCTCAGCAGGGGTGTTGGGCGTACGGAGCGGTGTCATCAGCCAGGTGCTCAATGGATACCCCTTGTCCCCGAGAAGCCAACTAACTGGCTGATGCGGTGCCTCGAAATGTTCTGCCACAGTAGTCTGGCGCAGGATAAAAGCATCGTGGCAGCTGCCAGGATAGTGGGCATTGACAGCGAGTATCAGCTGTCTGTGGTCACAGACCAACTGAACATTCAAGGAATGGAACCCCTTTCTGTTCCGGAATTCCTCGGCATTCTCATGTGGAGCACGCAAAGCCACATGCGTGCAGTCAATGGCGCCCTGCACCATGGGGAAGCCCGCTACCCTCGCAAAGCCCAGAGCGCGGTCACGCTGCTTGTCTGGGGTCATGGGGAAAGAGATGAACTCTCGTCTCCTTTTAAAGAGGGCATTTGTGACCTGCCGGATGCAGCAATGCACCGCGAACTGGGAGATATTGGCGAGGTCCCCAGCAGCAGCTTGAAATGAGCCAGTAGCATAGAAGTTGAGAGCCACTGTGACCTTCACTGCCACCGACAGAGACGTCCTGGACCTCAGTTGAGGCTGCAGATCTGGCTGCAGCAGGTGGCAGAGCTCAGTGACCACCTCCTTGCTGAATCGCAGCCTTCGCAAACACAGCTCCTCAGACATATGAATGTAGGAGAGCTGTTCACGATATACCCTGGGAGGGTAAGCTCTCCTGTACATACGCCTGTTGGCCCTCCTCCGTCTGGCCATCATTGCCACTCTCTCTCTGCGTCTCTGTGTCCTCCGATTCAGCTGGAGCAGGACGACGCCCCCATTCAGTGCAGCCCCCATAGTCTCTTTGCAAGCAAAGTTATGAAGGACAGCAACCAAAGTACCAGTGAAGTTAGGATCAGTAGGCAAAACTACCTCACAAAGCGTTGACTCAATGCAGAAGTCTCTCTTTCTCTCTCTTCGAATCTCTCTCTCTCTCTCAGAACGAGTGGTGCAAAAATGTCAACCACAGAAAAAGACAGGAAGAGGCCCCCTTTAAATAGCACCTCCCCCAGCCCCACAGCGATTGATAGCGTTCCAGTCTTCCAGTCGTTGGATGCGCCAGGCGGTAAGGCAGGGGGCGCCACTCAATTTCCGCTCCGGGGCGCCACAAGGGCGTTGCACCATGGAATGACGTCACAATCTGCGCGCGCAGGTGGTCGCGGCGGTAAAGTTTAGCGCCGCCGCACAATGTCTAGTTAAGTTCCCGAGCGGCGCAAACATCGCTGCGCCTGGGCGCTAGCGGCTTTGCGCCCCATTAACGCCCTCTTAAGGCGCTAACGGGAGGCGCAACCAACTGAATTTTTACCCCCTTATGTTTTAAGAAAAAGAAAATCACTTAAAAATAAAAGGCCATAAAACAAGTCGGTCACTTTGTGCATGAACTGGTGCATCAATTTCTTGACCATATAGAGGGAGCTGCAGACGCATAGCTGAGTGGCGCGTCAAGATGATGTTAACAGGTTAAACACGCGCGTGAAAGTTCTTGTGCAAAAGTAATGACGACGGAAAAATACTGGCAGTAATTTGAAAAAAGCGACACCCGGATAACAAACGAGGCAGGAGTTTATTGAAAAGAATTGGGGCTTTAGATAAAAGTTACAGCAAGTGGGAAGAGACAAATGGAGGACGTCTGGCAAAGTTGCTTGTGAATTACTGCAATGCTCCTTGTGAAACTGTATGCGGCATCTCACTGCTACCAATAAGATATCCTTTTTAACTCAGTCATTTTTCGCACTAGTTTTAATTTCAAAAATATGCATTGTTTTAAAAAGGGGTTTGCACTTTGAGTTGGGTAAAATGACATGGAATGTACAGCACAGAAACAGCCCATTCAGCCCAACAGGCCCACGCCGGTGTTTATGCTACACTCGAAAAGAAAGACTTGCATTTATATAGCGCCTTTCACAACTTCAGCACATCCCAAAGTGCTTTACAACCAATGAAGTACTTTTGAAGTGTAGTCACTGTTGTAATGTTGGAAACACAACAGCCTAATCTGCACACAGTAAACTCCCACAAACAGCAATGTGATAATGACCAGATAATCTGGTTTTAGTGATTTTGATTGAGAGATTAATATTGACCAGGACACCGAGGAGAACTCCCCTGCTCTTCTTCGAAATAGCGTCATGGGATCTTTTACGCCCACCCGAGAGGGCCGACGGGACCTCGGTTTAACGTCTCATCTGAAAGACGGCACCTCCGACAGTGCAGCACTCCCTCAGCACTGCACTGGAGTGTCAGCCTAGATTCTTGTGCTCAAGTCTCTGGAGTGGGACTTTGAACCCAAAACCTTCTGACTCAGAGGCGAGTAGTGCTACCCACTGAGCCACAGCTGACACTGGAGCCTCCTCCCACTCTACTTCATCTCACCCGACCAGCATATCCTTCTATTCCTTTCTCCCTCATGTACTTATCTAGCTTCCCCTTAAATGCATCAATGCTATTCGCCTCAACAACTTCATGTGGTAGAGAGTTGCACATTCTCACCGGTCTCTGGATGAAGAAGATTCTCCTGAATTCTTTATTGGATTTATTCGTGACTATCTTATATTTATGACCCCTAAGTTTTGGACTCCCGCACAAGTGGAAGCATCTTCTCTGCGTTTACCCTATCAAACCCCTTCATAATTTTGATGGAGCAATGTTAAGCAATGTTATATAGAGTAAAGAAAGGTTTCTCCTGAATTCCCTGTTGGATGTATCAGTGACTATCTTATATTCATGGCCCCTCGTTTTGGACTCTCCCACAGCAGAAACATCGAGGGTAATTTTAACTCCCAAAAATGAGTGGGTTGGCTTCGGATGGGAGGTTAAAAAGCTAAAAATGTGAAACAGGAACCAAAGCCGACCAATTACAATCTTAACGGAGGTGGGACAAGGGGAGGGCGAACAACCGCTCTCAGGAGACGGGTTGGTTATTGGAATATTTTAATGAGGCTGCATGCCTTAATTTTAACAGTGATTCTATTTTTAGCCACAGGAGGCCTTGGAAAATCCGGCAGGTGAAAGGAGGCGAGCAGGGCTGAATCCACAAGGTTAGTGCCTTTACCGCACTGCTTGTGGGCCAGGAGGAGCAGGAGCGTTTCCTCCAGGCCTCAACAAGCTTACCAGCAAACTTCCAACCCGGCGATTTGTCTGCTCCCCAGCCCCGTGATCGGACCGCCCGACCAGCATCTGCACATTCCCCCCACTCCCCGCAACCATAGAAGCATGGAAACATAGGAGCAGGAGTAGGCCATTCGACCCTTCGAGCCCGCTCCGCCATTCAACACGATCATGGCTGATCCTCTATCTCAACACCATATTCCCGCTCTCTCCCCATACCCCTTGATGCCTTTTGTGTCTAGAAATCTATCTATCCCCTTCTTAAATAAAGTGACTTGGCCTCCACAGCCTTCTGTGGTAGAGAACTCCACAGGTTCACCACCCTCTGAGTGAAGAAATTTCTCCTCATCTCAGTCCTAAATGTCCTACCCAGTATCCTGAGACTGTGACCCCCTCGTTCTAGAGCCCCCAGCCAGGGGAAACATCCTCCCTGCATCCAGTCTGTCTAGCCCTGTCAGAATTTTATACGTTTCAATGAGATCCCCTCTCATTCTTCTAAACTCTAGTGAATACAGGCCTAGTCGACCCAATCTCTCCTCTTACGACAGTCCTGCCATCCCAGGAGTCAGTCTGCACTCCCTCTATGGCAAGTATATCCTTTCTTAGGTAAGGAGACCAAAACTGCACACAGTACTCCAGGTGTGGTCTCCCCAAGGCCCTGTATAACTGTAGTAAGACATCCTTGTTCCTGTACACAAATCCTCTTGCAATGCAGGCCAACATACCATTTGCCTTCCTAACTGCTTGCTGCACCTGCATGTTTGCTTTCAGTGACTGGTGTACAAGGACACCCAGGTCCCTCTGTACATCAACATTTCCCAATCTATCACCATTTAAATAATACTCTGCCTTTCTGTTTTTCCTACCGAAGTGGATAACTTCACATTTATCCACATTATACTGCATCTGCCATGTATTTGCCCACTCACTCAACTTGTCTAAATCGCTTTGAAGCCTCTTTGCATCCTCCTCACAACTCACAATCCCACCTAGTTTCGTGTCATCAGCAAACTTGGAAATATTACATTTGGTTCCCTCATCCAAATCATTGATATATATTGTGAATAGCTGGGGCCCAAGCACTGATCCCTACGGTACCCCACTAGTCACCGCCTGCCACCCCGAAAAAGACCCATTTATTCCTACTCTCTGTTTCCTGTCTGTTAACCAATTTTCAATCCATGCCAGTATATTACCCCCAATCCCATGTGCTTTAATTTTGCACACTAACCTCTAATGTGGGACTTTATCAAAGGCCTTCTGAAAATCCAAATACACCACATCCACTGGTTCCCCCTTATCTATTCTACCAGTTACATCCTCAAAAAACTCCAGAAGGTTTGTCAAACATGATTTCCCTTTCATAAATCCATGTTGACTTTGTCTAATCCCGTTGATATTGTCTGATTGTCCTGTTGTCACATCCTTTATAATAGATTGTAGCATTTTACCTATTACTGATGTTAGGCTAACCAGTCTGTAGTTCCATGTTTTCTCTTTCCCTCCTTTTTTAAATAGTGGGGTTACATTTGCCACCCTCCAATCTGCAGGAACTGTTCCATAATCTATAGAATTTTGGAAGATGACAACCAATGCATCCACTATTTCCATGGTTACCTCTTTTAGTACTCTGGGATGCAGATTATCAGGCCCTGGGGATTTATCAGCTTTCAGTCCCATTAATTTCTCCAGCACTATTTTTTTACTAACACTAATTTCCTTTAATTCCTCCTTCTCACTAGACCCTTGGTTCCCTAGCATTTCTGGGAAGCTATTTGTGTCCTCTTCCGTGAAGGCAGAACCAAAGTATTTGTTTAATCAGACCCTCCTGACCGCCATGCCCACCACCACCCCCCGACCCCAGAAAATCTCTCCCACCTCCCCACTAGACCTACCTGCTGTCAGCCCAACTCACCTGGAGCCTTGTGCTGCAGGCTTTCCCACCCGACAGTCAGCCAGCCTATTAATGAGGCTGGCTGTGGACAGGAAACCTAGAGAAATTAAAAATAAATAAATAAATAAAATTTATATTTTAACAAAAATTAAAAACCCACACTTCTGGATTTCCCGTACCTAACCTCACCACCCCTCCCTGCCGCACTGAATGCGCCTCAGAGGTAAGGTCTCAACCTTACCTGTTCTGGATTAAAGACCCCCCCAGCCTATTCAGTCTTTCCTGACAGTTGTAACCTCTCAGTTCTGGCATCATCTTTGTAAGTCTTGTTTGCACCTTCCCCAGTGCCTCTATATCCTTTTTATAGTATGGAGACCAGTACTGCGCACAATACTCCGAGTTGTGGAGGTGGGGGGGGGATCTGTATTCTGAGTGATGGCGTGTGCTGGCTCTTTAAACCGCAACTGTGTTGGCGAAGGTTTCTTCTGTAGGGTATCTTTGGCCAAATCAGAAATGGGTTCTTTTGAAACGTATTGGCTGTCGCGTTTGCACTTCAAAAAATAAACTGTAATTCAAAGAATGTGAAATGCTTTGGGCCATCCGGAGGACCTGATAAGGAGCTATAATAAATCCACATTCTTTCTTTAGAGAATGTTTGCAATTTGAGTAGAAATACTGAACGGGGGGACTACACAAATGCATTGCTTCACTGTTGCCACAGTGGGTGTAGGGGTGGTGGGGAGAATTCACACACTATCAGGTGGATTTTGATACCTTTTGGAGAGCAAGGAAGAGAGGGTGAATTTTGTGCTGACTATCCTGAAGAACATGGGCAGTAGCACATTTTTTTTTTTTTGCCAGTGTTGTAATCCAGTGCCAACTTCCTCCCAAACCCGTGACCTCTACCACCTAGAAGGACAAGGGCAGCAGACGCATGGGAACACCAACACCTCCAAGTTTCCTTCCAAGTCACACACCATCCTGACTTGGAAATACATCGCCGTTCCGTCATCGTCGCTGGGTCAAAATCCTGGAACCCCCTTCCCTAACAGCACTGTGGGAGTACCTTCACCACACGGACTGCTGCGGTTCAAGTAGGCGGTTCACCACCACCTTCTTAAGGGAGAATTAGGGATGGGCAATAAATGCCGGCCTTGCCAGCGATGCCCACATCCCATGAGCGAATTTAAAATAAACTGATTGAAGTGCGAGAATTGAAGCCCAGAAATTGGAATCGCTCTGAAGAAAGGGAAGATGAAGATGAAGCTGAGGTAGATTCAGAAGAATGGGGGCTCCTTCCTGCCAATGAGCCCTTTCTTATGGAAGGGAAAAAAACTGTTCTCGGCACAAGGAGGCCTGACTTAGAAGGAAGCAGCTGCTATGGAAGGGGAAGAAAAGAAAATGACAGCTTACTCAGAAAAGAGGGGGCGAATATAATAATGAAGTGGCAATGCAGGAGGAGGGGGCTTAGCTGCGAATTAGAAGGGGATATAACCCAAACCGACTGGGGAGATGAAACTATACCAGGAGATGATCTGTAGCTGCCTGTTTGGCAGCCAATAGATTGATTGTGGGTGAGCTTATATATTTTTTAGCTTTATTGCTGTTGTCTTCCTAAACTATCCTGTTATATGCCTGCCTTTCTGTTGAACTAAGCCGCCAGAAGCAAGATTTATGTAGGTGGAGAAATATGATGATCAATGATCAATTCGTTATTTATTGGTGTGGTTAGCCGTACTCGAGCCTAAGGCACAAATCCCCTCTTGCTGGCCAGTGCACTGCAGTCTGGTTCACCAGAGATAGCGCTCAGTAGGGAGGTACATTGTTACCTCTAGACTTGAGTATTCCAACGAACTCCTGGCTGGCCTCCTACCCTACGTAAGCTTGAGGTCGTCCAAAACTCGGCTGCCCGTGTCCTAACTCGCACCAAGTCCCGTTCGCCCATCGCCCCTGTGCTCGCTGACCGACATTGGCTCCCGGTTAAACAGCGCCTCGATTTCAAAATTCTCAACCTTGTTTTCAAATCCCTCCATGGCCTCGCCCCTCCCTATCTCTGTAATCTCCTTCAGCCCCACAACCCCCCCCCGAGATCTCTGCGCTCCTCTAATTCTGCCCTCTTGAGGATCCCTGATTATAATCGCTCAACCATTGGTGGCCGTGCCTTCTGTTGCCTAGGCCCTAAGCTCTGGAATTCCTTCCCTAAACCTCTCCGCCTCGCTACCTCTCTTTCCTCCTTTAAGACGCTCCTTAAAACCTACCTCTTTGACCAAGCTTTTGGTCACCTGCCCTAATTTATCCTTATGTGGCTCAGTGTCAAATTTTTTGTCTTAAAATACTCCTGTGCAGCGCCTTGGGACGTTTTACTACGTTAACGACGCTATATAAATACAAGCTGTTGTTGTTGTTGTTGTACTTGAGAGAGAGGTTTATAGAATCATAGAAAGTTACAGCACGGAAGGAGGCCCTTTCAGCCCATCATGTCCGCGCTGGCCAACAAAGACCTATCCAGCCTAATCCCACTTCCCAGCTCTTGGTCTGTAGCCCTGCAGGTTACAGCATCCCAAGTGCACATCTAAGTACTTTTTAAATGTGGTTAGGGTTTCTGCCTCTACCACCCTTTGAGGCAGTGAGTTCCAGACCCCCACAACCCTCTGTGTGAAGAAATTTCCCCTCAAATCCCTCTAAACCTTCTCCCAATTACTTTAAATCTGTGCCCCCTGGTTCTTGACCCCTCTGCTAACGGAAATAGATCCTTTCTATCCACATTATCTAGGCCCCTCATAATTTTATACACCTCAATAAGGTCGCCCCTCAGCCTCCTCTGTTCCAAGGAAAACAAACCCAGGTTATCCAGTCTTTCCTCATAGCTAAGATTCTCTACTCCGGCAACATCCTTGTAAATCTCCTCTGTACGCTCTCTAGTGCAATCACATCTTTCCTGTAATGTGGTGACCAGAACTGCGCACAGTACTCTAGCTGAGGCCTAACTAGTGTTTTATACATTTGAAGCATAACCCCCCTGCTCTTGTATTCTATGCCACGGCTAATAATGGCAAGCATTCCGTATGCCTTCTTAACCACCTTATCTACCTGGCCTGTTATCTTCAGGGAGCTGTGGACATGCACTCCAAGGTCCCTTTGTTCCTCTACACTACTCAGTGTCCTACCATTTGATGTGTATTCTCTTTCCTTGTTAGCCCTCCTCAAATGCATTACCTCACACTTCTCCGGTTTTCAGGTCCCAACCTTATCCGCCATGACACAACATCAAACTCTCAATCCAAGCTGACACTCCAGTGCAGTGCTGATTGAGTGCTGCACTGTCGGAGGTGCCGTCTTTCGGAAGAGATGTTAAACCGAGGCCCCGTCTGCTCTCTCGGGTGGATGCAAAAGATCCCACGGCACTATTTTGAAGAAGAGCAGGGGATTTCTCCCTGGTGACCTGGGGCTAATATTTATCCCTCAATCAACATCACAAGAACAGATGATCTGGCCATCATCATGCTGCTGTTTGTGGGAGCTTGCTGTTGGGCTGGGAGGCCGGATTTCCCGCAGGCCCTGCTGATTTTACTGGCAGGGCCGAATGTGAATGTGAGGCCTCGATTTAGGCCTCAGTTGCGAGGGGCCGGTCTGGCGGAGGGATCGCGGGAGGGGGGTTGGCAATCGGGGGGGTGGGGTGGGGGAGAGAGGATGGCGGGGGATTTGGAGGATCAGCAGGGGATCAGCAGGCGATGGGGGGTGGTCGGGGATCGGGGAGGCCGGGGATCGGCAGGCAAGTGGGGATCGAGGCGGGGCGGGGGATTGAGGATCGCGGGGGGGGGATCTGGATCGCGGGGGGGGGGGTTGGCCAGGAATTGGGGTGGGGGGTGGCAGAGAATCAGCAGAGGGGGCCGGCGGATGGGGGCTGGTCTCATCATGACCGTTCGGAGGGGGAGGCCCGGGAATGCGATCAGAAGCCTTTTGCGGGGGTCTCCGATCGAGGCGGGTGGTTACGGTGGGGACCCTGGATCCAGGAGCTCGGTATAAAGCCACTTACCACCTGGATGCAGCGGTCCCCGCCTCTGATTAACTGCCGGGTTTCACGAATTGTGTGAAACCTGTCCACAGGCTGTTAAATTCAAAATGATGGGGAATTTTTTTTTTATTAGTTTATGGGATGTGGGCGTTGCTGGCAAGGCCAGCATTTATTGCCCATCCCTAATTGCCCTTGAGAAGGTGGTGGTGAGCCGCCTTCTTGAACCCCTGCAGTCCGTGTGGTGATGGTACTCCCACAGTGCTGTTTGGGAGGGAGTTCCAGGATTTTGACCCAGCGACGATGAAGGAATGGCGGATATACTTCTAAGTCAGGATGGTGTGTGACTTGGTGGGGAACTTGGAGGTGGTGGTGTTCCCATGTGCCTGCTGCCCTTGTCCTTCTAGGTGGAAGAGGTCGCGGGTTTGGGAGGTGCTGCCGAAGAAGCCTTGGCAAGTTGCTGCAGTGCATCTTGTGGATGGTACACACTGCAGCCACGGTACGCCAGTGGTGGAGGGAGTGAATGTTTAAGGGTGTAGATGGGGTGCCAATCAAGTGGGCTGTTTTGTCCTGGATGGTGTCGCGTTTCTTGAGTGTTGTTAGAGCTGCACTCATCCAGGCAAGTGGAGAGTATTCCATCACACTCCTTACTTGTACCTTGTAGATGGTGGAAAGGCTTTGGGGAGTCAGGAGGTGAGACACTTGCCACAGAATACCCAGCCTCTGACCTGCTCTTGTTGCCACAGTATTTATGTGGCTGGTCCAGTTAAGTTTCTGGTCAATGGTGACCCCCAGGAATTTGATAGTGGGGTATTTGGCGATGGTAATGCCGTTGAATGTCAAGGGGCGGTGGTTAGACTCTCGCTTGTTGAAGATAGTCATTGCCCAGCACTTCTGTGGCGCAAATGTTAGCTGCCACTTATCAGCCCAAGCCTGAATATCATCCAGGTCTTGTTGCATGCGGGCATGGACTGCTTCATTATCTGAGGAGTTGTGAATGGCACTGAACACTGTGCAGTCATCAGCGAACATTCCCATTTCTGACCTTATGTTGGAGGGAAGGCCATTGATGAAGCAGCTGAAGATGGTTGGGCCTAGGACACTGCCCTGAGGAACTCCTGCAGCGATGTCCTGGGGCTGTGATGATTGACCTTCAACCACCACAACCATCTTCCTTTGTGCTAGGTATGACTCCAGCCAGTGGAGCGTTTTCCCCCAATTGCCATTGATTACAATTTTACTAGGGCTCCTTCATGCCAGACTCAGTTAAATGCTGCCTTGATGTGTAGGACAGTCAGTCTCACCTCACCTCTGGAGTTCAGCTCCTTTGTCCATGCTTGGACCAAGGCAGTAATGAGGTCGGGAGCTGAGTGGTCCTGGTGGAACACAATCTGGGCATCAGTGAGCAGGTTATTGGTGAGTAAGTGCCGCTTGATAGCACTGTCGATGACACCTTCCATCACTTTGCTGATGATTGAGAGTAGACTGATGTGGCAGTAATTGGCCGGATTGGATTTGTCCTGCTTTTTGTGGACAGGACATACCTGGGCAGTTTTCCACATTGTCGGATAGATGCCAGTGTTGTAGCTGTACTGGAACAGCTTGGCTGGAGGCCCGGCTAGTTCTGGAGCACAAGTCTTCAGCACGATAGCCGGGATGTTGTCGGGGCCGAAAGCATTTGCTGTATCCAGTGCGCTCAGCCATTTCTTGATATCATGTGGAGTGAATCGAATTAGCTGAAGACTGGCTTCTGTGATGGTGGTGACCTCAGGAGTAGGCCGATATGGATCATCCACTCGGCGCTTCTGGCTGTAGATGGTTGCAAACGCTTCAGCCTTGTCTTTTGCACTCACGTGCTGGGCTCCACCATATTTAAGGATAGGGATATTCTTGGAGCCTCCACCTCCCGTTAGTTGTTTATTCACGACTGGCTGTGGCAGGACTGCAGAGCTTTGACCTGATCCGTTGATTGTGGGTTCGCTTAGCCCTGTCTATAGCGTGCTGCTTCCGCTGTTTAGCATGCATGTAGTCCTGTGTTGCAGCTTCCCCAGCTTGGCACCTCATTTTTAGGTATGCCTGGTGCTGCTGATGGCATGCTCTTCTACACTCCTTATTGAACCAGGGTTGGTCCCCTGGCTTGATGGTAATGGTAGAGTGAGGGATATGCCGGGCCATGAGGTTACAGATTGTGGTGGAATACAATTCTGCTGCTGCTGATGGCCCACAGCGCCTCATGGGTGCCCACTTTTGAGCTGCTAGATCTGTTCTGAATCTATCCCATTTCAGCCTCATTACAATATTTAAATTTTCTGCAACGCACCCCCCAGTGAGTGGGTTGGTCACCCTCACCCCCATCCCGCCTCCGTCAAAAACCGGAAGTGTGTGGTTTGGAGTCGGGATCAGGTCGGGATTCACATTTTAACTATTTAACTGCCCCCACATTCCAAACCCACCCGTTTTTTTCTGGGGGAAAATTCCGGCCATAGTATTTTTTGAAACGCAACGCCTCAAAAAAAAAAGCCAAGCTTATTCTTCTGAAACATCAGAGCGAGAGGAGGCCATTCGGCCCCGCAAGCCTGTTCTGCCATTCAACGAGCTCGTGGCTGATCTGCAGCTTAGCTCCTCCATCCATTCGCCTTGGCTCCAGAAACCTTTCAACAGTCATCGTATTTAATTCATGCAGTATTAGTGCAGCCTCACCACATGGAAAGAGATTTAGATGCAAGACAATGAATTGGAACTGCTGCCAGCAGAAATGGTCAGGTAGCAAAAACCTCTCGAGTCAAAGCTGTATTGGCAGCCAACCCGTTGCCACTCAGACTATAAAAAGCATTAGCTCCTGTTATGCCAAGTGCTGTTGGAAAGGATAAATCAAAGCAGTCAAGGTACGGAACAGTGCCAAAAAAAAAAGAAGATACAATAATACAATTCAGCGTGCAAATACGGCTGTATAAGCAAAGCAGCTGAAATGGCAGTAAAGTAGTGGGAACTGTAATCAGGTAAAGCCAAAAATAGGAGGACCAGGGGACATAAATTTAAATTCATGAAATGCAAATTTAAAACGGACATTCGGAATATCATATTGCTTACAAAAAAAAAGACAATGACTGCGGTTCTAAAGTAATCCATTGGCTGGAAAGTGCTTTGGGATGTCCTGAGGACTTGATTGATCAATACAAGTTCTTTCTTTCCTCTTTCAATAAATTTGAAATTATGCTGCGCAAAGATTATCATATGAAAAATGAACATGTGCTATTTTTAAGCTCTGGAATTCCCTCCCTAAACCTCTCCACCTCTCTCTCTCTCTCTCCCTTCAACACGCTCCTTAAAACCTACCTCTTTAATCAAGCTTTTGGTCACCTGTCCTAATATCTCCTTATGTGGCTCGGTGTCAAATTTTGTCGGGTAACGCTCCTGTGAAGCGTCTCGGGATGTTTTACTACGTTAAAAGCGCTGTATAAATACAAGTTGTTGCTGTTTAAAATATCTAGGTTAATGTCTGCCATATTTTGGGAATTTTTTGACCATTTTTTTTATAGAAAGGATTTGGAATAAAGAGTTACTATTAACTAGCAACAGAAAATACTGGAAACACTCAGCAGGTCAGGCAGCATCCGCGGAGAGAGCTCCACAGATGCTGCCTGACCGGCTGAGTGTTTCCAACATTTTCTGTTGTTATTTCAGATTTCCAGCATCCGCACTATTTTGCTATTGTATTACTTTTAAATGTTGGCTTCAGAAATTAAAGTGTATTCATACAAGTTTAAAACAATGGCAGTGAGTTGACAGGTAGTTAAAATGCTAATGAGCTATGCTTTCATGTTGTTTCCCCATAGAGTGTAAACAATAAGCAATTTGTTTGCTTGTCTTGGCGAGCGATAAACACCTCACCCCCATTGTGCTGGGAAGTCTTTGCTTCCTTATGGTTATGAACACAGGATGATAAAAAAAATGCAGATGCAGAGACACAGGCAGTCAGACAGTTTATGAAAACAACAAATTACAAAGGAAAGCTTCAGCCAGGCTTAGAAAGAGATGCACTTAGGAGTTATTCTGTTTAAATCAACCCACTGACATGGGGAAACAGGATGGCCCAGAATTGCTGGAGTGGGGCATCTCACAGCGTGCCCCATGAGTTGGAATTTTTCCTCACTCTTCAGCTGAAAATATTTTTGCCCTGCAAATTGTCAGAAGTGTGATCTGATAACGGCGTAGCGAGGGCAACAGGCACCTGGGACCTTGGTGAACGGCAGGACCAGCAGTCTATCTCCTTCACCAATGAGATAGAAGGATTGAAAAAGAAACTGAGGGACCACGGAGAAGGAAATAGGGTGAATTAGTGTCACACCATGTCAGCTGTGGCTCAGTGCGTAGTACTCTTGCTTCTGAGTCAGAAGGTTGTGGGTTCACAGTCACACCCCTGTGACTTGAGTGCAAACATCTAGGCTGCCACTGAGGGAGTACTGTGCTCTCAGAGGTGTCATCAGAGAAGGTTCACTAGATTAATTCCTGAGATGAAGGTGTTGTCTTATGAGGAAAGGTTGAGCAGGTTGGGCATATACTCATTGGAGTTTAGAAGAATGAGAGGTGACCTTATTGAAACGTGTAAGATTCTGATGGGGCTTGACAGGGTAGATGCAGGGAGGATGTTTCCCCTCGTGGGGGAATCTAGAACTAGGGGGCATATTTTCAGGATAAGGGGTCACCCATTTAAGAGGGAGATGAAGAGGAATTTCTTCTCTCAGAGGGTCTGAATCTCTGAATTCTCTACCCCAGAGAGCTGTGGAGGCTGAGTCAGTGAATATATTCAAGGCTGAGATAGATAGTTATTTGAACTACAGGGGACTCAAGGATTATGGGGAACAGGCAGGAAAGTGGACTTGAGGCCAAGATTAGATCAGCCATGATCTTATTGAATGGCGGAGCAGGCTCGAGGGGCCGAATGGCCTACTCCTGCTTCTATTGCTTATGTTCTTATGTCTTTCAGATGAGATGTTAAACGTCCGCTCTCTTGGGTGGACATAAAAGATCCTATGGCACTATTTCAAAGAAGAGCAAGGGAGTTCTCCCAGGGTCCTGGCCAATATTTATCGCTCAACCAACCCTACTGAAAAGCAGATTATCTGGTCCCACTCCCCCGCTCTTTCTCCACATCCCTGCAATTTTTTCTCCTTCAACTATTTATCCAGTTCTCTTTTGAAGGCTACTCTATTGAATCCGTATCCACCACCCTATCAGTCAGTGTATTCCAAATCCTAACCACTCGAGCCAAAGAAGAATGAAGGATGTTGGTTCAGGGACTTCACCACATACTCTGTAGGGTGGTACTTCAGCGCAGTATTGAGGGAGTGCTGCATTGTTGGAGGTACCTTCCTTTTCAATGAAATGTTAAATAGAGGTCTTACCTGCCTGTTCCAATGATTCAGGTGGGTATTGAAGGTCCCACAGTAATATTCGAATAAGAACAGACAATTTTTCAGCTGTGCTGTCTGATATCTTGCCCTCAACCGACACCATCAGAAACAAATTAACGGGTTATTTTCATCATGAATGTTTATGGGATGTTGCTCGTGCAGAATGGTTGCACGTCAAAATATAATTAATTGGATAAATGTAATTTGAGACAGGAAAAGCACGAAAATGTAAACGTCATAAAGAAAAGCAAACCAATTTAAGACTCTCAAACAAATTTCTTTCTAAAATTTTCGAATGGCGGAAAATATACTCAGTACAACAACAGCAACTTGGATTTATGTAGCACCTTTAACATAGTAAAACGTCCCAGGGTGCTTCATGGGAGCGTAATCAAACAAAATTTGACATTGAGCCACTAGGGGGATCAAGGGGTATGGCGAGAAAGCAGGAATGGGGTACTGAGGTAGCATGTTCAGCCATGAACGCATTGAATGGCAGTGCAGGCTCGAAGGACCGAATGGTCTACTCCTGTACCTATTTTCTATGTTTCTATAAGGAGATATTAGGGCAGATGACCAAAAACTTGGTCAAAGAGGTAGGTTTTAAGGAGCGTCTTGAAGGAGGAAAGAGAGGTAGCGAGGCGGAGAGGTTTAGGGAGGGAATTCCAGAGTTTAGGGCCTTGACAGCTGAAGGCGCGGCCACCAAAGGTGGGGCAATTAAAATCAGGGACGCTGAAGAGGTCAGAATTGGAGGAGCGCAGATATCTCAAAGAATAGTAGGGTTGAAGAAGGTTACAGAGATAGGGAGGGGGCGAGGCCATGAAGGGATTTGAAAAGAAGGATGAGAATTTTAAAATCGAGGCGTTGCTTAACCGGGAGCCAACGTAGGTCAGCGAGCACAGGGGGTGATGGGCGAACTGGACTTGGCGCGAGTTAGGACACAGATGGGACGTTAAACTATCTCAGGTGGACTTAAAAGATCCCACAGCGCTATTTTGAAGAAGAGCAGGGGGTGCGTTCTCCCGGGAGTCCTGTCCAATATTGATCCCTCAACCGACATCACTAAAAAAGCAGATGATCTGGACTTTATCACAGTGCCGTTTGTGGGATCTTGCTGTGCTGAAATTGTCTGCCGTGTTTCCTCCATTACGACAGTGACTACATTTCAAAAGTCCTTAACAGGCTGTAAAGCGCTCTGAGAGGTCCTGAGGTTGTGAAAGGTGCTGTATAAAAGCAAGTCTTTTTCTCCTTCTTCAAACTGTGGTGCTGCTCAGTTTACAGATTGAAAATATGCAGCATCTTGCCACCGTAACAAAATTCAGTTGAAGGCCCTCATTATTTATGAAATGTGATGAGGCATCAATACATTGGAGATAATTCAGCAAAATTGAAACGGTTCAGCAAGCGAGGAAGTAGATATGAATGATAGCAGTGTAAAAGCTAACGGTGTTAAAAGGTAGGCTGTAATGATGATACTTGGTACAATGCCTCATACTGACAGAGCAGTTGGATGCAGCAAAAATGTCACCAGTTGGATGTAATGAGTTTGAATTGCACTGTGTGCCAGTAAGAAAAGGATTTCCATTGATATAGCGACCTTCGCAACTGCAGGTCGTCCCAAAGCCCCATCCCAGCCAATTAAGTACTTTTGAAGTGTGGTCACTGTTGTAACATAGGGAAACGCAGGAGCCAATTTGTCCACAGCACTGAGGTAAATGACTAGATAATTTGCTTTAGTTATGTTTGTTGAGGGATAAATGTTGGTACAGACACCGGGGAGAACTCCCCTTTTCTTCTTCGAGAAAGTGCCATGGAAGACGGGCCTCAATTTAACGTCTTATCCAAAAGACGGCACCTCTGACAGTGCGGCACTCCCTCAGCACTGTACTGGAGCGTCAGCCTATATTTCTGCGCTCAAGTCTCTTGGAGTTTGATGGAATACTCTCCACTTGCCTGGATGAGTGCAGCTCCAACAACACTCAAGAAGCTCGACACCATACAGGACAAAGCAGTCCGCTTGATTGGCACCCCATCCACCACCTTAAACATTCACTTTCTCCACCACCGGCACACCGTGGCTGCAGTGTGTATCATCTACAAGATGCACTGCAGCAACTCGCCGAGGCTTCTTCAGCAGCACCACCCAAACTCGCGACCTCTTCCACCTAGAAGGAGAAGGGCAGCAGGCACACGGGAAAACCACCACCTCCAAGTTCCCCTCCAAGTCACACACCATCCTGACTTAGAAGTATATCACTGATCCTTCATCGTCGCTGGGTCAACATCCTGGAACTCCCTCCCTAACAGCACTGTGGGAGTACCTTCACCACATGGACTGCAGCGGCTCACCACCACCTTCTCAAGGGCAATTAGGGATGGGCAATAAATGCTGGCCTTGCCAGCGACGCCCACATCCCATAAAAATGAATTAAAAAAACCCACAACCTTCTGACTTAGAGACAGAAGTACTACCCACCGAGCCATAGCTGACATTGTAATAAGCACTTTGACATATTCATATAAACATTCATCACCCATGATTGTGATGAATGGATTTAAATTAGATGGATTGGCACCTTTGTTGAATTAGTAGACAGAGGGATTTCACAGAAACACAGGGTAATTTTAACTTTTATCACCAGTCGACAAACAGGCGATAGCGGATCAGCAACCATTTTTACATCTCGTCCTAATATGTCGCTAATTTTGCACATTGCGATTACTACAAGTATAAGCCATTTGCTGCAAGAATTTGCTGTAGCTGGACCAAACTTAAAAAGTTGACCGAATTTAATACACCAGCATGCTTCGGGAGGCTGAGAGATTGGTTCCTTGTGGGGACTTTGTACGAAAGCTGTTAATCAGATAAGGAAGTGACAGACCCTGAGCAGGAACAAATGGTCGGGCGTTACAAAGACAGGAACACAATTCAGGCAAATGGTGTGAAGGGCTTTTGGGGGCCCACTGATAAGAAGAGGCAAAACAACTGCCGACCATTTGTCACGCAGTTTGGGACACCTACGCATTGAGGAGCCTGCCCAGGTTTTTAGGGTACAAGAGATGCTGTTTTAAGACACTCGGGGCTGCTGCAGTCAGGGGAGGCGACCTGGTCAGTTACCAGAAATCATCCGCCTAGTCACTGCCGGATTGACCACTCGCTGGTGTTGGTACGTATGTAGCGTTGGCTTATTATCGCTTGATCTTAAAGTAAGGGAATAAACCTGTGTATGCTTAGATATAATCGGGAGTATTATATGCAACAGTTTTGTGTGAGTTTACTTGTACCCTCTTGCTGATTTTAAGTAAAAAGAACGTTACACATATCAGGAAAGGATGAACAGGCTGGGTTTCTTTTCTCTAGAAAAAAGAAGGCTGAGGGGTGACCTAATAGAGGTCTTTAAAATTATGAACAATTTTGATAGAGTGGATACAGAGAGAATGTTTCCACTTGTGGGGAAGAGCATAACTAGAGGCCATCAATATAAGATAGTCACCAAGAAATCCAATAAGGAATTCAGAAGAAACTTCTTTACCCAAAGAGTGGTGAGAAAGTGGAACTCGCTCCCACAGGGAGTGGTTGAAGCAAATAGTATCGATGCATTTAAGGGGAGGCTAGACAAGCATATGAGGGAGAAGGGAATAGAGGGTTATGCTGATCGATTTAGATGTGGAAAGACAGGAGGAGGCTCGAGTGGAGCATAAACGCCGGTATGGACTGGTTGGGCCGAATGTCCTGTTTCTGTGCCATATATCCTATGTAATCCTATGTAATCCTATGTTATTCTTGAATCCTTGTGTTTTGTGTTGTCTGTTCCACGGGTCTGAACTTTGGAAACTGTTGCATGGGCTAAAGGATGAGGGTGAATTTAAACATCTTACACAACCCATGGGTAACATTGTCCTGTCTTCTATGTGAATCCATTTGAGACTCTGGATTACCTAGTTTAAGATTCAGAACTTATAGCTGAATAGGCTTTGGCAGTACTGTGATTGTGTCCAATTCTGGGCACCACATTTCAGGAAGGATGTCATGGCCTTGGAGAGGGTGGAGAGGAGATTTACTGGATTGGTACCTGAGATGAGGGACTTCCAGAAGACATTCGATAAATTCCCCCATAGGGGAATGTTAGCTAAAGTTGAAGCCCATGGAATTGAAGGCAAAATTTTGACCTGGTTAGGAAATTGTTTGAGAGGCAGGAGACAGAGAGTAGGGATAATGATCAGGTACTCTAATTGGCAGGACGTGACGAGTGGCGTCCCGTCGGGATCTGTGTTGGGGCCTCAGCGGGCCAGGCAGCAGTTGTGGAGATAGAAACAGAGTTAATGTTTCAAGTCGATGCCCTTTCATCAGAACTGGAAGAAGTTAGAGATTTAGGGGGAAAAATTGAGTTGCGCCCCCTTTGGAACACTAACTTCGCTACTTTTAGCGCCCCAAAAAAATGAGCGCCGCCGTGGCCGAAGTTCATTGGTAACACCCCAAGAGGGAAGTGGGGCGGTACTGGAAGCCTCCCTCTTGGGGCGCTGCGAGGGAATATCGTGGCGCTATGTGCAGCAGCGCCACGTTCTGCGGCACGTCACGCCGCAGTACTGCAGGCCTTCCTCCCCTTCTAAAGGGGAGGGGCCTAGGGCAGCGCGACCCGGGGCCCAGCTGGGCCACCAGGGATTCAAGTGCCGACAAAAGAGCCCGACACTCAAGAGAAGTGCCGGGATCACGGAGCGCAGCCGGCACTCCGCGGGGGGGAGCTGAAGAGGAGGCCGGGGACGGCAACGGGGGCAGCTGCTGTCAGGTGGCCAGCAACAAAAATGGCCGCCCGGCACCTCGCCTTTAATTAGCGCAGCCCTGGCCGCAGGTAAGGCCCCCCTGACCCTGTCGGTCATAGCTTCCAGCTGTAAGATTAGGCACCCAGGCCACACATAGATTATCCAAAGGTTTTTAGGAGTTGCAAGGCTTTTATTAAAGAGCTACTGTTTTAAAGCATAATCAGATATTACATATGGTTTATGCTGAGTATAATAGACATGACAGTAGAGAGCGAGCTACGACTCCCGAATCGGAATGCCACGACCGGACGGACGGGGAGGCAGTACGGTGGTCTCGGATTGGGTGGATTCCTGCAGTCTGCTGCAGCGGTCACTTCCGTTGGGTCATCCCTCGAGCTGTTGGAGGTGTTAGGCCGTCAGCCATCTCAGAGGCTAAACTTGACCAAGGTGTTAGGCTGTAGCCACCTCGGGGAAGCCTTCGCCCCTAACTGCCTGATTTCCCCTCTCGGTCGTCTATATTTATAGTTATTTTGGTGGGCTGGTAATCACCTGGTGTCAATCATTTGATCCCCCATCCTATTGTCCAATTGTGAAGCGGGAAGGCATCCCTCGCCGTCCTTTTCTGCATGGCTGACAAGGCCCCCCTCTTATCTTTCTGAGGAATGTTTTGTTATGTTTCTTTAAGGACATTTTGTGACTTTTCGGCTCCATTTTTGTCTATTATCCCACCACCCTGTGTTGTTTTGCATTTTACGATTCCCTTGTCACTTCTATTTGTCTTTTGATGCTTGTTATTCAACCTTGCTGGCATTTCTGCTATCTGTTCCTGGCTGCATGTTGTCAGTCTCTGTTCTAAGAAATAAAACCCATCTTTGAATCTAACAGCTATTTCTTACACGGCGGTAAGTCAGGGGGCGCGACCAAAGGTCGCGGCCGGGGTGCGAGCGGGGCGCTGCGCACAGCGATGACGTCATCGGTGGTGGTGCAGCACCGCGGGGCGCTAATGGTTACTGCCGCTGCTAACCTCCCGCTGAATTTCGCTGGGAGGCGTTGGCGGCGCGCACCCGGGCGCTAGTTGAACGAATTTTTCCCAGTTAATATTTTTAAGCAAGTACAGGGGCCAGTTAAAAAAAGCGGGTGGGGGGTGCGGTGGGGGAATAATAACTAAAGGGATGGTCTGTGATAGGGTGGAGGGCAGGAGTGATTAAATGGCAAAGGAGATGATGGCAAGGCAAAAGGGGGATGGTCATGGGACTAGTAAAGAAACAAAAGGTAGGTCCAGAGGAGGGGATTTGAAGTTCAGCTCTAGGTCAAACAGAACTTGCATGAACACTGGGAGATCAGGATAGAACAGTCAGGTGTGTACACACATATGGTCAGGCGTGTACACATGCAGAGGCAGGCGTGCCAACCACAGGGAAGGCTTTTTTCTGGGTGCCTACAGTTAACTAGTCTGGAGTTTGGTGAGTCCATATTATGTGCTAAGTGTTCCATTCAGATGAGTTTTTCACTGTCGCAGATCGCCATTAATATTTAATGAAAATCAAGAATTGTCTACTTGCATTATGCAGTGTAATTGTATGTGACATCCCTGCTGTCTATCAAATAAATGTAATGCAATCCGGGCCGATGTTATTCTTTCTACTTAGTATTCAGAGTCACTTGAACCCATCTTCACCCACTCTCTCACATGCTCATGCCAGGGCTGTATAAAAATTTTCAGACAAAATATACATCTGCAGCAGTGTGCATCTGATAAGAAATTGAAGGGTAGGAAAGCTGTAATACAGCACTTACACTCTGATCGCCTTGTTTCTGGCAGCCGTGCTCTAAGTTAAATGAAGCAGAATTCGTGTAACGTGGAGTCAAGAAAGGGATTGAAATTGTGCACTATTTTTAGCAACTGATATCTGGATTAACCTCATCCTCGCTTGCTCCTTCTAAATTACAAATATACCATTCAATGCACTCGTCCTCCACCCTACATTTTCCCTGCATTGGAATCGACACTCATCGTAACACGAAGAAAGAAAGATCTATTATTTATATCGCGCCTTTCACGACCTCAGGACGTCTCAATGCGTTTTACAGCCAATGAAGTACTTTTTGACGTGTAGTCGCTGTTGTAATGCAGCAAAGAGGGCCGCCAATTTGTGCACAGCCAGCTCCCACAAACAGAAATGTGATAATACTGGATAACCTGCCTTAGCGATGTTAGTTGAGGGATAAATATTGGCCAGGACACCGGGGAGAACTCCCCTGCTCTTCTTCAAAATAGTGCCACGGGATCTTTTACATCCACCTGAGAGAGCAGACAGGGCCTTGGTTTCATGTTTCATCCCTAAGGGAGTGCTGCACTGAAGTGTCAGCCTAAAATTTGCGCTCAAATCTCTGGAGTGGATTTGAACCCATGACTTTCTGACTCAGAAGGGAGAGTGCTACTCAGTGAGCTACAGCTGATACATAGCTAACTCACTCCTTCCAAGGACCTCAGTCTTTCCTACTCCCATAATTTTTAGGGCTTGTAAAACCTAAACTTGGGATCGCCTACTCACTACTTCCTAAATTACATTATCTTCTGTTTTGTTTTTTTGATTCCCAGATGGCGTCCTACACTTTGGGTTCTCAATAAATTAGCTGTAAAGTCATTCGGCTAGAAATTCATTATAGCTCAGGAATAGGCAGTATCTTTAGAAAAGTTTGAGAATTAGCGCCCGGCACTAATGCTTTAAACTGCACAGAAAATTAAGTCTCACTGCACAAAGAAATGATTGGGGCGCTAATTCAAGCCTTAAAGCCCAAGCTCATTGGCGTTACACACAAAGGGTGGACCAATATCAGGTGCAGTCTAATCGCAAGTCATCATTGCCACAGGCTTTTTACAGTTCTTAAAGGGGAGGTTCATTGATGCTGCAGAAACTCATTCTCAGCATTGCTGGCTGTACAGCTGCATCAGCAAGTCAAGTAGAAGAAGTCGGACGACTCAAGCAGCTGGACTGATGGCAGATCCACGCCCCAGGGAGAGAGCCCACAGGTTCTGTGATCAAGCTTTGAAGGAGTTGGTGTTCACCATGGAGAGACGGAGGGCAGTGCTGTACCCAGCAAGTGGCAGGAGGCCCTCGCCGCAAGTCTTCCGCACCATGTGGAGGGAGGTAGCCCATCAGTCTCGGCAGCACTGTGGTCCCCAGGACCCACACACAGCGCAGGAAGAAATTTAACGACCTCACTCGGATGGTCAGGGTGAGTCAATGCTTCAACAAATGCTACATACCACCATCTGAACCTTGGTCTACACACACTGCCCAAAGCACCACACCCCCAGCACTCACCCACCAACAATTTCTACCTACCAACACTCACACCCACATCTCACACTTTGCACACAATGACAGCTATTCAACTATGGCAGGCACATCACCCAAATATATTGCTCCACACTCACTCACACACTTTCCTTTCTCGTGCAGGCCAAGATGGCTCACAACAGGAGGGAGCAGGAGCGCACAGCCAGGGGACCAGCCGACACCCAACCATTGTCTGAGCTGGAGGAAAGAGTGCTGCAAATCATTGGGCGCCAGGTGGTGGGTGCCGTGGCCACCAGCGACGCTGACCCGCTGGGTGATGGGCATGTACACGGAGATGATAGGTGCAATGGCAAGGGTACCCAAGAGCCTCTTGGCAATGGTAAGGAGCATGGAGGAGTGTACCTCCAACAGTGCACAAGGCTCTGCGCACACCATTGAGCCCATCATTTCTAGTCTGCAAAGGATGGTGGACTCCCAGAGAGACCGTGGTGACCCAGACCTCATGCTGCGTGTGATGGGCGATCTGGCAGATTCCATTGCAGCACAGGCGGAAGCGACACAACACCTTAGTGCTGTAATGCAGTCTATGCTTGGTGGCATCCAATCTCAGGCTGCTCTCTGACTGCTGCCATCGTGGCTGGGTCTACCACCGTCGACCGGGGCTTTCACGGTGTCACAGCAGGCCAGCAATCTGTGCTCCAGTGGATTAGTAGTGATGGTGGGAGTGGCAGTTGGTTAGTGGAGCAGGAAGCTGCTGTCCTCTCTCAGGATGACAGCATTCCTGCTCCCACCACTGCCACTCCACCATTGCCCTTGTCGCTGCCTGTCATCCAGCCAGCCCAGACTGCTGCCGCCCATGCTGAGGTGGTGCAGTCTACAGCCGGGCCTTCCAGGCCCAGAGCTGGTCGAGGGCGTCCTGCAAAACCATCTGAAGTCTCCCGCACGGACACTCAGCAGCCTTCCACCCACCGTGCTGCAGCCACTGGGCCAACACTTTGTAGGAGCACTAGAGTAGGCAAAGGCACAGTAATGAGGGGCACTATGGGATTGCACTAGGGTGAATAGTTAATATTGTTGTTGTAAATCTGTGTTCACTGATTATTGATCAATTTATTAATTCAGATTGGACTCTTAATTGATGTCTCTCATTTCAGCTTTGCGCTGTGATATGGCGTGTGACAGGACCTGAGGTTTAATTTATTCAAACTGCAGCCTGATGCGATGATCACGGACCACCCTTCTGGAAGGCCGATTGCGTGTCTGCCTCCTCCCTCGCTACTGTTCCTCCTCCTCCCCCTTGTCCTCCTTGTCTTCCTCTTCCACCTCGTCGTCCTCCTCCTCCTCCTCCTCTCCCTCTTCCTCCTCCTGAGGTGGTCCCACAATCCCTGGTGGCAAGGGCTGGGCCCTCATGATGGTCACGTGTGGAGCATGCAGCAGACCACCACAAAAGGGGACACCCACTCAGCCATTATTGGAGGGCTCCTCCAGAGCGGTCAAGGCAGTGGAACCGTTGCTTGAGCACTCTGATGGTCTGCTCGATGATGTTCCTGGTGGCGGCATGGCTCTCATTATACGAGTGCTGGGCAGGAGTGTTGGGGTTGTGGAGGGGAGTCATGAGCCAGGTGGAGAGCGGATAGCCCTTGTCTCGACCAGCCAGCCACAAGCTTGATGTGGTGGCTGGAAGAGTGCTGGCGCACCGGTCTGGCGCAGGATGAAGGCATCGAGGCTGCTTCCAGAATAGTGGGAATTCACATTGAGTATTCGCTGTGTGTGGTCGCGCACCAACTACACATTAAAGGGCTGGTAGTCTTAGCGGTTATGGAAGATCTCAGGATTGTTATGTCCGCAAAGTCACATGGGTACAGTCAATGGCGCCCTGCACCATGTGGAATCCCGCTATCCTGGCAAAGCCACATGCACACTCGTCCTGCCTCTCTCTGGTGATGGGGAAGGAAATATAATCCCTTCTCCTACTGTAGAGAGCCTCTGTGACCTCCCGGATGCAGCGATGGATGGTGAACTGCGAGTTGTTCACTATATCTCCTGTTGCAGACTGGAAGGATCTGCTGGTGAAGAAATTGAGGGCGACGGTGACCTTGACTGCCACTGAGAGAGCTGTGGTCACCCTGATCTGAGGCTGGAGGTCTGGTTGCAGGAGGTGGCAGAGTTCTGTGACCACCTCCTTGGTGAAGTGGAACCTTCCAATACACTGCTTCTCGCTTAAAGGGAGGTAGGAGAAGTGTTCTCGGAATACCCTCGGAGGGTAAGGCCTCCTGTTGAGAGCCCTGATGGCCCTCCTCCTCCCTCTGGCCACATGTTCCAGTCTTTCTCGCTGCATCCGCTCCCTTCACCGTAGATCCTGGTGGACGAGGTCGACTGCCGGTACAGCCCCCATTAATGTAAGCCAAGTGTAGTACTTTGATATTTGAAAAAAAATAAATGTAACTACTTTTTAGTTACCACAGCACTCCTGATATAGAACAACCTTCAAATTACTGAATTAAACTGTTGCACAATGTCAAACTGACAAGAAAGCAACGAAACTCCACTAACCTGACAGCTGGGACTCATTACTCATGATCCCTTTAAATAACGTCCCTGGAGCCGGCATCCACCTGCTTGACCTGTCGCTGTCTGGTCGAGTCGCTAAGATAGGTGGCGAAAATCAATTTTGCAGATCGGGAGTCCAGTGAGCGTTGCATACTCACTGACGTCACGATCTGCCTAGCGTTGAAGTGCCCGGCTGTACCTCGTACTGGCGGCGCAATGGGGGGGACCGGATTTGCTGTCCGGCGCTGGATTCGCCTCGCACTGGCGCTATTGCATTAGCGCCTCGTTAGCACCCTGGCGCCAACGGGAGGTGCGAACAACCTATTTTTTCCCCCATTTTCTTCGGCTGCCGCCACAAACAACGTTCCCTAGCCAGCGATTCCATCCCTTCCCTTCCCTAGCCACAGTCGGAGGCTGAACCAGACTGCTCGTAACCTCGGCGTCCTATTTGACCCTGAACTGACCTTCTGACCCCATACCCTCTCCATCGCCAAGACTACCGACATCAACCTCCAAAATATCGCCAGTCTCCACCCCGCCTCAGCCCATCTGCTGCTGAAACTCTTTGCCATGCTTTTGTCACCTCCGGACTCGACTATTCCAATGCTCTCCAGGCCGGCCTCCCATCTTCCACCCTCCGTACACTTCAGCACATCCAAAGTTCTGCTGCCCATATCCTGACTCACACTAAGTTCCGTTCACCCATCACCCCGCTGCTCACTGATCGACATTGGCTCCTGCTCAAGCAATGCCTCAAATTTAAAATTCTCATGCTTTTGTTCAAATCCCTCCTTGGCCTCACCCCTCCCTCTCTCTGTCACCGCCTCCAGCACTAATACCCTCCGAGCACTCTGCGCTCCTCCGATTCTGGCCTCTTACGCATCTGCGATTTCCTCCGCCCCACCATTGGCGGCCGTGTCGTCAGCTGCCTAGGAACTAAGCTCTGAAATTCCCTCCCAAAACCTCTCCGTCTCTCTACCTCTCTGCCCAACATTAAGACGCTCCTTAAAATTTATTTCTTTGACCAAGCTTTTGGTCACTTGTCCTAATATCTCCTTATGTGGCTCGGTATCAAATTTTGATTGATAATTGCTCCTGTGAAGCGCCTTGGGATGTTTTACTACGTTAAAAGCGCTATATCAATGCAAGTTGTTGCAACAGTAGTGTAACTCACAATTAATTTTTCACGCGTACGGATCCAGTTTGAACCATCTGAATTTGCCACAGTCTGCCCTGCTAACTTGTTGCAGCATCACCATCTCAGTACAATAGGCCGTTCACATCTCATACAAAATGTACAACATTTCTAATGTGTATTCTGTTGAAGTTGCTCCAAGATGATGGACTCGAATGTTCATGAAAACGTCTCTGGATATCTTTGCAGCACAACTATCAAGCTACCAATAGATGCCATGATAACATTGCAATTAAAGCATCTCAGGGCATATATTTTCCATTCAGTACAGGATTATACGCTAAATAATTAATACCTATCCATTAATAATAAACTAAATTCTTGTTACATTTTTCATCTGACTCTGTGTGAAGAGACGCAGGATGCCATCTCTCAGCATCCCTAAAAATATAATATTGTGCAAGCTATTATAGATCAAGCATAGCATTCTGTAAGGCTAAATACGTTTAATCATTATTTTATAACTCTTTCGTTAACATACACCTATATCAACATTTTAAAAATTGGCTGTCGGGCACCATTCATCTAGATTTAGACTAAGAATCCATTGGTCTTTTCATACCTGCACGCGCCTGAATTTTGAATATGACCTCATTCATCACAACACTGTCATATCCACACTCCAGTTGCCCAATATTTATACTTGGCAAGATTAGCACCAAGACTTCCTCCTCAAGGATACAATTCTTTTCCACGTCCCTCAGGAGTCCAACCAACTTGTCATCTTTGATGGATCTTTCTTCATCTAACGACATTCTTGGTCCCGCTTTCTCAAATGGGATTCCCACCTCTCTTCTATTGTTAAAGGTGCCTGCAGAAAAACTCACTATGCTCTTTCACGGCACACACTTCATCTCCCCACAACAACTCTCAGTGCTCTATAATGTCCAAGTCCGTCCAAGAATTAAGCAGTGCTCCCACATCTCGGGAAGCTCTTCAAGGACCTCTTTCCCGCTCTTGCACATGTTACAATAAAAGGGATGTCACCAGGTCGGCAATCCTCTCACCTCCAGCCTTCAAACCTTCTCTATCTCTCTCCCTCGGAACCATTCTTATCTCTCCATTTCATTGATACCACGACGACTGCTCCTCCGCCCTTTCTCCTTCCTCCATCTTCCCTCGCTCCATTAATCGACAGACCTTTTTTCTTCTTCCACATTTTATTTCAGGAAAGGAAACATTACAAGAACTTAGGTTTACAAGTTGGGGCAGGAAAACATAGCAACGTGAATGATTGAGGTGTAAACATTTTTTTGAATTTTAAATTTACACAAGCTTTTTGTTTACGACAGATTAAATCGTTCCCTGGTTTTCACACTGATGTGGTAGTGGTATATGGGAAAGGGGAATTTTACAAATCCATTCTGGTCAGAAAATCATGGGTAATGCACGCCCAAATTTCCAATAAACACTGTCGACATGTGAAGATCCTCCCCCAGCATAATCCCACACAATTAGCCCCCACTGCAGTTCCAGGAGAGCTTACAGTGATGGACTAATTAAGCATATTTGTAGAGTAAAGGTTTTAAAATCCCAAGTTTACTATCCTCCAAACGCTACTCTTTGAGAACATAAGAACGTAAGATTTAGGAGCAGGAGTCGGCCATACAGCCCCTGGAGCCTGCACTGCCATTCAATAAGATCATGGCTGATCTTTGACCTCAACTCCACTTTCCCGCTCGATGTCCATAATCCCTTGAGTCCCCTGGAGTCCAAAAATCTATCGATCTCAACCTTGAATATACTCAATGACTCAGCATCCACAGCCCTTTTGGGCAGAGAATTCCAAAGATTCACAACCCTCTGAGTGAAGAAATTCCTCCTCTCAGTCTTAAATGGCCGACCTCTTATCCTGAGACTATGCCCACCTAGTTCTAGACTCTCCAGCCAGGAGAAACAATCTCTCAGCATCTACCCTGTCAATACCCCTCAGAATCTTATATGCTTCAATGAGATCAACTCTCATTCTTCTAAACTCCAGAGATTATAGGCCCAATCCACTCAATCTCTTCTCATACGACAGCCCTCTCATCCCAGGGATCAATCTAGTGAACTTTCATTGCACCGTCTCTACGCCAAATATATCTTTCCTTAGATAAGGAGACCAAAACAGTGCACAGTACGCCAAGTGTGGTCTCACCAAAGCCCTGTACAATTGCAACAAGACCTCCTTACTCTTGGGGCTGGATTTTGCCAGGCCCGAGGAGGCGGGTTTGATGGCGGGTTGAAGGGATAATTACTTGTCCTAGCCCCTTTAGGGCTACCCCGGATCAGGCATATTCCCCAGACGTTCACCTTCAACTAAAGTTTGAGGTAGCCGAATCCTAATGATGCTTAATTGAGTCTAAAGGTCCAGACTATCTCTCCCTAAAGGAAAGGAACAACCTGAAGATGTTACCGTCCTCCAGATAGCACTTTTAATAAGTGTAGCTAGACTGTAACGTTCTGGATATTATGAGGGTCTGGAAAACTCCCCCAGAATTCTGCAACTCCTCACCAAGAGTGTACAGAGATTGAGTTTGCGAGTTTGATACAGAAGTATTATGTGAGACAATTCTAAAAATATATAGATTTATTAAAGAACCGACATGTAATTACAGTAGGCGTTTCAGTCGCAACATTAACAGTTCCAAAAAGAGAAAGCTTTTACAATCTATTATCAAATCTTAACTTTGCTACATTTTTACAGTTCTTGTGTGAAGGAGTTTTGGGTACTGAGCAGCACTTTGCAGGTTCATTTTGATTTGCCATTCCTTGTATCGATTTAGCAGAGACCGTGGGAGCTGCACTCTGAGCTCTTTGCCTGGTGCTCTCCATTGTTCTTTCCAGCACATTTGATGTGCAAGTCTCTCCAGGCCGAGATTCAAGGCAGCAATGAACAGGATGTGGATGGAAAGCAAGATTAACCATCCCCTTTAAGAACTGGCCCGTGCCATTGTGTGTGTGTTCCATTGCTGACTGACATTACATGAGCTTCGCCAGCGCTCCGAGTTAGCGCCTCACTGCTCGGTCTTTGCGCCTTAAGAGAGGTGTGCAGCGCCTGATTTAGTGCTCCACTCACCTCCCGGGGCGGTAAAAGTGAAGTTTCCCGTCAGTGCCGATAATTAGCGCCAGGCGCTAATATTTGCGTCCGGACGATATTTGCGCCCCAAATGGGGCGCGACCTAATTTCTACCCCTTAGTCTTTATTCCAGGATATCCACCAAAATCAAGTGCAGTACAATACCGTTGATCCCTGAGTTACAAAGAGTTGTAGACTTACAGAGCCGCCTCTGAAGCCTGAGAATCGCTTTGCCCCTTTACAGCGAGACTATCATCCCATTTGAAAGTTCAATATTTATATCCTTTTTCAGTGGTATTTCCTTTGAAGTTTTCTGCTGATGTAAGCTAATTATCTCTAGTCATTTTTCTGCTGACCCCTGCTATTCTTACAGTCACTTCAGCTGGTAGCAATGCAAAATTATGTCTCCTGTGTAGGTGTCTCAAGCTTAACACAAAAACAGCAGGTGCATCTATTTGATGTCATTTTTACCAAGGTCTTCTGTTTGTCTTTTTACGAAGTGTAAATTAAAACACCTCAACCAGGGTGATCTATGCAATTCTTAGTCACCTCAGCTGGTTGTAACACAGAATTATGTCTCTCTAGGTGTTCCAAGTTCAACACAAAAACTGTTTGATGGCAGGTGTTTCTTTTACTTGATGTCATTTTTACAAAGGCATATGTTTCTTAATTTTATGTGCCTGTTTACAAAGTGTAACTTAGAACACCTTAACAGGGTGTACCATTGTGTTCTTTCCAAAGCTTCAGACTTCAGGAGCATCCAACCTCCTGTTTCAATAAGGTTATTGATTTCAGTGTCAACGACTTATCTTATCTCAATAGCCTGAATGCTGTTAACAATACAGCTTTTCATAGCCAGGTTTTTAGATTTTCAAGCCCAGTTTGTCATGTTTTAATAAGGCCAGAATTTTTTCACAGAACGGTGTATTTTTCTGAATATGGCTTATTCCTTCACAGGGTCGGGTGGGAAAGTTGCCAAAAATGAGGTCGGGCTCCAATCCCACCTCCAACCCACCTCTGAGCAACTTTCCCAAATGCGGGCTTTCAGACCCCGTTTCGGTCCCGCCTCCGAGAGGCGGGATAGGCCCTTAAGGCCCTTAACAACTACTTAACTCCCTCTATAATGCCATTTTGAGAAACCTTTCTGAGTTTAACACATTTCACGCATGCTGCACGTCTCCCATGGAACACGCCAGTTAATCCTGGTGGGTTCACAAGTGGATAGCTTACTAACAGCTGCAGCTCCAGCATTAAAAAGGAGTTTTCAACAATGATCATTTGCAGGTGGCAGAGCTTTCTTTTCTCAGGTCTGGGAGAACTTTTTGCAGGTCTACTCATTTTGGAAGTTTTGAGGCTGAGATCCATCTCCACTGTGACCTCCTGGGAAACCCCTCTCCCCACCTTGACTGAGCGCTTCCTCAACTGAGGTATATACCTGCAGCATGGGAACCATTTATTTCCTTTCCTCCTGGACCTCAGATTCGGACGAAGACCAGCGGCGGAAGCAGCAGAACCCGGAACAACAGCAGTACCAACAGCAGGAGCAACAACAGGAGCGCCAAGCTGCTGCTCACCCACCTGATGGTGCACAGGGCAGAGGGCACCAGCGCAGGGAAGCACATCGCCGCAGGAAATACCCCCAAAACAGGGTTTGCAGACAGAGGATGAACTACCTCAACATGACCGAGTATCAGTGCCAAAGGAGGCTTAGACTTTCGCGAGAGGTAGTGGGTGACATCTGTTCAATGCTACAGCAAGACCTGGAGCCCAGAGGAACAGGTGGACACCCCTTACCAGTGGTCGTCAAAGTCACCACCACACTCAACTTTTTTGCTTCAGGCTCATTCCAGGGATCAACAGCAGACATCAGTGGCATCTCCCAGGCGGCCGCACACACTTGCATCATGCAGGTATCTGATGCCCTCTTTTCCAACGCACACAATCACATCAACTTCTCCAAGGACAAAGCAAGTGTAACCGCGCGTATGGTTGGCTTTGCTAATCTGGCAGGCTTTCCAAGGGTGCAGGGCGTCGTAGACTGCACACATGTGGCCCTTAAGGCACCCCATCACAATCCAGGTATTTTGGTCAACCACAAGGGCTTCCACTCCCTCAACGTGCAGCTGGTGTGTAACCACAATAAGGAAATTTTGCATGTTTGCGCCAAGTACCCTGGCAGTTGCCATGACTCCTTCATACTGCGCCAGTCTAGTGTTCCTCCGCTCTTCAGTCCACCAGACCAACTTTGCGGATGGCTACTTGGAGACAAGGGCTATCCCCTGAAGACGTGACTAATGACGCCGTTGAGGAGGCCATCCAACGAAGCTGAGGAGCGCTACAACTCCAGCCACACTTCCACCAGATCCATTATCGAGCAAACCATCGGCTTGCTGAAGATGCGATTCAGATGCCTTGATAGATCAGGTGGAGTCCTGCAGTACTCAGCAGCCAGGGTCTCCAGAATCGTCGTGGTCTGCTGTGCACTTCACAACATGGCACAGCATCGTGGCTTGCAGCTGCCTGAGGTACAAGTGGCTCATCGCATAGCCTCCTCAAATGAGGATGAGGAGGAGGAGGAGGAAGAGGAGGAGAGCGACAACAAACAGCTTGCGGAGGCGCATCAACCAGTGGTAGCAGCACACGAAAACATTGCTGCCCGGGATGCAAGGGACGCACTCATCTTGGCCAGATTTGCTTAGGCTGCCCAATCAAACACATTTGCCTCGCACTTTCTTACCACACCATCAACAATGGACAAGAACCTACGGCTTCCTATCACTCTGACCACCATACTGACAATTCCAAGTCGCTCTGACCCCTCAATGTGGAAGTCCCATTTGCGAAATGACACAGCCCACAACTTCAACAGTTTGCCATCAAGTCATTTTATAACATTAATTCATGGATTGCATTTCAGAATTAAACACAACAGAACACCCAAGTGACTACCTTTGTGACTACTTGTGCTTTATCTTCCTCTTATGCGTGCTCCTATGTGATGCTTCCCCTGTGGCTTCAGCAGATGTGGAGGCCCCTTGCTCACTTTCATGCTACTCCTGCCTCGACACCTTTGGCGGGCGTCCTCTGGGGTTGTGAACCTGTGAGGGCTCGGCATCAGTCTGCTGCTCCTGCAGCTGTGCAGGTGTTGAGACGCCGATCTCAGTTGGGTGTGGACTCTGGTGGGGCTCTGACCGAGGGCTCTGCAGTGGCATGGTCGTGTGAGCGCTTGGAGAGGAGCCCCCACTTCCTTGTTGTCTGCCACCAACATGCCTCTCATGGGTCAGCCCTACTTCAGAGCTAGCAAGTGGCTTGACAGCACCTTGCTGCACTTCAGGGGGGCCATGAGGACCTGTTTCTGCACTGGAAGTTCTACTCCAGAGAACTTCCATGAAGGTCTGGTTTCTCTGCTCAATAGCTGACCATCACTCCTCCAGAGATGTTAGTCTATTCTGAACAATTACCATGTTTTCCAAACCCTGGCGACTAAGCTCCTCCATGGCCGTAGCCATCCTCTCCTCCACCGTAGCCACCCTCTCCTCTACGGTAGCCAGCCTTACCATGGAGGCAGCCATCCTTTCCACGGAGGTTGCCATCCTTTCCGTGGTGATACGTTCATGCACCAATGCCTCCATAAAGGCTCTGCTCATGTTCGCGATGGACTCCTCCATTCGCTCCACACTCACAGCGACCCTGGAGACAAAACCCGCCAGAGACCCCTGCACCTGTTCCTGGAGTTCTAGCACCGCTCTCATTCTGGATGGACCCGGAGGCACAGGGTCGACATACAGCTGAGCTGAGCTGGGAGCACCCTGCGGCCTCCGACGAGGACTCCACTGCTGTCTCTGTCTCCACCATCTGCTGATGCTCACTTGTGAGCTGTGATACACCAGGTGACAACACTACTCTATCTCCCGAAGGTCCCACCGAGGTGTGAGTGTCTGCGCTGGTGCTGGGTGCGCTTAATTCTGTTGACGTTGCGCCCTCAGAGGTTGCAGCTTCCTCTGAGGAGTCTGGGGGCTCAGGCTCTTCCTCCTGGACAGTGGGGAGGGGGGCTATCGATGGTCCTGTGGGGGAGTAAAGGAAAGAGTTAGAGATGTGAGATAAACGTTGCATGCACATTGAATTGTGCAGATGCTCATAAGTCAATCCGTTAGAGCATTAGAATCAAGATCAGTCACTCATGCAATGTCAATGAGAGAGATGAAAAACTATTCTGTCACCAGCTTGCTCTGATGCGCTCGTCTGTCCGTCCCCCACTATCGCATCCTCCTCGACTCCCACGATCTCCAGGGCCGCCTCCTCTGCACTGGTGAGCTGGGCTATTGCCTTTGCCCTTTCCCTCTTATTGTGGGCTCTCTTTTCCTTCAATGAGGGACACAAGTGGAGTTTGAGTGAGAATGAAGGAGTGAGTGTAGAGAATCCATAGCATAGATACTTAGAAGGACTCAAAGATAGAGTGAGGTCCCAAGACCAAGGGCCCTCCCTGTATGTTATAAGTTGTTGTCATAGCATCACAGTGATAGGGAGTGTGAGGGCTGCATAGTCGAATAGTTAAGTGAATGTGAACATACAGAGAGAGGGAATGGTTCAGGGTGCAGGGATGTAAGGGTCAAGTGGGATGTGGAGGAGGAGGTTGACAATGAAGAGTGCTGGTGATGAGAGGTGATGTAATACTCACGTTTCCTGTGCGGAGAAGGTCATGAAACCTCTTTCTGCACTGCAGCCAGGTTCTGCTGCACATTGAGATGGCACTGACCTCCTGTGCCACTTGCAGCCACACAGCTTTGGTCTGCTGGGGAGGTTTTTTCCTCCCAGAAGAAGGAAACAGCACTTCCTTATGAGCTCTTGCTCCCTCCACCAGAGCTTGAAGGGAGTCCTCATCAAAGCGGGGTGTGCACTTGGGTCTTGAGCTTGCCATGTTTGCACCACTAACCCCTCAGAAATATAATGCAAAAGTAGTTAGGCAGAAAATGAACCAAGGCTGCTTGCAGGCCTTAAATGCAGCTGCACAGATGATGTCATCAGAGGCGAGTTTCAGCACCAAAGTACTTATTGGGCCAGGGGCTCCCACACACTGGAAATCAATTTCCCAATTAGGGGAAAATCGCTCAATTGTCCCGTCTCACATCGGAGGCCGGGGCGGGACCCACCGAACACCTGACCCGCCCCCAACCCGCCCCCAATAACAAAATCCAGCCCTTGTGCTCCAACCCTCTAGCAATAAAGGCCAACATGCCATTTGCCTTCCTAATTGCTTGCTGTACCTGTATGCAAACTCTCTGTGCTTCTTGCACTAGAACACCTTTGGATTACTTGAGTTTCCCTTAACCCTGGTTTTGTCCTGTACTTTGGCCCTTGACTGTTTACCTTCACTTCTCAATAAAAAAAAAGGGTCTGATAATTGGAGTAGAATTCAACATGCCAACATTTGGAAATGTTTCTAACAACAATCCTCACTACAGAAAACAGTCATTGGAAGAGTAGGAGAAGCATTAAAATTCTTGAAGAAAATAGAGATTTGTGATGGAAAGATCACTGAGGGACTGTAATATTTCAATATTCGTTTAGAACTAGAGCCAAATACATTTCATCCAAGAATATTTAGGGACATGAAGATAGAAGAGAAGCAAACTGTAGATAAAATATTTTGCAGCTGAATAAGTTTATAGAATCATAGAATGTTACAGGACAGAAGGAGGCCATTCGGCCCATCGTGCCTGTGCCGGCTCTTTCAAAGAGCTATCCAGTTAATCCCACTCCCCTGCTCTTTCCCCCCTAGCCCTGCAAATTTTAACCCTTCAAGTCTATATCCAATTCTCTTTTGAAAGTTACTATTGAATCTGCTTCCACCGCCCTTTCAGGCAGTGCATTCCAGATCACAACAACTCGCTGAGTAAAAAAGTTTCTTCTTATCTCCCCTCTGGTTCTTTTGTTAATCACCTTAAATCTGTGTCCTCTGGTTACCGACCCTTCTGCCACTGGAAACAGTTTCTCCTTATTTCCTCCATCAAAACGTAATGATTTTGAACACCTCTGTAGGGGGTGGTGGTTTGTGTCAGCTTCACCTCCGACTTCTGAGCGGTTCGAATCGCTCCCACTCCCTTGGTTCCAAACCTTGGACTTATTTGGGGGTTGTGACAAAAAGTGCAGCAGACAGCTGGTTTTGGTGCAAGAAACTTTGATCTTTATTCAAGAGAGAAAATATAACACAATAATCTTAACACTCTAAGAAAATGGGGAACACTTCGATACACACGAGGGAAATTACAGTAGAAAAATACCTCACCCCTCCCAATCCCACTTTACTAGTTAAGTTGGGCTCTAGAGGACCAGGGATAATGCTCACCAAACGAATCCTTGACAGTTGAGCTGGTTCGCGGTTTCGGGGTTTGCTGGGTGTGTTGGTTGGTGCCTGCCGTACCCCGGACGCGGTAGAGGACTTCAACTGCGTATCTGGTCAGTCTTCGCGAGTCCGCTGATGCGGTAGGGTGGGTATTGGATTTATCGGGTGAGTACCCACTTTTCTTCGGTTAGAGTTAGGGTTTAGAGTCTTTTGAGTAAAAATCTTACCCGGGGTAAGTCAGGACTGGATTGTAGAGTGGAAAACTTGCGAGTCTTCAGTTTTCTCCCGAGTTGGTTTTCTTTGGTCCCGGTGGCCAAATATTACCCGGTTGGTTGGTGGTAATATTCGGTTGGTTGTTTCGCAAGGCCCTTGTTGCCACGCGGTGTCTGATAGTCACTGGAACTGTTGTTCTGGTCTCTTCTTGTGTGTTGACCTGCTTCTGGAATGGTGAACTTCTTCAAACTCGATGACCTCCTGATTGTTGTAACTGTGTAACTGCTCAACTCGTTGAACTTGAGAAAAGCAGGCCTTCAATTATACTAATTGGGGCCTCCTAATCTGCGCGCCAAATCAGTCCCGGTTTATTGTAAGATTTTGGCGGGCTCGTCAATAATAACTTGTTTATGATTGTGTGAAGTGGTTTCGGGATGGTTCCATGAGCTGTTGAGCTCTTTCTTGATTGTAGTCATTGTGCTCAGGTTTCGAGTTTCCTGACTGGGCCTGCGATTTCTATGGAGTGGGGCTAGGTGATTTGTTTTATGCATGTTTTGGATGGGTCTTGTAATTTGGGTGGGGACTGCTCTTCCGTGGGTCTATTGGTAGAATGTAAATTGTCTGATAGGGGCTGAGTGACGTTAAACAGTTCCCCAGACAGTTTGATTAACTCCAATACTCAAACCGTCTATTACAGAGGTTGGACCCAACTCCTGTTGCAGCCTTTTTCCTTTACAAGCCCAAACATGCCCTTTTAAAATACCAAATCTTGGTTTTTGACCTTGAATCTCCCTCTGTTAGGCCCAATACATTTTAACACCCTGAAGTGGTTAGAAAAGAGTCCAAAGTCCTTTTCTTTAGGGTTTTTCTCCGAGTTTTGGGGGATGTGTGAATTTTGAGAATCTTACACTCTATTAAATCTCCCCTTAAACTTCTCTGCTCCAAGGAGAACAACTCAGCTTCTCTAGTCTCTCCACCTAACTGAAGTCCCGCATTCCTGGTACCATTCTAGTAAATCTTCTCCAGACCCTCCCTGAGGCCTTGACATCCTTCCTAAAGTGCGGTGCCCAGAATTGGACACAATTCTCCAGCTGGCCTAACCAGTGATTTATAAAGATTTTGGAAACTTCCTTGCTTTTGTCTCTGTTTATAAAGCAAAGCATCCCATATGCTTTTTAACAGCCTTCTCAACTTGTCCTACCACCTTCAAGATTGGTGTACTTACACCTCCAGGTCTCTCTGTTCCTGCAGCCCCTTCAGAGTTGTACGATTTACTTTATATTGCCTTTGCTCATTCTTCCTACCAAATTACATCATTTCACACTTCTCTGCGTTAAATTCCATCTGCCATGCGTCTGCCCATTTCACCAGTCTGTCTATGTCTTCCTGAAGTCTGTTACTATCCTCCTCATTGTTTACTACATTTCCAAGTTCAGTGTCATCTGCAAACTTTGACATTATGCCCTGTATGCCCAAATCCAGCTCATTAATATATATCAAAAAGAGCAGTGGTCCTCCAAATACCCGACCCCTGGGGAATATTACTGTATACCTTCTTCCAGTCTGTAAAACAACCGTTCACCACTACCCTCTGCCTTCTGTCCCTTAGTCACTTTCGTATCCACACAGTCACTTCCCCCTTAATCCCACGGGCTTCACTTTTACAAACAAGTCCATTGTGTGGCACTTTATCAAACACCTTTTGAAGGACCATATACACAACGTCAACTGCACCACCTTCATCAACCCTCTGCATTCCGTCATCAGGGATGAAGTTCAGGGAAAGCACCAGAAGTTGAGAAAATAGCTGCTGATGTAGTTTGTTGTTCCAATTATTGCGCTTTAGGCTACTGACACGTTCAAGGAAAATTAGGTCTAATTGGACTAACCATCTCTTTTCTCCTCTGCTTTTAACGCACGCATTCTAAGGCTAAATGCACTACTAATGTGCAGTAATGTTATAAAGCTATTCAAACATCAAAAAATATTCTCTCATTACTGTAACATTAAGCCTAAAATACCGAACAGCCAAAGGACAGTTTTTAATAAACATCATAAAGGAAAATTCAGCCTTGAAGTTCTCCTGTAACAGCTGTCGCTCGGAAAATCAAGCAAGACAAGTCAGTTCTGAGGCCTTGAAGTGTTGTCAGTCTCCAGATCTTTCCACTTTTCACAGATCAATCCACCCCCAGTGAATTTCCCTTTCTCCTCTTTTTAGTTCTAACAACTTCCTCACATTATCATACCCATTATTAAACTGAGAATTTTTGTGGCAGGATTTAATTATGCTGTAGGAACCCTTGCACGGAATTCACGCTATTCCATAATCAGGGAAAGTATATTGGAAAAATGCGAGAGGCTGCAATGAAATTCTTCTTATAATTTTTTAACCGTGGTAATTATATTTCCACCCCCTCCCCCCACCCCGAGATGTTCGGGGACATTTGTGTTTATAATGTATCTACAGTCGTCTTTGTTTACATAATAACAGTTACTGAAATTCACACAGTAAAATGACCCAAGGCACATCACAGGAGCGATTATCAAGCAAAATTTGACACCGAGCCACATAAGGAGATATTAGGGCAGGTGACCAAAAACTTAGTCAAAGAGGTAGGTTTTAAGGTGCATCTTAAAGGAGGAGAGAGAGGCGGAGAGGTTTAGCGAGGGAGTCCCAGAGCTTAGGGCCTTGGCAGCTGAAGGCACGGCCGCCAATGGTGGAGCGATTGAAATCGGGGATGCAAAAGAGGCCAGAATTAGATGAGCGCCGATATCTCGTAGGATTGCAGAGCTGGAGGAGATTGCGGAGATAGGGAGGGGTGAGGCCATGGAGGGATTTGAAAACAGGGATGAGAATGTTAAAATCGAGGCGTTGCCTAACCGGGAGCCAATGTAGGTCAGCGAGCACAGGGCAGCATTAACCATTTTGCTGGAAGCCTATTCTCCTCACAGCTGTCTAGCAAATGACAATTTCTTCTAACCTCCAGTCTTGCAACCGTTGACGGAGGGAAGAGAAAAACTCTCAGGACCACAGTGTTTTTGAAGTAAATTTCGAGGCCTGGGGCTTCCGCTCGGTTGTGCTTGACGTATTTTTAAGCACACATTTACCATCAGTGCTACTGAGGGTTTCCGCGATCTATTGCGCTGGGAGCCGGTCCCGCCCACAAAACTGGCCACGGCCCCAGGTCGAATTAATCACCGGGGCGAGTTTTCGCTAATTGCATCCATTGGTGGGACTTCGAGGAGGCTCTCAAGATTAAGCTGCATGTTTTTAGGCGCAAGGAAAAGAAGAAAAATAAAGATTTGCATTTATATAGCGCCTTTCACGACCACCGGACCTCTCAAAGCGCTTCACAGCCAATGAAGTACTTTTGGAGTGTGGTCACTGTTGTAATGTGGGAAACGCGGCAGCCAATTTGCGCACAGCAAGCTCCCACAAACAGCAATGTGATAATGACCAGATAATCTGTTTCTGTTATGTTGATTGAGGGATAAATATTGGCCAGGACACCGGGGGATAACTCCCCTACAAGGACACCAATAGGAACATTTTAAAAGATTTAGAGTTTAATTTTTTTTTTAATTTACTAAGAAACTGACTACTGTACCCCAATATAACTAGCAAATGGTGCTTTCTTTAAAAAAAATGCCAGTTATTTAAAATCAGGTTACTAACAGGTGGTGGACTGGACACTCTTATTAAAAAGGCTTATTTTTTGTGATAAACCCAATTTCACTTGTAATAATCAAACTGCAGCAGGTTAACACTCTTAAATGTATCAAGGAATAGTTTTCAAAGCAATATATATCTTTTTGAATTGCGTTTTAAAAAGCTACCCGATTGCGTTGGCCCATGGCAGATTTTTGCGTTCGGCGCTATGCAGATGAGCTTGAGCGGGAATTTGAGAGGAAAAAATAAACACTTCACAAAACTGTCATTTCCGAAACAGCTGTGAGGAGGAAATGCTGCCAGCAAAATGGTTACTGCGGCCCAGATCGCCGAGTACGCCCGAAGCGGATACTCTACCGTGCTGCTTAACTGACAGCCGCCCTCTCCCTAACCCACCCACCCTTCCAGCAGACAAAAGAAGTGTGAACAATTAAATCATAAAGTTTAAACTGAAATCGCTTGTAAAATTAAGTTGTGAAGCGCATGATTTTCTTTGAATAATTAAGTCATAATCATAGAAATTTATGGCACAGAAGGAGGCTATAAGGTTAAGGAGCAAGTTATTATTGGAAGAACTAAGTCATAATGTTCAAGAGCAATGATCTGAACAATTACCGTTCATTTTTTAAAAATTCGTTTATGGGATGTGGGCGTCGCTGGCAAGGTCAGCATTTATTGCCCATCCCTAACGGCCCTCGAGAAGATGGTGGTGAGCTGCCTTCTTGAACTGCTGCAGTCCGTGTGGTGAAGGTGCTCCCACAGTGCTGTTAGGGAGGGAGTTCCAGGATTTTGACCCAGTGACGATGAAGGATCGGCGATATACTTCTAAGTCAGGACGGTGTGTGACTTGGAGGGAAATTTGGAAGTGGTGGGGTCCCATGTGCCTGCTGCCCTTGTCCTTCTAGGTGGAAGCGGTCGCGGGTTTGGGAGGTGCTGCCGAAGAAGTCTTGGCGAGTTGCTGCAGTGCATCTTGTAGATGGTACACAGCCACAGTACGCCGGTGGTGGAGGGAGTGAATGTTTAAGGTGGTGGAACGGGTGCCCATCAAGCGGGCTGCTTTGTCCTGGATGGTGTCGAGCTTCTTGAGTGTTACTGGAGCTTCACTCATCCAGGCAAGTGGAGACTATTCCATCACACTCCTTACTTGTGCTTTGTAGATGGTGGAAAGGCTTTGAGGAGTCAGGAGGTGAGACACTCGCCGCAGAATACCTAGCCTCTGACCTGCGCTTGTTGCCACAATATTTATGTGGCTGGTCCAGTTAAGTTTCTGGTCAATGGTGACCCCCAGGATGTTGATGGTGGGGGATTCGGCGATGGTAATGTCATTGAATGTCAAGGGGCGTGGTTAGACTCTCGCTTGTTGGAGATAGTCATTGCCTGTCACTTCTTTGGTGTGAATGTTACCTGTCACTTATCAGCCCAAGCCTGAATGTCGTCCAGGTCTTGTTGCATGCAGGCATGGACTGCTTCATTATCTGAGGAGTTGCGAATGGCGCTGAACACTGTGCAGTTATCAGTGAATATCCCCACTTCTGACCTTATGTTGGAGGGAAGGTCACTGATGAAGCAGCTGAAGATGTTTGGGCCCAGGACACTGCCCTGAGGAATTCCTGCAGCGATGTCCTGGGGCTGTGATGATTGATCTTTAATCACCACAACCATCTTCCTTTGTGCTAGGTAAAGCAAGCTAGCCCCTTTAATGGCAAATTAAACAATTACTTATTGGTATTAGCGTCAAGTACTTTTAGTTTAGAGAGGTGGAATTAAGTATATCTGCAATTTAGTAGAATTATCTCAGAGAACAATATTTCAGAAATAAAAGGTATTTTTAAATTATTCATTCTCGGGATGAGAGCGTCGCTGGTAAGGATGGCATTTATTGGCCATCCCCTAGTTGCCCTCTCAACTGAGTGGCTTGCTAGGCCACTTCAAAGGGCAGTTCAGAGCTAATCACGTTGGTGTGGGACTGGAGTCACATATAGGCCAGACCGGGTAAGGACGGCAGGTTTCCTTCCCTGAAGGACATTAGTGAGCATTAATTGGGTTTTTACCATAATCCGACAGCCTCATGGTCTCTTTTACTGATACCAGCTTCTTATTTCCAGATATTTTAGCAAACTGAATTCTAATTTTCTAACCGTCATAGGATTTGAACTCGCGTTCTCTGGATGGTTAGTCCAATAACATGACCACTGCCCTACTGCACCCGGTAAAAGGTATGCAATGGGGAGATGTTTGCTTTAATAAGGCCTGGAGGGTCTCACTATTACAGTGACCATACCAGGTGTTTTTTCTGAGTAAGACTATAAAACATTGATAAATGCAGTCATATATCACCTTCATAAACTGAATTGTGTGGACTGTTACAGTTATCCCTCTGTGTACTGAATATCCTTACAGATTTTAAATTGCTTTGAATCACCGATGTAGTTGAGGTGAAGTGCTGTGTGTTTAAAAAAAAATAGTGACCTCACCTGGTGAAAGTGTTGGATTCAATCCTCAGTCAATGCGGAGTCAGCTGTTCTGAGTCTGGCTGGCACAGGTGAGCTGCTATGTTGGGCCTCAGCGTCCCTGGGTGAGAGAGAGAGGGAAAATTCAGGTAGGATCACTCTCCGCAAAAATAGCCCTCCAAAAAAATGATGAGTCATTGAATGCAGAGAAAACAGAACTGTCAAGGCCATAAGCCATACCGTTCTGCTTAAAAGTCAGACTGGAAAGGAAGGTGGATTGAGAAATATAGGCGCAGGAGTAGGCCATTCAGCCCCTCGGGCCTGCTCTGCCATTCAATCAGATCATGGCTGATCTGTACCTCAACTTCATTTACCCACCCTCGCTCAATATCCCTTGATACCCTTACCCAAAATAAATCTATTGATCACAGTCTTGAAAGCTCCAATTGTCCCCAGTATCCACAGGTTTTTGGGGGAGAGAATTCCAGATTTCTACTACCCTTTGTGCCTTCTTCTTTCGGATGGTAGGAGCAAAGCAAATCAGATGTCAATATCTAAGTCAGATATCCAGGCCCAAAGCTTCCGGTGTAACAGCGTGGATGTCTTGTTGGCTGCCTGTGAATTTCCTCTGAGGGCAGTGCTCAATGATGTGCTCCAGGGTCTGATCAGGAGCTCCACAGTCGCATGATGGGGATGCTTTAATCTTCCATCTATGGAGAAGGTGGCAGGATCTACCGCGACCGGTTCTGAGGCATTTGATGGTTGTCCACTGTTTGCGAGGGAGGTTTGATCCTTCAGGTTGTACTGTGGGGTCCTCTATAAGGAATCCGTTCCGTATGTCGCAGTCCTTCCAAGCATTTCGCCATCGGTCATCAAGGCTGAGGGGAGATCGCTGGAGGGCTTTGGCGATGGTCCACAATGGCCCTCTAAATTTGAGACAGGTTGGTGGTAGGTTGTTCAAGTCGGCCTGGATTGGCCTGTCTTTGCTGGTGTAGCGGTTGTATTCTCTGGAGACTGCATATTCGTGGCATAGGTGTGGTGGTGCGATATTTGCAAGCACAGGGCAGCCAAGGTGTTGGTGTCGATAAAAGCGTACCGGTGATAATTCTCATAGTAGAATTCAGCTGGACATCAGCGGATTTGACATGCGGACTTGATAGCCATGCCGGAGAGCAGTGCTCCGCTGTAGAGTACACCAGGGCGAGTGCTGCCGTACGGAGGGTTTGAGCGGCTGCCATGTGGATCCGGCGAGTTTCTGAATCAAGTTGACCCGACTCTTTAGCTTCCTTTGTGTGTAAAAGTGCTTCCAAATGTTGCTCCTGAATGGCCTAGCTCTAATTTTAAGATTATGTCCCCTCATTCTTTATTTTCCCCCTTTAGAAGAAATAGTTTCTCCATATCTACCCTACCGAATATTTGTAACATTTTAATCATCTCAATCAGATCACCCCTCAATCTTCTATACTCAAGGGAATAAATAGAGCTTTGAAGGATTATAGCCAATGCTGCTGCAATTTTAATGGAGCGAATTAAGCAACATACAGATTCACCTTAGAACGAGGAATATTGGATTGCGAATGATTCCTGATCGGACAGCAGAAAAAAAACAAAGATTTGCCTTTATGTAGCACCTTTCACAGCCCAAAGCGCTTCCCAGTCATTGAAGTACTTTTGAACTGTAGTCACTGTTGTAATGTAGTAAACACAAAGCCAATTTGCACACAGTGAGGTCCCACGAACAGCAATCAGATAATAACCAGATCATCTGTTTTTTAGTGATGGTGGTTGAGCGATAAACATTGGCCCGGACACCGGGGAGAACTCCCCCGCTCTTCTTCGAAAAAGTGTCATGGAATCTTTTACGCCCACCTGAGAGGGCACACGGGGCCTCGGTTTAACGTCTCATCTGAAAGTTAGCACCTACAACAGTGCAGCACTCCCTTAGTACTGCACTGGGGTGTCAGAGACACATGCAATAAGGGCACAGCAGTTATCATGGGTGACTTTAATCTACATATAAATTGGGCTATCCAAATCAGTAACAATAGTGTGGAGGAGGAATTCCTAGAGTGTATGCGGGATGGTTTCGAGGACCAATATGTCGAGGAACCAACTAGAGATCAGGCCATCTTAGACTGGGTATTATGTAATGAGAAAGGATTAATTAGCAATCTTGTTGTGCGAGGCCCCTTGGGGAGGAGAGATCATAATATGATAGAATTCTTCATTAAGATGGAGAGTGAAGCAGTTGACTCAGAGACTAGGGTCCTGAAATTAAATAAAGAAAACTGCAATGGTATGAGGCACAGGTTGGCTAGGATGGATTGGGTAATGTTATTTAAAGGGTTGACGGTGGATAGGCAAAGGCAAACATTTAAAGATTGCATGGATGAACTATAGAATTTGTTCATCCCTGTTTGGCATAAAAATAAAAATAAAAAGGTGACTCAACAAGGGAAATTAGGGATAGCATAAGATCCAAGGAGAGGACATATAAATTGGCCAGAAAAAGCAGCAAACCTGAGGATTGGGAGCAGTTTAGAATTCAGCAAAGGAGGACAAAGGGATTAATTAAGAGGGGGAAAATAGAGTATGAGAGTAAGCTTTCAGGGAACATAAAAACTGACTGTAAAAGCTTCTATAGATATGTGAAGAGAAAAAGATTGGTGAAGTCAAGCGTAGGTCCCTTGCAGTCAGAATCAGGGGAATTTATAATGGGGAACAAAGAAATGGCAGACCAATTAAATACATACTTTTGTTCTGTCTTCAAAAAGGAGGACACAAATAACCTCCAAGAGATGTCAGGGAACATAGGGTCTAATGAGAGGGAGGAACTGAATGAAATCAGTATTTGTAGGGAAATGGTGTTAGGAAAATTGATGGGATTGAAGGCCGATAAATCCCCAGGGCCTGATAATCTACATCCTAGGGTACTTAAGGAAGTGGCCCTAGAAATAGTAGATGCATTGCTGGTCATCTTCCAAAATTCTATAGACTCTGGAACAGTTCCCATGGATAGTTACTTAGCTAATGTAACCCCACTATTTAAAAAAGATGGTAGAGAGAAAACGGAGAATTATAGACCGGTAAGCCTGACATCGTTAGTGGGGAAAATGCTAGAGTCCATTATAAAAGCTGTTATAGCAGAGCACTTGGAAAACAGTGACAGGATCGGACAAAGTCAACATGGATTTAGAAAAGGTAAATCATGCTTGACTAATCTACTGGAATTTTTTGAGGATGTAACTGATAGAATAGTTAAGGGAGAACCAGTGGATGTGGTGTATTTGGACTTTCAGAAGGCTTTTGATAAGGTCCCACATAAGAGATTAGCATGCAAAGTTAAAGCATATGGGATTGGGGGTAAGGTACTTTCTTGGATAGAGAACTGGTTGGCAGACAGGAAGCAAAGAGTTTGAATAAAAGGGTCTTTTTCCGAGTGGCAGGCAGTGACTAGTGGGGTACCACAGGGATCGGTGCTAGAACCCCAGTTATTCACAATATATATTAATGATCTAGACGAGGGAACTAGATGTAATATCTCCAAGTTTGCAGATGACACAAAGCTGGGTGGGGGTGTGTGCTGTGAGGAGGATGCAGAGAAACTCCAGTATGATTTGGACAGGTTGGGTGATTGGGCAGATGCATGGCAGTTGCAGTATAATGTGGATAAATGCGAGGTTATCCACTTTGGTGGCAAAAACACGAAGGCAGATTATTATCTGAACGGCAATAGATTGGGAAAAGGGGATGTGCAACAACAGCTTGGTGTCCTTGTGCACCAGTCGCTGAAGGTAAGCATGCAGGTGCAGCAGGCGGTTAAGAAGGCAAATGGTATGTTGGCCTTCATAGCGAGAGGATTCTCGAGTACAGGAGCAAGGATGTCGTGCTGCAGTTGTACAGGGCCTTGGTGAGACCACACCTTGAGTATTGTGTGCAGTTTTGGTCGCCTTATCTGAGGAAGGATGTTCTTGCCATGGAGGGAGTGCAGCGAAGATTCACCAGATTGATACCTGGGATGGCAGGAATGACGTATGAAGAGAGATTGGGTCAATTCGGCTTTTATTTGCTAGAATTTAGAAGAATGAGAGGGGATCTCATTGAAACTTATAAAATTCTAACAAGACTAGACAGACTAGATGCAGGAAGGATGTTTCCGATGGCGGGGGAGTCTAGAACCAGGGGTGACAGTCTAAGGATAAGGGGTAAGCCATTTAGGACTGAGATGAGGAGGAATTTCTTCACCCAGAGAGTGGTGAACCTGTGGAATTCTCGACCACAGAAGGCAGTTGAGGCCAATTCATTAAATATATTCAAGAAGGAGTTAGATATATTTCTTAAGGCTAAAGGGATCAAGGGATATGGGGAGAAAGCAGGGACAGGGTACTGAATTTGGATGATCAGCCATGATCTCATTGAATGGCGGAACAGGCTCGATGGACCGAATGGCCTACTCCTGCTCCTATCTTCTATGTTTCTATGTCAGCCTTGACTTTGCGTTCAAAGTTTAAATGCGGTGCATGAACAGAGAGACCTGGCGGTGTTTGTGCACAAATCTTTAAATGTAGCAGGACAGGTTAACAAAGCAGTTAATAAGGCATATGGGATCCTGGGCTTTATAATTAGAGGCACAGAGTAAAAAAGGCAGGAAATTATGCTAAACCTATTTAAAACAATAGTTCGGTCCCAGCTGGAGTATTGTGTCCAATTCTTGGCACCACACTTTAGGAATGATGAGAAGGCTTTGCAAAAGGTACGGAAGAGATTTACAAGAATGGCTCCAGGGCTGAGGGATTACAATTAGACAGATAGACAGGAGAAGCTGGGGTTGTTTTGAGTTTGAAATTGACTTAGTTAAATCCGAAACTAGGGTCTTAAATCTAAACAAAGCAAACTACGTAGATATGAGGGGCGAGTTGGCTACGGTAGATTGGGAAACTACATTAAAAGGTATGACAGTGGATGAGCAATGGCTAGCATTTAAAGAATTAATACATATTTTGCAATAAATATACATTCACTTAAGGCACAAATACCCCACAGGAAAAATGGTCCAACCGTGGCTAACAAGAGAAGTTAAAGATAGTATTAGATCAAAGGAAGAGGCTTATAATGCTGCCAAAAAGAATAGTAAACATGAGGATTGGAAGGATTTTAGAATTCAGCAAAGGAGGACCAATAAATTTATAAAGAAAGGGAAAATAGAATATGAGAGTAAACTAGCGAGAGACATAAAAACAGACTGTAAAAGCTTCTATAGGTATGTAAATAGGAAAAGATTAGCGAAAGTAAATGTGGATCCCTTACAGACTGAGACAGGAGAAATTATAATGGGGAATAAGGAAATGGCAGAGATATTAAACAAATACTTTGCGTCAGTCTTCATGGAAGAAGACGCAAAAAACTGTCCAGAAATTGTGGACAAACAAGGGTCTAGCGAGACTGAGGAACTGAAACATATTAGTATTAGTAAAAAAGTAGTACTGGAGAAATTAATGGGACTGAAAGCCAATAAACCCCCTGGACCTGATGGCCTACATCCTAGGGTTTTGAAAGAGTTGGCTACAGAGATAATGGATGCATTGGTTGTCATCTTCCAAAATTCCATAGATTCTAAAATGGTTCCCACGGATTGGAAGGTAGCAAGTGTAACCCAACTATTTAAGAAAGGAGGGAGAGAGAAAACGGGGAACTACAGACCAGTTAGCCTGACATCAGTAGTAGGGAAAATGCTAGAATCTATTTTTAAGGAAGTGGTAACAGGGCACTTAGAAAATAATAATAGGATTGGGCAGAGTCAACACGGATTTATGAAAGGGAAATTGTGTTTGACAAATGTGTTACAGTTTTTTGAGGTTGTAACTAGCAGAATAGATAAGGGGAAACCAATGGATGTTGTGTATTTGCATTTTCAGAAGGCATTCGATAAGGTGTCACATAAGAGGTTATTAAACAAAATTAGGGGTCATGGGATTGGAGGTAATATACTAGCATGGATTGAGGATTGGTTAACGACAGAAAACAGAGAGTAGGAATAAACGGGTCGGTTTTGGGTTGGCAGGCTGTAACTAGTGGGGTACCGCAAGGATCAGTACCTGGGCCTCAGCTATTCACAATCTACATCAATGATTTGAATGTGGGGACCAAATGTAATATATCCAAGTTTGCTAATGATACGAAGCTGGGTGGGAGTGTAAGTTGTGAGGAGGATGCAAGGAGGCTTCAAGGGGATATAGACAGGCTATGTGAGCAGGCAAGAACATGGCAAATGGAACAAAGTGTGGAGAAATGTGAAGTTATCCACTTTGGAAGGAAAAATAGAAAAGCAGAGCATTTTTTAAATGGTGAGAGATTGGGAAATGTTGGTGTTCAGAAGGACCTGGGTCATAAAGTCATAGAGTTATACAGCACAGAAAGAGGTCCTTCGGCCCATCGTGTCTGCGCCGGCCATCAAGCCCTGTCTATTCTAATCCCATTTTCCAGCACTTGGTCCGTAGCCTTGTATGCTATGGCGTTTCAAGTGCTCATCTAAATGCTTCTTGAATGTTGTGAGGGTTTCTGCCTCTACCACCATTTCAGGCAGTGAGTTCCAGATTCCAACCACCAACTGGGTGAAAAAAAAATTCCTCAAATCCCCTCTAAACCTCCTGCCCCTTACCTTGAAACTATCCCCCTTGGTTATTGACCCCTCTACTAAGGGGAAAGCTTCCTTTCTATCTACCCTATCTATGCCCCTCATAATTTTGTACACCTCAATCAGGTCCCCCCTCAGCCTTCTCTGCTGTAAGGAAAACAACCTCAGCCTGTCCAGTCTCTCTTCATAGCTGAAGCACTCCAGCCCAGGTAACATCTTAGTGAATCTCCTCTGCACCCTCTCCAATGCAATCACATCCTTCCTATAGTGTGGCAACCAGAACTGCACACAGTATTCCAGCTGTGGCCTAACTAGCATTTTGTACAGCTCCATCATAACCTCCCTGCTCTTATGTTCTATGCCTCGGCTAATGAAGGCAAGTATCCTATATTCCTTCTTAACCACCTTAAATATTAAAAAATAGGACCTCAAAGGTAGTAATCTCAGGATTGCTACCGGTGCCTCGTGCTAGTCAGAGTAGAAATAGAAGGATATTTCAGAGGAATACGTGGCTAGAGGAATGGTGCAAGGGGGAGGGATTCAAATTCCTGGGACATGGGAACCGGTTCTGGGGCAGGTGGGACCAGTACAAACTGGACGGTTTGCACCTGGGCAGGACCGGGACCGATGTCCTAGGGGGAGTGTTTGCTAGTGCTGTTGGGGAGGGTTTAAACTAAAATGGCAGGGGTTTGGAAACCTGTGCAGGGAGACAGAGGAAAGGGAAGCAAGGATAGAAGCAAAAGACAGGAAGGAGAAAAGTAAAAGTGGAAAGCAAAGAAATCAAGGGTGTAAATCAAACAGGGCTACAGTAAATAATAATTCTCAAAGGACTAAGAGTGTTAAAAAAAACAAGCCTGAAGGCTTTGTGTCTTAATGCGAGGTGCATTCATTATAAGGTGGATGAATTAGCTGCACAAATAGATGTAAATGGATATGATATAATTGGGATTACGGAGACATGGCTCCAGGGTGACCAAGGCTGGGAAGTCAACATCCAGGAGTATTCAATATACAGGAAGGATAGACAAAGAGGAAAAAGAGGTGGGGTAGCATTGCTGTTTGAAGAGGAGATTAACACAATAGTGAGGAAGGATATTAGCTCTGATGATGTGGAATCTGTATGGGTAGAGCTGAGAAATACCAAGGGGCAGAAAACGTTAGTGGGAGTTGTATACAGACACCCAAACAGTAATGCTAAGTTTGGGGATGGCATTAAATGGGAAATTAGAGAAGCGTGCAATAAGGGCACCGCAGTTATCATGGGTGACTTTAATCTACATATAGATTGGGCTAACCAAATTAGTAACAATACTGTGGAGGAGGAATTCCTAGAGTGTATACGGGATGGTTTCGAGGACCAATATGTTGAGGAACCAACTAGAGATCAGGCCATCTTAGACTGGGTATTATGTAATGAGAAAGGATTAATTAGCAATCTTGTTGTGCGAGGCCCCTTGGGGAGGAGCGATCATAATATGATAGAATTCTTCATTAAGATGGAGAGTGAAGTAGTTGACTCAGAGACTTGGGTCCTGAATTTAAATAAAGGAAACTACAATGGTATGAGGCGCGAGTTGGCTAGGATGGATTGGGGAGCGTTACATAAAGGGTTGATGGTGGATAGACAATGGCAAACACTTAAAGATCGCATGGATGAACTACAGGATTTGTTCATCCCTGTTTGGCATAAAAATAAAACAAAAAAGGTGACTCAACCGTGGCTAACAGGGGAAATTAGGGATAGCATAAGATTCAAGGAGAGGACATATAAATTGTCCAGAAAAAGCAGCAAACCTGAGGATTGGGAGCAGTTTAGGATTCAGCAAAGGAGGACAAAGGGATTAATTAAGAGGGGGAAAATAGAGTATGAGAGTAAGCTTTCAGGGAACATAAAAACTGACTGTAAAAGCTTCTATAGATATGTGAAGAGAAAAAGATTGGTGAAGTCAAGCGTAGGTCCCTTGCAGTCAGAATCAGGGGAATTTATAATGGGGAACAAAGAAATGGCTGATGAATTAAATACATACTTTGGTTCTGTCTTCACAAAGGAGGATACAAATAAATTCCCAGAGATGTCGGGGAACATAGGGTCTAATGAGAGGGAGGAATTGAATGAAATCAGTATTTGTAGGGAAATTGTGTTAGGGAAATTGATGGGATTGAAGGCCGATAAATCCCCAGGGCCTGATAATCTACATCCTAGGGTACTTAAGGAAGTGGCTCTAGAAATAGTAGCTGCATTGCTGGTCCTCTTTCAAAATTCTATAGACTCTGGAACAGTTCCCATGGATTGGAGGGTAGCTAATGTAACCCCACTATTTAAAAAAGCTGTTAGAGAAAAAGCGAGAAATTATAGTACTGTAAGCCTGACCTCGGTAGTGAGCAATATGCTAGAGTCCATTATAAAAGATGTAATAGCAGAGCACTTGGAAACAGTGACAGGATCAGACAAAGTCAACATGGATTTAAAAAAGGGAAATCATGCCTGACTAATCTACTGGAATTTTTTGAGGGTGTAACTGGTAGAATAGATAAGGGAGAAACAGTGGATGTGGTGTATTTGGACTTTCAGAAGGATTCGATAAGGTTCCGCATAAGAGATTAGCGTGCAAAGTTAAACACATGGGATTGGGGGTAAGGTACTGATTTGGATAGAGAACTGGTTGGCAGACAGGAAGCAAAGAGTTGGAATAAACGGGTCTTTTTCCGAGTGGCAGGCAGTGCCTAGTGGGGTACCACAGGGATCGGTGCTAGGTCCCCAGCTATTCACAATATATATTAATGATCTAGACGAGGGAACTAGATGTAATATCTCTTAATTTGCAGATGACACAAAGCTGGGTGAGCATACGTGCTGTGAGGAGGATGCAGAGAAACTTCAGTATGATTTGGACAGGTTGGGTGATTGGGCAGATGCATGGCAGATGCAGTATAATGTGGATAAATGCGAGGTTATCCACTTTGGTTGTAAAAACAGGAAGACAGATTATTATCTGAACGGCAATAGATTGGGAAAAGGGGAAGTGCAACGAGATCTGGGTGTCCTTGTGCACCAGTCGCTGAAGGTAAGCATGCAGGTGCAGCAGGCGGTTAAGAAGGCAAATGGTATGTTGGCCTTCATAGCGAGAGGATTCGAGTACAGGAGCAAGGATGTCTTGCTGCAGTTGTACAAGGCCTTGGTGAGACCACACCTTGAGTATTGTGTGCAGTTTTGGTCGCCTTATCTGAGGAAGGATGTTCATGTTTCTGTAAGGGTTTGCGTGTCTCAGACGGTGCTGGTGTGAGGTTAGGCCTTCGTTGCCTAATACTATTGCTTGCTCTGGTCTCCGGCCAGCCTTTTTGCAATAAGCACCTGTGAGTGGTTCGACCCACTCGCCCTTACGGTTCTAACACTGGACTTAGGTGCAGGGAGCAGTAATGCAGAGAAAACTCAAATAGACCCGGTTGAATAGTGCGAAATGGAAATCTTTATTGCATAGCGTCCAAAATCATGAAGTACATATCATAGGCGCAAATTAACGAGAGTACAAGTATACATACATTCATAAAGCTTGGTCTATGGAAATGAAGAACGCACGGCACATCGTAAAAAGGGGAACACATTATACTTTAACCTTAATAGAACCACCCTCCCTTAACAATACCTACACTACGTCTTGATTTGTAGGATCGGAAACATGCTCACCACTCGTGTTACTTCGGAGAATTTTAAAGTGAGGCACTCAGCTCGTTTCGCTGCAGCGCCTGACTGTCACGTGTTTGGAAGGGTCTCTGTACCCCACTTGTTTATTTTCGCTGCTGCGACAAGCAGGCCAGACTCCCTGTTGTCATGAAGAACTCGACGGACCTCGGACACAGTTCAAAGAAGAGTCTTCCTGTGCTCGACACCGGTTGTCGGTAGACTTCAATGAAAAGTTCTTTATTTATATTTTCGGGCGCGGTCGGGGTTTACTGACCGTGGCGGCACGTAGATTCTTCTTCTTTTCTTCTCGTCTCGTCTCGTCTCTTCGGGCCTCCGGGTTGTAGAATTCGCAAAATTATCGCGATTTTATAAAATAAGAAGGAGACATAAAGTTTCGTACAAACAGCTTTATTTCAGCAGAATGCTGTCAGGTTTCAAAGCGGACACAAACAGCCTGTAAAATGGCCGCCACGCCTCGTGGCAGAACGTTCTAGACTTTCAATGAGCAGACAAGATGGCGTTCCAATAAACATTTGTGCAAGATCGTACAGGACTCAGCACATTTGAGATAATTGACAAGACATGATGGGTTTGCATTTTATACATAAATACTGGAATCGGTCGCCCAGGTGCGAATAAGGGCTATTGTACCGAGCAATCAAGAACCCATCCAAAGACATTAATATGCAAAATCCCCACGACTCTACGATGAGAGAGCCGTTTGCGGGTAGTTACAGAAAGCATTTGGAAGCCCCAAAACCCCTCCAGGGAAACTACTAGCCGGTTCCACAATGGGAGAAGTATTAACGGGTACTCAGACAGTTACAAGTATCACCGAAACCCATTAAAAACGGAGATCACCCTATACAAGAAGTTTGAGCGCCAAAAACCTGACAAAAGATAGACATTAAGATTGGGCGGGAAAAGAGGAATTACAGCACTATAACTGTAAGGTACAACCGTCCATCTGTCTCTTGTTTCTCTTGCCTCTTGCTACTCTTGCTGCCGACTGCTGTCTCTTGCTTTTTGCACTTGCTGCTTTGACTCGCTGGAAGACTGTTGAACTTTTATTCTCTTGCCTGACGGCTCTGGACTCTGATCCGCTAGGATCAACTTCGTGGCTTGCCGCGAAGATCTGTGTAGAACTGGGCTGTGAGGCCTTGAAACGGGCACACCATCCCAAGAAGTCGGTAAACGGTGTTGGAACCGAAGCCCCAAGAGGAGATGAGATGAGATGAGATGAGATGAGAAGAGAAGAAGACGACAATACGTATCGCCACGGTCAGTAAGCCCCGACCGCGCCTGTAAGTCGAATAAACACTTCCTTGCCCAGGAAGACTTTTCTTTGAATTTTACAAACTGGTGAGGGCACAGGAAGACTCTTCTTCGAGTAGTATCGGAACTCCGAGGACAACACAGATCTTCATGACAGCAGACGGTCCAGCCTGCTAGCCGGAGCAGAAACGAGTAAACAAGTGGGGTACAGAGACCCGTGATCAACACGTGGATAGTCAGGTGCTGCGGTAAAAACATCCGAGCAGAGTTTCGGAATTCTCCGAGTTATCACGAGTGGTGAGCATGAGTCTCGATCCTACAAATCTAAATTAGGACAGGTATTGATAGGGGAGGGTTTAAGTTTTAAGGATAAGTATAATGTGTGTCCCTTTTTACGATGTGTCATGCGCTCCTCGTTTCCCTAAAATTAGTTACATAACTGTGTGTAAGATTGTACTGTCATTAATCTGTGCTTATGACATGTATCTCGTAATCTTGAAATAATATGCAATAAAGATTTTCCATTTCGCACTATTCAACCGGGTCTACCTGAGTTTTTCTCTGCATTATTGCTCTCGCACCTAAGTCCAGTGTCAGAACCGTAAGGGCGAGTGGGTCGAACCACTCACAGGTGTCTAGTGTTACCAGGCTGGCTGGAGACCAGAACAGGCAACAAGGCCTAACTTCGCACTAGCACCCAGGCTAAGCACAGAGCCGCAGGTCACCCCTTACAGGGTCCAGACACCATTTACCGACACTCGGGATGGTGCACCCTGTTACTTGCCCTTGTCGGGGCGGCTCGTTCCGATTGAGCTCCAACCAACATTCGAATAATCGACCAGTACGGCTAAAAGTCAAGAGTCAACAGAGTCCAGAGAGAAAATCAAAAGCTCACCAGTCAAGCAAGTCCATGAAGCGGCAAGCGAATAAGAGTTCAGCAGTCAGCAGCGAGATAAGAGAATAAGAGACCGATGGACATTTGTTCACTATAGTTATAGTGCTGTGTTCCCTTATCTCCTGCTCAAATCTTAATGTTTGTCCTTTGTGTAATATTGGCGCTCAAAACTCCCAGCATGGGGCGATTCTTCTCTTTAACGGGTTTCGGTAGCACCTGAAACTGGCCAACTATCCGTTAATGTTTTCTCCATTGTTGACCCAGCCAGGATGTGTATGAATCGTCTCCCTGACTGGTTTTGGGGGCCCCCGAATACTTGCTTAATCACCCGTCGATGTCTCTCTCATTGTAGAGCCGTGGGGGTATTTGTGTATTGATGTGTCTGGATGGGCCTTCGATTGCCCAGTACAATGATCCTTACTTGTGCATGGAAAACGATTCCAGCACTCATATCTTTGCTATTGTTTCAAATGCAAACGGATTGCATCCTGTCTTTATCAGTGTTTGCCAAGTATGATCCAGTCTTATACTAAATGTATATTCAACGCCATTTTGTCTGCCCACTGTGTCTCTGGAAGCTTCTGCCACGATGCTCAGCGGCCATTTTACAGGCTTCTGTGTCCTTTATTATCAGGACAGCATTTCGTTTAATAAAACTGTTCAAACGAATCTGCTTCTCTTGTGTTATTTTGAATCGCGATAATTGCGAAACTTTACACCATGGAGGGAGTGCAGCGAAGATTTACCAGACTGATACCTGGGATGTCAGGAATGGCGTATGAAGAGAGGTTTATCAATTAGGCTTATATTCGCTAGAGTTTCAAAGAATGAGAGGGGATCTCATTGAAATTTATAAAATTCTAATAGGACTAGACAGACTAGATGCAGGAAGGATGTTCCCGATGGTGGGGGAGTCCAGAACCAGTGGTCACAGTCTAAGGATACGGATAATCCATTTAGGACTGAGATGAGGAGGAATTTCTTCACCCAGAGAATGGTGAACCTGTGGAATTCTCTACCACAGAAGGCAGTTGAGGCCAATTCATTAAATATATTCAAGAAGGAGATAGATATATTTCTTAAGCCTAAAGGGATCAAGGGATATGGGGAGAAAGCAGGGACAGGGTACTGAATTTCGATGATCAGCCATGATCTCATTAAATGGCGGAGCAGGCTCGAGGGGCCGAATGGCCTACTCCTGCTCCTATCTTCTATGCTTCTATGCTTATCTACCTGTCCTGCTGCCTTCAGGGATCTATTTACATGCACACCAAGGTCCCTCTGATCCTTTGTCCTTCCTAGGGTCCTACCATTCATTGTGTATTCCCTTGCCTTGTTAGTCCTCCGAAAATGCATCACCTCACATTTTTCAGGTTTAAATTCCATTTGCCACTGTTCTGCCCATCTGACCAACCCGTCTATATCGTCCTGTAGCCTGAGGCTTCCCTCCTCGCTATTTACCACTCCACCAATTTTCGTGTCATCTGCAAACTTACTGATCATACCTCCTACATTCATATCTAAATCATTAATGTACACTACAAACAGCAAAGGACCCAGCACCGATCCCTGTGGTACAGCAGTGGACACAGGCCTCCAATCACAAAAACAACCTTCAACCATTACCCTCTGCCTCCTGCCACTAAGCCACTTTTGGATCCAATGTGCCAAAATGCCCTGGATCCCATGGGGTCTTACCTTCTTGACCAGTCTCGCATGTGAGACTTTGTCAAAAGCCTTACTGAAGTCCATGTACACTACATCAACGGCACTACCCTCATCCACGCACCAAGTCACCCCCTCAAATAATTCAATCAAATTGGTTAGACATGATATCCCCCTGACAAAGCCATGCTGACTATCCTTGATTAATCCTTGCCTCTCCAAGTGGAGACTAATTCTGTCCCTCAGAAGTTTTTCCAATAGTTTCCCTACCACTGATGTTAGGCTCACTGGCCTGTAAATCCCTGGTTTATCCCTACTACCCTTCTTGAATAATGATACTACGTTAGCTGTCCTCCCGTCCTCCGGCACCTCCCCTGTGGCCAGAGAGGATCTGAAAATTTGTGTCAGAGCCCCTGCAATCTCCTCCCTTGCCTCACATAGCAGCCTGGGATACATCTCGTCTGGGCCTGGGGATTTATCCACTTTTAAGCCCGCTAAAACCGCTAGTACCTCCTCCCTCTCAATACTAATTTGTTCAAGTATATCACAACCCCCAACCTGATTTCTATGCCTACATCATCCTTCTCCATAGTGAACACAGATGCAAAATATTAATTTAAAACCTCACCTACATCTTCCGGCTCTACACACAGATTGCCACTTTGTTCCCTAATGGGCCCTACTCTTTCCCTGGTTATCCTCTTGCTCTTAATATACTTATAAAACACTTTGGGATTTTCCTTTATTTTGCCCGCCAGTGTTTTTTCTTTGCTCTCCTAATTTCTTTTTTCAGTACCCCCTGCACTTTCTATACTTCTCTAGGGCTTCCACTCTTTTTAATCCTTTGTATCTGCCAAAAGCCTCCCTTTTTTTCCTGATCCATTCTTGTATATCCCTTGACATCCAGGGTTCCCTGGGCTTGTTGGTCCCACCCTTGATCTTTACGGGAACATGTTGGCGTTGTACTCTCTCTATTTCCTTTCTGAAAGACTCCCACTGCTCTGATGTGGATTTTTCTACAAGTAGCTGATCCCAGTCCACTTTGGCCAGATCCTGCCTTATCATATTTAGAACCTTTATTTCCGGTCCATCTTTGTCCTTTTCCATGACTACTTTAAATCTCACCGAATTATGGTCACTGTCACCAAAATGCTCTCCTACTGGCACTTCTACCACTTGCCCGGCTACGTTCCCTAGAATTAGGTCCAGTACCGCCCCCTCTCTTGTCGGACTTTGTACATGCTGGCTCAAAAAGCTCTCCTGGATGCACTTTAAGAATTCCGCACCCTCTAAGCCTTTCACACACTGACTATCCCAGTTAATATTGGGGAAGTTGAAATTCCCTACTATTATTACCCTATTATTTCTACACTTCTCTGAGATTTGCCTACATATCTGTTCCTCTATCTCCCCCAGACTGTTTGGGGGCCTATAGTACACTCCCAGCAAAGTGCTTGCCCCCTTTTTGTTTTTAAGTTCTACCCATATGGCCTCATTAGAGGAACCTGCTAAGATATCATCCCTCCTTACAGCAGTAATTGACTCCTTGATTAATATTGCGACACCCCCTCCTCGTTTACACCCCCCTCTGTTTCGCCTGAACATTCTATACCCCGGAATATTGAGCTGCCAGTCCTGCCCCTCCCTCAACCATGTCTCTGTGATAGCAACAATATCATACACCCATGTGTTCATCAACACCTTCAATTCATCTGCCTTACTCGCAAGACTCCTTGCATTAAAATAAATGCCATCCAGCCTTGCCATACTCCCTTGTGCCATTACATATTTGCTCTGCCTTCCAGCCTGACTTGTTTTTTCCTCTATATTTGGCTGTGCATCACCCCCTACTATAGCTCCACTCCGTATCCCATCCCCCTGCCAAGTTAGTTTAAACCCCCCCCAACAGCACTAGCAAACCTCCCCGTAAGGATGTTGGTCCTGTTCCGGTTCAGGTGCAACCTGTCTGACTTGTACAGGTCCCACCTTCCCCAGAAGCAGACCCAGTGATCCAGGAAACTAAAGCCCTTCCTCCTGCACCAACTCTTTAGCCACGCATTCATCTGCTCTATCCTCCTATTCCTATACTCACTAGCACGTGGCACCGGGAGTAATCCAGAGATTACAACCTTTGAGGTCCTGCTTTTTAATCTGCTACCTAGCTCCCTAAATTCTTGTTGCAGGACCTCATCCCTCTTTCTACCCATGTCGTTGGTACCAATGTGAACCACGACCTCTGACTGTTCGCCCTCCCCCTTCAGAATGCCCTGCAGCTGTTCAGTGACATCCTTGACCCTGGCACCAGGGAGGCAACATACCATCCTGGAGTCACGTCTCCAAGTGTCCTTGTACTCGAATCACTGAAAGTTAACATGCAGGTACAGCAAGCAATTGGGAAAGCAAATGATACGTTGGCCTTTATTACAAGAGGATTTGAGTATAAGAGTAAAAACGTCTTACTGCAATTATATAGGGCCTTGGTGAGACTACAACTGGAGTATTGTGTACAGTTTTGCTCTCTTTACTTAAGGAAGGATATACTTGCCAGAGAGGGATTGCAACAAAGGTTCACCAGACTGATTCCTGGGATGGGGGGATTGTCCAATGAGAACAGATTGAGTAGACAAGGCCTATATTCTCTAGAGTTTAGAAGAATGAGAGGGGATCTCATTGAACCATACAAAATTCTTACAGGGCTTGACAGGGTAGATGCAGGGAGGATATTTCCCCTGGCTGGGGAATCTCGAACCAGGGGTCACAGTCTCAGAATAAGGGGTCGGCCATTTAGGACTGAGATGAGGAGAAATTTCTTCACTCAGAGGGTGGTGAATCTTTGGAATTCTCTACCCCAGAGGGCTGTGGAGGCTCAGTCGTTGAGTATATTCAAGACAGAGATCGATAGATTTTTGGATATAAAGGGAATCAAGGGAAATGAAGATAGTGCAGGAAAGTGGAGATGGGTAGAAGATCTGCCATGAATGGCCGACTCCTGCTTCTATTTCTTATGTTCTTATGAGTAAAAACCATTCCTTCCTCCCAATTTGGTAAGGTGGGAAGCAACAGAAGGCACATCTATAGTGCCAGCTGTGGCTCAGTGGATAGCACTCTCATCCATCTACTGAGTCGAGAAGGTTGTGGGTTCAAATCCCAATCTAGAAACTTTAAGCACAAAAAATCTAGGCTGAGGCAGTACTGCACTGTCAGCGATGCCATCTTTTAGATGAGACGTTAAACCGATGCCCCGTCTGCTCTCTCAGCTGGATGTAAGAGATCCCGTGGCACTATTTTGAAGAAGAGCAGGGGAGTTATCCCTGGTGTCCTGACCAATATTTATCCATCAATCAACATCACCAAAAAAAAAACAGATTACCTGGTTATTATCACATTGCTGTTTGAGGAAGCTTGCTGTGCGCAAATTTCTACATTATAACATTAACTACTGCAAAAGTACTCCATTGGCTGTAAAGCACTTTGGGACATCCTGAGGTCGTGAAAAGCATGACACAAATGCAAGTCTTTCTTTTTTGTTTAACTGATGCCCAAAAATGTATTTTCCTAGCTAGGCCCGGATGCAAGAATAATTGACGTTGGGCACAGATTATGTTGGAACAGGACATCTTGCGGCATTAGTCAAACTTTTTCCCTCAACCTTCAGCTCGAATTTTCTTTTACTGGAAGTTGCTGGAAGTGCGATCTGAGAACAGCATGGCCAGGCCAACGGGGCATCTCGGACATCTTCCCCCCCCAAGAAAGGTCTTCTTTTTCCACTGATAACAGACTGCTGGCTCATCTCCCTCATCGGTGCTCTCAGTCTGTCTGACATCCACTTTCTCCTCAACTGATCCCTACTCTGATGGGCTGCAGACCAGCTTGAAGCTATCCAGTCTAACTAGAGCACAAGTTCCTGAATCAATGCCACACTGCTCTGCTCCATTTCCCTCCCCCCCCACACCCCCATCCGGATGTGATGGCGCTCCAATCACTCCGAGGGTGCTGCTATTCTTGACGTTTATTTACTCTTCGCTCTCCTGCTCTGCAGATTGCTGCACCTGAAGACTGCTGCTACCTATCGTTCTGGAGCCTGAGGTGGGAGAGAAGGGGCTCTGTCGTAAATTTCTGCATGACCACTCTCACTGATAGAATCAGAATATCATAGAAATTTACGGCACAGAAGGAGGCCATTCGACCCATCGTGCCTGTGCAGGCCGAAAAAAGAGCTATTCAGCCTAATCCCACTTTCCAGCTCCTGGCCTTGTAGGTTACGGCACTTCAAGTGCATATCCAAGTACTTTTAAAATGTGATGAAGGTTTCTGCCTCTATCACCCTTTCAGGCAGCGAGTTCCAGATCCCCACCACCCTCTGGGTGAAAGAAGTTCTCCTCAACTCTCCTTTAATCCTTCTACCAATTACTTTAAATCTATGCCCCCTGGATATTGACCTCTCTGCAAAGGGAAATAGGTCCTTCCTCTCCACTCTATCTAGGCCCCTCATAATTTTATACACCTCAATTAAGTTTCCCCTCAGCCTCCTCTGATCCAAAGAAAACAACGCCAGCCTATCCAATCTTTCCTCATAGCTAAAATTCCACAGCCCAGGCAACACCCTCGTAAATCTCCTCTGCTCCCTCTCTCGTGCAATCACATCTTTCCTGTCGCACTGTAGCCTCTCTACCATGTCTTCTTCTTCTTCTTAGGCAGTCCCTCGGAACTGAGGATGACTTGCTTCCACATTAAAAATGAGTTCGCAGGTGACTGATGAGTCCAATGTGGGACCGACAGTCTCTGTCACAGGTGGGGCAGTCGGTGGTTGAAGGGGCGGGTGGGTGAGGTTCTTGGGTTGACGTGCGCTCCTTGCGCTGCCTGCGCTTGGCTTCCGCTTGGCCTCCGCCGAAGAGACTCGAGGTGTTCGGCACCTTCCCGGATGCTTCTCCTCCACTTTGTGCGGTCTTGGGCCAGGGATTCCCAGGTGTCGGTGGGGATGTTACACTTTTTCAAGGAGGCTTTGAGGGTGTCCTTGAAGCGTTTCCTCTGCCCACCTGGGGCTCTCTTGCCGTGCCGGAGCTCCGAGTAGAGCGCTTGTTTCGGGAGTCTCGTATCGGGCATGCAGACAATGTGACCCGTCCATCGGAGCTGATCGAGCGTGGTCAAAGCTTCGATGCTGGGGATGTTGGCCTGAGCGAGAACACTGACGTTGGTGCGCCTATCCTGCCAATGGATTTGCAGGATCTTGCGGAGGCAGCGTTGGTGGTACATCTCCAGTGCTTTGAGGTGCCTGCTGTACATGGTCCATATCTCTGAGGCATACAGCAGGGCGGGTATCACTGCTGCTCTGTAGACCATGAGCTTGGTGCTGGATTTGAGGTCCTGGTCTTCAAACACTCTCTTCCTCAGGCGACCGAAGGCTGCACTGGCACACTGAAGGCGGTGTTGGACTTCGTCGTCGACGTCTGCCCTTGTTGACAGTAGGCTCCCGAGGTATGGAAAGACCATGTCACACTTCATCTTGCAATCCCCTCTGTGAAAAGAAAAGCTCAGCCAGCTGACGTAAGTGAACGTGAGTATCAGATTCAGACACACACACACACATGGCTTTTCAGTACGGACTCCTACTGAAAACCAGGCCCTCCTCAGTGACAAATTCCGAGCCAACACTTTTCTCTTTCCTGATCGACCTAAAATCAATGCAAAATGGTTCAGCCCAGATCATCGCCTATTGTGATTGGATCAGGGGTGTGAGCCTTGGCTCAGTGGGTAGCACTCCCGTCTCTGAGTCAAGAGGATTCTGGGTTCAACGTCCCACTCCATAGACTTGTGCAGAGAATCTAGGCTGACACTTCAGTGCATTACTGAGGGAGTGCTGCACTGTCGGAGGTGCAGCCTTTCAGATGTGACGTTAAGCCGAGGCCCCGTCTGCCCTCTCAGGTGGATTTAAAAGATCCCAGGGCACTATTTCAAAGACGAGCAGGGGGGTTATCCCCGGTGTGCTGGCCAATATTTATCCCTCAATCACCAGCACTAAGAAACAGATGATCTGGTCATTATCACATTGCTGTTTATTGGAGCTTGCTGTGTGCAAATTGGCTGCTGCGTTCCCTACATTACAACAGTGACTTCAAAGTTGGCTGTAACACGCTTTGGGACATCCTGAGGTTGTGAAATTCGCTATATAAATATGACCCTTTCTTTCCTTTGTCTTCAAACATGATTGCCTGGGCAAGGTACCAGACGATGTACAATAGCAAAATACTGCGGATGCTGGAAATCCGAGATAACAAACAGAAAACGCTGGAAAAACCCAGGCAGCATCCGTGGAGAGAGAAACAGAGTTAACGTTTCAGGTCGAAGACCTTTCGTCAGAACTGGAAAAAAGCAGGAAATGGAACAGATTTTTAAGCAGGTTTAGGGGCGGGGAAATGGGGGAGGGGATGAAAGAACAAACGGGAAGGTCAGTGATTGGATGGAAAGCAGGAGAGATTGAGAGACATTGAGAGACATTAAGAGATATTCAAGACAAGAGGCGATGGTAATGTGACAGGTTAAGGAACAAAGGATGGCTCTAGATGAAGTGTGAATTGTGCTGGCAGAATGAAGGACAGCTGCCATGTGGGAGGGGAGAAAAAAAGGCCAAACAAAAAGTGTGGATAAAAAACTATATATATATGTGTGATAGGGGCTGAGGTTATGATGTACGATGCCCATAGAACAGACAATAGAGTAAATAAGGAGAAACTCTTTCCAGTGGCAGAAGGGTCGGTAACCAGAGGACACAGATTTAAGGTGATTGGCAAAAGAACCAGCGGCGACATGAGGAAACATTTTTTTCTACATTGAATTGTTGTGATCTGGAATTCACTGCCTGAAAGGGCGGTGGAAGCAGATTCAATAGTACCTTTCAAAAGGGAATTGGATAAATACTTGAAGGGAAAAATTTGCAGGCACATGGGGGAAAGAGCAGGGGTAGCGGGACTAATTGGTGAGCTCTTTCAAAGAGTCGGCACAGGCACGATGGGCCGAATGGCCTCCTTCCGTGCTGTAACACCCTCTGACTCTATGCAAAGAGATTACTTGGACAAACAACCTGAATTATGAGCCTAAAAACATCACTTTATTGTCAATTCCCAGTTACTGAGACTGCACACTAAACAGTCACGGTGCAATGACCATTATTATTGCTGATGCCCTCTTAGCAACAAAGGACATGAAAAGGCGCTTGAAGTTTCGAAGTGATTACATTTTGTTGATTAATTTGAGACCGGCAATTTTTTGAGAGCAATCAGAGTTTATAAATCAAAATCTGCAGCACCAAGAGAACATAATTAGAACGCTCGCCCTCAGCAGGTAACACATTTGTGTTGCTGCATTGCATTCCGTGCGAGTCCAGCAGTCTATCACCGCTCAGTGTTTTTTTTCTGCTGATGGCTAACCACATAAAGGTGTTCACATCTTCCTCCAAATGGGTAATGTGATGAAAGCTCTATAAAACCGCAATAGCTGTCGTGGCGAGATGTGACTTTCATTCTGGAGCAGTTTTATTGCAAAGGGACTCATCCAGGAATTGTTTGACTGAGGATAATGACTTATCCTTTGGGCATCAGTGGCAATTCCGCTGCCTACAGAATCAACGGGCCCGATTTTCCGATTGGAGGCTTCCTACGGGAGGATGCCTCCGATCGGAAAAAAAAATCTAGGCACTTACCCGCTGGCTCCGTAGATCCCGAGACTTGTGATCCTGGACCTCTCCACTATGAAATGCGCAGAGGCCCAGGTATCCCAGGGGCGCAGGCAGTTCGCAAGCATCCCTGGGATCACGTGGGCCATGGGGAACCAATCAAAGAAGGGAATCCTCCTTCACACTTTTGACAGGTCTCTACGCACCAATCTGTCAAAAGTATGAATGGGGTCACTTAAAAAACAGTTAAACATTAAAAATTTGTTTTTAAATCACGTATTTAAAATTAGTTAAAATTACATTTAATTAATATTTTAAACAAAAATTAAATTTTTTGAAAAAAATAATAAAAGCTTTCTACGGGGCTAAAAATAAACTTACCTTTTTTAAAAGGTATTTTTAAATTATAAATGAGTGAAAAAAAAATTTTTAAATTTTTTTTTAAACTCTTAGGGGGAAAAATTCAGTTGGTTGCGCCTCCCGTTAGCGCCTTAAGAGGGCGCTAATGGGGCGCAAAGCAGCTAGCGCCCGGGCGCGGCGAAGTTTGCGCCGCTCGCGAAATTAACTAGACATTTTGCGGCGGCGCTAAACACTACCGCCACGATCTCCTGCGCCGGCAGATCATGACGTCACTCGAGTGTGCAACGCCCCGGTATCGCCCCGGAGCAGATATTGAGTGGCGCCCCCTGCCTTACCGCCTGACGCTAGCAACGACAGGTTGAGGGGAGCGTTCTGCAGTCATGAAGGGAAAGGGGGAGCGCTATTTAAAGGTGACCGCTTCCTGCCTTTTATTGTTGGTGCCATTTTTGAACTACGCATTCTGAGAGAGAGAGAGAGAGACTTCTGGAGAGATTCAACGTTGTGTGAAGGAGTTTTGGGTACTGAGCAGCACTTTGCAGGTTCATTTTGATTTTCCATTCCTTGTATTGATTTAGCAGAGACTGTGGGTGCTGCACTCTGAGCTCTTTGCCTGGTACTCTCAATTGTTCTTTCCAGCACATTTGATGTGCAAGTCTCTCCAGGCCGAGATTCAAGGCTGCAATGAGTAGGATGTGGATGGAAAGCAAGATTAACCATCCCCTTTAAGAACTGGCCCGTGCCATTGTGTGTGTGTTCCATTGCTGACTGACATTACATGAGCTTCGCCAGCGCTCTGAGTTAGCGCCTCACTCCTCGGCCTTTGCGCCTTAAGACAGGTGTGCAGCGCCTGATTTAGCGCTCCACTCACCTCCCGGGGCGTTAAAAGTGAAGTTTCCAGTCAGTGGCGATAATTAGTGCCAGGTGCTAATTTTTGCGCCCGGACGATATTTGCGCCCCAAACGGGGCGCGACTGAATTTTTCCCCCTTAGGCTGGTAAAAGCAGGCCTGCTTTTACCAGGCGTAAGATTTTTAAAGGTTTTCAGCGGGGAGGTTGTGCAGAAAGCGGAACTCTCTGCCCGCAGAGGCCCTTCTCCTGGGCAGGCGGAGGATCTGTCAAGAGGATTCTTCACAGATCGCAAGTTTTAGTGCATGCGCTTCGCCTGCCTGAAACCGGCACTTGCACGGCCCCTATGGGCGCGTACACACCTCGTGCACACCCATGGGGGTCGGAATATCCGGCCCAAAGTTTTCTATGCGAAAATCAGCAGGGATAACTTACAGACCGGAAACTAATATATAACGGCTGGCAGCGCGGCACGGTGTTCGGCATTCATGTGAGATGATGTTGACTAATCCTATCCATAGTCATTATGGCCTTAGAATAAAGAGAACATCTTATTGAAGGACACAACATCATAATTGTTGATAACCAACCAACCAAATTAGTTAGTGCCTTTACTGAATATCTAAGCTTAAGTCCAATTTGGTAAGGCTGAGTTCACATGGATTGAAGTTCTCACGGCTCCATGGTTCCAGGGATTACAGTTAAGTGGATAGACTGGAAATCAGCTAACGTAGTACCATTGTTCAAGAAGGGTAGTAGGGATAAACCAGGGAATTACAGGCCAGTGAGCCTAACATCAGTGGTAGGGAAATTATTGGAAAAAATTCTGAGGGAGAGAATTAGTCTCCACTTGGAGAGGCAGGGATTAATCAGGGATCGTCAGCATGGCTTTGTCAGGGGGAGATCATGTCTGATCAATTTGATTGAATTTTTCGAGGGGGTGACTAGGTGTGTGGATGAGGGAAGTGCAGTTGATGTTGTCTACATGGACTTCAGTAAGGCTTTTGACAAAGTCCCGCATGGGAGATTGGTCAAGAAGGTAAGAGCCCATGGGATCCAGGGCAATTTGGCACATTGGATCCAAAATTGGCTTAGTGGCAGGAGGCAGAGGGTGATGGTCGAAGGTTGTTTTTTGTGACTGGAAGCCTGTGTCCTGTGGTGTACCGCAGGGATCGGTGCTGCGTCCTTTGCTGTTTGTAGTGTACATTAATGATTTAGATATGAATGTAGGAGGTATGATCAGTAAATTCGCAGAGGACACGAAAATTGGTGGAGTGGTAAATAGCGAGGAGGGAAGCCTCAGGCTACAGGACGATATAGACGGGATGGTTAGATGGGCAGAACAGTGGCAAATGGAAATTAACCCTGAAAAATGTGAGGTGATGTATTTTGGGAGGACTAACAAGGCAAGGGAATACACAATGAATGGTAGGACCCTAGGAAGGACAGAGGATCAGAGGGACCTTGGTGTGCATGTACATAGATCCCTGAAGGCAGCAGGACAGGTAGATAAGGTGGTTAAAAAGTCATATGGAATACTTGCCTTCATTAGCCGAGGCATAGAATAAAAGTTTTAAAATTTTTTTAAAGTTAATCGTTTTACATACAGACGGTAGCTTTTGACACGTTCGACCCCATGCGATTCCACCTCATTGTCTCAGTTGTATCTTGCTATGTCTTTGATGTGGTACATTCCTGGCTGACCTGATTAACTTTATCACACCTCGGCAGATAAACAGTCAGGATGATTGAATTCAGTTGTCTGCAATTGTAAGTTACACATGCTTTGTTCTCTATCTATATATGCTTTGACGATTCTGTATCTCCTCACTTCACCCGACGAAGGAGTTTTAACTCCGAAAGCTTGTGATTTAAAATAAAACTGTTGGACTATAACCTGGTGTTGTGCGACCTCTCAATAGAATAAAAGAGCAGGGAGGTTATGATGGAGCTGTACAATACGCTAGTTAGGCCACAGCTGGAATACTGTGTGCAGTTCTGGTCGCCACATTATAGGAGGGATGTGATTGCATTGGAGAGGGTGCAGAGGAGATTCACCAGGATGTTACCTGGACTGGAGCACTTCAGCTATGAAGAGAGACTGGACAGACTGGGGTTGTTTTCCTTAGAGCAGAGAAGGCTGAGGGGGGACCTGATTGAGGTGTACAAAATTATGAGGGGCATAGATAGGGTAGATAGAAAGGAACTTTTCCCCTTAGTAGAGGGGTCAATAACCAGGGGGCATAGTTTCAAGGTAAGGGGCAGGAGGTTAAGAGGGGATTTGAGGAAAAACTTTTTCACCCAGAGGGTGGTTGGAATCTGGAACTCACTGCCTGAAAGGGTGGTAGAGGCAGGAACCCTCACAACATTCAAGAAGCATTTAGATGAGCACTTGAAATGCCATAGCATACAAGGCTACGGACCAAGTGCTGGAAAATGGGATTAGAATAGACAGGGCTTGATGGCCGGCGTGGACACGATGGGCCGAAGGGCCTCTTTCTGTGCTGGATAACTCTATGACTGGAGAAGCTGGGGTTCGTTCTCCTTAGAGCAGAGAAGGCTAAGAGGAGATTTGATAGAGGTGTTTAACATCATGAGGGGTCTAGATGGAGTAAATAAAGAGAAACTATTTCCAGTGGCTGAAGGGTCGATCACCAGATGACACAGATTTAAGGTGATTGGCAAAAGAACCAGAGGCGACACGAGGAAAAACTTTTTTATGCAACGAGTGGTTGGGATTTGGAATGCGCTGCCTGAGAGGGTGGTGGATACAGATCCAATTGTAGCCTTCAAAAGGGAATTGGCTAAATACTTGAAGGAGAAAAAAATTGCAGGGATATGGGGAAAGAGCCGAGGAGTGGGACTAACTGGATTTGGAAGTGCCAATGGGCTGAATGGCTTCCTTCTGTGCTGTACTATTCTATGATGCTATGATTCTTTTCATGCTCATCCAGGTGAGAGATGTTAACACTGAGAATGGGATACTCACCATTTCTTTTGGCATTCAGCGCCAAGTGTTCAGGTATACCTTGGTAAAGCACACTCGGCTCTTGCCCAGTATTATCCCTCAGCCAAACCTAGGAAGAGCATTTCCCTTTTCCCCATCTCCTGTGTGACACAATTTCACTTCTCACACCAGCCATTCTGTGGCCTCGCTGAGCGAGATTGCCAACTGGATTCGGCAAACGTGAACTCGGAGCATTCTTGTGCTTTAAGCTGATGCCTTGGAACTCAATTTAAAACTATCTAAACCACAGATGCATTTCTTAAATAAAATGGGCCGGATATTCCGATCCCTATGGGTGGTACGCGCTGTGTACACACCCGTAGGGACATCGGAAATGCCAGTTTCAGGCATGCACAGCGCATGCACTGAAAACCGGCATTTCCGATCTGTCAAGAATGCTCTTGACAGATCCTCGGCTGCCCTGGAGAAGGGCCTCTGCGGGGGGAGAGTTCCGCTTTCTGGAGACCCTCCGCCCGCAGAAAACCCTTAGAAATCTTACACCTGGTAAAAGCAGCGTAAGGCCTGCTTTTACCAGGATAAGAGCTGAAAAAAAGTTAAACATTTTTTTCCCCACTCATTTATCATTTAAAAATACTTTAAAAAAAGGTAAGTTTATTTTTAGCCCCGTGAAAAACATTAATTATTTTTTGGAAAAAATTAAATATTTGTTTAAAATATTTAATTTATTGTAATTTCAACTAATTTTAAAAATGTGATGTTTTTTTTAAATGTATTTAATGTTTTAAAGTGTTTTTGGGGTGATCTCCATTCATATATTTGGCAGGTCTATCTGTCAAGTGTATGAAGGGAGATTCCCTTCTTTGATTGGCTCCCGCATGTGGGAAGCCTCCGATCGGAAAATACGGCCCATTGTCGGGAGTTGGATGAAATAAAGGAAGTCTTTCATTTATATAGCAACTTTCACAATCGCAGGATGTCCCAAAGCACTTTACAACCAATTAAATACTTTTGAAATGTGGTCACTGTTGTAATGTAGGAAACACGGCTGCCAATTTGTCGCAACAAGCTCCCGCTAACAGCAATGTGATAATGACCAGGTTATCTGCTTTTTAGTGATGTTGGTTGAGGGATAAATATTGGCCAGGACACAAGGGATAACTCCCTTGCTCTTCTATCAAATAATGCCACAGAATCTTTTATGTCCACCAGACAGGGCCTTGCTTTAACATCTCATCTGAAAGACAGCACCATCCAACAGTGCAGCACTGGAGTGTCAGTCTAGATTATGCAATCAAATCTCTGGAGTGGGACTTGAACCCACGACCTCCTGCTACAGAGGCAGGAACACTATCACTGAGCCGTGGCTGACACTTGCGGTACAGCACATTGGCGAACCAATGTAATCTGCAATAGAGTCGTTGTAGGCCGTTACACAGGTAGCACTTGATGATGGATGGGCCGTGAAGTCAGTATTCTGAGGTGAGATACGCCGTTCCCTCAGAGAGGAAGGGGGAATCAGAAAGCAACTTACTACTGATCGTCCTTGCCCTTCTTTTGTTGCTTGCTTCAAATGCGCTGGGGGGAGAAATCTAAAAGAGAGGGTTCAAAATAAAAATTGGGTCAATAAACAAAATGCCCCATTGCACTGATACGGTTGGTGCCTAACATTTATTCCTTGTGTTATCCGGTGCTACAACAGTGAGAAATTATTGTTTCACATTGTCTAGTGGAGGTATTCAATTCCTAGTAGTCCACTGAAGTGTAAGGCAGGGCTTATACTGCACCCTTTACATACAACCTCCTGCAGCAGTTCCCATCCCTTAGGGCCTTTGGCAATCTCCTGGTACTTTTTGCATTGATGTGCACCCTAAACCACTTCTCTCTGATCTGAAAGTGCCAGTAGAACTGTATTCTACAATCCCTGATTGTCCATCGGGATGTTCAGTCCCTGGCAGTTGGACAAAGATATTTAAATCCTTGTGGTCTGGTGGAGGGATAACTAGTTTCTGATGATTTTTGCAGTTAGTATTTTTTCAGGCGCCCTGTCAGCTTTGGTGGTCTAGCTGGTCGAGCAAAGTGCTCATGTGGAGGATGAACACCAACCTAAACCAGTTGGGCCAAAAGGCTTGTTTCCATTTTGTAATTTCTATGTAATGGCAGGAAGGCATTTGATTTACTTTCTCTGACAATCTTAGGTCATTGACTTCTGCGACTTGGAGCAGACTTCAGCAATTTCTAGTGTGAAGGTCTTTATATCTGAAGCTTCATAATTTGCCAATTTATGGAGGACTTTCACACTTGTGACAGAATTTCCATGCCTCACCGCAATAAGTGCTTCGCAAATGTCAAGATGTATAATATTTATGGTATTTCCTTCCTCTATTAACTTGTTCATATCATTAAAAAGGATAAATTTGTCAAACATGATATCGCCTCTTGTGAACCTGCGTTGACTTTTATTATGTTTCATCTCAAAATACGATCCTGCAATGTTTCTCAATGACATTTCTTTGTCTTTCTGGAATTGCATTGTCTTTTTTCAGTCTTAACATACTTACTTCACTTTCCAGAGAACTACATGAGTTATCCCAATACCTTAGTGGGTATACCTACAGTCTACATACAGTCTATGATGTCAGAGGTGACTCAGTGGTAGCACTCGCACCTCTTGAATCAGAAGGCTGTGGGATCAAGTCCCCCCGCCAGAGACTTGCAGTACAACATCTAGGCTGACACTCCCAGTGCAGTGCTGAGGGAGTGCTGGACTGTGCAGAGGTGCCCTCTTTCAGATGAGACATTAAACCGAGGCCCTGTCTGCCCTCTCAGGTGAATGTAAAAGATCCCGCGGAGCTACTTCAAAGAAGAGCAGGGGATTTCTCCCCAGTGTTCTGGCTAATATTTATCCCTCAACCAATATCGCTACAACAGATGATCTGGTCAGTATCGCATTGCTGTTAGTGGGAGCTTGCTGTGCACAAATTGGCTGCCACGTTTCCTACATTACAACAGTGACTACAGTTCAAAAGTACTGTATTGGCTGTAAACCACTTTGGGATCGTCCTGAGGTCGTGAAAGGCGCTATATAAAGGTACATTTTTTCTTTTTACTAAGCCACAGAGGCCTGCTTTGATCCACGGTCTGGACTAAGTAAGTTGATTTCAGTCAGGGCCACGTTAGCAATACAACGATTGGCCTTCGCATCCCAGCGACAGACAGAAGAGAAATGAGTCCAGGCTCTTGCTCTTGATCTCCAGGTCCTGCTGCCAAGTAACCTCTGCTGGAACATGTGGATGAGTTAACATTGTGTTATCAAAGGACTGGGATTGGTTGAATTCCACTTGTTTGGCTTTCAGCTGAAGAGCAGCCAGTTGGGGAATGTGCCAGAGAGTAACTTGTCTGTGTACAAAGAGTCAGAATAATAAGGGGGAAACTGCAATGGAAACAAACCTACGCAGACTAGGTAGAACCATTCTCTGTTGCTACTTTTAGTCATGATGCGGAGATGCCGGTGTTGGACTGGGGTGGACAAAAGTGAGAAGTCGCACAACACCAGGTTATAGTCCAACAGTTTTATTTGAAATCACAAGCTTTCGGAGCTGCTGCTCCTTCGTCAGGTGAAGTGAAGGAATACGAATCGGCAAAGCATATATAGACAGAGAACAATGCCTGTGCAGCGTACAATGTCAGACGACTACAGTTAATCTTTCTGGTTTTTTATATAGCGCCTTTCACGACCTCAGGACGATCCCAAAGTGCTTTACAGCCAATACAGTACTTTCTGGTTTTAGTAAACTGAAAGTACTGTATTGGTAAACTTTAGTAAACAGCTACATTTAGTAAACTAGTCCTGATTGCTCATATTAAGGAGTACCTTGGCTAACATTCTTTTTGTATATTCTGAAGTCTCCTCAGATATCTCCGCTCCAGACAATTCTCCTTCAATCTTTGATTATGAATAAGTGGAACTCTTTTTGGAAGGTCTTTTTAACTTTATACATTCTGTTAAATCTGCTTTAGCAGAAGCGACGTCCTTAGAGATGGCATGTGGAAGATGAATGAAGGATTTAAAACAACTGCGTACTTCAGTGAAGTGCACACTTAACAGCATTAGACTGTACAAAGACATGATAGAGATGAAACTCACAGCAGAGTGACTGCGTGAAAGCGGTTCCGCTAAGTGGAGCCTCATTGTCTGCCTCAACCTCCTTTACTAATCAGGTTGAGGAACTAAAAAATCAATAATTTTTAGTATGTCACGCTGTGTTTAAAAACGAACCTGTCCAAGGGACAGTTTATATCCTCGTTTGTTCCATTTTTATTCTTCACCCTTCGAGTTGTTATGATCTGGAACGCACTGCCTGAAAGGGCGGTGCAAGCAGACTCAGTCGGAACTTTCAAAAGGGAATTGGATAAATACTTGAAAAGGAAAAATTTGCAGGGTCACGGGGAAAGACTAGGGGGAGTGGGACTAATTGAATAGCCCTTTCATAGAGCCGGCACTGGGAATGACAGGCCGATTGGCCTCCTTCTCTTCTGTCTGACGCTGTCGTGTCAGCTGTGGCTCAGTGGGTAACACACTTGCTCCTGAGTCAGATAGGCTGTGGGTTCAAGTCCCACTCCAGGGACTTGAGCACATAATCCAGGCTGACTCTCCAGTGCAGTGCTGAGGGAGCGCTGCACTGTCGGAGGTGCCGTCTTTCGGATGAGATGTTAAACTGGGGCCCCGTCTGCTCTCTCAGGTGGGCGTAAAAGATCCCATCACACTATTTCGAAGAAGAGCAGGGGAGATCTCCCCGGTGTCCTGGCCAATATCTACCCCTCAACCAGCATAACAAAAACAGATTATCTGGGCATTTTCACATTGCTCTTTGTGGGAGCTTGCTGTGTGCAACTTGGCTGCCATGTTTCCCACATTACAACAGTGACTCTACTTCATTGGCTGTAAAGCACTTTAAGATGTCTGGTGGTTGTGAAAGGCGCTATAGAAATGTAAGTCTTTCTTTTATGATTCCATGATCTAGATCAATGGGGATATGGTGAAACATTTGCCCGGAATTCCTTCCAAGCTGATCCCGCTGTAACTTTGGCGGAAGTGCAGTGGAAATCCCATTTATGTGTTGTTACGGCCGCACTTCCGGTGAAGTTAGGGCAGGGGGAGCGGGAGCAGCTCCAAGGAAATTCTCCGGCCATTATTTCAACATCGTCGCTGGCCTTCAGATTAAGTGTTTAGCTCTGCCGGTCGGTGCGTGAGATTTTACTGGTGAACAAATTGCTCCGGTGAATATTTCTGATGAAACTGTAGATGTCTCCATTCATTATGAAGGCACAGGCATGATGGGCTGAGTGGTCTCCTTCTGCGGTTTCTGATTCTATGATTCACTCTAAGAGATCTTGCACAGCACACCACTGCCTGACAGGGAGTGCGTGGAGGCATTTTGTCAGTGCCCATTCCAGAATTAAACTGGGCGGTGACCAGTGCTAAGAGCAGCCTGAGCTCACCAGCATATCAATTTTCTTTTCCTGTGGTTAGTGCCCGCTTCTGCTTTGGCAACTGGTAGCGATGATCCAGCCAAGATCACGAGCTCCATAAGGGGTTGAGGTTTATAAACATCACAGTAATTGGCAGATGTCTGAAGCCTGGACAAATCCTGGGTGTTAAGTCCTTAATTACAATCTGTACACCCAAGCCTACACTGGTGCCAATGGCATAACATGATTAAAGCAGTAAGTTGTCATACAGGCCTTAGAGAGTGGCCAAGTTGCATCTACGTACAAAAGCAAAACACTGCGGATGCTGGAAATCTGAAATATAAACAGAAAATACTGGAAACGCTCAGCAGCTCAGGCAACGTCTGCAGAGAGAGAAACAGTTAACGTTTCAGGTCTGTGACCTTTCAACTGATTGGGTTCTAATGAAAGGTCACCGAACTGAACGGCTAAAAATTTGGGGGCTTAATTGCCACCCGTTACGAGCAAAAAAATGGCAAAAGAGCTGGTGGCAGGTCCCGCGGCGTCCTTCATTTTCAACGTTGCCATGGCGCTGCCGGTAAGTATTAGCCCCCTGCAAATAAAAATGGCGGAGCGGTGACGTCAGTCGGCGCGCAATGTCAACTTTACGTCACCGCAGCCAACTTCGACCGTAGTGTTGAGCTCAGCGCTGGGTCACAACCACGCAAGGGAAACCCAGCTTTCAAGCAGACTCACAGAGGCGCTGTCAGCACCTCGTAAAGGGGCATCTTTCAGGTCATTTTTTTTTTGATTTTATTGAAGTAGTGGCTTGCTGCAATAGATGTTAAAAGTTTTTTTCATGTGTAGGCAGTGCTGCTGGATGCTTGCAAGGCCTTGGATGGTAAAGAAAGGCCTCTGAGAAGACAGAAAATGCTGCAAATACTCAACAGGTCGGGCAACCCCTGTGGCGAGATAAACAGAGTTCATGTCTAAAATCAAGATGCTGCCTGACCTGCTGCGTTTTACACTGTCATTTCAGATTTACAGCATCCGCTCGCAGAGGGAAGAGGAAGACATAGAAGAGGAAGACAAAGAAGAGGAAGAAGCAGAAGAGGAGGAAGCAGAAGAGGAGGAAGCAGATGGAAGGCTGCATCCCAGACAGCCCCTTTCTGGCCGGGATATCCGGGATCAAATTATCCTCCTGTAGTCCCAGTGACCACAACTACAATTCCCCTTTCAAAATTAGTCCCACACCTTACCTTCCCTCTGTTCCTGACCATCACAGCGTCCTCTTGGCCACGATGCTGAAATATAAGCCACCACAAAGCAAACTTTCCAATCCAACTTTATACATTTATCCATCCAAAATGACATCAAAAAATCAACTCATCACCCGTATGCATTCTCTTAGTGACTGTCTTGTGTGTGCCTTTGCTTATCCTATTGATGTCATGCAGTGCTACCCCAGTAGCTGCAGCATGGTTGGTGGAAGGCTGCCAACTTTCAGTGGGGGCACTGCGGATGGCCTTGCTTGTCGACCATGAGGAGCTGGTGGCTGGGAGTGTCAAATCAATCTTCTTCTTTTTCTTCCTCCTCTTCTTCTTCTTTACTCTCCTCTCCCTCTTCTTGGTCACCCACTGGTTGGTCAGGCTGAAAATCTTGGGTGTGTGAAAGGCACAAGAGTGAAATAGTGGTGAGGGGAGGGAGGGAAAGCAAGAGGTGCATGCCAGAAGGAGGATAACATATGAGGATACCAGCATCTGATATCCTTTCAGCCCCGCCACTGGCCAAGGGCTCAGCCATGCCCCTGCCAAGAAGGGCCTGCACCGCCTCCTCCAAGGGGGTGAGGTGAGGCTAGGAATGGGAGACTTGCCTCGTGATTGGTGCAGATTGTTGGTAGGTGAGTGATTGTGGGAGAGGAGTCGTGCATTGAGCAGTGCGTGAGGCTAGTGGTGCAGTTGGTAGGAGACGGTTTTTGAAGATGCATTCGCTGATCTTGACCGGTGGTCTGAGGTCGTGAAGATTCTTTGGGCACTGGAGCCAGGTGGTGGGGGCAACACTGGTGGCAGTGACAGCCTCGGTGATCTGGTCCCACAACGTTCTTTCTGGAGGGCCTCCAGGCCCCTGTGGGTAGAGGACCTCTCTTGCAGTGTTGACCCCCTGCAAAAAGCTGGAGTGCTGGGTGCCCCATCCCTGGCTTGTGTTAGTGCTGAAGCACTTTTTTTGAGGTTAGGAAAGGGAATTCAGCTTTAAGCGCTGAAGAATCCTATTTGGGACTTCATTTTAATGGTAATTTTTTTTTTTCAAAAGGCAGTAAGGGCTGAAAGCTGCATTTTTTCACTGCATTTTAATTATTATTAGTTCGGAATTCATTGCCCCTTTAATTCGTAGCCCCTTTAATTGCCCACAATACCTTGCGAACTCCACGGCCTCACTCCCGCAGGCTGTAAGAAGCTGCAAAGCCAACTGTGGACAGGAACTTCGGGTCCATTAACACCACCGGGAGGGCGTTGCACGGTATGTTAGCGCTGAGCTCCACTGTGGCAATGTTGACCCCTGTAACCATTAACTCGAGTTGCCGGTGACACCGTCAATTCTCGTGGCATACACAAATTTTTCCCATTCGCTCTGTTTCTCTCTCTCTCTCTCTCTCCACAGACGCTGCCTGACCTGCTGAGTATTTCCAGCATTTTCTGTTTTTAATTTACATTTTACATACTCTTTTGTCTTTTCACTGTCTGCCTCTTCTTTTTGTCTCTCCCTTCTCCTCTCGCTTTCCCATTTTCTCTTCACAGCCTTCCTTTTTTTTAAATTTATTCGTTCACGCATCACTGGCAAGGCCAGCATTTATTGCCCATCCCTAATTGCCCTGAAGGTGGTGGTGAGCCACCTTATATAACTGAGTGTCTTGCTCGGCCATTTCAGAGGGCAGTTAAGAGTCAACCACATTGCTGTGAGTCTGGAGTCACATATAGGCCAGACCGGGTAAGGACAGCAGATTTCCTTCTAAAAGACATTAGTCAACCAGATGGGTTTTTACGACTATCCAGTAGTTTCATGGTCACCATTAGTGATCCTAGCTTTTTAATTCCAGATTTATTTAATTAACTGAATTTAAATTCCCCAGCTGCTATGTTGGGATCATTAGTCCAGGCCTCTGGATTACTAGTCCACTAGCATTACCACTATGCTACCGTACTCAATACCGTGTCCTGTCCACAGGATTTTTTAATTATTTCTCTCATTGAAGTACAGCAAATGGCAAGAGACCGCTAAGGAGGCATGGTTATCCCAGCATTCATAGGGGTAGTGAAAGTCCATTATTAAAACTGTTGAGCCACTATTTTAACAGAGAGCCTTCACAAATGTCGCCATCCATTGTAATTTCCTGCTTTCAGTGTGCAGCAGGAGAAAGCAAATGGATATGTCGAGATTTACCAACAGTGTCCATTAACGTAGGGCACTATAATCCTTAGGTAGAAGCATGGGATCTCCGCTGTGCGATACTGGCTGAATGCAAAAATCGTTGACAGGCCTGCTAGTTGGTTTACAGAAAAAAGATGGCAGGACGCCTCTTATTAGAAGTGGATATCCTAAAGATGTGAGTGAAAAATTATATTACACCTCAGTCCCATTAGAATCATAGAATCATACAGCACAGAAGGAAGCCATTCGTCCCATCATACCAGCTCTTTGAAAGAGCTATCGAATTAGCCCCACTCCCCTGCTCTTTCCCCATAGCCCTGCAAAGTTTTCTTTTTCAAGTATATATCCAATTCTCTTTTGAAAGTCACTATTGAATTTGTTTCCATCATCCATTCAGGCAGTGCATTCCAGACCATAACAACACTGCGTAAAGAATGTCTCCTCATCTCCCCTCTAGTTCTGTTGCCAGTGACCTTCAATCTGTGTCCTCTGGTTACCGACCCTCCTGCCAGTTTCTCCCTGTCTACTCTATCAAAACCCCTCATAATTTTGAACCCCTCCATTAAATCTCCCCTTAACCTTCTCTGTTCTGAAGAGAACAACCCCAGCTTCTCCAGTCTCTCCACTTAACTGAAGTCCCTCATTCCTGATACTGTTCTGGCAAACCTCCTTTGCAGCCTCCCCAAGGTCTTGGCATGAATAGATTCTTCAACAAATGCTTTCTATCCCTCAATGGCAAGCTGCTACAGTTGCCTCAACTCAATACATTGATTGATTATTTCATGATGCTGCTACAATAAATGTGACATTGTGAAATATTCGAACAAGAATAATGGAAAATTGAACAAAAAACTGAGAAAAAAAACTTGTTAAAAAGAAAAGAAAGACTTGCATTTATATAGCGCCTTTCACAACCTCAGGACACCCCAAAGCAGCCAATGAAATAGTTTTGAAGTGTCGTCACTCTTGTAATGTAGGAAACGCAGCAGACAATTTGCACACAGCAAGCTCCCACAAATAGCAATGCGATAATAACCAGATAATCTGTTTTTTTGTGATGTTGATTGAGGGATTGACCAGCACACCAGGGATAACTCCCCTGCTCTTCTTCAAAATAATGCCATGGGATCTTTTGCGTCGACCTGAGAGAGCAGACGGGGCCTCGGTTTAATGTCTCATCTGAAAGACGGCACCTCTGACAGTGCAGCACTCCATCAGCACTGCACTGAAGTCTCAGCCTAAATTTTGTGCTCAAGTCCCTGGAGTGGGATTATGAACCCATAACCTTCTGACTCAGAGGCGAGTGTGTTAGCAACTGAGCTACATCTGACACATAACAAGACAAACAAACGTGCACTGATTAATAAAGATAATATTATAGGGCAAACCTGATGGATCGATTGCAAAATGATACTAAGCTAGGCACAGGCACGATGGGCCGAAAGGCCTCCTTCTGTGCCTTATGACAAATAGAACAGGAAACTCCAACGTCTGTTCCCTGGTCTGCAATGCGTTAACTAATCTTAGCAAGGGACTGTGACCTCAACAACTTTAGGCTGGAAAGGGGAAAAGAGTCAGCCAGAGTTTGTGCTCCTAATTGCAATCCAGTGACTCGTTGTTGAAAGTGGCTGTACGTGAGAGAGTGAAGACATTTGCTGTCACATATGGCCCAAAAACCTACCGACAATCACTGTCTGTTTTCACAAATAACTTGGGCCCATTAACAGAGGCAGCCAGAATCTGTAGACGCATACCCCAACATCAATTGTTGTCTTTGAGTGAGTAGGGGAGAGAATTGGTGGTTGGGGGGTGGGGAGGGCACGGTGTAGGGGGAGACATTATTATTCATATTTTTTGAGTATAATTGAAGAGGAGTAATGAATTATATTGGAAGTTCTTTGCTTGCCTGAGGTAGGGTAAGGAATTGTGAATCTCACTCCTTCTTCTCATCCTTCAGTCACTTGGCCTATCATCAATTTAAGCAATAATGGATATCCATGAGCTCTGTCTTACTGAATTAAGAGCAAGGCGACTGACTGAAGGATGGGACAAAAAGTCGAGTCTATCAGTCTTTTCTCTCTCTTCAATCTGACAAGACAGTACACACAAAGTCTATTATTTGCTAGTCGATCAGCGTTTGAAACTACAGTGTCTGAATACTGTACTTCCCACTTCAGTTGAGAACAGCCATACCTGATTGAATGACCCGCTTGAGAATTTCTAACATGCGAGGGGGATCTAAGCTGTCAACATTTCATCAGCAGCGATGGAGTATTTCGCACTCTCGGATCAGTAAGTTGGTACAAATTCAAATAAACGAACCGCCTCTCTCATATCAAAAGAAGCCCCAGAGAGTATAAACAATGGCCTGTAATTTCCGATAGGAGGCTTCCTGCGTGCGGAGGCCTCCTAACGGAAAAAAATCTACGCTCTTACCTGAGGGCTCCCGAGGTCCGGACACTTCTGTTCCTGGGCCTCTCCACAGATGAAATGCGCAGGGCCCACGTATCCCAGGGGCGCAGGCGGTTCGCAAGCGTCCCTGGGATCACGTGGGCCAGGCCAGCCAATAGGAGAAGGGAATCTCCCTTCATACTTTTGACAGATAGACCTGTCAAATATATGAATGGAGATCACCCCAAAAACACATCAAAACATTAAATAAATTTAAAAAAAAACATCACTTTTTAAAATGAGTAAAAAATGACGTTAAATTAAATATTTTAAACAAAAATTAAATTTTTTGAAAAAAATAATTAAAGTTTTTTACGGGGCTAAAAATAAACTTACCTTTTTTTTAAAGTATTTTTAAATTATAAATGAGTGAAATTTTTTTAAAAACTTTTTTCAACTTTTATGCTGGTAAAAGCAAGCCTTACGTCTGCTTTTACCAGGTGTAAGATTTCTAAGGGTTTTCAGCGGGCGGAGGTTCTGCAGAAAGCGGAACTCTCCACCCACAGAGGCCCTTCTCCAGGGCTGGCGTACAATCTGTCAAGAGCATTCAAATGCCGGTTTTCAGCGCATGCTTCATCGTCGCTGGGTCAAAATCCAGGAACTCCCTCCCTAACAGCACTGTGGGAGTACCTCCACCACACGGACTGCAGTGGTTCAAGAAGACTGGCTCACCACCACCTTCTCAAGGACAATTAGGGATGGGCAATAAATGCTGGCCCTTGCCGGCGATGCCCTCGTCCCAGGAACGAGTAAAAAAGTATAAACAAACTCAGCTATGAAAAAAAAACGTACTGACTGGGATTGAATTCTCGTGTACTGCGCTGGGGAATTGAATATAATAGTTCAATTGGAGGACTTGACCTGATGGTATTAACCTTTAATCCACATACACCGCACTCAATTGCTCACTGTGGTAGACGAGGCTATTAATTCGATATTACATAATTCAATCAAATCACATGATCGTAAGGCTGCATTGTCCTTCATTTTCAATGGAGGGATATTTTTTGATCATGGGCGATTAAAATTAGTTAACGGTAAAGGCGTTAGGAAGAAAGCTGCGTAGCGTGCACAGAGTTTAATTCCAAAAAAATAACATTTGGAACAAAAAAAAGACTTGCATTTCTATGGCACCTTTCACAACCTCAGGACGTCAATCAAGAAATTAGAAGTGCATGTAACAAGGGCAATACGGTAATCATGGGAGACCTTAATCTACATATTGACTGGGCAAATCAAATTACCACTAATGGTGAGGAGGACGAATTCTTGGAATGCATGCGAGATGGTTTCCTGGATCAGTATGTGGAGGAACCAACCAGGGAACAGGCTATTCTGGATCTGGTACTGTGTAATGAGAAAGGGCTAATCAATAATCTTGTGGTAAAGGGGCCTTTAGGGACAAGTGACCATAATATGATTGAATTTTACATTAAGTTTGAGTGTGATGTAGTCCAATCTGAAACTAAGGTCTTCAATCTAAACAGAGGAAACTACAAGGGTATGAGGGACAAGTTGGCCATGGTAGATTGGGAGACTACACTAAAAGGTATGAAGGTGGACATACAATGGCTAACATTCAAGGAAATAATGCATAATTTGCAACAAACATATATTCCTCTAGGGCATAAAAACCCAAAAGGAAAAGTGATCCAACCATGGTTAACAAAAGAAATTAAAGCTAAAATAAGTCAAAGGAGGAAGCTTATAAAGTTGCCAGAAAAAGCCTGAGGATTGGGATCTTTTTAGAAATCAGCAAAGGGGGACCAAGAAATTGATAAAGAAAGGGAAAATGGAATATGAGCACAAACTAGTGAAAAATATAAAAACGGATTGTAAAAGCTTCTATAGGTATGTGAAAAGAGAAAGACTGGCGAAGGTAAATGTAGGTCCTTTACAGTCAGAGACGGGAGAATTTATAATGGGGACTGAGGAAATGGCCGAGAAATTAAATAAATACTTTGTTTCTGTCTTCATGGAGAAAGACACAAAAAATCTCCCAGAAATACAAGAAAACCAAGGGTGTGGCAAGAATGAGGAACTTAAAGAAATTATTATTAGTAAAAAAAACAGTGCTAGCAAAATTAATGGGACTAAAAGTCGATAAATCCCAAGGACCGGATGACCTACATCCTAGGGTTTTGAAATCTATTATAAAGAATGCAATAACTGGGCACTAAGAAACTAATAGTAAGATTGGGCAGAGTCAACATGGATTTATGAAAGGGAAATCCTGTTTGACAAACCTATTAGAGTTCTTTGAGGATATAACTAGTGGAGTAGACAAAGGGGAACTGGTAGATGTGGTGTATTTGGATTTTCAGAAGGCCTTCGATAAGGTCCCACACAAGAGGTTGGTGAACAAAAATGGGCACATGGAATTGGGGGTAATATACTAGCAAGGATTGAGAATTGGTTAACAGACAGAAAACAAAGAGTTGGGATGAACGGGTCTTTTTCAGGACGACAGGCTGTGACTAGGGGGGTACCGCAAGGATCAGTGCTTGAGCTCCAGCTATTCACAATCTATATCAATGATTTGGATGAGGGGACTAAATGTAACATTTCCTAATTTGCTAATGATACAAAGCTAGGTGGCAGTGTCAGTTGCGAAGAGGATGTGAAGAGGTTTCAAGGGGATCTCGACAGTCTCAGTGAGTGGGCGAGAACATGGCAGATGGAATATAATGTGGATAAATGTGAAGTATCCACTTTGGTAGTAAAAAAAGAAAGGCAGAGTATTTCCTCAATGGTGAAAGATTGGGGAATGCAGATGCTCAAAGGGTCCTGGGTGTCCTTGTACATGAGTCACTGAAAGTGAATGTGCAGGTGCAGCAAGCCATTAGGAAGGCAAATGGTATGCTGGCCTTCATTACAAGAGGATTTCAGTACAGGAGTAAATAAGTCTTACTCCAATTATATAAGGCCTTGGTGAGACCACACCTGGAGTACTGTGTAAAATTTTGGTCTCCTTACCTAAGGAAGGATATACTTGCCATAGAGGGAGTGCAACAAAGGTTCACGAGATTGATTCCTGGGATGGCGGGACTGTCGTATGAGAAGAGATTGAGTAAACTGGGCCTGTATTCTCTTGAATTCAGAAGAATGAGAGGGGATCTCATTGAAGCATACAAAATTATTACAGGGCTTGATAGAGTGGATGCTGGGAGAATGTTTCCCTTGGCTGGGGAGTCTAGAACCAAGGGCCACAGCCTCAGGATAAAGGGTAGGCTATTCAGGACTGAAAATATAAGAACATAAGAACATAAGAAATAGGAGCAGGAATAGACCACTTCGCCCCTCGAGCCATTCAATAAGATTTTGGCTGATCTAGGGCTCAAAGCCACTTCCCAGCCCACTCCCCATAACCCTTCACTCCCTTATCTTGCAAAAATTTGTCTATCTCCACTTTAAATGTAGTTAATGACCCAGCGTCCACAGCTCTCAGGGGCAGAGAATTCCATAAATTTACGACGCTCTGAGAGAAGAAGTTCCTCCTCATCTCACTTATAAAAGGGCGACCCTTTATTCTGAGACTGTGCCCCCGAGTTCTAGATTTCCCCATGAGGGGAAACATCCTCTCTGCATCTACCCTGTCGAGCCCCCTCAGTATCTTATATGTTTCGATAAGTTCACCTCTCATTCTTCTAAATTCCAATGAGTATAGGCCCAGCCTGCTCAACCTTTCCTCATAAGTCAAACGCCTCATCTCTGGAATTAACCTAGTGAATCGTCTCTGAACTGCCTCCAATGTAAGTATATCCTTCCTTAAATAAGGAGACCAAAACTGTACACAGTACTCAAGGTGTGATCTCACCAATACCCTGTACTGTTGTAGTAGGGCTTCCCTGCTTTTGTACTCCAACCCCCTTGAAATAAAGGCCAACATTCCATTTGCCTTTTTGATTACTTGCTGTACCTGCATGCTAACTTTTTGTGTTTCATGCACAACGACCCCCAGGTCCCTCTGAACTGTAGCATTTTGTAATCTCTCTCCATTTAAATAATAGTTTGCTTTTTTATTTTTCCTGCCAAAGTGGATAACCTCGCACTTTCCCACATTATACTCCATCTGCCAAATGTTTGCCCACTCACCTAGCCTGTCTATATCCCTTTGCAGGTTCTTTGAGTCCTCTGCACAACTTGCTTTCCCACCCATCTTTGTATCATCCACAAACTTGGCTACATTACACTCGATCCCTTCATCCAAGTCATGACTGTAGATTGTAAATAGTTGAGGCCCCAGCACCGATCCTTGTGGCACCCCACTAGTTACCACTTGCCAACCAGAAAATGACCCATTTATCCCGACTCTCTGCTTTCTATTAGTTAGCTAATTCTCTATCCATGCTAATATATTACCCCCAACTCCGTGAGCTCTTATCTTATGCAGTAACCTTTTATGTGGCACCTTATCGAATGCCTTCTGGAAATCGAAGTACACCACATCCACTGGCTCACCCTTGTCCACCCTACTTGTTACATCCTCAAAGAACTCCAGCAAATTTGTTAAACATGATTTCCCTTTCCTAAAACCATGTTGACTCTGTTTGACTGCAGTATGTTTTTCTAAATGCCCTGCTACTGCTTCCTTAATGAAGGACTCCAGCATTTTCCCAACGACAGATGTTAGGCTAACTGGTCTATAGTTTCCTGCTTTCTGTCTCCCTCCTTTCTTAAATAGGGGTGATACATTAGTGGTTTTCCAATCTGCTGGGACCTCTCCAGAGTCCAGGGAATTTTGGTATATGCATCCACTATCTCTGCAGCCACTTCTTTTAAACCCTGGGATGCAGGCTATCTGGTCCAGGGGACTTGTCGTCTTTTAATCCCATTATTTTACCGAGTACTACTTCCTTAGTGATAGTGATTGTCTTTTGTTCCCCACTCCCTGTGGCCCCTTGATTATCCATCATTGGGATGTTGTTAGTGTCTTCTACAGTGAAGACAGATGCAAAATATTTGTTCAGAGTCTCCGCCATTTCCCCGTTCCCCATTATTAATTCCCCAGTCTCATCCTCTAAGGGACCAACATTTACTTTAGCTACCTCTTCCTTTTTATATACCGTCGAAGCTCTTACTATCTGTTTTAATGGCCTAGAAATTCGATTCGGAGGCTTGCCGCTGGGGTAAGGATCGCGCGCGATATCACATACCGCGTCTGCCGTTCTTGATTGCCCCCACAGGAACTTCGGGTCCTGGGCCTCTCCCTAGTGCCGGCGCGCAGTGCTTGCGTGTCCCAGGGGCGCAGTTAGTGCGATGTGTCCCCTGGGATCACGTGGGCCATGGAGAGCCAATGGCAGCAGACCATCTTTCATTCATAGATTTGACAGGCCTGTCAAATCTGTGAATTGAAATCGGCTCCAAAAGAACAGCTAAACCTCAAATAAATGGAAAAAAAAACCATCACATTAATAAAATAACTATAGTTAAATAAATTAACCACTTTAAACAAAAATTTAAATTTTTGAAATAATTAAAATTCTTTTTAAAAGTTATAAAAATAAACTTACCTTTCTTTAAAGTCTCTAAAAAAGATAAACCTGTTGAAAAAAAAATAAAATTATACTTAATTAACTACTTACCTTGTTCAAAAGGGGTCTTACGCCTCCTTTTTACTAGCGTAGAATCTTCAATACTTACCCTCACGTTGAAACCTGAAAAAAAATCTAAGTGTGCGGCGTGCGCGCAGCCTCTAGTGTGCACGCGGTTCACCTAGGAACCGCCCCCTTTGCCATACCGGAAGTGCCGGTTTCCCGCGCATGCGCAGTGCATGCAGGAAACCGGCACTTCGGGAATGAATACGGGTGAGTACGCAGTCCGTGCTCACCCGAGAACAGCAGAATTTTTGGGCCATTGTTTCTTGCCAGCTTACTCTCATAATTCATCTTCTCTCTCTTTATTACTTTTTAAAAATTTCCCAATCCTCTGGTCTCCCACCAATCTTGGCAACATTGTATGCCTTCGTTTTCAATTTGATACCATCCTTTACTTCCTTAATTAGCCACGAATGATGCTCCCTTCTCTTAAAATCTTTCTTTCTCACTGGAATATATTTTTGTTGAGAGTTATGAAATATCTCCTTAAATGTCCGCCACTGCATTTCAACTTTCTTACCCTTTAATTTGTTTTGCCAGTCCACTTTAGCCAGTTCTGCCCTCATGCCATTATAGTTGCCTTTGTTTAAGATCAGGACACTGGTTTGGGATACAACTTTCTAACCTTCCAACTGAATTTGAAATTCAACCATGCTGTGATCACTCTTTCCTAGAGGATCCTTTACTATGAGATCATTTATTAATTCTGTCTCATTATACAGTACCAGATCCAAGATAGCCTGCTCCCTGGTGGTTCTATTATATACTGTTCCAGGAAAACATCCCGGATGCACTCTATGAACTCCTCCTCCAGGATTCCATGGTCAATTTGATTTGTCCAATCAATATGGAGATTAAAATCACCCATGATTATTACCGTACCTTTTTTACAGGCCTCCATTATTTGCTGATTTGTACTCTGTCAAACAGCATTGCTACTGTACGGGGGCCTGTAGACTACGCCCACCAGAGAATTTTTCCCCTTATTATTTTTTATCTCCACTCAAACCGATACTGAGATGAGAAGAAATTTCTTCACACAGAGGGCGGTGAACCTTTGGAATTCTCTTCCCCAGAGGGCTGTGGAGGCTCAGTCATTGGGTATATTCAAAACAGATGTTGATAGATTTCTCACTAGTAAGGGCATCAAGGGATATGGCGATAGGGCCGGTGAATGGAGTTGAGGCAGAAGATCAGCCATGATCTCATTGAATGGCGGAGCAGGCTCGAAGGGCCAAATGGCCTACTCCTGCACCTATTTCTTATGTTCTTATGTCCCAAAGCGCTTTACAGCCAATGAGGTACTTTTTGAAGTGTTATCAGTGTTGTAATGTAGGAAACGCGACAGCCAATATGCCCACAGCAAGCTCCCACAAACAGCAATGTGATAACGACCAGATAAGGGGGCGGGTCCTAGGTGAACCGCGTGCGCGCTACAGGCTGCGCGCACGCTGTGCACTTAGTGGTTTCAACGCGCAGGTAAGTACGGAAGACTCTACACATAAAAAAAGGAGGAGTAAGACCCACTTTTAACAAGGTAAGTAGTGAATTAAGTATTATTTTGATTTTTTTTTAACAGGTATATCTTTTTTAGAGACTTTAAAGACAGGTAAGTTTATTTTTATAACTTTTTAAAAGATTTTAAATTTTTTCAAAAATTTAATTTTTTATTTAAAATGGTTAATTTATTTAACTATACTTATTTTATTAATGTGATGGTTTTTTTTAAATTTAATTGAGGTTTAGTGGTTCTTTTGGGGGGCTATAGTATTCATAGCTTTCACAGCACTTATGTGAAAGTTATGAATGGAAGATGGTGTGCTGCCATTGGCTCTAACTGAGTCATGTGATCCCACAGCTCGCACGAATTAACTACGCCGGTGGGATACGCAAGCCCAGCACAGAATCTGTTTTAGTGATGTTGATTGAGGGATAAATACTGGACACCAGGGAGAACTCCCCTGCTCTTCTTTGAAATACTGCCACGGGATCTTTTGCGTCCACCTGAGAGAGCAGACAGGGCCCCGGATTAACGTCTCATCTGAAAGACGGCACCTCCGACACTGCAGCACTCCCTCAGCACTGCACTGGGGTGTCAGCCTAGATTTTTGTGCTCAAGTCTCTGGGGTGGAACTTGAACCCACAACCTTCTGACTCAGAGGTGAGAGTGCTACCCACTGAGCAACGGCTGATGCAGAGTTTATTTCCAAAAAAAAATGACATTTGGAACAGAAGTGGAATGATCTTCAGAATACAATGATCACTTCATCACTTCATTTCACCACTGATCACTTATATCAGCCAGAATTTTTCCATCCTTAAGTTATAGCAATTTATCAACAGTGCCCACTTTCCATTCTGCGTTCATTAACCCCATAATCCCCATTGTCGCTAATTTTTAAGCAGTATGAGAATAAAGCTGCTTTCAATAAAATTCTTTAGAGCCTAAGGGGGAGAAATTCGTTATAGCCCAGACTGGGCAGTAACTTTTGAAAATTTTGAGAATTAGCGCCAGACACGAATGAATCACGCTGCACGCAAAATTCAGTCTCATTGCACAAAGAAAGGATTGGAGCACTAAATCAAGCGCAAATGGCCTAGCTCAGTGGCATTACACTCAAAACGCTGACCAATATCAGGTGCAGTCTAATCACAAGTCATCATTGTCACAGGCTCTTTCCAGTTCTTAAAGGGGAGTTTCATTGATGCTGCAGAACTTCATTCTCAGCATTGCTGGCTGTGAACCTGTGTCAGCAAACAAGAGCAGGCCAAGTCCAAGGAGCCGGACGACACAAGCAGGTGTGATGCTGGCAGATCCATGCCCCATGAAGAGAGCCCGCAGATTTTCAGACCAAGCATTGGAGGAGTTGGTGTCCGCTGTGGAGAGACGGAGGGCGGTGCTCTACCCGGCAAGTGGCAGGTGGCCCTCGCCGCAAGTCTTCCGCACCATGTGGAGGGAGGTAGTGCAGCATATCTCAGGCAGCACTGTGGTCCCCAGGACCCCCACACAGTGCAGGAAGAAATGTAACGACCTCACTCGGGTGGTCAGGGAGAGTCAATGCCTCAACAAATGTTACAGACCACCATCTGAACCACAGTCTTCACACACTGCCCAAAGCACAACACCCCCAGCACTCACCCACCAACAATCTCTACCTACCAACACTCACACCCACATCTCACACCTTGCACACAATGACAGCTATTCAACTATGGCAGGAACATCTCCCAAACACATTGCTCCACACTCACTCACACACTTTCCTTTCTCTTGCAGGCCAAGGTCGCTCACAACAGGAGGGAGCAGGAGCGCACAGGCGGGGGACAAGCCGACACCCAACCACTGTCTGCGCTAGGGAATCGAGTGCTGCAGATCATTGGGTGCCAGGTGGTGGGCGCCGTGGTCACCGGTGACATTGACCCCCTTGGGGACAACAATGGTATGTTCATCCCTACTCCTTCTTCTCACATCCCACTTCCCCCTCACCCCACAAGCGTTTTACACTTTCCAGCTAATCATGCTGTATGCATGCATTTCTCCCTTCCTTCCCCCCTCCCCTCACCTTAACCCGACTCTTGTGCCTTTATGCTTTCAGATAATGAGCAAGCAGCTGAGCAGCCTGTCCCTGAGGGCACCGTTGAGAGTGAGGCAGGAGAAGAGGAGGAGGATGAACACACCACGTCACTGCATGTCTCACCTGCAGGCACCAGCTCAGATACTGGCACTACATGTTCTTTAGAGGCTAGTATAGTAGCAGGATCTGCACAGGGTGATGCACCGGGGACAAGGAGGCTGCAGCAAGGCCGGGGGAAAGGGTAGCTCGGGAGCCAGCTCCCCAGGGAGCGAGTTCACGCATGAGTTCTGCTGCACAAGACTCAGATGAGGACCTCAATGGGGAGGCCTTTAAGAGAAGGGTGATGGGGATGCACACGGAGATGATGGGTGCAATGGCAAGGGTGCCCGAGGGCCTCTCGGCAATGGTTAGGAGCGTGGAGGAGTCCACCTCCAACATTGCACAAAGCTCTGCGCACACCATGGAGCCCAGCATTTGCAGTCTGCAAAGGATGGTAGACTCCCAGAGAGACCATGGCGACCCAGGCTTCATGCCGCATGTAAAGGGTGATGTCGCAGCTTCCATTGCAGCACAGGCAGAAGCCACGCAACGTCTTAGTGCAGTAATGCAGTCTAGGCTTAGTGCCATTGATTCTCAGACTGCTCTCATGCAGTCTCAGCTTGATGCCACGCAAGTTCTGATTGCTGCCATCATAGCTGGGTGTACCACCGTCCACCGGGGCTTTCACGGTGTCGCAGCAGGCCAGCAATCTGTGCTCCAGCAGATTGGTAGTAATGCCGAGGTGTTGCCCCAGGGGAGGGCCAGCGAGTCAGTGGAGCAGGAACCTGTTGTCCTCTCTCAGGATGACAGCATTCCTACTCCCACCAGTGGCACTCCGTCATTGCCCTTGTCGCTGCCTGTCATCCAGCCAGACCAGACTGCTGCCGCCCATGCTGAGTTGGTGCAGTCTACAGCCGGGCCTTCCAGACCCAGAGCAGGTCGAGGGCGTCCTGTAATATCATCTGAAGTCTCCCACACGGACACTCAGCTACCTTCCACCAGCCATGCTGCAGCCACTGGGCCAACACTTCATAGGAGCACTAGAGTAGGCAAAGGCACAGTAACGAGAGTCACTAACGGATTGCACAAGGGTGAATAGTTAATATTGTTGTTGTAAATATGTGTTCACTGATTAATGATAAATTTATTAATTGGCTTTGTATGATTTTGTGGTTTCTCTCATTTCAGCTTTGCGCTGTGATATGGTCTGTGACAGGGATGGAATGATAGTGATGTGGTGAGCAACGGGGATCTGGTGTTTAATTTATTAGAACCACCTGTCTGATGAGGCGGTCATGGACCACCCTTCCAGAAGGTCGATTGAGTGGCTGCCTCCTCCCTCACTCCTGTTCCTCCTCCTCCTCCTCCTCCTCCTCCTCCTCCTCCTCCTCCTCCTCCTCCTCCTCTCCCTCTTCTTCCTCCTGAGGTGGTCCCGCAATCCTTGGTGGCAAGGGCTGGGCCCTAATGATAGCCAAGTTGTGGAGCATGCAGCAGATCACAACAAAATGGGACACCTACTCAGCCGAGTATTGGAGGGCTCCTCCCGAGCGGTCAAGGCAGTGGAACCGTTGCTTGAGCACCCTGATGGTCTGCTCGATGATGTTCCTGGTGGCGGCATGGCTCTCATTATATGAGTGCTGGGAAGGAGTGTTGGGGTTGTGGAGGGGAGTCATGAACCAGGTGGAGAGCGGATAGCCCTTGTCTCCGAGCAGCCAGTTGCGAGCTTGATGTGGTGGCTGGAAGACTGCTGGCACACTGGTCTGGCACAGAATGAAGGCATCAGGGCTGTTGCCAGGATTGCGGGCATTCACATTGAGGAGTCGCTATCTGTGGTCACACACCAACTGCACAGTAACTGAGTGTTAGCCTTTGCGGTTACAGAAGATCTCAGGATTGTTATGCGTTGCGCGCAAAGCCACGTGGGTGTAGTCAATGGCGCCCTGCACCATGGAGATGCCCGCTATCCTGGCAAAGCCACATGCACATTCGTCCTACTTTTCTCTGTTGATGAGGAAGGAAATGTAGTCCCTTCTCCTATTGTAGAGAGCCTCTCTGACCTCCAAGATGCAGCGATGGACGGCAAACTGCGAGATGTTTGCAATATCTCCTGTTGGAGACTGGAAGGAACTGCTCGCAAAGAAATTGAGTGTGACGGTGACCTTGCCTGCCATGGAGAGAGCTGTGGTCATCCTGATCTGAGCCTCGAGGTCTGGTGGCAGGAGGTGGCAGAGTTCAGTGACCACATCCTTGCTGAAGTGGAGCCTTCTAATGTACTGCTGCTTACTTAATTGGAGGTAGGAGGAGTGCTCTCGGAATACCCTCGGAGGGTAAGGCCTCCGATTGAGCGCCCTGATGGCCCACCTCCTCCCTTTGGCCACATCTTGCAATCTTTCTCGCTGCCTCCGCTCCCTCCGCAGTAGATCCTGGAGGGCGAGATCGACTGCCAGTACAGCCCCCATTAATGTAACGATGTGATGCACTTTGAAATTTTGTCAGAATAAATGTAACTAATTTTTAGTAGCCACAACACTCCTGATACTAAAGAACCTTTAAATGACTGAATTAAACTCTTGCACAATCGCAAACTGAAAAGGAAGCAGTGAAACAGCACTAACCTGACAGCTACGACTGATCCCTTTAAATATCTGTTAGCGGCGGCGCTAATGGGCAATTGGATTTGGCGTGCGGCCCTGGATTCGCCTCGCCCCGACGCTACTTCATTAGCGCCCCGTTAGCGCTCCCTCCAGGCTCTAACGGGAGGCGCTAACCAATCGAATTTCTCCCCCTTAGTGTATTGTAGCTTGAGCAAATTGTAGCCAAGATTTAAATAAGCGGGAATTCAGTCTAAACATTTGTAAAAGTATCATTAAACTGTTGAAGACTACAGAAGGGTGTCACATCCATCTAGCTCAATGTGCTCAGCAAATTAAAATACAATGGGATAGAGAGAGAATGGATGCATTCAAGGGAAAGCTAGATAAGTACATGGGGGAGAAAGGAATAGAAGGATATGCTGATAGAGTTAGATTGAAGAGAGGTGGGAAGAGGCTCGTGCGGAGCATAAGCAATGCCATAGACCAGTTGGGCCGAGTAGCCTTGCCTCCACGCTGCAATTTCTATGTAATTATATAAAGCCCCCAAACACTGTTGAATTTGAAGTTTAGAAAGCGTACCAAATGAAAACTGAAGACAGTCCCAATTTAGAACATCTCAAATGCATTGTTCTACTCAACCAACTTCAGACGGGATCCTTTACTTCTGACTTCAGACCTCTTACGGTGCGCTCACACTCCACAAGTTTAGAGTCAGTGGAGAGCCGAAATTGCTTCATGCCGATGCTCAGCATGGAATGTGTGTATCGGATGCTGAGGACCGACCTAACCCTGATGGAAATGGAATTTCTCCTCCGGAGATTTTTCACTTCACTTCATCCTGGTGTCACACTGGATTCGGGCTACCTTCACTCAGAAACTGTAGCATCCCCCAAGGAAACTGTTTCACGCCAGTGCTAAGGTTGTAGTGTAAATGTGCCTGCCTGAATTAGGTGCAGATAATAACATAAGAATGTCTGGAGTGGGAAAAGGCCATTTGGCCCATCGAGCCCCTTCCATCCAGAGCCCGTGTGCGATCATTTAGAATTTTCCCAACACCATCACCTCATCATCCTCAATGCTCAGCTACACTGGCCTACAACTGCCGCGCACAAATGTGCTTCAGCTGCAAAACAGGTGCCCAAGCATCCAATATGGTGAGCGCTCATTACCCGCCATATTGGTAAAGGCAGAAAAAGAGACATAAGAAAATAAGAAATAAGAGCAGGAGTCGGCCATATGGCCCCTCGAGCCTGCTCCGCCATTCAATAAGATCATGGCTGATTATCGACCTCAATTCCACTTTCCCGCCCGATCTCCATATCCCTTGATTTCCCTACAGTCCAAAAATCTATCGATCTCAGCCTTGAATATACTCAAAGACTCAGCATTCTCAGCCCTCTGGGGCAGAGAATTCCAAAGATTAACAACCCTCTCAGTGAAGAAATTCCTCCTCATCTCAGTCTTCAGTGGCCTACCCCTTAACCTGAGACTATGCCCCCTAGTTCTAGGCACTCCAGCCAGGGGAAACAACCTCTCAGCATCTACCCTGCCAAACCCCTTCAGAATTTTGTATGTTTCAATGAGATCACCTCTCATTCTTCTAAACTCCAGAGAGTATAGGCCCATTCCTCACAATCTCTCATCATAGGACAGCCCTCTCATCCCAGGAATTAATCTAGTGAACCTTCGTTGCACCACCTCCAAGGCAAATGTATCCTTCCTTAGATAAGGAGACCAGAACTGTGCACAGTACTCTAGGTGTGGTCTCACCAAGGCCCTGTACAATTGTAGCAATACTTCCTTCCTCTTATACTCCAAACCCCTTGCAATAAAGGCCAACATGCCATTTGCCTTCCTTATTGCTTACTGTACCTGCATGCTAGCTTTCTGTGTTTCTTGCACGAGGACACCCAAATCTCTCTGAACACCAACATTTGAACGTTTCTCACCATTTAAAGAATATTCTGTTTTTCTACTCTTCCTACCAAAGTGAATAACCTCACATTTCCCTACATTATACTCCATCTGCCACCTTACTGCCCATTCACTTAGTCTATCTATATCCCTTTTCAGACTCTTTGGGGGAAAAATTCAGTTGCTTTGTGCCTCCCGTTAGCGCCCTAACAGGGCGCAAAGCAACTTGCGCCCGGGCGCGGTGCCGCCAATGCCTCCCATGAAATTCAGCGGGAGGTTAGGGGCAGTGCTAACTGATAGCACCACATGGCGCTGCGCCGCCGGCGATGACGTCATCATCGTGTGCAGCATCCTGCTCGCGCCCTGGCCGTGATCTTTGGTAGCACCCCCTGACTTACCACCGGACGTTATGTCTGACGGGGTCAGGGCGGCCTACCTCTGGCCGGGGCGGCGCTATTTAAAGACGAGGTGCCGGGCGGCCATTTTTGTTGCTGGCCACCTGCCAGCACCTGCCTCCGCTGCTGTCTCCGGCCTCCTTACCCACCCCCCCGTGGAGTGCCAGCTGCGCTCCGTGAGCCCGGCACTTCTCTTGAGTGCCGGGCTCTTTTACCAGCACTCCGATCCCTGGTGGCCCAGTTGGGCCCCGGGTCGCTCTGCACAAGGCCCCTCCCCTTTAAGAAGGGGAGGAAGGCCTGCAATAATGTGGGATGTAGCGCCGCGATATTCCCTCACAGCGCCCCAAGAGGGAGGCGGGGTACTTCCAGTAGCGCCCCGCCTCCCTCTTGGGGCGCTACCACTAGATTTCGGTCGCGGGGGCGCTAATTTTTCCGGGGCGCTAAGTTAGCGCCCTAAAGGGGGCGCAACTCAATTTTTCGCCCTTTGTGTTCTCCTCACAGCGAAATGTCCCACCTAGCTTTGTGTCATCAGCAAACTTGGATACATTACACTCGGTCCCTTCATCTAGGTCATTAATATAGATTGCAAATAGCTGAGGCCCCAACACTGATCCTTGCGGCACCCCACTGGTTACAGCCTGCCAACCTGAAGAAGATCCGTTTATCCCTACTCCGTTTTCGGTCCGTTAACCATTCCACTATCCATATTACCCTCAACCCCATGACATCCAGGACCCGCGCCTGAAACCTTTGTATATACAAATAGAGGGGCTTAATGCCTGTGAGGCCCTTTCCTGTAAAATTGTCGTCTACATTCGGCCTATCTTGTGGTCTGTAAAACCACTACCATAAAAGTTTAAAAATAATACTTACCTGAATGTAGAGCTGATCCCTCCCAATTACATTCCCCCCTCTCCTGATTATTTCCCCCTCTCCCGATCTGTTCACTCCTTTCCTGATCATTTGGCTCCATCGCTTCCCCTTTTTCCCGATTGTTTTCCCCTTCTACCAATCATTTCTCCCCCTTCTGCTCACTTCCCCCCTGTTCCAATCGCTTTCTCCCTCCTGATCGCTTCCCCGCTCTCCTGATTAGTTCACCCTCTCCCGATTGCTTCGGCCCTCCCCCAATTGCTTCCCCCTTCTCCCGATCGCTTCCCCCCTCTCCCGATCGCTTCCCCCTCTCCCAATCGCTTGCCCCCCTCTCCCCATCTCTTTCCCCTCTTACGGGAACGGTAGCCGAGTGGTTATGTTACTAGACTCATAACCCAGAGAAAAGAACGATAGACTTGCATTTATATAGCACCTTTCATGACCATCAGACGTCCCAAAGCACTTTACAGCCAAATAAGTACTGTTGTAATGTAGAGACCTGGTCTAATAATCCGAGAGGCGTTTGCAACCATCTTCAGCCAGAAGTGCCGAGTGAATGATCCATATTGGCTTACTCCTGAGGTCCCCATCATCAGGCCATTGAGCCCCTCGAGCCTGTTCCGCCATTCAATGAGATCATGGCTGATCTGCGACCTAACTCCATATACCCGCCTTTGACCCATATCCCTTAATGCCTTTGCTTAACAAAAATCTATCAATCTCAGATTTAAAATTAACAATTGATCTAGCATCAATTGTCGTTTGCGGAAGAGAGTTCCAAACTTCTACCAACCTCTGTGTGTAGAAGTGTTTCCTAATTTCACTCCTGAAAGGTCTGGCTCTAATTTTTAGACTCTGCCCCCTCGTCCTAGAATCCCCAACCAGAGGAAATAATTTCTCTCCATCTACCCTATCTGTTCCCCTTAATATCCTGAAAACTTCGATCAAACCTTCTAAATTCCAGGGAATGCACGCAATTTCATAGCAATCCCAGTGGGGTGCCTGTATGTAAGTCTATGAAAGAAGAAGCACTTTCAGTTGCAGATTCTGGTATAAAGTCTCCGTGTAGCCTCTTCAATATTAATCGTGAGCTCTCAAAGCACTTTACACTCTCATGAGTGTTCCTACTGCTCCAGGGATCTCTTCATCCACCTTGGTTGAACAGCCTAGTTTCGGATGGGGTAGAATGCTGAATTTAACCACAAATAACATGGCGAGGATTCAGCAGAATGACACCTGGGCAATTTATTGGCTGTATTTTATTAATGGGCTTGCTGGAATTAATCTGTTCAAGTTCGATCAAATCCCAGTAGTCAGCACAAAACATGCAAATGTGGGCCTTCTTATCCTGTTAAAGTGCACAGCAATTTTATTCAACAAAAGCGAGAAAACAAAACTGCAGTTAAATAATGAAGGCTCTGTTGCAATCTGTCATCCTTTAACTTGCGATTGTTGTTCTATTTAAATTTAATATGTAGCGCGCTTTGCCGTTTGTAATCAATGGAAAGGAAACATCGAATCAGTTATTCGTTATTTTATCTTAAAGGACGACCCATCCCTTAAACCACGTGAAAGTAGCTGACGTCGGGTAGGATTAATGAATGGTAAATCCATCATATATTGGAAGATTAATCAAAAGGCTCTTAAATGAGTCTCTTCCACACTTTCACAGCAAAGAATTCGGTCGGAGATTTACCGTTCAGCTCTTAAGGAGCCGAGCTAGTGTCAGCCGTGGCTCAGTGGGTAGCACTCTCACCTCTGAGTCAGAAGGTCGTGGATTCAAAGTCCACTCCAGGAGACTTGAGCACAAAAATCTAGGCTGACTCTCCCAGTGCAGTACTGAGCGAGTGCTACACTGTTGGAGGTGCCGTCTTTCAGATAAGACGTTAAACCGAGGCCCCGTCTGCTCTCTCAGGCGGATGTAAAAGATCCCATGGCACTGTTTCGAAGAAGAGTGGGGAAGTTCTCCCCAGTGTCCTGGCCAATATTTATCCCTCAACCAATGGGCCAAAAATTCGTCCCTTGCCAGGGGAGTACGCACTGTGTACTCACCCGTAAGGCGTCCCGAAGTGCCGGTTTCCTGCATGCACTGCGCATGCGCGGGAAACCGGAACTTCCGGTCTGGTGAAGGGGGCGGTTCCTAGGTGAACCGCGTGGGCGGTAGAGGCTGTGCTCACGCAGCAAACTTAGATTTTTTTTCAGGTTTCTACGGGAGGGTAAGTATTGAAGAACCTACGCTTTTAAAAAGGAGGCGCAGGAGCCGTTTTCAACAAGGTAAGTGGTTAATTAAGTATAATTTAAAACATTTTTCAACAGGTTTATCTTTTTTAGATACTTTAAAGAAAGGTAAGTTTATTTTTAGCACTGTTAAAAAGTATTTTAATTTTTTCAAAAATTTAAATTTTTGTTTATAGTAGTTAATTTATTTAACTATAGTTATTTTATAAATGTGATGGTTTTTTAAAAATTTATTTTAAGTTTAGCTGTTCTTTTGGGGCTGATTTCAATTCACAGATTTGACAGGTCTTCCTGTCAAATCTATGAATGAAAGATGGTCTGCTGCCATTGGCTCTCCACGGCCCACGTGACCCCAGGGGACGCATCGCACTAACTGCGCCCCTGGGACACGCAAGCACTGCGCGCCAGCACTTGGAGCAGGCCCAGGAGCTGAAGTTCCCGTGGGCCCAGAGGTCAACGGGCGGCGCGGTAGGTAAGTGCGCGCGCGATCCTTACCCCCGCGGCAAGCCGGAGAGGCGAATTTCAGGGCCAATATCACTAAAAAACAGATTATCTGGTCATTTTCACATTGCTGTGCAAAAGTTGGCTGCTGCATTTCCTACATTACAACAGTGACTACACTTCAAAAGTACTTCATTGCCTGTAAAACGCTTTGGGACGTTCTGAGATCGTGAAAGGCGTTATAGAAATGCAAGTCTTTCTTTTTTTCCACAACTATATCGACCATTGCAGTATGGTTAAGTTACAGGTCGTACTTAACCTGTCGCTGGCAAATTCAGCATTCAGCCATTATTCTGAAATAGGAATATAAAACATACAGTGGCCTGGAGTTTCCGCTCGGTTGCGTTGGTTTATCTGGCACAATTCGCCCGAAATCGGCCAAACCAGCGCAAAAGATCGCGGAATTTCAAGCACGAATTACGCCCAGTGCAAATCGAGTTTCCACGATCATTGGCGCTGGTTTAAAAAAAATCACGCTGGAAGCTGGCCCCGCCCACATAACTGGCCACGCTCCCAAACTGGCCATGCCCTCAGACCGAATTACTCGCCACGGCGAGTTTCCGCTAATTGTGACCGTTTGCAGGCCTTCGAGGAGGCTCTTAAAATTGCGCTTTTTTTTAGGTGCAAGGACACTAATACGCACTTTTTAAATAATGTATTTTTAATTTGCCAACAAACTGACTGCTGTACACCAATGTAACCAGTAAATGGGGTTCTGTGTAGTTTTTTGAAGCCATTTTTCAGTTATTTAAAATCGGGTTACTCACAGGTGGTGATCTGGGCAATCGGATTAAAAATTTTAATTTTTTTTATGATAAACTAGTTCACTGATGCCCTTTAAGGAAGTATCTGACTCCAGTCCCACACCAAAACGGTTCACTCGTAACTGCTTCCTGCAGGTTCACCGCCACCATCTCAGGGTCATCCAGGGATGAGGAATAAATGCCGGCTGTGCCAATCTAACTATGAAGTGTCCTCCAGCAATCGGCACTCCTACTTCTTAGACGGGACCGAGCCACGTTATTCTAATCAAATTGAAAGAGCAGTCGGAAGAAATTTTGGAATAAGATCATTCCACAGACTGAAAGATGAAATGATGAACTCGTGTTTTCGTAACTGGTGAAACAGTCATAAACATGAATGCTGCAAAATTAATCGACATGTCGAGTGTAAGTGATTCTTTTTCTTTGTCAGTTATGAATTACAGAGCTAAGCCAACAGCGGGATCCTGTCTCTTTAGCACCAAGCAGTGGGTTGTAAACCCCATTAGTTTCCTGAAATAATGAGCTGTCTGCAGGGTGTTTACCAGACAGACCCATTACTATCCTTAGTAATTAACTATTTGTCTAATCATTTCAGATTACCCTCCAGCTCTTCCACGGCGCAGGAGCCCATCGTGCTCGAAGAGGTAGTGGCCTAGATATCCTACAATAATATATGGTCTGCCTTCTTTCAGCTGCGCAGCCATGGAAACTCTAGAGAGAAAAGTTATGTTCTAATTTCCTCCATAGAGTGTACGTGATCTACAAAATTAATTAAATCTTAAGTGTTGTGACCTAGAGAAAGCAACCTCCCTTCCAACTGCATCCCACTACAAGGCATAAGTAAGGCGTGTGATGGAATACTCTCCACTTGCCTGGATGAGTGCAGCTCCAACAACACTCAAGAAGCTCGACACCATCCAGGACAAAGCTGTCCGCTTGATTGGCACCCCATCCACCACCTTAAACATTCACTCCCTCCACCACCGGCGTACCGTGGCTGCAGTGCTTACCATCTACAAGATGCACTGCAGCAACTCGCCAAGGCTTCTTCGGCAGCACCTCCCGCGACCTCTACCACCTAGAAGGACAAGGGCAGCAGGCGCATGGGAACACCACCACCTCCAAGTTCCCCTCCAAGTCACACACCAACCTGACTTGGAAATATATCGGTCGATCCTTCAACGTCGCTGGGTCAAAATCCTGGAACTCCCTGACTAACAGCACTGTGGGAGCACCTTCACCACACGGACTGCAGTGGTTCATGAATACGGCTCACCACCACCTTCTCAAGTGCAATTAAGGATGGGCAATAAATGCTGGCCTTGCCAGTGACGCCCAGATCCCATGAACGAATAAAAAAAACCACCCTGCAATATCCTTCTGAAAGTAAAATAGGATTATGGAAAAGATTTCCATTTGAATGTCTTAACCCATCGGGTGGACATATTGCATGCTTATATAACCCAGCCAATTACTGTCCTATCACTTCTGGTCGTATTTTGATTCTCTGGACCACTCCCACTCTGACCTCTCTCTCCTCGGCCTACTACACTGTACCAATCAACGTAAGCTCGAGCAACAGCACCTCATTCTTTTATTAGGCACTTTACAGCCTTCTGGATTCAACATTGAGTTCAGTAACTTCAGATCATAACCTCTGCCCCCATTGTTGCTGATGATTCTGATGTTCCCGTTTACAACCCCTCTAGACCCATCTTTTGTTTCTTTACTTGTCCCATTACCATCTCCTTTCGCCTTGTACCATCATACCTTTTGTCATTTAATCTCTCCTGCCTTCCACCCTATCACAGACCTTCCCTTTTGTTCTTTCCTCCGCTCCCACTTTCCCTGCCCCTGCACTTGCTTAAAACCTGTTACATCTCTAGCCTTTTCCAGTTCTGATGAAAGGTCATCGACCTGAAGCATTCACTCTGTGTCTCTCTCCATGGATGCTGCCTGACCTGCTGACTATTTCCAGCATTTTCTGTTTTTATTTCAGATTTCCAGCATCCGCAGTATTTTGCTTTTGTACCGTCCTATCACCCTCCTCCCAATCATCAGCTGGGTGATGGAAAAGGTGATCAATACTACCAACAAATGATGCCTACTCACTCAAGCTCAGTTCAGGTTTCTGCCAGAACCACTCAGCTCCACACTTCATTTGGTTCTGGTCCTATATATATGGGCCCTGAAATTCGCCTCTCCGGCTTTGCGCGGGGGTAAGGATCGCACGTGCACTTACCTACCGTACCTGCCGTTGACCTCTGGGCCCATGGGAACTTCAGCTCCTGGGCCTGCTCCAAGTGCCGGTGCGCAGCGCTTGTGTGTCCCAGGGGCGTAGTTAGTGCGATGCGTCCCCTGGGATCACGTGGGCCATGGAGAGCTGATGGCAGCAGACCATCTTTCATTCATAGATTTGACAGGAAGACCTGTCAAATCTATGAATTGAAATCGGCCCCAAAAGAACAGCTAAACTTCAAATAATTTTTTTTAAAAACCATCACATTTATAAACTAACTATAAGTTAAATAAATTAACTTATTTAAACAAAAATTAAAATTTTTGAAAAAATTAAAATACAGGAAACTCTTTGGTATCTGGCACCGACGGGACCGGGGTGGTGCCGGTTGAATAAAATTCCGGATAACGGAGAGGTATATCTACCGAGGCTGTTTTTAACAAACAAAAATAAAAAAATCAAGAAATGTGCAGTATACAGTATTTGGGTACTCACCTACAGAATGTTGTGTTAAATGGATGGTGGAAGATGCTTGATTAAGTACAGTACTGCCAGTTGAGGGTAATCCATAACTCTTTAATTACTTAACAGTAAAACAAAACTTATAAACGACTGTATACAGTACTGTAGTTGACTGTACACTTATTCCAAGTCAGCTGGTTCATCAGGAATATCCATGCCAGCTGGGTCATCAGGATCATGCATTTCCACAGATTCCACAGATTCTTCAGGCACTTCCACTGCTTCGACTCTTTTGGAAGCTTTCTTAAACATGTTGCGGATGTCGGTTTGCTTAGTGGACTCTTGCCTTTTCTGTAGAAACGTGGAATGCAGAATATGGAGTTGCATAACTTCTTGGGCAGAGTAGCAAGGCTGCCTTTCAGCAAATTTGAGGATTGAAGAAAATCCTTCTGCAGCTTTAGCCCAAGAAATCTTGTTCTCTTCAGAAATATCATCCTCTTCACTTTCCATCTCACTTTCCTTTTCTTTCTTTGGATTCAAAACACTCTCAATTATTTCATCATCACTTAGCATATGCACAACACCAACTTCTCTATCTGCATCAACTCACTGCTCGATATCACTTTCACTGAGGTGACGTAGAGGGTTTGCTGAGCCTACATTTTTCACCATGCCAGCCATTTCCATTATTGTACTCTTCTTGGGATGAACATTGAACCCATGAAATTCCTCCTCTGAAGAAGAACCTTCAGCAAACATTACAGAAGGCCACAATTTGCGCCAGGCTTGCCTCAGAGTGTGACCTTTCACAAAGTTCCAGGAACATGCAACATTATAGATGGCATCTTTAATATTGTATTCCTTCTGAAATGCGTGAATATTGTCATCTTGGTTTATCAGTTTACGTAGGAAGTCTTTCTTGTAATGACACTTCAGATTTTGGATAACGCCCTGGTCCATGGGTTGTATGAGAGAAGTTACATTTGGTGGCAAATAAATGGTGAAAATATTTCCCGAAACCAACTCGGATTCATGCGGATGGGCTCTACAATTATCAAGCAATAAAATGCATTTGCTATCTTCAGGTTTCCCTATTTTACGGAAATCTTCCCTCACAGATGGAACAAAAATATGATGGAACCAATAGGAGAAGATTTCCTTATCAATCCAAGCATTTTTTTGATCTTTGTACTCAACAGGTAAGTGCCTCACATTTTTAAATGCACGGGGATTTTTATACTTCCCAATAACAAGAAGTTAAACCTGGTGTGATCCAGCAGCGTTCGCACATGTTAGCACGGTTACACGATCTTTATTTTTCTTGTAACCTGAAGCATTAGCCTCAGTAGCCCCAGCAAGCATTGATTCTGGCAAAAACCTCCAAAACAAGCCAGTTACATCGGCATTATATATCTGTGCTGGCGACAAATCATGTTGCTGCACAATCCGATTGAAATAATCGCAGTATTCTGCTGCGGCGTCGTGATCAGCTGATTTCTTCTCCCCGGAAATATCGAGTCGTCGTATCCCGTGCCGTAACTTGAAGCACGTTAGCCATCCCTCGGAGAAAGCACACTTGTCAGTGAGCTCCATCCTTTCGTAGAAATCCTTCACTTTCTCGATTAGCATGGGTCCGGAAATTGGAACACCCTCTGAACGCTTAAGAGAAAACCATTCATAAAGCACGGTATCCAGCTCTTCAAGCTTAGGCTTACGAAGCGTACGCCGTTTCTCTACACTCTTAGATGTCTCCGAGCTTGAATAAAACTTGAGCAGCTTATCCTTCTGCGATTTGATGTCGTAGATTGTTGACGAACCGATTTTGAATTCATTCATAATGTTGATACGCTTCTCTCCCCTTTCTAGTCGTTGGCATATCTCGATTTTCTGTTTTAAAGTTAAGACCACTCTCTTCCTTTTGCTTGGACCAGCTTTTGGGAATTCCATAATGCAAGATGGGGGAGATAATTCCTGATAAAGATGGAGAGACACACAGAACAATGGTGGCTAGGAAGAGACTACCAGCAGCGTGGCAGACACACAGTAAAATGGTGTATCAGAAGAGACTACAGTACCAGCAGCGTGGGAGACACACAGTAAAATGGTGTATCAGAAGAGACTACCAGCAGCGCGGGAGACACACAGTAAAATGGCGGATCAGAAGAGACTCCCGGCAGCGCGGGAGTATCAGACTCCTGTTACTGCAGTGTTCGGACTTCCGACAGCGCCAGGAAGCCGAGTAGTGGCACTTTGGAGAACTACCCCCACTGACTAACTCGGTGTTCGCGGGAGACTCAGACTCTGACTCGGAAACATTGCCGGTTATTTGAAAGGAGTTTTCGGAGTATGAATTTTGCCGGTTAATAAAGAATTCCGGATATTTAGGTGCCGTTTAAACGAGAGTTTGCTGTACTTTTTAACAGTGCTAAAAATAAACTTACCTTTCTTTAAAGTATCTAAAAAAGATAAACCTGTTGAAAAAAATTTAAAATTATAATTAATTAACCACTTACCTTTTTGAAAACGGGTCCTGCGCCTCCTTTTTAAATGCGCAGATTCTTCAATACTTACCCTCCCGGAGAAACCTGGAAAAAAACCTAAGTTTGCTATGTGCGCGCAGCCTCTACCGCGCACGCGGTTCACCTCTGAACCGCTTCCTTCACCAGACCGGAAGTTCCGGTTTCCCACGCATGCACAGCGCATGCAGGAAACCGACACGTCAGGAGGCCTTACGGGTGAGTACACAGTGCGTACTCACCCGGCAAGGGTCGAATTTTTGGCCCAAGTTGTTAGGTAACAGAGCAGCCATGATCTTATTGAATGGTGGAACAGGCTCGAGGGGCTAAATGGCCTCCTATGTTCATCATACCCTTCACCAGACATGGGGCACCCGAGGTGAATGTCAGAGGAGAGGTGAAAGTAGCTGCATTCAACGTCAAGGCAGCTTTCGACCAAGTATAGGGCCATGGAAGCCGAGCAATACTGACGCCAATTGTGTCAATGGGAAAATCCTACAGTAGCTGGAAGCTGGTCATGGTAGTCAGAGACCAGTCCTTGCAGTCCCAGGGCATCAATGGAGCCCCTTAGGGCTGTCGCCATGGCCTAACCATTTTCACTGAGGCCTTCTCTGTGTAAAAAGGTCAGAAATGGGGCTGTTCACGAAAGATTCCACAACTCCTCTGATAATGAAGCAGCCCAAGACAGTCTACAGGAGGATCTGGACAACATTGGATTGGCAAAGGGCAGGTTGCACTTACACCACATAAATGTCAGGCAATGACCATCGCCAACAAAAGAAGGCCCAATCTCCTCTCCCTGATTTTCAACAGCACCACCAGCGACCAAAAGGTTAACCGGACCACCCATATCAGCATGTGGCTACAAGAGCAGGGCAGATGCTGGGTACCTGGTGATGAGTGGTCTGACCTTCTGACCCTTCAATGCCTCTTCACCATCTACAAGGCTTATATCAGGAGTGTGATGGCCTTCTCTCCACCCGCACGGATGAGAAGTGCAGCTGGAACAACACAAGAAGCAACTCCAGGACAAAGCAGTCCACTTGATGAGTGCCCCAAACATTGGGTTCAATACCCACCCACTCCACCGCTGGTGCCATGTGACTACAATATCTACAGAGTGCACCACAGCTACTCACCAAAGGTTAATTCAACAGCTCCTCCTTGCCCCTCAACGTCTACCATGGAGTAGAATAAGAGGAGCAATGTGGTGGCATAGTGGTTAGCACTGTTGCCTCACAGCGCCAGGGACTCGGGTTCGAATCCGGCCCCTGGTGACTGTCTGTGTGGAGTTTGAAGATTCTCCCCGTGTCTGCGTGGGTTTCCTTCGGGTGCTCCGGTTTCCTCCCACAGTCCAAAGATGTGCGGGTTAGGTTGATTTGGCTATGATAAATTGACCCTTAGTGTTAGGGGGATTAAATACGTGGGGTTACAGGGATAGGGTGGGATATGTGTCGGTGCAGGCTCGATGGGCCGAAATGGCCTCTATCTGCATTGTGGGGATTCTGTGATTCTGTGAATGTCATGCAAATATTGTCGCCTCCAAGTCACACACTATCCCAGCGTTCTCCATTGTCGCTGGGTCAAAATCCTGGTATTCCCTATCTATCACCACAAGGATGACAGCAGCCAAAGGAGAAGGCCCACTACCACCTTATCAGGGCAATGAGCGAGAGGCAGTAAATGTGACCTTGACATTTAAGATTATGAAAGGGTTTGATAGGGATGGACGTAGAGAAGATGTTTCCACATGCAGGGGAGACTAGAACTAAAGGCCATAAATATAAGGTAGTCACTAATAAATCCAAAAGGGAATTCAGGAGAAACTTCTTTACCCAGACAGTGGTGAGAATGTGGAACTCGCTACCACAGGGAGTGGTTGAGGCGAATTGCGCAGATGCATTTAAGGGGAAGCTAGATAAACACATGAGGGAAAAAAGTATAGAAGGATATGGTGATGGGGTGAGATGAAGAAGGCTGGGAGGAGGCTCGTGTGGAGCATAAACACTGATGTGGACCTGTTGAGCCAAATGGCCTGTTTCTGTGCTGTAAATACTTTGTAACATCGCCCGCACCCCAAGAAGCAATTTAAATGTTTCACAACAGTCTTTTTTGACAAATCAATACAAATTGGACACCCAATGCCTTATAGCTGAGCCGGCTTTGAGTTCCCTGTCAATTTCTCCACCTGCTCCCTCATACCCTTCCTTGCCTAAGGAGGTTGACTACTTGCTGACGCTTCCTCTTCAGCAAGATACCAGAGGAGGACTCGAGCCAACCAAACCTCATCGTCCAACGCAAATTTTTTTTTCTTTATTCGTTCCTGGGATGTGGGCGTCACTGGCAAGGCCAGCATTTACTCCCCAGTTTAAGCACCTACTGAAGATGGAGAGGGGGAAAGTTGTAAGAATAAGCCGTTTGCTGTAACTTTTGCGGTAACTTGACCAAACTTAAAAGTTGACCACATTTTATGTACCATCATGCTTCGCGAGGCCAAAAGACTGGTCGCTGTGAGAACTTTGCAAAATAAGATGCTGCGCTTGTACGCTGTGAAGGTTGCCAATTGTCTTTCAACAGATAAGGAAAACAGACTTTGAAGGTTCTGTGGGAACAGACTGTTGAGCTGTTGAATTATTGTAAAAAACAGAAACATCGTCAGCCTATGGAATGCAACCGGCCTTGAAGCCCACGGATGCTTAGCGGACCATTGATAAGAGCAACTGAAAAACAACTAATGCCTTATAGTTACCATGATGCGGAGATGCCGGTGTTGGACTGGGGTGGACAAAAGTGAGAAGTCGCACAACACCAGGTTATAGTCCAACAGTTTTATTTGAAATCACAAGCTTTCGGAGCGGCTGCTCCTTCGTCAGGTGAAGTCAGACTTCACCTGACGAAGGAGCAGCCGCTCCGAAAGCTTGTGATTTCAAATAAAACTGTTGGACTATAACCTGGTGTTGTGCGACTTCTCGCCTTATAGTTAGGGACACGTACGCAGTGGGAGGGTTGTCAGGTTTTACGTTATAAAAGATGCTGTAAGAAGACACTCGCGGCCGCAGCCGGGCCAACCTGGTCAGTTGTCAGAAATCAGACGTCTGGTCATCGCCTAATTGACCAATCGCTGGTGTTAGTACGTATGAGGTGTTTTGCTTGAGCTTAAAGTGAAGCTCTGTGTATGCTGAGGTATAAACGGGAATTGTTGTACGCTACATAACTGTCGGACGCTTCCTTGTAATCTCTTGCTGATTTTTAAGCAAAAGAAGTTTTTCACAGATTCATTGGGCTGGATTTTGATACTGGGGTGGGTTGGGGTCGTGTTATCCACCCGACTGCATTTGGATGTGGGAGATTGATGCAATTTTCACCTAATTGGGCAATTGAGATCCAGCATGTGGGAACCCATGAACCAATTAGTGTTTTCAGTCTGAAAGTCGCCTCTGATGATGTCATCATTACTGCTGCTGCATTGCAGGTCAGAAACTGCCTGGCCTTTGCTGTGAGAGGACCTGGCAGAAGCTCTAAAGAGAGTGAGAGAGAGAGAGAGAGAGTTTTTTTGCATCCAGGTCCTCTCACAGCAAAGGCCAGGCAGTCTCTGAAAACCTTCAATGCAGCAGCATCAGAGGCGACTTTCAGACCTAATACTACTACTACCTTCATCACATCTCCGTTGTAATAGTGGACCTGCAGCTGATAGTCAGCTATCCAAATGTACTCCCGCCAGGTTTCACAATCGTGGTTCAGAACATGCGTGCTTCACGTAGATCAAGGGTTAAAATCAGAAAGGCCTTTCAAAATGGCATTATAGAGGCAATTTAGTGCTTGTTAAGGGCCTTAACAGCCTATCCCGCCTCTTATGGGCGGGACGGAGTCGGGACCAGCAGACACGATTTAATGAAAATTGCGTGGAAGCGGGATGGAGGCGGACTTGTGCCTGCCCGCCAGTTTTCGCAATTTTAAGCCCCCACACACCTCCAAACCCGCCTCCACGGGTCAATGAAAATCCAGCCCATTGGGTTTTGTGTTGTTTGTTCGACGGATCTGAACTTTAGAAACTTTAGGAACGGGGCGAGGGGCGATTTCCGCACGTCTTACAAAGTCTTAGACCAAATTATTTTCCTTTCTACACCTCTTAAGGTGTGCTTCCGCCTAGCCAATCGGGAGGTCCCGCGCAGGCTGCTCACCAGCTGCGGCCGCTGGAAAAGATACCGCGTAGCAAATTTAAAGGGACCGCGCACCAAATAAAAATTAAAGGGAACATTGCCGTTGACATAATGAGATCCATCCTGTTTCAAATTAAAAGACTGTAGTATTATATATATATATTTTTTTCCTTTATTGTTATCAGTAAATAGTTTTTTTTTGAACTGGCTAATATTACAATGGAAGCGGCCTTTCCTTTCATTACCAGCTGCTGACAATAGAGGCAGGCTCTCTGTGATGAAGCATGCCCAATATTTGATCTAGTTTAATCAAGAATTTCAAAAAAAATTTTGATAGAGTGAAAGAAAAAGCAATTTCCTGGAGTTGGGGAGTCAGTGATGAGGGAGTTGTCAATTTAAAATTGCCATTAAGAGAGTGAGGAGCAAGTTTAGGAGATTTTTTTTTATGCGGAGGGTTTTTGAAGTAGTTAGCCTTTATTGCAAAAGGATTGGAGTATAAGAGTAAATTACTGCAATTAGATAGGGCCTTGGTACAGTTTTGGTTTTATCTATGGAAGGATGTACTTGCCTTAGAGGGAGTGCAACAAAGGTTCACCAGACTGATTCCTGGGATGGGGGGGATTGTCCTATGAACATAAGAACATAAGAAGATAAAAAATAGGAGCAGGAGTAGGCCAATCGGCCCCTCGAGCCTGCTCCGCCATTCAATAAGATCATGGCTGATCTGATCCTAACCTCAAATCTAAAGAACACAAGAAGTAGGAGCAGGACCCAGCCACTCAGCCCCTGGGCCCGCTCCGCCACCCACAGGGCCCTGACCGATCCGAACTCAGCCTCATGTCCAATTTCCTGCCCGCTCCCCGTAACCCCTAATTCCCTTTACTTCTAGGAAACTGTCTATTTCTGTTTTAAATTTATTTAATGATGTAGCTTCCACAGCTTCCTGGGGCAGCAAATTCCATAGACCTACTACCCTCTGAGTGAAGAAGTGTCTCCTCATCTCAGTTTTGAAAGAGCAGCCCCTTATTCTAAGATTATGCCCCCTAGTTCTAGTTTCACCCATCCTTGGGAACATCCTTACCGCATCCACCCGATCAAGCCCCTTCACAATCTTATATGGTTCAATAAGATCGCCTCTCATTCTTCTGAACTCCAATGAGTAGAGTCCCAATCTACTCAACCTCTCCTCATATGTCCACCCCCTCATCCCCGGGATTAACCGAGTGAACCTTCTTTGTACTGCCTCGAGAGCAAGTATGTCTTTTCTTAAGTATGGACACCAAAACTGTATGCAGTATTCCAGGTGCGGGCTCACCAATACCTTATATAACTACAGCAATACCTCCCAGTTTTTATAATCTATCCCCCTAGCAATAAAAGCCAACATTCCGTTGGCCTTCTTGATCACCTGCTGCACCTGCATACTAACTTTTTGATTTTCTTGCACTAGGACCCCCGATCCCTTTGTACTGCAGTACTTTCCAGTTTCTCGCCATTAAGATAATAACTTGCTCTCTGATTTTTCCTGCCAAAGTGCATAACCTCACATTTTCCAATATTGTATTGCATCTGCCAAATCTCCGCCCACTCACCCAGCCTGTCTATATCCCCTTGTAGGTTTTTTATGTCCTCCTCACTTTCTACTTTCCCTCCCATCTTTGTATCATCTGCAAACTTTGATATGTTACACTCGGTCCCCTCCTGCAAATCGTTAATATAGATTGCAAAGAGTTGGGGACCCAGCACCGACCCCTGCGGAACACCACTGGCTACTGGTTGCCAGTCCGAGAATGAACCATTTATCCCAACTCTCTGCTTCCTGTTAGATAACCAATCCTCCACCCATGCCAGAATATTACACCCAATCCAGTGGGTTTTTTTCTGGAAAGATTGAGGAGACCAGGCCTATACTCCCTAGAATTTAGAAGAATGAGAGGCGATCTCAGTGAAACATATAACATTCTTACAGGGCTTGACAGGGTAGATGCAGGGAGGATGTTTCCCCTGGCTGGGAAGTCTAGAACCAGGGGGTCACAGTCTCAGAATAAGGGGTCGGCCATTTAGGACTGAGATGAGGAGAAATTTCTTCACTCAGAGGGTGGTGAACCTTTGGAATTCTCTACCCCAGAGGGCTGTGGAGGCTCAGTCGTTGAGTATATTCAAGACAGAGATCAATAGATTTTTGGATATTAAGGGAATCAAGGGAAATGGGGATAGTGCAGGAAAGTGAAGATGAGGTAGAAGATCAGCCATAATCTTACTGAATGGCAGAACAGGCTCGAGGGCCAAATGGCCGACTCCTGCTTCTATTTCTTATGTTCTTAAATGCTTTGCCACAGAGATTGGCTGAGGCAAAGACCATCGATTCGGTTAAGGGGAAATTGGATAAATATTTAAACCAGAAGAAGACAGGGCTACGGGGAGAGAGTAGGGCAATGTAATTAATTTTGCAATGTTCTAACAAAGAGACAATGGGCTTTCCGGTCTCCTTATGTACTGGAAAATGTCATGTTTCAATGATAATTGTGTGGATGATGTGACAACAGCAACTAGCATTTATATAGTAAAACGTCCCCTTAACAGGAGCGTTATCAAACAAATTCTGACACCAGGCCACATAAGGAGATATTAGGACAGGTGACCAAAAGCTTGGTCAAAGAGGTGGGTTTTAAGGAGCGTCTTAAAGGAGGAAAGAGAGGTAGAGAGGCGGAGAGGTTCAGGGAGGGAATTCCAGGGCTTAGGGACAGCAATGAAGGCTGATGCTCTGTTTGCGTATCCAGGCAACTCCATCACAATTTCAGAAATTTAATAAAAAGGCATTTGAGACCAGGCAGAACTAGATCCTGCCCCCCGCCCCCCAAATCTCCGCCCTTCATCTGACTTGCGGCCCACTACTCCCCGCCAAACCCTCGGAATTTTGGGGCCTTTGAGATCAATTGGCGCTGCTTGCAAATTTCTGGCTCCCAGTCAGAGAAATCCAGCGCGGAGTGACTGGGTTCCTTTCTCCTTTGCTTTGTGTCTGAAGGGTGATGGACACAATTATTTTAATGTTTATTTCACGGTCATATCAACTTTATTGTTAAGATTCGAGGTTGGGCTTTTAAAAGATTTGAAAAGCATGGAAATAAACTTAACTGGAAAATTCTGTAAATTGATTTTTTACAACAAATATAAAATATTTACTGGACATTAATTATGTATTTACTCGCATTTGTGAAGCAGTTTATTGTCAAAACAAAATATAATACATTGTTAATGTATTATTGTCTTTATTTATTCTCTACAATAGTTTTGCATGTTTAATTTAGGCAGCAAGACGCTAAATAAAACATTAAATAAATAGAATGTTGCACAGCTAGATTCTTGGTTTGTTTAATAGAAGATTCAGGGATGAAGCAGCTCTCGAGCAATCGCAGTTCAAGGGCTGAATTTCGAGGAGCGGGACAGGGTGGGGGTGGGGGGTTCCGAGGCGGGCGGGAAACCCGGGAGAGCGGGATTCCCGCAGGCCCCGCCGACTTTAACAGCAGGGCCTGATTTGAATGGGAAGCCTCTGTTCTCACCCGCAGCCAGCCAGATGGAGAGGCTGACTGGCTGGCTGGCTCTGGGCCGCAGAGAGGAGGGAGGGAGGGATCATGTGGGAGTCGTGCCGGGAGAAGATCGAGGGGTCGGGGGCCGGGAGAAGATCGTTGGCGGGGGGGTGGGGTTCGAATTCGATCGGAGGCGCTGAGAAGATCGGATGGGATCTGAAGAGAGCGCAGGCCGGGAGAAGATCGGGGATGGGGGTGTGGGGGTTCCGAAGAGAGTTAGGGGACGGAGGAGCAGCAAGGGGAGGGCTGGGGGGGGGGGAGCTATTAGAGGCCTGGGGGGGTAATCGGAGGCCTGAGGGGGTGGGATTGGTGGTCTGGGCGGGGGGTAAATTAGAGGCCTGAGGGGGTGACCGGAAGCCTAGGTGAAGAGGCCTGGTGGGGTGATTGGAGGCCTGAGGGGATTCCGGGTCGTGGGGGGTGGGTTAGGCAGGGAGCCTGGATCCAGGAGGTAGGTGTAAAGGCACTTGTCTCCTGGATGCAGCAGTCCTCGCCTTGCTGTAGCTGGTGAGTTTTGCGAGGCGTGCAAAGCCCGACCAGCTACAGCCAAACACAAAATGGAGGTTAAAATGGAGGCTTCCAGCCTCATTATAACATTAAAATTGATGACCACCCCGGGAGCGGGTTGGACGCCCGCCCCCACCCTGACCCCGCCCCCGCCCGGCCCGTCCCACTCCTGCCCCGCCCCCGCCCCGCCCCCACCCTGCCCCTGCCCCGCTCCTATCCCGCCCCTCCCCTGCCCCCGCCCCGCCCCCGCCCTGCTCCTATCCCGCCCCTCCCCCGCCCTGCCCCCGCCCCACCCTTGGTCCCGCTGCCGTTAAAACCGGAAGTGGGCGGTTTGGAGGCGGGTTCTGTTCGGGAATCCGATTTTTAACACTTTAAGTACTCCCCCCCCCCACCCCCGTCCCCAACCCACCCAATTTTTCTTTAGGTTAAAATTCCCCCCTAAGATGCTGTACATTCCAATTTTGTAGCCGTTTTAAAGAGAGAAAAGGGGATCATTTCCACTTTCACTGCTGAAGAGGTTGAAATGGGTTTAGCCGATTGTGTGTCTCCTAACTCGCACCAAGTCCCGTTCACCCATCACCCCTGTGCTCGCTGCACCACACTGGCTCCCGGTCCAGCAACGCCTCGATTTTAAAATTCTCATCTTTGTTTTCAAATCCTTCCATGGCCTCGCCCCACTCTATCTCTGGAATCTCCTCCTGCCCTACAAACCTCCGAGATATCTGCGCTCCTTTAATTCTGGCCTCGTGCGCACGCCCGATTTTAATCGCTCCGCCATTGGCGTCCGTGCAATCAGCTGCCAAGACGCTAAGCTCTGGAATCCCCTCCCTAAAGCTCTCCGCCTCTCTACCTCTCTCTTTCCTCCCTTAAGATGCTCCTTAAAACCTACCTCTTTGACCAAGCTTTGGTCACCTATCCTAATGTCTCCTTCTGTGGCTTGCTGTCAAATTTTGTTTGCTAACATCCCCCTGTGAAGCGCCTTGGGATGTTTTACTAAGTTAACGGCGCTATATAAATGCTAGCTGTTGTTGTTGCTGTCTGTTATAGGACCTGCCCGAGTGACAATTGACGGGCTCTATAATGGGCGGGCGAGGCGTCTTCTGGTCCACTGCCCAAGTGGTGAAGGTGAAAGTTGTTCCCATTTGCCGATCTCTTTTTTCTATCAAGTCCCCCCCGACCCCCGCCACTGCTCACCCCTCCACCGACCTTTGAACTCTGGATTCTGGACCTTACAGACATCACTAGCACTCAAAGCAATGAAAGATCGCAAATGCCGGGAAACAATGAATGAACACTTAGCCATCTACAAGATGCACTACAGCAACTCGCCAAGGCTTCTTCGACAGCACCTCCCGAAGCTACGATCTCTAACACCTAGAAGGACAAGGGCAGCAGGCACATGGGAACACCACCACCTTCAATTTCTCCTCCAAGTCACACACTATCCTGACTTGGAAATATATCGCCGTTCCTTCATCATCGCTGGGTCAAAATCCTGGAACTGTCTCCCGAACAGCACTGTGGGAGTACCTTCACCACGCAGACTGCAGCGGTTCAAGAAGGCGGCTCACCACCACCTTCTCAATGGCAACTAGGGATGGGCAATAAATGCTGGCCTTGTCGACGACGCCCAGATCCCACGAACGAATAACAAAAAAGCTCGCACTTTCAGCACCTTGCCACCCAAATAATTTGAAAACCTAAACCTGAACGAACAAATCCGACTAATGATAGATGCCGTTGGATGTCCTGTGACAGAAAAATCTGGGCCATCGATTTAGAAAGAGAATGATTCTAGTAACTGAGCGCCCATTCTACGACACGCCCAATATTCCTTTCCCTTGTGGTGTATATAATGTGCGGCTAATTTGATGAGCCCCAGCATGTCCGTATAATATTTCTTTGTCTGCCACTGTAGCACAGGCGCTGATTTATTTCTTTTAAATGGGCTTCCCTTAAAACAAAAGGCCAGGGAAGGCGCTAAGCATTCATCGCTGATTAAACTTCCAGGCTTTAGTCTTCGAGTTTCTACACTGTATGCCTCGGGCAGTGTGTCACTGCGTAATCAAAAAATAATTCCATTTTTTTTCCTCTAAAAATATTTAGGCTCGAATAGATATCAAATAAATTAAATTGAAACCGCCTGCCATCAGAAATCAGTCTTCACCAAAAAATAAATGAACAAATCTTCAATAAAAAAACACCCAGCAAACGGCACTAATCGTTTTTGCTGTTTTCGCGCAATACACATTACCTTCCATCTCTCTATATTAAATGTCATTTGTCATTTATCTGCCTGGTCACTTAGCACTTTTATTATAAAGGATCCCTTGTGCCAACTCAACCGCCATAAACCGAAGAGTCTGTCTATTGCTGCATTACCAAACCTTAACTCACCAACCGTGCTCACCAGTGCCAGCCACACTAATAGCTCCCTGTGTCATAAGTACTGTCATCAGATTAAAGTTACTGCATGTATCAATCAATACCTCTGTTCTTTCAATTCACTCTCTCGGAAGCAAATAGATCGATGAATGCCGTATGCAGAAAGAAGCTCCTGTGAAGAAGTATAATGTCTCTGTGCCTAGTTTGTGCATGTTGATGCAGCACTCAGTGAAACCCGAATACCTTCTCTCATTGAGTGATGGGATGTCACTGACGGTGACACTTGCCATCTCCCTTATGTTAACAGTACTACCAGAGGTAGAAGCACACTCACAAGGGAAGGTGCAGTTTGGGTTGTGGAGTGGGGGGGGGGTGGGGGTGGGGGTGGGGGGGGGGGGGGGGGTGAAGGACGGTATCAGCTCTGCTTGGTGCCCGGACATCAATGCATGGAATGTCTTGTGTTGCTTCAACCCACCATTGGTGGCCGTGCCTTCAGTTACTACTTAGGTCCCAAGCTCTGGAATGACCTCCCTGAACCCCTCCACCCCTCCACCTCTCTCCCCTTCTTTAAGATGCTCATTAAAACCTACCTCTTTGACCAAGCTTGTGGTGGATCGTCCTAATATCACCTTATGTAGCTTGGTGCCATGCATTTCCAAATAAATGAAAAGAGTTTAAACATTTTATGAGAAAAGAAGTAACCCTTTAAGAATTTGGTGAAGAATCTCTTAGTACACTGCGGAGGAAAACACGTTCCCATCTATTTAAAAGATTAATTCAAGTTGTTGGGGGAAGCTGTGCAATCATTTTTTCATACATATATTCCGGACTCAACATTGAGTTCAACAATTTCAGACCATCACCTCTGCCCCATTTTTTCGCGTGGCAGCTGTTGATGATTCTGCCATTCCCATTTACGCCTCTTCTAGACCCATCTTTTGTTCCTTAACTTGATCCATTACCATCTCCTTGGGCCTTGCACCATCATCCCTATTGTCATTTAACCTCTCCTGCCTTCCACCCTCTCACAGACCTTCCCTTTTATTCTTTCCTCCCCTCCTCCCCGCTTCCCCTGCCTCTGCACTTGCTTCAAGCCTCTTGCAACTCTAACTTTTTCCAGTTCTGACGAAAGTCTCCGACCTGAAACGTTAACTCTGTTTCTCTCTCTCCACAGATGCTGCCCGACCTGCTGAGTATTTCCCAGCAGTTTCTGTCTTTATTTCAGATTTCCAGCCTCCACAGTACTTTGCTTTTGTTTAACTGGATGTGAGTGTTCGTTAAGCACTTGTACAATAACATCGCCAAAATTAATTTCTGGTTTTATGTCGTTATACTCTGGTTTTACCAAGACATGTCAAGGGAAAGTTTCTTCTGTGCTATTTGTAGTGAAATCACAGATGTATTTACATAGATTTACATAGCATGTACAGCACAGAAATATGCCATTCGGCCCAACTAGTCTGTGCTGGTGTTTCATAGAATCATAGAATCATAGAAAGTTACAGCACGGAAGGAGGCCATTTCGGCCCATCGTGTCCGCGCCGGTCAACAAAGAGCTATCCAGCCTAATCCCACTTCCCAGCTCTTGGTCCGTAGCCCTGCAGGTTACAGCATCCCAAGTGCACATCCAAGTAATTTTTAAATGTGGTTAGGGTTCCTGCCTCTACCACCCTTTCAGGCAACGAGTTCCAGACCCCCCACAACCCTCTGGGTGAAGAAATTTCCCCTGAAATCCTTTCTAAACCTTCCCCCAATTACTTTAAATCTGTGCCCCCTGGTTTTTGACCCCTCTGCTAAGGGAAATAGGTCCTTTCTATCCACTTTATCTAGGCCCCTCATAATTTTATACACCTCAATATGGTCTCCCCTCAGCCTCCTCTGTTCCAAGGAAAACAGACCCAGCCTATCCAGTCTTTCCTCATAGCTAAGATTCTCTACTCCCGGCAACATCCTTGTAAATCTCCTCTGTACTCTCTCTAGTGCAATCACATCTTTCCTGTAATGTGATGACCAGAACTGCGCGCAGTACTCTAGCTGAGGCCTAACTAGTGTTTTATACAGTTGAAGCATAACCCCCCTGCTCTTGTATTCTATGCCATGGCTAATAAAGGCAAGCATTCCATATGCCTTCTTAACCACCTTACCTACCTGGCCTGCTACCTTCAGGGATCTGTGGACATGCTCTCCAAGGTCCCTTTGTTCCTCTACACTACTCAGTGTCCTACCATTTAATGTGTATTCCCTTTCCTTGTTAGCCCTTCCCAAATGCATTACCTCACACTTCTCCGGATTGAATTCCATTTGCCACTGTTCTGCCCACCTGACCAATTTATTGATATCTTCCTGCAGTCTACAGCTTCCTTCTTCAGTATCAACCACACAGCCGATTTTAGAATCATCTGCAAACTTCTTAATCATACCCCCTATATTCAAGTCTAGATCATTGATATATACCACAAAAAGCAAGGGAACTAGTACTGAACCCTGCGGAACCCCACTGGAAACAGCCTTCCAGTCACAAAAACACCCATCAACCATTATCCTCTGCTTCCTGCCTCCGAGCCCGTTTTGAATCCAACTTGACACTTTGCCCTGAATCCCATGGGCTTTTAACTTCGTGACCAGCCTGCCATGTGGAACCTTATCAAAAGCCTTGCTAAAGTCAATATACACTACATCAAATGCACTACCCTCATCTACCCTCCTTGTTACCTCCTCAAAAAATTATACAAGTTTGTCAGACACGACCTTCCCTTAACAAATCCGTGCTGACTATCCTTGATTAATCCGTGTCTTTCTAAATGAAGATTTATCCTGTCCTTCAGAATTCTTTCCAATATTTGGATTGAAAAATGATGGTCAGGGCCTCTGCTATTTCCTCTTTTGCTTCGCTTAACAGCCTGGGATACATTTCATCTGGGCCTGGGGATTTATCCACTTTTAAAGCTGCTAAATCCCTTAATACTTCCTCTCTCACTATGTTTATTTCATCTAATATTTCACACTCCTCCCCCCTGATAGCAATGTCTGCTTCGCCCCTCTCCTTTGTGAAAACAGATTCAAAGTATTCATTAAGAACCCCACCGATGTCTCCCGCCTCCACACACAGATTACCCTCACGATCTCTAATAGGCCCTACCCTTTCTTTAGTTATCCTCTTACTCTTAATATATTTATAAAACATCTTTGGGTTTTCCTTGATTTTAATTGTCAAGAATTTTTCATGCTCTCTCTTTGCTTTCCTAATATCCTTTTTAATTGCACCCCTGCACTTTCCGTACTTCTCTAAAGATTCTGGAGTATTTAGCCCTCGGTATCTGTCATACGCCTCCCTTTTTTTCTTTATCCTACCCTGTATGTCCCTAGACATCCAGAGGGCTCTAGATTTGTTAGTCCCACCTTTTTTCTTTAAAGGGCACATATTTGGTCTGAACCCTTCGGATCTCCTCCTTGAATGCCTCCCACTGCTCTGACACTGATTTACCCTCAGGTAGCTGTTTCCAGTCCACTATGGCTAAATCCCCTCTGAGCTGAGCAAAATTTGCTTTTCCCCAATTTAGAATTTTTATTCCTGGTCTATCCTTGACCTTTTCCATAACTACCTTAAATCTTACAGAATTATGGTCACTAGCACCAAAATGCTCCCCCACAGATACACCTTCTACCTGCCCAGCTTCATTCCCTTAAAACTAAGTCCAGAACTCCACACGAGCCTCCTCCCATTCCATCTATCCCATCTCAGCCTTTCAGCATATCTTTGATTCCCTTTTCTCTCTTGTACTCGTCTAGTTTCCTTTCAAAAGCGTCTAAGCTATTTGCCTCAATCACTTACTGTGGCAGCGAGTTTCGCATTCTAACTCCTGTTCCTATGATGATTATAATGCCTCCCCAATAATTGCAATCTGTATCGCTAGAGTTGTTTGGAATGTAGGAACAGGACTCGAGCCATAGCAGCTCTATTCTTTAAATCCCATTTCCCTGTCATTTCGCCATGTCCCTCAGACCCTTCCTTTCCAAGTAAACATCTGTCGCCATAAGGTATGGAGGCCTCATTAAGTGGAAAATCCTTTGTGTATTATTTTTGACTAATTAGTATTTATTATTTAATTGCTAATAGAAAGCAGAGGCTGAATGACCTCTGTCATCTGTCGCCATCTTGTGATCTTACCCCATCTCCTGCCTCTGTTATGTCCCACCCTTTTCACCATATTGATCTGGATGAACTGAAAGCTATTGTGACACCATCTGGGAGTAGATGCTTAAATCTTCCTAACCTCCGTCAAACGTATTCCTACTGATCTGATAGGGTAAATTTCCTACATTACTACAGTGACTGCACTTCAAAATGTACTTCATTGGCTGTAAAGCGCTTTGGGATGTCCGGTGGTCGTGAAAGGCGCTGTAGAAATGCAAGTCTTTCTTTTTCTTTTAGATACGGAGAACCTATTTCCTCTGGTGAGGGAATCAGAAAGAATAGCACATAAAATTCGAGCCAGGCCATTCTGAAGTGAAATCAGGCAACGCTTTTTCACACAAAGGGTAGTGGAAATCTGGAACTCTCTCCCCCAAAAGGCTGTGCGTGCTAGGGGACAATTTTTTTTTTTAATTAATTTTTATGGGATGTGGGCGTCGCTGGCAATGCCAGCATTTATTGCCCATCCCTAATTGCCCTTGAGAAGGTGGTGGTGAGCTGCCTTCTTGACCCGCTGCAGTCTGTGTGGTGAAGGTACTCCCACAGTGCTGTTAGGTGGGGAGTTCCAGGATTTTGACCCAGCGACGATGAAGGAACGGCCGATATACTTCTAAGTCAGGATGATGTGTGACTTGGAGGGGAACTTGGAGGTGGTGGTATTCCCATGTGTCTGCTGCCCTTGTCCTTCTAGGTGGAACAGGTCGGTGCTGTCGAAGAAGCCTTGGCGAGTTGCTGCAGTGCATCTTGTAGATGGTACACACTGTAGCCACGGTACGCCAGTGGTGGAGGGAGTGAATGTTTAAGGTGGTAGAGCGGGTTCCAATCAAGCGGGCTGCTTTGTCCTGGATGGTGTTGAGCTTCTTGAGTGTTATTGGAGCTGCACTCAATCAGGCAAGTGGAGAGTATTCCATCACACTCCTTACTTGTGCCTTGTAGATGGTTGAAAGGCTTAGAACATAAGAACATAAGACGTAGGAGCAGGAATAGGACATTTGGCCCCTCGAGCCTGCTCCGACATTCAATAAGGTCATGGCTGATCTGATCTTGGCCTCAACTCCACTTCCCTGCCTGCTCCCCATAACCCTTGACTCCCAAAAATCTGTCTATCTCCACCTTAAATTTATTTAATGACCCAGCCTCCACAGCTCTCTGGGACAGAGAATTCCAAAGATTTACGACGCTCTGAGAGAAGAAATTCCTCCTCATTTCCGTTTTAAATGGGCACCCCATTATTCTGAAATTATGCCCCCTAGTTCTAGATTCCCCCACAAGGGGAAACATTCTCTCTGCATCTACCCTGTCAAGCCCCTTCAGAATCTTATATGTTTCAATAAGGTCCCCTCTCATTCTTCTAAACTCCAATGAGTATAGGCCCAACCTGCTCAACCTTTCTTCATAAGACAACCCCCTCATCTCCGGAATCAACCTCGTGAACCTTCTCTGAACTGCCTCCAATGCAATAATATCCTTCCTTAAATAAGGAGATTAAAACTGTACACAGTGCTCCCGGTGTGGTCTCACCAATGCCCTGTACAGTTGTAACAGGACTTCCCGACTTTTATACTCCATTCCTTTTGCAATAAAGGCCAACACTCCATTTGCCTTCCTAATTACTTGCTGTACCTACATGCTAACTTTTTGTGATTCATGTACAAGAACCCCCAGGTCCCTCTGTACCTCAGCATTTTGTAATTGTGTAATCTCTTGGAGCTTTCAAGACTGCGATAGATTTTTGCTAGGTAAGGGTACCAAGGGATATGGAGCAAAGGGTAAATAGAGTTGAGGTACAGATCAGCCATGATCTAAATTAAATGCCTGAGCAGCCTCGAGGGGCTGAATGGCCTCCTCCTGTTCCTATGATGATTGTAATGCCTCCCGAATAATTGCAATCTCTATCATTAGAGTTGTTTGGAATGTAGGAACAGAACTCGAGCCTGCTCCAATATTTTGTTCAACATAGCAGCTCTATTCTTTAAATCCCAATTCCCTGTCATTTTGCCATGTCCCTCAGACCCTTCCTTTCCAAGTAAGCATCTGTCTACATAAGGTATGGTGACCTCATTAAGTGGAAAATCCTTTGTGTATTATTTTTGACTAATTAGTTAATGCATGCAGGTGAAATGCTTCTCTTTTGATATGCTAATGAAGTTGCTAACTTGTTTCTCAAAAATACATTTATAACTGCATTAAAAAAGTCAACAGGGAAATTTCTATGACCATCGCTCATCGCCCTAGCTGCAATACGATCCCTGTGGAGTTACTTACCCAGCCAAGCTGCCTCGCTACCACGTGCTTTTATTTGCCCATAATTAAGGTTTTATAACAAATGCAACCTCCATCTGTCCAGGCACCTGTCAGCTTGGCTCAATCGGTAGCACGCTCACCTCTCACTACGAGTTCAAGTCCCACCTAATGACTTGAGCACATAATTAAGACTGACGCTCCAGTGCAGTACTGATTGGGTGCTGCATTGGCAGAGGTACATTCCTTTTGGATGAGGACATTAAATCAGGGCTCTGCTAGGTGAATGCCCACCACGTGCAGTTCTCCAATTGTTCGGGTCAACATTCCTCCTCAAAAAATACCACCAAACACGAACCAGATTAAGTGGTATCACAGGCCCGGATTTTGCTCACCTCGGCGGGTCCGGGGCGGGCGACGTCGGTGGCGGGTCCCGACCCCGCTGCTGGCTCCTGCCCTCTGTCCAAAATGATTTACCCTTGATAGGGCTTGTTTAGCCCGCCCAGCGTGTTTCCCGGTCCAATTAGAGGAAGCGGGTTTGGTGACATTTGATGACGCGTCATCAGCCAGTTTCCTTAAAGGGACCATGGCCAACTTTATTTTGAAGTTTGTGCTGTCAGTGTTCTACAGCATTGAAGTGCTGCAAACACTGACAAGCACTGCACAGAGCTGCACGGTTGCACCCAGGTTCTCCCATGACTCCCTCCGTATGCTTATGGAGGAAGTCACAGCATGCAGGGAGGTCCTCTTCTCTTCCGATGGGCGGAAGAGACCTCCCCAGGAGACCAACACAGCCTGGTTGCACATTGCAGAGGAGGTCACAAGCAGGGATGTGATCAGGAGGACCAGGCTACAGTGACGCAAACTTTTCAATGATCTCAGTAGATCATGAAACGTTAGTACAAAGCCAGACTCAACCTCATCCTACTGTGCCACTCATCACATCCCCATCACTCTGCCTTCCCTACCCTACCCCTGCACATCCTTACTCACACCAACTTACCTTGCACCTCCACCCATCCCTCTCTCTCTATCTACATTATCACTTCCCCATCTCACTAGCCACCCCTCACTCTCACCCTCATCCTAGAGCAATCATATCAACTAACAACACACAATGGTAACCACTTGGGTGTTTTATGCAATGTTCATGTAAAGTTTCTGTTAATGTGCTGTCAAGCATTGCAACCTTTATTTTCAACACTTTGATTGCTTGGACAGATTTGTGTGCACCTTTGGAAGTGGCTTAGTGAGTTGCAGTGAATGGCGAGACATAACGGTACCCCCCGCAATGGTGATGAGTGTGGAAGGAATGGCTTGGACATTGTAGGGATGCTTTATGTTGTTGGTGTGGGGTGGTGCCAACCTGGCGCATCATGTGGCAGCCAGGGTTTACAGTCTCAAGGGGTCCCGACCTGCTGGCAAATTTTTATTTTTCCAAGCCGACCCGCCACCGATCCCGCCCACTGACCCACCCACCCCCCCCCGGAAAATTCCGGCCACAGTACATGATCGGCAGTGCACAAAATGACTGCCACGCTTGCTTCGATGGCAAGGGGGGAGATTTAACATCCTAGGATTGGTGGGAGAGGGCAGGGGGGTTAAAAACGGGAAACCCGACCCCAACCCACCGCGAACGCGCCACTTGCGGTTTAGCCAGGGCGGGTTTGAGGGTCGGGCGAGTAACCTGGCCTCGAGAGGCATGCCTCAGGTCATAACAGCCATGCAGATTTAGGGGCCGCGGGCCGGAATTTCCCCGGGCCCGGGAAACACGGCAGGTGAAGAGAGCTTCACAGGGTAGATGCTGAGAGGCTGTTTCCCTGGCTGGATAGTCTAGAACTAGGGGGCACAGTCTCAGGATAAGGGGTCGGCCATTTAGGACTGAGATGAGGAGAAATTTCTTCACTCAGAGGGTTGTGAATCTTTGGAATTCTCTACCTCAGAGGGCTGTGGATGCTCAGTTATTGGGTATATTCAAGGCTGAGATTTGTGGACTCCAATGGCATCAAGGTAAGTGGGGATAGGGCGGGAAAGTAGAGTTGAGGTTGAAGATCAGCCATGATCTTATTGATTGGTGGAGCAGGCTCGAAGGGCCGTATGGCCTACTCCTGCTCCATCTTTCTTATGTTCTTATGTCCTTAGAACTGCCAGCTGCAGCAGGTAAGTGCCTTTCCAGCACTGCTTGTGGGCCAGGAGGTGCAGGAGTGTTTCCCCTACCTGGCCACCCCCAAGCTTACCTGTCGTGATCTGCCTCCCTCCCCTCTGTGATCAGCACTTCAGTCCCCCTGTGATCTTCCCCCGGTAGTTCTGGAAGGGAAGGGAAGCACTAGTATGGAAGGTGGCATCGTCCGATATGTCTTCCTTTTTCCTCAACCGAGGACTCTCCTCTACCGTGGTTGACGTGGCCCTCGACCGTGTCTGTTCCATTTCCCGCACTTCTGCTCTCGCCCTTTCCCCTCTCTCCAGAACCACGATAGGGTTCCCCTTGTCCTCACCTTTCACCCCACCAGCCTCTACGTTCAATGGATCATCCCCAGCCCTTTCCGCCACCTCCAGCATGATCCCACCACCAAACACATCTTCCCCTCCCATTCCCTTTCAGCATTCCGAAGGGACTGCTCCCTCCGCGACACCCTAGTCCACCCCTCTATCACCCCCAACAGCCCCTCCCCTTCCCAAGGCACCTTCCCGTGCAAGCGCAGGAGAGGCAACACATGCCCTTTTACCTCCTTCCTTCCCACCGTCCAGGGCCCCAAACACTCCTTCCAGGTGAAACAGCGATTTACTTGTACTTCTTGTGACCCCAAGCTTCTGGTCACCTGTCACTTTAATTCTCCGCTCCGCTCCCATTCTGATCTCTCCATCCTTGGCCTCTTGCACTGTTCTAACAAAGCTCAACGTTAGCTTGAAGAACAGCACAGGTAGATAAGGTGGTTAAGAAGGCATACGGGATACTTGCCTTTATTAGCCGAGGCATAGAATATAAGAGCAGGGAGGTTATGCTTGAACTGTATAAAATGCCAGTTAGGCCTCAGCTAGAATACTGCGAGCAGTTCTGGTCACCACATTGCAGGAAGGATGTGATCGCACTAGAGGGGGTGCAGAGGAGATTTACGAGGATGTTGCCTGGACTGGAGAATTTTCGCTATGAGGAAATTGGAGAGGCTGGGGTTGTTTTCTTTGGAACAGGGGAGGCTGAGGGGAGACCTAATTGAGGTGTATAAAATTATGAGCGGCCTAGATAGAGTGGATAGGAAGGACCTGTTTCCCTTATCAGAAGGGTCAATAACCAGGGGTCATAGATTTAAAGTAATTGGTCGGAGGTTTAGAGGGGATTTGAGGAGTAATTTTTTCACCCAGAGGGTGGTGGGGGTCTGGAACTCACTGCCTGAAAGGGTGGTAGAGGCAGAAACCCTCATCACCTTTAAAAAGTACTTGGATATGCACTTGAAGTGCCGTAACCTACAAGGCTACGGACCAAGTGCTGGAAAGTGGGATTCGGCTGGATAGCTCTTTAGACCGGCACGGACAAGATGGGCCGAATGGCCTCATTCTGTGCTGTAAATTTCTACGATTCTATGAGCACCTCATCTTTCGATTAGGCACTTTACTGCCTTCTGAACTCAACATCGAGTTCAACAATTTCAGACCAGAACCTCTGCACTTATTTTTTCACATGGCAGCTGTTGATGTTGCTGCCATTCCCATTTACACCTCTTCTAGACCCATCTTTTGTTTCTTTACTTGTCCCATTACCATCTCCTTTTGCTTTGTACTATTATACCTTTTGTCGTTTAATCTCTCCTGCCTTCCACCCTATCACAGACTTTCCCTTATGTTCTTTCCTCCCCTCTCCCCTTTCCCTGCCTCTGCACCTGCTTAAAACCTGTTACATCTGCAACTTTTTCCAGTTCTGACGAAGGGTCACAGGCCTGAAACGTTGACTCTGTTTCTGTCTCCACAGATGCTGCCTGACTTGCTGAGTATTTCCAGCATTTTCTGTTTTTATTTCAGATTTCCAGCTTCCGCAGTATTTTGCTTTTGCCTTTTTGATTGATTTCAACTACACCAATCTTAGCTCGCATCAAGTCCCGATTACACATCACCCCTGTGATCGCTGACCTACATGGGCTCCCAGTCCGTCAATGCCTCGATTTTAAAATTGTCATCCTTCTTTGCAAATCCCTCTGTGGTTTCACCCCTCCCTATCTCTGTAACCACCTCCGGCCCTTCAACCCTCAGATCTCTGCGCTCCTCCAATTCTGGCCTCTTGTGCATCCCCGATTTCAATCGCTCCACCGTTGCCGGCCGTGCCTTCAGCTGCCTGGGCCCTAAGCTCTGGAGTTCATTCCCTAAACCCCAGTGAGCCGGATTTTCCAATCGGAGGCTTCGTGCGGGCGGATGCCTCCGATCGGAAAAAATCTATGCACTTACCTGCTGGCTCCGTAGATCCCGAGACTTGCGATCCTGGGCCTCTGCTCTACGGAATGCGTCCCTGGGATCACGTGGGCCATGGGGAACCAATCAAAGAAGGGAATCCCCCTTCACACTTTTGACAGGTCTCTGCACACAGAACTGTCAAAAGTATGAATGGGGATAACTCAAAAAACACAGTTAAACAGCAAATATTTTTTTTTTAAATCACGTACTTAAAATGAGTTAAAATTACATTAAATTAAATATTTTAATCCAAAATTTGATTTTTTGAAAAAATAATTAAAGTTTTTTACAGGGCTAAAAATAAGCTTACCTTTTTTAAAAGTATTTTTAAATTATAAATGAGTGAAAACTTAAAAAAAAAAACATTTTTAAACTCTTATGCTGGTAAAAGTAGGCCTTACGCAGGCTTTTACCAGGCGTAAGATTTTTAAAGGTTTTCAGTAGGCGGGGGTTCTGCAGAAAGCGGAACTCTCTGCCGCGGAGGCCCTTCTCCAGGGCAGGCGGTGGATCTGTCAAGAGGATTCTTCACAGATCGCAAGTGCCGGGTTTTATCGCAGGCACTTTGCCTGCCTGAAACCAGCACTCGCGAGGCCCCTACGGGTGCGTTTACACCTCGTGCCCACCCGTGGGGGTCGGAATATCCGGCCCTCTATCTCTCTCTCCTCCTTTATGACGCTTCTTAAAGTCTACCTCTTTGACCAACCTTCAGCTCACCTGTGCTAATATCAGCCTGATGTGGCTCGGTATCTGTTCCTGTGCAGCGCCTTGGAATGTTTTACTACATTAAAGGCGTTATATAAATGCAAGTTGTTGTTGTTAAATGGTATTTCGTGGGCCGGCTATTACGGGCAGTTCAAGCAGCTGTTCGGCAGGGTTGGGGGGGTGGTGGGAGAACACCTACCGCCCGATCCCACTCCACTGCCGTTCACCCCCGCAGCTTTGGTTTAATATATTTGAATCACCCCCTTAGTGAGCGTTAATTTAGAGTCATAGAGTCATAGATTTATACAGCACAGAAAGAGGCCCTTCGGCCCATCGTGTCCGCGCCGGCCATCAAGTCCTATCTATTCTAATCCCATTTTCCAGCACTTGGTCCGTAGCCTTATATGCTATGGCATTTCAAGTGCTCATCTAAATGCTTCTTGAATGTTGTGAGGGTTCCTGCCTCTACCACCCTTTCAGGCAGTGAGTTCCAGATTCCAACCACCCTCTGGATGAAAAAGTTTTTCCTCAAATCCCCTCTAAACCTCCTGCCCCTTACCTAGAAACTATGCCCCCTGGTTATTGGCCCCTCTACTAAGGGGACAAGTTCCTTTCTATCTACCCTATCTATGCCCCTCATAATTTTGTACACCTCAATCAGGTCCCCCCTCAGCCTTCTCTGCTCTAAGGAAAACAACCCCAGTCTGTCCAGTCTCTCTTCATAGCTGACGCGCTCCAGCCCAGGTAACATCCTGGTGAATCTCCTCTGCACCCTCTCCAATGCAATCACATCCTCCCTATAGTGAGGTGACCAGAACTGCACACAGTATTCCAGCTGTGGCCTAACTAGCATTTTGTACAGCTCCATCATAACCTCCCTGGTCTTATATTCTATGCCTCGGCTAATGAAGGCAAGTATCCCATATGCCTTCTTAACCACCTTATCTACCTGTCCTGCTGCCTTCAGGGATCTATGTACATGCACACCAAGGTCCCTCTGATCCTCTGTCCTTCCTAGGGTCCTACCATTCATTGTGTATTCCCTTGCCTTGTTAGTCCTCCCAAAATGGATCACCTCACACTTTTCAGGGTTAAGTTCCATTTGCCACTGTTCTGCCCATCTGACCATCCCGTCTATATCGTCCTGCAGCCTGAGGCTTCCCTCCTCTCTATTTACCACTCCACCAATTTTCGTGTCATCTGCAAACTTACTGATCATACCTCCTACATTCATATCTAAATCATTAATGTACACTACAAACAGCAAAGGACCCAGCACCGATCCCTGCGGTACACCACTGGACACAGGCTTCCAGTCACAAAAATAACCTTCGACCATCACCCTCTGCCTCCTGCCACTAAGCCAATTTTGGATCCAATGTGCCAAATTGCCCTGGATCCCATGGGCTCTTACCTTCTTGACTTTGTCAAAAGCCTTACTGAAGTCCATGTAGACTACATCAACTGCACTACCCTCATCCATGCACCTAGTCATCCCCTCGAAAAATTCAATCAAATTGGTTAGACATGATCTCCCCCTGACAAAGCCATGCTGACTATCCCTGATTAATCCTTGCCTCTCCAAGTGATGACTAATTCTGTCCCTCAGAACTTTTTCCAATAATTTCCCTACCACTGATGTTCGGCTCACTGGCCTGTAATTCCCTGATTTATCCCGACTACCTACTGCCCTTCTTGAATAAAGACAGCAGCTTAGGAATCTTGAAATTGACACGGGGAGTTGGTAGGCGGAAGGCGACACAGTCTGAACATTGCCACAAGAGAAAGTGATGATTATACGAACGAAGAAACAGATATAAATTTAGCAAACTTCACATTTCATAAAATCAGAACGACAGCCATAAAATGTCATATTTTATGGCTTAAAGTTTTTCCACTGAGTGGAATTAAGACCATAATGGATATTATTCGCAATGACCTTCGGACCTGGAGGCAGCAGCAACTCAATCCTTTCTGTTTCGGGCTTTTCCATTCTGTTAGCGCACGTTATCAGGGATTCCAGATGGATTTACCGTCCACAGCGTATAGCAGGCAGATCACGTCAGTACCAACACGCCCGATATATAAGCAGTGGGGACTGTAATTCCAACCTCCCTTCCCCATTTTACATGAATAACTCAAAATGACTAATTGTTTCCCTCATGATAACATCAATCTCCAAATCTGGCTAAACTCAGCTCTGGAAGCTAGATTCCTGCTTTTATATCTTATTCGCACTCTCTCCAGTTTTGTCTCTGAAAACATTCCAAAACTTGGCTTCCAATTCCAACCCGCCCAAGTTAAATAGGAATCGCTCTACACTTCATAACACCTGAACTCGCCACAGGAGGTTAAGTCTAGTCATTACAAGTGCAAGTACATGATTATTGTTAATTACTGCCAATCAACTTCTCTAGCACTGAAAATTGACTATTACAAATGTGGATTCTCATTCCTTCAGGTATTAATTGTTGTTGGAGATTTTTAAAATGTCAATTTTAAAAGTTTTTAACTTTTCCGTTCTGTCTCCTTTCCTCTCTCTCTCTCTAAATCCAATCTTTCTTTCCCTCGCTTTATTTCTCTTTCTGTACCTGATTTGACATTGAATTCACCCACTCTAATTTACACTTCCTTCTCAGTTCTTGCGCTGTTCATTTCATAATCCTTCAATCTGATTGGTTAAGGAGATACACAGTTGCTCGCCCTGTTCACTCAGGTCCCAGATGCCCAGTTTCCCTCACTGCAACGCATGGGAACACCACCACCTCCCAAGTTCCCCTCCAAGTCACACACCAACTTGACTTGGAAAAATATCGGCCGTTCCTTCATCGTCGCTGGGGCAAAATCCAGGAACTCCCTCCCTAACAGCACTGTGGGAGTACCATCACCACACGGACCGCAGCGGTTCAAGAATGCGGATCATCACCTCCTTCTCAAGGGCAATTGGAGATGGGCAATAAATGCTGGCCTTGCCAGCGACGCCAACAAACCCAGGGATGAATTTTCTAAAGAGCTCGCACTTTCAGCAACTTGCCACCCAAATAATTTGAAAAACCCAAACCTGAACGAACAAATCTGACTAACGACAGATGCCGTTGGATGTCCTGCGACAGAAAAATCTGGGCCATCGATTTAAAAAGAGAAAGCTTCTCGTAATTGAGCGCCCTTTCAGTGTGTGCGCTGTGGTGTGTATTTCTTCTATGTTATCACACGGAGGGCTGGGACAATGCTGCACCAGCTGATCACTCCACTAATTGCAAATAAACCTATTATGTATGCAAATGAGGCACATTCTGCAAAACAACAAACAAGTCATTTGCTGGGCTGTGAGGCAAAGAAAGAACTTGCATTTATATATCGCCTTTCATGACCTCAGCACATCCCAACGCACTTTACAGCCAATTAAGTACTTTTGAAGCGCTGCACTGTAGGAAACGTGGCAGCCAATTTGCACGCAGCAAGATCCAGCAAACAACAATATGATAATGAGCAGATAATCTGTTTTTATTTCAGTGATGTTGATTGAGGGATAAATATTGGTCAGAGCACCTGGGATAACACCCTTGCTCTTTTTTGAAATAGTGCTATGGGACCTTTTACGCCCACCTGAGAGAGCAGACGGGGCCTCGGTTTAATGTCTCATCCAAAAGACGACATCCTTGACAGTGCAGCACTCCCTCAGCGCTGCACTGGAGGATCAAGCCTAGATTATGGGCTCAAGTCTCTGGAGTGGAACTTTGAACCCACGACCTTCCCACTCAGAGGCGAGAGTGCTGCCCACTGAGCTACGGCTGACCCAGGCAAATGTGAAGGTGTCACATTTCAAAAACACAGAGGGCCAGAAATTCGGCTCCCTGGCTTCCGGCGGGTGCAAGGATCGCACGCGCACCTACCTACCGCGCCTGCCGTTGACCCCCTGGGCTCGCGAGGAATTCGGGTCCTGGGCCTCCTCCAGCTGCCGGTGCGCAGGGCTTGTGTATCCCAGGGGCGTAGTTAGTACGATGCGTCCCCTGGGATCACGTGGGCCATGGAGAGCCAATGGCAGCAGACCATCTTTCATTCATAGATTTGACAGGAAGACCTGTCAAATCTATGAATACAGATCAGCCCCAAAACATCCCTAAAACTACAAATAAATTAAAAAAAAAACATCACATTTTAAAAATAACTATAAATTACATTGATTAACTATTTTAAACAAAAATTAAAATTTTTGAAAAAATTAATTACACTTTTTAACAGGGTTAAAACTAAACTTACCTTTCTTTAAAGTAATTAAAAAAGATAAATCTGTGAAAAAAATGTTTATATTTGAATAAAATCAACACTTACCTTGTTAAAAGAAGGCCTTGCGCCTCCTTTTTAAAAGTGTATCTTCTCCGTGCTTACCCTCACGGAGGAACCTGTAAAAAAACCCGAAGTGCGAGGCGAACGCGCTGGCCCTCCGGCGTGCGCGTTCGACCTCTGAACCCCTTTCCTCAGGGGAACGGAAGTGCCGGTTTCCCGCGCATGCGCAGTGCATGCAAGAAACCGGCACTTTTGTTCCGTCCACGGGTGAGTACACAGCGCGTACTCACCCGTGGCGAGCTTAATTTCTGCCCCATTGTCTCAAGAAGACAGCTGGGACCCAGAAATAATTATAGCAAAGGGAACAAAATGAGAGAGTTTTTTTCATAGAACATTTGGTAGAAAAGGAGGCCGTTCAGCTCAGAGTACCTGTGCCAGAGCACTGGAACTACCTTTTATCATTTTCCTGCTCTTTCCTCGTACCCATTAAGAAAAATAACTTGCATTTATGTAGCACCTTTCACGACCTCAGGATGTCCCAAAGCACTTTACAGCCAGTTAAGTACTTTTGCAGTGTAGTCACTGTTGTAATGTAGGGAAATCTCTAGCATTATCACTGCACATGGGAGGAATAACATTTGTACCAAAGCATATGCCACATGCAAATTCACGTTTAGCGGGGCTGCTGTATTATCTAAAAGAAATCAAATGTCCTGAAGTAGAAGGGCAAGAATAATTCAGTTCATAGCAACTAGAGGTTACTGCACCTAGAGCAAGGTGGAATATTTATACAGGTCCGTGATGTAGCTTGTAGTTGGTCTGTGGAAAGTGTGAGCTGTTTCTGATTCTGTGCTGTTTTACATTCTTCAGTATTCAGAACACAGACATCCCATCATCACTTAATAGCCAATCAACATTCAACCTTTCTTCCATCCCTTGTTCTCCAGAATTAGCAAGAATGAAACAATAATGATTGGATCTGGGATAATTAGCATAATTAGCACGCTGTGCATTCACTGTCACAAACACACTGGGACACACGCAGACACACATTGACACACTCACGGACACACTGACACACTCACACACTCAAACACTGAAACACACACACACTGGGACACACACTGACACACACATTTACACACACACCGACACACACTGGGGCACACACTGACACACACTCTGACACACACACTGGGCCACACACTGACACACACACACTGGGGCACACACTGACACACACACACTGGGACACACACACACACTGGGACACACACTGACACACACACACTGACACACACACACACTGACACACACACACACTGACACTCTCACTGACACACACTCTCACTGACACACACTCTCAATGACACACTCACTGACACACACACTCACTGACACACACATTGACACACTCACTGACACACTCACTGACACACTCACTGACACACACTCACTGACACACACTCACTGACACACACACGCACTGACACACACACGCACTGACACACACACACTGACACACACACACTGACACACACACACTGACACACACACACTGGGGCACACACTGACACACACACACTCTGACACACACACTGACACACACACTCACTGACACACAAACACACTGACACACACACTCACTGACACACACACTGACACACACACACTAACACACACACACACTGGGGCACACACTGACACACACACACTGACACACACACTGACACACACACACTGGGGCACACACTGACACACACACACACACTGGGACACACACTGACACACACACTGACACACACTCTCACTGACACACTCACTCACTGACACACACATTGACACACTCACTGAAACACTCACTGACACACACACACACTGACACACTCTCACTGACACACACACTCACTGACACACACACTGACACACACACACTCACTGACACACACACACTCACTGACACACTCACTGACACACACACTCACTGACACACTCACTGACACACACCCTGACACACACCCTGACACACACCCTGACACACACACACTGACTGACTCACACACACTGACACACACACTGATACACTCACTGACACACTCACTGACACACTCACTGACACACACACTGTCACTGACACACTCACTGACACACACTCACTGACACACACTCACTGACACACACTCACTGACACACACAGGCACTGGGACACACACTGACACACTCACTGACACACACACACACAATGACACACTCACTGACACACACACACACTGGGACACTCACTGACACACACACTGACACACTCACTGACACACACACACACTGACACACTCACTGACACACACACACACTGACACACTCACTGACACACACACTGACTCACACACACTGACACACTCACTGACACACTCACTGACACACACACACTGACACACACACACTGGGACAAACTGACTGACACACACACACTGACACACTCACTGACACACTCACTGACACACACACGCACTGGGACACACACTGGGACACTCACTGACACACTCACTGACACACTCACACACTGACACACGCACTGACACACGCACTGACACACACACTGACACACACACACTGGGACACAACTGGGACACTCACTGACACACACACTGACACACACACTGACACACACACACACACACACTGGGACACACACTGACACAGATACTGACACAGTGACACACTCACACACTGGGACACACACTGACACTCACTGACACACACACTGACACACTTACTGACACACTTACTGACACACTCACACACGGACACACACACTGACACACACTGACACACTCACTGACACACTCACACACTCACACACTGGGACACACACTGGGACACACACTGACACACACACTGACACACACACTGACACACTCACTGACACACTCACACTCACACACTGGGACACACACTGACACACTCACACACTGGGGCACACACTGGGACACACACTGACACACACACTGACACACACACACACTGGGACACACACTGGGACACACAGTGACACCCACACTGACACACTCACACACTGGGACACACACTGACACACTCACACACTGGGACACACACTGACACACACACACACTGGGACACACACTGACACTTACACACTCACACACACACACACACTGGGACACACATTGACACACACACACACTGACACACACATGAACACTCTCACACACTGACACACACACTGACACACTCATATCAATGATAGCATTCTTTGAATGACAAATTTAATGACATATTTCCTGTTCAGACAAACATAAAAATGTGCATAACTTCCATTGATCTCGAGCCTTTAATGTAGAATAAATTCCCAAGGCGCTTCACAGAGGCGTAAGGAAAAGGTGAATGCCGAGCCAAAGAAGGAGATATTAGGGGAGATAACCAAAAGTTTTGGCCGGACATATGGGCTGGGAATTTCTTCAGAGTTGCTTCCCATTTCCCCACCATTACTTCACCAGGAGTATGGCGGAAACCACGTGCAGGCGCATAAAGAGCATTTTCACTTCTGGCAAAGAATATGAGCTTCAAGAAGGAGAGGAAACAAAGGCCCATTCAAGGGTCAGTCATGGCTCAGTGGGCAGCAGTCTCGCCTCTGAATCACAAGGTTGTGGGTTCAAAAGTCTGAAGTCCCACTCCAGAGACTTGAGCACATAATCCAGGCTGACACTCCAGTGCAGTGCTGAGGGAGTGCTGCACTGTCAGAGGTGCCGTCTTTCGGATGAGATGTTAAACCGAGGCCCATCTGTTCTCTCAGGTGGATTTAAAAGATCCTTATGGCACTATATCGAAGAAGAGCAGGGGGAGTTATCGCCGGTTTCCTGGGGGCCAAAATTTATCCCTCAATCAACATCACTAAAAACAGATTATCTGGTCATTATCACATTGCTGTTTGTGGGAGCTTGCTGTGCGCAAACTGGCTGCCGTGTTCCCTACATTACAACAGTGACTACACGTCAAAAAGTACTTAATTGGCTGTAAAACGCTTTGAAACATCCGGTGGTCGTGAAAGGCGCGATATAAATGGTTGCCTTTTTTTTAAAGAAAGGAACTAGTGGGAAGTGGAAATCAAGAGGTCATCTTGTGGTGTGTCCTGCTAAGCAGTAACCTGAGATATAGCTGTATGTTGCTGATTGGCCAATGCCCAATGTTGCTTTGACTGATGTAAGAAAAGTGCTGCGAACACAGGAATGTGATTGGCCACCTTTACTGGCACCAGCAATGTTTCGACGATGCAGCGCGCTACTCGGAGCTGCTCAGGCACATCTCCCAGCTTTTGTTTCGTGAAGCTAAATCTCCAAAATCAGTTTGCGTCAAACCAATGCATGAATCATATCAGTTGTCAAGACAACCTGAAAGAGTTTTCCTGAGTTAATAATGACAGTCACAGTGCCAAAGTAACAAATTATTACAATGAAAAAAATACTACATTAACCTTCTTTTGTTTTACTGACCGGCTGGTTTTAGTGAGCATAACTAAGTGCTTGTGGCATCTACATGTGCAAAGCTCTTTGCTATTATTCCCCCTCCAATTGTCTCGCTCCACCTTCCGATAGGTCTTGACCTCGGCTAGTTGCGAGGTTCATTGGGCACCAGCTACTGGACGGTAGCTTAGCCGAGTGATCATTCTTCACACGTGACGCTGAGCAGGCTCCATGCTCACTCCTACCCTCCCCCTATACCCATACATACACGCATACTTTCCAGCAGGGTATCATTGGATAACGATCAGAAGTGGGAATCCCTTGCTTGATTCTACCCATCTTAGCCCAGTGGGGCGGACTCTTATATAAGGTCCTGGCATGTCACATCTGGAGTATTACGTGCAGTAAAGAAAGAGCGTCTCATCCGAAAGACGACACCTCCAACAGTGCAGCACTCCCTCAGTACTGCCCTGGGAGCAGCTGCCTAGATTTTGTGCTCAGGTCTCTGAGGTCAGAGTGCTACCAACTGAGTCATGACTGGCAGACACTATTTAACAAGTTCTTTCTTTCCCCAACAGAACGTGTGCACACATTTCAGCAGGGAGTCTTTGGATCACCATAGGGCAGTGGGAACGCTGGCTGATTCTATCCCAACCTTCACCTCGGGACACAGCAACCAATCGTAGCATCCCTATGGATCGTTGTCCCTGCAGGGAATGGCCAACTCAAATAAAAGAAAGACTTGTATTTATATAGCGCCTTTCACAACCTCAGGACATCCCAAACAGCTTTACAGCTGTTGAAGTACTTTGGAAAGGTAGTAACATATACGGGTTTTGATAGAGTAAATATGGAGAGACTGTTTCCACTGGCAGAATGGTCTGTAACCAAAGGTCATAGATTTAAGGTGATTGGCAAAAGAACCATGAGCAAACATTTTTTTTACACAGCGAGTTGTTGTGATCTGGAATGCGCTGCCTGAAAGGGCGGTGGAAACAGATTCAATAGAAACTTTCAAAAGGAAATTGGATAAATACTTGAAGGGGAAAAATTTGCAGGGCTCTGGGGAAAGAGCAGAGCAGTGGGACTAATTTGATATCTTGTTAAAAGAGCCGGCACAGGCATAGTGGGCCGATAGCCTCCTTCTGTGCTGTGTCATTTAATAATTCTATTTATTTTCTCCAAAAGACCTGGGTTCTTACCTGTTTCCTCGCCTCTCCCAGGAGACCACATGGTTTCGGGTGGGGTGGGGAGTGTGTTAAAATTGTGTGGGACAGGCTGGAATGTGCTGCCTTAAAGATTGGTGGAAGCAGATTTAATAATGGGCCAAAAATTCGGCCCTTGCCGGGTGATTACGCGCTCTGTACTCACCCGCAAGGCCTCCTGAAGTGCCGGTTTCCTGCATGCATTGCGCATGCGCGGGAAACCGGAACTTCCGGTCTGGTGAAGGGAGGGGTTCAGAGGTGAACCGCGTGCGTGGTAGAGGCTGTGCGCACGCAGCAAACTTAGGTTTTTTTTCAGGTTTCTCCGGGAGGGTAAGTATTGAAGAACCTGCGCTTTTAAAAAGGAGGCGCAGGACCCGTTTTCAATAAGGTAAGTGGTTAATTAAGTATAATTTAAAAAAAATTTCAACAGGTTTATCTTTTTTAGATACTTTAAAGAAAGGTAAGTTTATTTTTAGCACCGTTAAAAAGTATTTAAATTTTTTAAAAAATTTAAATTTTTGTTTAAAGTAGTTAATTTATTTAACTTATTAGTTATTTTATAAATGTGATGTTTTTTTTAAATTTATTTGAAGTTTAGCTGTTCTTTTGGGGCCGATTTCAATTCATAGATTTGACAGGTCTTCCTGTCAAATCTATGAATGAAAGATGGTCTGCTGCCATTGGCTCTTCATGGCCCACGTGATCCCAGGGGATGCATCGCACTAACTGCACCCCTGGGACACGCAAGCACTGCGCGCCGGCACTTGGAGCAGGCCCAGGAGCTGAAGTTCCCGTGGGCCCAGAGGTCAACGGCAGGCGCGGTAGGTAAGTGCGCGCGATCCTTACCCCCGCGGCAAGCCGGAGAGGCGAATTTCAGGGCCAATAACTTTCAAATGGGAATTGGATAAATACTCGAAGGGAATACGTTTCTTCTCTATCGCCATTCAAGTGATTAGTTACACCCAAGCACAACAGGAGGTAAATCTGCCGCAGTAAGTTTCTAGTGGTGTTGGTCGAGGGAGGAATGGTGTCCAAAACTCCGAGGGACCTTCTACTCTGCTTTGAATGGTGCTATGGGATCTTTAACATGTACCTCAATCACCAGCAGGCAGACACAGCCTGAGTTTAACATCTCATCCAAAAGAGAATACTGCACTCCCTCAGTACTGGACTGGACTGTCAGGTTAGATTACAAGCTCAATGAACCCTATGATGCCTTTAAGGGGAAGCTGGATAAACACACAAGGGAGAAAGGAATAGAAGATTATGCTGATAGGGTTAAAAGAAGAGGGGTGAGAGCCAGGAGGAGGCTCATGTGGAGCATAAACGCCAGCATGGAGCAGATGGGCCAAATGTAGTACATTCTGTGTAAATCTATATTTAAGTTAACATTGCATTATAAAGAAAAAGACTTGCATTTATATAGCACCTTAGGATGTCCCAAAGCACTTTACTGCCAATGAAGTACTTTTTGAAGAGTAGTCACTGTTGTAATGTAGGAAACGCGGCAGCCAATTTGCGCACAGCAAGGTCCCACAAACAGCAATGTGATAATGACCAGATAATCTGTTTATTGATGCTGATTGAGGGACAATTATTGGCCAGGATACCAGGGATAACTCGTATCTTCGAAATAGTGACATGGGATCTTTTACATCCACCTGAGAGAGCAGACGGGGCCTCGGTTTAACGTCTCATCCGAAAGATGGCACCTCCGACAGTGCAGCACTCCCCTCAGTACTGCACTGGAGAGTCAGCCTAGATTTATGTGCTCATAATCCCTGGAGTAGGACTTGAACCCACAACCTTCTGACTCAGAGGCAAGAGTGCTACCAATTGAGCCACATGGTGTAAAGAGAATAATGTAGGGGGTGGTGTTTTGTGTCAGCTTCACCTCTGACTTCTGAGCGGTTCGAATCGCTCCCACTCCCTTGGTTCCAGACCTTGGACTTATTTGGGGGTTGTGATACAAAGGTGCAGCAGACAACTGAGTTTGATGAAAGAACTTCAATCTTTATTAAAAAGTAAAACACAATAATAACACTCTTAACACTCTAAAGGTGGGGAACACTTCGGTACAAACGAGGGAAATAACATTAGAAGAATACTTCACCCCTCCCAATCCCACTTCACTAGCTAGGTTGGACTCTGGAGAACCAGGGATAATGCTCACCAAACAAATCCTTGACAGTTGAGAGTTAGGGTTTAGAGTCTTTTGAGTAAAAAGTTTTGTAAGGCCCTTGTTGCCGCGAGGTGTCCGATGGTCACTGAGGCGGTCGCTCTGGTCTCTTCTTGCGTGTCGGCCTACTTCTGGAGCTGCTGGCCTTCTTTGCTGAACTTCTTCCTGTTGAACTCTGCCTCTGTTTAAACTGTCTTCTTCCGAGCTGTGGAACTGCCTTCTTGCAGAACTGTGGAACTGCCTTCTCTTTGCTTCTCCTGAACTCGGTAACTCCAGCACTGACTTCTGCTGAAAACAGGCTTTCAATTGAACTCGAAACTGCAGAACTGCCTTCTGTTGAACTTGAACTGTTTTACTGGAGAACTCTTGATTTGAGGTCTCGTTAAGAGAAACAACTTTACTAGCGTGTTAACTGGTTTTGTAAATGTGTGAAGTGGTTTCAGGATAGCTCCATCCTGTCGATCTGTTGTTTAATCGGAGTTTGAATTGTCCTCATGTTTTGGGTTGCTTGACTGGGCCTAGGACTTCTATAGAATATTTGCTTTATGCATGTCTTTAATGGGTTCTGTAATCGGTTTGATGGGGCCTGTTGTTTTGGGTGGGACTGTCTTCTCCCAGGGTCTATTGTCAAAATGTTAATGCCTGCTGGGGCTTTGAGTGAGGTCATCCCGGTTCCCCAGACATTGCAATTAACTGCAATACCCAAAACTGCTTTTACAGAGGTTGACCCACCTTTTGTTCCTTTCACAGGCCCAGACATAGTTTTAAAATGCTAAAACTTGGTTTTTGGTCATACAGTCTCTTAGGTTAGGCTCAAATACAATATTATCACTCTGAGGTAGTTCCAAAGTCCTTTTTCCTTAGGTTTTGGGGATCTGCAAATTTTGGAAACCTTACATCGCTCCCACTCCCTTGGTTCTAGACCTTGGACTTATTTGGGGGTTGTGACAAAAGGTGCAGCAGACAACTGAGTTTGGTGAAAGAACTTCAATCTTTATTAAAAAGGTAAAACACAAATAACAACACGGTGGCATAGTGGTTAGCACTGGTGCTTCACAGCGCCAGGGACCCGGGTTCGAATCTGGCCTCGGGTGACTGTCTGTGTGGAGTTTGCACATTCTCCCCGTGTCTGCGTGGGTTTCCTCCGGGTGCTCCGGTTTCCTCCCACAGTCCAAAAATGTGCGGGTTAGGTTGATTTGGCTATGATAAAATTGACCCTTAGTGTTAGGGGGGGGATTAAATATGTGGGGTTACGGGGATAGGATAGGAAGGGATATGTTAGGGGGTATTAAATACGTGGGGTTACGGGGATAGGGTGGGATATGTGTCGGTGCAGGCTCGATGGGGATTCTGTGTGAGAAAGCAGGGTACTGGATTTGGATGATCAGCCATGATCGTATTGAATGGTGGAGCAGGCTCGACGGGCCAAATGGCCTACTCCTGCTCCTAGTTTCTATGTTTCTATGTTTCTATGTTTAACACTCTAAAGGTGGGGAACACTTCAGTACAAGCGAGGGAAATGACAGTAGAACAAAACTTCACCCCTCCCAACCCCACTTTACTAGCTAAGATAGGTTTTGGAGGACCAGGGATAATGCTCACCAATCCTTTGACAGTTGGGCTAAATCGCGGTTTTGGGGTTCGCTGTTTATGGCGGTTAGTCTCTGCCATACCCCGTACGCAGTAGAGGACTTCACCTGCGTCTCTGGTCAGTCTTCACGAGTCCACTGATGCGGTAGGGTGCGTTTTGGATCTATCAGGTGAGTACCCAATTTCCTTTGGTTAGGAGTAGGGTTTAGAGTCTTTTGGTAGAAATCTTACCCAGGGGTAAGTCAGGAGTAGTTTGTAGAGTGGAAACTTTGCGGTTCTTCGGGTTTTCTTTCCTTGAGTTGGTCTTTGTTGGTCGCGGTGGCCTGCTATTTCCCGGTCAGTTGAGGGTAATGTGCGGTTGTTGGTTTCGTGAGGCCTTTGGTTTCCGCGATGGCTTTAGGCCTTGTCTAGTGTGTCGGTCGGCCTTGTGGAGCCGTCGATGTCTTCTTGCTGCTTGTTGCTCCGGGTGACTGTGTTGAGACCGTTGTTGGAGGTCCGTCGAGGTGGTATGTTCACGAGTTAGGCTCAGGTGTGTCTGAGTGGTGAGCGATGCCGACTCGCTTTCCAGCTCGGTTTGTCTTCTTCCTGGTTTCTTCTTCTTCTGATGACCACCGGTTGCGACTGACTGCTCAAACTCCCTGTTGTAACACTTGAACTGCTTAACGGGCCTTCAATTATACCAAATTGAAGTGACCTTATCTACCCGCCAAATCTACTCAGTTCATTGTCTGGTTTTTGGCGGGCTCGTAAATCGGTAACGACTTACTAGCACGTTAACTGGGTTTTTAACAGGCCTTCAATCTCACCCATTGAACATGGCCTTATCTACCCGCCAAATCTACTCAGTTCATTGTCTGGTTTTTGGCGGGCCTGTTACCAGTAACTGCTCTGTAAGTGTCAGATGGCCTTTGGGATGGTTTGCATCCTGTCGATCTCCTTGGCTGATCACTGGTGATTGGTTTCGTGTTTTGGGTTTCTAGGCTGGACTCGGTCTTTTCTATAGAAATGGTCCTGAGTGATTTGTATTATGCACGTTTTCTGATGGGCCCTGTAATCGGTTTGATGGGACCTGTTATTTTGGGTGGGACTGTCTTCTCCCAGGGTCTATTGTTCAAATGTTAATGTCTGCTGGGGCTTGAGTGAGGTCATCCCGGTTCCCCAGACAGTGCAATTAACTGCAATAACCAAAACTGCTTTTACAGAGGTCGAACCCACCTCCTTGTCCCTTTACAGGCCTAGACATGTTTTTAAAATGCCAAAACTTGGTTTTTGGTCTTATATTCCTTAGGTTAGGCCAAAACGCATTTTTATCACTCTGAGGTAGTTCCAAAGTCCTTTTTCCTTAGGTTTTGGGGATCTGCAAATTTTGGCAACCTTACAATAATATTTAGATGCTGTAAATGAAATTTATCAGACGTGTTGGGAATCAAGGTGACTCGCAACACACAGGAGTAATTTTGTCCCAACACTTGTGGAATTAATTCATATCAAACAGCTCGGAGGTGAACTATTTGTTAATGAAGATTGATACCTGTCAAAACCTCCTGCCAATATTGGGACACACTCAAGTACCATAAAACTGAAAGACAGTTAGGCTACCCAAAGGAAACATATACAGGGAAAAATTCGGTTGCTTTGAGCCTCCCGTTAGCGCCCTAAGAGGGCGCTAATGGGCGCAAAGCAACTAGCGCCCGGGCACGGCGATGTTTGCACTGCTCGTGAAATTGACGAGACATTTTGCGGCGGTGCTAAACACTACCGCCACGATCTCCTGCGCCCGCAGATCGTGACGTCAGTCGAGGGTGCAACGCCCCGGTAGCGCCCTGGACCGGATTTTGAGTGGCGCCCCCTGCCTTACCGCCTGCCATTAGCAACGACAGGTTGAGGGGAGCATTTTGAAGCCGGGAAGGGTCTGGGGGGGCGCTATTTAAAGGCGACCGCTTCCTGCCATTTTTTGTCGGCGACATTTTTGCACCATGCATTCTGAGAGAGAGAGAGAGACTTCTGGAGAGATTCAACGCTGTGTGAAGGAGTTTTGGGTACTGAGCAGCACTTTGCAGGTTCATTTTGATTTGACCTTCCTTGCATCGATTTAGAAGAGATTATGGGGGCTGCACTCTGAGCTCTTTCCCTGGGCCTTTCCGTTGTTCTTTCCAGCAGATTTGATGTACAGGTCTCTCCAGGCCGAGATTCAAGCCTGCAATGAGCAGGGTGTGGATGGAGAGCAAGATCGACCCTCCCCTTTAAGAACTGGCCGGCGCCAGTGTGTCTGTGTTCCATTGCTGACTGACATCACATGAGCTTCGACAGCGCTCTGAGATAGCGCCTCGCTCCTCAGCATTAGCGCCTTAAGAGAGGTTTGTAGCGCCTGATTTAGCGCTCCAATCACCTCCAGGGGCGATAGAAGCCGAGTGTGCAGTCGGAGGCGATAATTAGCGCCAGGCGCTAAACTTTGCGCCCAGGCCGATAATTGCGTCCCAAACGGGGCGATACTGAATTTCTCTCCCACAGAATCAAAGAATGATACAGAAGGAGGCCATTCGGCCCATCGTGCCTGTGCCAGCTCTTTGAAGGAGCTATCCGATTAGTCCCACTCCCCTGCTCTTTCTCCACAACCCTGCAAATGTTTTCCCTTCAAGTATTTAGTTTTGGTGTCCATACTTAAGAAAAGGCATACTTGCTCTCGAGGCAGTACAAAGAAGGTTCACTCGGTTAATCCCGGGGATGAGGGGGTGGACATATGAGGAGAGGTTGAGTAGATTGGGACTCTACTCATTGGAGTTCAGAAGAATGAGAGGCGATCTTATTGAAACATATAAGATTGTGAAGGGGCTTGATCGGGTGGATGCGGTAAGGATGTTCCCAAGGATGGGTGAAACTAGAACTAGGGGGCATAATCTTAGAATAAGGGGCTGCTCTTTCAAAACTGAGATGAGGAGAAACTCTTCACTCAGAGGGTGGTGGGTCTGTGGAATTTGCTGCCCCAGGAAGCTGTGGAAGCTACATCATTAAATAAATTCAAAACAGAAATAGACAGTTTCCTAGAAGTAAAGGGAATTAGGGGTTACGGGGAGCAGGCAGGAAATTGGACATGAGGCTGAGTTCGGATCGGTCAGGGCCCTGTGGGTGGCGGAGCGGGCCCAGGGGCTGAGTGGCCGGGTCCTGCTCCTACTTCTTGTGTTCTTTAGATTTGAGGTGAGGATCAGATCAGCCATGATCTTATTGAATGGCGGAGCAGGCTCGAGGGGCCGATTGGCCTACTCCTGCTCCTATTTCTTATGTTCTTATCCAATTCTCTTTTGAATGTTACTCTTGAATCTGCTTCCAGCACCTTGTCAGGCAGCGCATTCCAGATCACAACAACTCGCTGAGTAAAAATATATCTCCTCGTGTTTCCTCTGGTTCTTTTGCCAATCACCTTAAGTCTGTGACTTGTGTCACTGGAAACATATTGGGGGCGAAATTCAGTATCGCCCCATTTGGGGCGCAATTATCGGCCGGGCGCAAAGATTAGCGCCTGGCGCTAATTATCGCCACCGACTGCAAACTTGACTTTTATCGCCCCTGGAGGTGATTGGAGCGCTAAATCAGGCGCTACACACCTGTCTGAAGGCGCAAAGGCCGAGGAGCGAGGCGCTAACTCAGAGCGCGGGCGCAGCGCAGGTGCTGTCAGTTAGCGATGGAACACAGACACACTGGCGCCGGACAGTTCTTAAAGGGGAGGGTCGATCTTGCTCTCCAGCCACACCCTGCCCATTGGAGCCTTGAATCTCGGCCTGGAGAGACCTGTGCCTAAATCTTCCAGCCAAGGACTATGGAGAGGGTGAGAGAACGAGCTCAGCTGTTCAGCGAGCGGGCCTTGGAGGCTCTGGTTGGCGCGGTGGAGCGCAGAAGATCTACCTTTCCCTGAGAGTGGCAGGAGCCCTTTGCCGCGCGAGTACAGAAGAGTGTGGAGGGAGGTGGCTCAGAGCGTCTCCTCCAGGAGCATGGTGCCCAGGACCCATGTACAATGTCGAAAAAAATTCAACAACCTCACTCGGATCGTCAGGGTGAGTGGCTTTTTTTCAATACCTCTCCATCCCTCCATCTCAACCTCACTCTATGGCCAGAGGGTCTTAAAACCCCAATGCACAACACTCATCCAACACCTATGGCCCTCTCATGAAACACACACACACATTCCACACTATGCATACAGTAAGGGCTATTCACCTATGGGAGGCACATCAGGCAAGACCATGGCTGCATACAGTAACGGCTATTCACCTATGGGAGGCACATCAGGCTAGACCATGGCTGCATACAGTAAGGGCTATTCACCTATGGGAGGCACATCAGGCAAGACCATGGCTGCATACAGTAAGGGCTATTCACCTATGGGAGGCACATCAGCCAAGACCATGGCTGTATACAGTAAGGGCTATTCACCTATGGGAGGCACATCAGGCAAGACCACAGCTGTATATTTACTCAGACGCCGACCTTTATCTTGCAGGCCAAGCTATCTCATAATAGGAGACAGCAGCAATGGACGGGTGGAGGGCGGCCTCAGCTGCAACCCCTCAGCGATCTTGAGGCGCGCGTCCACAGGATTATGGCAAGCCGGGTGATCGGTCCCGTCGCCACTGGAGACGCCGACCCCGTTCTGGACAGCAATGGTAAGGTCATCACCTTTTTGTCCTCTCTCCTTCCACTTGTCCCTCACAACACCAGCCTTACTAAATCGCTGCACTTATTCCTCCCTTACTGCCACCCTGTCCTCACGCTAAAGCCACTCTTGTACCTCCCTGCTTTCAGATGGTGATTCACAGCTGAGGAGACGGGCCTTCAAGCTGCCAGTGGGAGTGAAGCTGCAGGCGAGGAGGAAGAGGAAGGCGGAGCATCAGTGCCACCCTCTCCCGAGGAAGCCCATGCCCACACTGGGAACACGCCTTCCCTGGAGGGGAGCAGGGGGGAAGGGTCTGATGAGGGTGAAGCTCCAGGACCCAGCGGGCTGCAGCAACGCCATGGGGGTAGGGAAGAACGGGGGCCTTCTCCCCGGAGGGAGAGTATGCCAGCGAGTCCTACTGCACTGGACGCAGAGGAGGAGCGGCTCATCGCTGAAATGAACACCCAGGCGGTGGACATGCACACTGAGCTCATGGGTGCATAGGAAGGGTGCCCGAATGCATTGAATCACTGGCAAGGAGTGTGGAGCACTTCGCTGTAGCACAGGCGGATGCCACGCTAAAGCTTAGTGCTGCAATTAAGTCACTGACTGCCGTGATCCCATCTCTGACTGCTCTCATGCAGACTCAGATTGAGGCCACGCGAGCACTGACTGCTGCCATCCTCGATGGTTCGTACACATTTCCCCGGGGCTCTCACCGCACCGCAGCAGGCCAGCAATCTGTGCTCCAGCAGATTGCTCCGGATGCTGAAGTGCTGCCCCATGGGAGTGCCAGTGTGTTGGTCGAGCAGGGAGTTGCTGTCCTCTCTGAATATGACAGCATTCCTGCTGCCACCACTGTCACTTCTCCACTGCACTTGCCACTGCCTGTAGGACAGACTGCTGCCGCCCATGCAGAGTTGGTGCAGTCTGCAGCCGGGCTCTCCAGGCCCAGAGCTGGTCGAGGCTGTCCTTCAAGGGCATCTGCAGTCTCAGGTTCTGACAATCAGCAGCCTTCCACCAGCCTTGCTGCAGCCACTGAGGTCACATTACGGAGGAGCAGTAGGGTGGGAAGGGGGGAAGTGCGCAAGGGAAGGAGATCACCCTCGAAGGGCAAAAAGTAGGAGGTGTGACAAAATGTTGGTCATTTTTTTATTAAAGGCTAAGGTTCGTGGTCAAACTTTTGAACATTATCTCCAGGTTATGATAACCAGTTATGTTAATGACTGTGTTTTTGTGTTTCTTTCTATTAGTTTTTCATGAGGAAATGACACACACAGAGTTTGTAAAATAAATAAGTTTTTGTATTCAAAATGTACATGTTTGGTCTTTGGAATCATTGCAGCCTTGGCCGGCTTAGGGGTTGCGGGTTGGTTTCATTCATGTTGTTCTCAATGGCAGAAGCCATTTCCTCAGCAGGGGCCTAGAAGCGGCTTGTTATCAGCCGTTGACGGACGGCCCTTCCAGTTTCTACATTGTGGCCCTCCCTCCCGCCTTGGTGCTGCTGATGATCATCCTCCTCCTCCTCTTCCTCCTCTTCCTCCTCCTCCTCTGGTGGTGCTCCAAGGCCTGGTGGCATTGGCTGGGTCCTGAGGATTGCCATGTTATGCAGCATGCAGCACACAACTACGAAGTGGGAAACTCGCTCAGGCGAGTACTGCAGGGCTCCTCCAGAATGGTCCAGACAGCGGAACCGTTGCTTGAGCACGCCGATTGTGTGCTCAACGATGTTCCTGGTAGCTTGATGGCTCTCGTTGTACCGCAGCTCAGCAGGGGTGTTGGGCGTACCGAGCGGTGTCATCAGCCAGGTGCTCAGTGGATATCCCTTGTCCCCGAGAAGCCAACCAACTGGCTGATGCGGTGCCTGGAAAAGTTCTGCCACAGTAGTCTGGCGCAGGATGAATGCATCGTGGCAGCTGCCAGGATAGTGGGCATTGACAGCGAGTATCAGCTGTCTGTGGTCACAGACCAACTGAACGTTCAAGGAATGGAACCCCTTTCTGTTGCGAAAATCCTCGGCATTCTCATGCGGAGCACGCAAATCCACATGCGTGCAGTCAGTGGTGCCCTGCACCATGGGGAAGCCCGCTATCCTAGCAAAGCCCATTGCGCGTTCTTGCTGCTTGTCTGGGGTCATGGGGAAAGAGATGTACTCTCGTCTCCTTTTAAAGAGGTCATTTGTGACCTGTCGGATTCAGCAATGCACCGCGAACTGGGAGATATTGGTGATGTCCCCAGTTGCAGATTGAAATGAGCCAGTGGCATAAAAGTTCAGAGCCACTGTGATCTTCACTGCCACCGACAGAGACGTCCTGGACCTCAGTTGAGGCTGCAGATCTGGCTGCAGCAGGTGGCAGAGCTCAGTGACTACCTCCTTGCTGAAGCGCAGCCTGCGCAAACACTGCTCCTCAGACATATTAATATATGTCAATTGTTGGCGATATACCCTGGGACGGTAAGGTCTCCTGTACAGAGGCCTGTTGGCCCTCCTCCGTCTGGCCATGATTGCCACTCTCCCTCTGCGTCTCCGTGTCCTCCGATTCTGGTGGCGCAGGACGACGCCCCCAATCAGTGCAGCACCCTTGTCTCTTGGCACTCAAAGTTATGAAGGCCAAAAACCAAAGTACCTGCAAAGTTATGATCAGTAGCCAAAACTACCTCACACAGCGTTGACTCAATGCAGAAGTCTCTCTTTCTCTCTCTCCAAATCTCTCTCTCTCTCTCAGAACGAGTGGTGCAAAAATGCCACCAACAATAAAAGACAGGAAGAGGCCCCCTTTAAATAGCGCCCCCCAGCCCCACAGCGACTGGGAGCGTGCCAGTCTTCCGGTCGTTGGTTGCGCCAGGCGGAAAGGATGGGGGCGCCACTCAATTTCCGCTCCGGGGCACCACAAGGGCGTTGCACCCTCGTATTACGTCAAGATCTGCGTGCGCAGGAGATCGCGGCAGTAAAGTTTAGCGCCGCCGCCAAATGTCTAGTTAATTTTGCGAGCGGCGCAAACATCGCTGCGCCTGGGCGCTAGTTGCTTTGCCCCCCATTAGCGCCCTCTTAAGGCGCTAACGGGAGGCGCAACCAACTGAATTTCTCCCCCCATTGTCCTTAGCTACTTTATTGGTAGTTCTATGGACATTGCACATCATCTGGTAGCGACAATCATTGTTGAAAAAAAGCCAGACTTGAATTTCTATAGCGCCTTTCACGACGACCGGACGTCCAAAAGCGATTTCGAGCCAATTAAGTACTTTTTGAAGTTTAGTCACTGTTGTAATGTAGGAATCACGGCAGCTAATTTGTGGACAGCAAGCTCCCACAAATGGCAATGTGATAATGACCAGATAATCTGTTTTAGTGATGTTGGTTGAGAGGAATTTTATTGGATTGACCAGGACACTGGGGATAACTCCCCTGCTCTTCTTTGAAAGAGTGCCATGGGATCTTTTACGTTCACCTGAGAGAGCAGACGAGGTATCAATTTGACGTCTCATCTGAAAAACAGCGCCTCCGACAATGCAGCACTCCCTCAGCACTGCACTGGAGACAGAAGAAAAAAAGACTCATATTTATATAGCGCCTTTCACAACCTCAGGACGTCGAAGTGCTTTACAGCCAATGAAGTACTTTTGAATTGGAACTTTTCCTCCGTAACCTCGCATACTTTTCCCCTTCAAGCATTTATCCAATTCCCTTTTTGAAAGCTACTATTGAATCTGCTTCCACCACCATTTCAGGCAGGCTATGTCTGCAGAAAACGTGTTTAATAACGCACACCAACAAAAATAACACACAGGCAGGTCAACTAATGTAGAAAAAAAAATCAGAAATCCGATAACAGGCAAAGAGAAGTTGGGGTCCTCTCAGAATCCATAGCGAGAGCCCTGAGAGTCCAGGAACTCCTGCTTTGAAAATCATTGATTTAGACACAATACTTTTTATTTAACAGATACTTAGATTTTACTTAAATGGTGTGATTATCGATTTTCTATGGCCAGGTAGAATTACTATCAAACAAAAGCATTCAAAATTGTTCCTTTCTTTGATTCATAATGTTATTCTCCTCAGAATCAATATTTTGCACATCAAAAAATAAATTATAGTTTACATGTGTGAAATAAATGTTATCAGATGTATTGTCCAGTTTGATTCAGTCAGTTTAAAGTTCTGCTGAATTTGTATAAATCACTGGTCAGGCCTCAGCTGGAGCACTGTGTCCAATTCTGGGCACCACACTTTAGGAAGGATGTGATGGCCTTGGAGAGGGTGCAGAGGCGATTGACCAGAGTTGGTACCAGGGATGAGGGACTTCAGTTATGTGGAGAGCCGAGAGAAGCTGGGATTGTTCTCCTTCAAGCAGAAAAGGTTAAGCGGAGATTTAATAGCGGTGTTCAGAATTATGAAGGGTTTTGATAGAGCAAATAAAGAGAAACTGTTTCCACTGGCAGGAGGGTCGGTAACCAGAGGGCCCAGATTTAAGATTATTGGCCAAAGAACCAGAGGGGAGATGAGGAGGCATTTTTTAACACAGCGAGTTGTTGTGATCTGGAATGCGCTGCCTGAAAGGGTGGTGGAAGCAGATTCAACAGTAACTTTCAAAGGGGAATTGGATAAATACTTGAAGGGGAAAAAATTGCAGGGCTATGGGGAAACAGTGGGCGAGTGGGGCTAATTGGATAGCTCTTTCAAAGAGCCGGCACAGGCCCAATGGGCTGAATGGCCTCCTTCTATGCTTTAAGATTCTGTGGGGGAGAAATTCGTTTGGGGCGGTAACTTTTAAAAGTTGAGAAAATTAGTGCCAGGCGCTAATGTTTCTAAACTTTTGAAAAATTCGCTTTCGCGCTCCACGAAGGAAGTGGAGCTAAATCAAGCGCTGCACTTCCTACTTGGAGCACAATTGGCAGCAGGCGGGGCGGAGACTTCAGCAGCGCTGCACACTGGGCCGTGCAGCGCTGCCGCGTTCAAAGGCTCCTTCCCTCCCTTAAAGGGAAAGGCCATCGCTGCAGGCTCTGCAATAGAAAAAGTACCAACCTGGACTACCAAGGCAGCCGCGATCCCGCGCGATCAGCCCGGAACTCAAGCAGCGTGCCCGGCAGACCGATCGCGGGCAGGATCCCGCAGAAAAAACTGCAACAAGAAAGGTACGTTTTTTTTTTACTTACCTCGGCCACCTCGCCTTTAATCATCGCCCCCGAAGCGGCTGGCCGCCCGATGCACGCCTCCTGCAGCTGTCGGTGTTTTCGCCCGGCGCTGCTGCAGCGGGCGGAAGTCAATTTTGGATCCGGTGCGATGCGCACGGCGATGACATCATGATCTCCAGGCGAAGGAGACCGGGGCTCAACGCCATAGCGCCACCGCAAAACCCCCGCCAAATATTGCGGGAGTCGATGTCAGCGCCGCGCCCAGTCGCTAAGCCGGGGGGCGCTAACAGGAGGCGCAAAGGCACCCAATTTTGTCCCCCATGATTCTACGGTATTCTGCTTCAGCCCTCACACATTTGTGCAGCCATGTGGTCTTTTTTAACTGTGGGGACTAAATGGTACTGCCAGGCAAAATCTATAGGCCGGCCTCAGTATTCAAGGCAAAGAAAATATTGGGCTTCTGAAGCATTCCTCTTGGCCCGCTTGTTAGCAATCTCCTTTGAGATTGAGAAGGTTACGAGTTTTAGCCCCGCTTCATGACTTAAGCTCACAATAAAGGCTGAGTATTACTAGAACGGTACCAGGGATGAGGGATTTCAGTTATCTGGAGAGATTGTTCTCCTTAGAGTAGCGATCGTTCAGTATTGAGATAGTGCTGTATTGTTGGAGGTGCAATCCTTTAGAGGGGCACTGGGGGTAAGGTTACGTAATGGTTGTGTTACTGGGCTGGTAATCCAGAGACCTACACTAATAATCTTCTTTGAGTAGTCCCATGTAGTGTTGCCAACTCTCCTGGATTGGCCTGGAGTCTCCAGGAATTAAAGATTCATCTCCAGGACACGGCTGGGAGCAAACCCGGGAGAAAAATAACAGGGGCATTAAAAGAAAAGTGTTTTCATTTCATTCTCTTTGAACATTTCTATTTATTAGAGATAAAAATATTCGAGATGGGGGGTAAAAGGCAGTTTGACAGACAGTGAAGCAACATCCAATCGGGTAATGAAGAGTCCGTTTGCCTTCCAATTGGGGAAAGCGTAAAGATATAAATAAATAAATAAAAAGTCAGACCTGCGTTTATATAGTGCCTTTCACAACCACCGGACGTCCCCAAGCGCTGAACCGCGAGGATGGACATTTTAGGCGACCGATGACGGGAGCGTGAGGGTGGGGCGGTCGGGGGCAGGGGGGTCACGGAATGAAACCTCCAGGAATACGTCCAACTAGAGTTGGCAACCCTGGTCCCATGGTATCTTTCATGGTCACCTGGAGCAGGCAGGCGATGATACGGAATGGTACTTGCCGATTGTTAGCTGAACACTAGATGGAACCCCTGATGGGCGTAAGCACAGTTTAGCAATTACACTTCTCTTACCTAACAGCATGGTGGGAGTACCTTCACCACATGGTTGAAGCATCATCAAGGACTCTCAGATCAAGTCAAACAGACTAGGTTCAAGAAGAAAAAAAAGTAAGACTTGCATTTATATAGCGCCTTTCATGACCTCAGGAGGTCCCAAAGCGCTTTACAGCCAATGAAGTACTTCTTGAAGTGTAGTCACTGCTGTAATGTAGGAAACGCGGCAGTCAATTTGCGCACAGCAAGCTCCCACAAACAGCAATGTGAAAATGACCAGATAATCTGTTTTAGTGATGTTGATTGAGGGATAAATATTGGCCCCAGGACACCAGGGAGAACTCCCCTGCTCTTCTTTGAAATAGTGCCATGGGATCTTTTATGTCCAACTGAGGGAGCAGACAGGGTCTCGGTTTAACGTCTCATCTGAAAGATGGCACCTCCAACAGTGCGACACTCCCTCAGCACTGCACTGGGCGTGTCAGCCGAGATTTTTGTGCTCAAGTCCCTGGAGTGGGATTATGAACTCACAACCTTCTGACTCAGAGGCGAGGGTGCTACCCACTGAGCCACAGCTGACACAGAGATGCTCACCCCCCACCGTCCCAAGGGCAACTAGGGATGGGCAATAAATGCCAACCTTGCCAGCGATGCCCACCCCCTGAAGAATTATTTTTAAATAAAGCATTGTTCAATATTGATGATTCATTATTATATTTACTTAGGTATTATTGAAATCAAGATCGCAAGCTGTAGCTGGAAGATATTACTCCTTCAATATACTGCTTCACATTACACTGCACATACAATAGGGATTCTCCACTGCATCCCTGCTCTATCATGGTCTGACAATAGAGATAAAGCACAAATTAAATCTAGGATCATATCAGTGATGATCTATTTGTAATGGATGTACCTGTTTGTCATTTGGCTAGGCTAAGGTTTGCCTTTGGTTTTTTAAACAGGTTTACCGACAAGCAGATTTTTACTTTATGCTTGCAGTAGTCTCATACAGGGATCTAGCAACTCCCCGAGTAAACAATAAACATTTTGGTGACATCATGCGACTCTCCAACTGGTTCTCTTAAAGCGGAAATGTCAGTCCAGCTTCTGACTAAATTTTTAATCACATTGGGCCGTATTTTCCGATCGGAGGCTTCCTGCGCGCGGAGGCCTCCGATCTGGAAAAATCTACGGACTTACCTGAGGGCTCCCGAGGTGCGGACACTTCCATTCCTGGGCCCCTCCAAACTCGAAATGCGCAGGGCCCGCGTATCCCAGGGACGCAGGCAGTTCGCAAGCATCCCTGGGATCACGTGGGCCATGGGGAGCCAATAGGAGAAGGGAATCTCCCTTCATACAATTGACAGATAGACCTGTCAAATATATGAATGGAGATCACCCCAAAAACACTGTAAAACATTAAATAAAATTAAAAAACTCCATCACTTTTTTAAATGAGTTCAAATTACAATAAATTAAATATTTTAAACAAAAAATTAATTTTTGGAAAAAAGTAATTAAAGTTTTTTACGGGGCTAAAAATAAAATTACCTTTTTTAAAAGTATTTTTAAATGATAAATGAGTGAAATTTTTTTTAAACTTTTTTCAACTCTTATGTTGGTAAAAGCAGGCCTTACATCTGCTTTTACCAGGCGTAAGATTTCTAAGGGTTTTCTGCGGGCGGAGGTTCTGCAGAAAGCGGAACTATCCGCCCGCAGAGGCCCTTCTCCAGGGCAGGCGTCCGATCTGTCAAGAGGATTCTTGACAGATCGGAAATGCCGGTTTTCAGCGCATGCGCATGGCATGCCTGAAAGCAGCATTCCCGATGTCCCTACGTGTGTGTACACAGCGCGTACCCACCCGTAGGGATCGGAATATCCGGTCCGTTGTCTTCTTTTAATCGCTCCACCATTGGCGGCCGTGCCTTCAGCTGCCGAGGCCCTAAGCTCTGGAATTCCCTCCTAACCCTCTCCGCCTCTCTCCCTCTCTTTCCTCCTTTAAGACGCTCCTTAAAACCTGCCTCTTTGACCAAGTCTGCCCTCATTTCTCGTTCTGTGGCTCGGTGTCAAATTTTGTTTCAAACGATCCTGTGAAGCTCCTTGGGATGTTTTACTATGTTAAAGACGCTTTATAAATACAAGTTTTTGTTTTTTAACAAGATTTGTGTGTCAAAGTCCCACCGTGTGATCTTAGTGCAAATGACATTGCACTTTCCACCATTTTAACAAAGGCCGTTAATGGGTTAATATGTTTGTCAGAACAGCTGACAAAGGGATGTGATACGAGGGCAGTAGTACTTAGTTTTCCATTTTGAAACAGTTGTTTGAGGCTGTCAAACAAGGCCCTTAACTTGCCAAAAAAGACAGCCATGGACAACAAAAGAGGTAAGAGACAACATAAAATTAAAAGAAAAAGCAGACAAAAATGCAAAAAATAGCACAGATCCTGGCAAATGGAAGAGATACAAAGAACAACAAAAGACGACAAACAAATAGTAAAAGCTGCAAAAATGCAATATGAAAAGAAACTTGCAAATGGTATCAAAATCAACATAAACATTTTTTATAACGATATTAGGAAAAAGGGTGGCCAGGAGCAATTCGGGCCCCTTGAAAACTGATAACAGTGACATTGCAATTGAAAATAAGGAAATCGCGGACATATTGAATAATTATTTTGCGTCAGTATTTACAGTCGAGGAAGGCTGGGGCTCTTTTCTCTCGAAAAGAGAGGACTTTAAGAGTATGAAAGGGTTTGACAGGGTAGACGTATGAAGATGTTTCCACTTTCCCCCGTGCCACGGTCAATAATCATCCCTCATCCAACACCACCCAAAAACAGATTAATTAATCATTCACCTCATTGCCGTTTGTGGGACCTTGCTGTGCGCAGATTGACTACTGCGGTTGCTTACCTAACAACAGTGACTACACTTCAAAAGTAATCCACCAGTTGTGAAACACTCTAAGATGTGCTGAGGATGTGATAAAGAATTGAAAGGTTATACCTATCAGGCTGAGGCTGGGGCTCTTCTCTCTAGAAATGAGGAGACTGAGGGGTGACCTGATCGAATTATGGGCAACACGGTGGCATAGTGGTTAGCACTGTTGCCTCACAGCGCCAGGGACCCGGGTTCGAATCCGGCCTCGGGTGACTGTCTGTGTGGAGTTTGCACATTCTCCCCGTGTCTGCGTGGGTTTCCTCCGGGTGCTCCGGTTTCCTCCCACAGTCCAAAGATGTGCGGGTTAGGTTGATTTGGCTATGATAAATTGACCCTTAGTGTTAGGGGGGATTAAATACGTGGGGTTACGGGGATAGGGTGGGATATGTGTCGGTGCAGGCTCGATGGGCCGAAATGGCCTCTATCTGCACTGTGGGGATTCTGTAATTCTGTGAAGTCTTTAAGATTATGAAAGAGTTTGATAGGATATGCATAGAGAAGATGTCTCCACTTGCAGGGGAGACCAGAACTAGGGGCCATAAATAGAAGATAGTCACTAATAAAAGCCAATAAGGAGTTTAGGAGAAACAGAGAGTGGTTAGAAAAGGGAACTCGCTACCACAAGGAGTGGTTGAGGAGAATGGCCTAAATGCATTTAAGGGGAAGCTAGATAAGCACATGAGAGGGAAAGGAATAGAAGGATATGTTGTTGGGGTTAAAGGGGGAAGGGTGGGAGGAGGCTCGTGTGGCCTGGACCTGTTGGGACAAATGGCCTGTTTCTGTGCTTATAAATACTTCGATGTGGAGATGCCGGTGTTGGACTGGGGTGGACAAATGTGAGAAGTCGCACAACACCAGGTTATAGTCCAACAGCTTTATTTGAAATCACAAGCTTTCGGAGCGCTGCTCCTTCGTCAGGTGAAGTGAAGAGATGATGGTATATAAATACTTTGTAATACTGAGCTCCAAGATAGATGGGATGGTTTAGCAATGGAAAGTTTACCAGTTCACTGTGCTGATAAGCTTTGCAGTTGTAGGTAGTTAGAATTGCAGCAGTACCTCTCTGGACACGAGGCTCTCCCTAAGCCTGGGTTGTCTCAACCTGCATTTAAGATTAGTTAAGTGGGATATGCGTCTATGTAGAGAAAGTATGTCGTCCATATCAGGCAAACAGAAACTCCGTAAAAAAACAGGAAATGCTGTATAAGATTCCAGAGGCACCCAGGTTCAAAATGATTCGAGGTTGATCCGTATTGGGGAACAGTGATTTAACATTATCCAGCCCAAGCAAGACTTAATACATTACAGTATCAGAGCAGCAGTTTACAGAGTATAATTGAGACTTATATTACCCCGTTACCCTCTGCGTAGAAGCACAACTGTGAGCAGGCTGCACCCTGTGTCTCCTGTCTCCCTCTCTCTCTCTCTTCCATCTTCCGGGTGTCTCCTTGATTCTTCCTGAAATCTTCTGCTCCAAAAATCTTCTACACTTTGTGACTGTTAAAACCCCCTTCTCATACCTTTACTTTCATTCAAAACTAATGGGGGGCGAAATTTGGTTCCGCCCTGTTTGGGGGCAGTAACACATTTAGCACCCGGGGTGGGAGTACCGCTAAATTGGGCTTACCACCCCGGCGAGGAAGCAGAGCACTATCTCGGGCACTCCACTTCCTCTCGGGGCAGTGCATTGGGCGCAAAGCGCTGACGCGGTAAGGGGAGGGCTGCTGCGTACTCTGCAGACCGTTTGACTGCCTCCACTAGCCCACCAGGGCGGCGTGGTGCCGTGGACGCATCCTGGCACCTAGACGCATTGCCGGATGGCGCAATGGCGGCCAAGGACCATGCCAAGGGCTGCCGAGAGGGGCCGACCTGGAGTCGGCCAAAATAATAAATGTCGGCGCGGGGCGCAGCCAGACCGTCCCTTTAATTAGCGCCCCGCCAGTGGTGTGCAGCCCGGCTCGCGACCCGTGAGGTTGTCGCTGACATTGCCCACAGCAGCCTCATGGACCGTAGTCGAATTTCGGCCGCGGGGCACTAAGGGGCCGTGGCGGGGCACTAAGGGGTCACGTCGCTCAGCGATAACATCATCGCTGGCGGCGCAGAGGTCCGGGGCGCTACCGGCGGGGGCGCGGCACTGTCGGCTCGCGCCTCAGTAGCGCCCCGCCGAATTTCTCGGTGGGCGCTATTAGTGCCCCCGCCCGGGCGATAAGCCCTTTGACCCCCGTTAGCGCCCCTCAGAGGAACTAACGGTGGGTGCAAAGGAGGTGAATTTCATCCCCATGGAGTCTTACTGAACCAATCACTGGCCTGCACCCAAACCCCAAATGCAATCATAAAGATGCCACGTTCATAGCGCCCTGGCTTACGCAGGTTTTAGCCTCATAACAATCTAACATCATCTGTTTTTGACCATCAAGACTCGTATCTGGGTAGTTATGGTGATACAGAAGGAATATATCTCCATAGGTTGAGGCCAAAATAACTGGTATGCAAGCAAATAGCTCCTTAAGGCAAAAATGCGGACAGCCCTGGTTTATGACAGCCTAATAAAATAATATTCTTTGGGGTAGAAATTAGGTCGCGCCCCATTTGGGGCGCAAATATCGTCCGCGCGCAAATATTAGCGCCTGGCGCTAATTATCGGCACTGACAGGAAACTTCACTTTTACCGCCCCGGGAGGTGAGTGGAGCGCTAAATTAGGCGCTGCACACCTCTCTTAAGGCGCAAAGGCCTAGGAGTGAGGCGCTAACTCAGCGCACGAGCGCAGCGCAGCTGCTGCCAGTTAGCGCGGGAACACAGACACACTGACGCCGGACACTTCTTAAAGCGGGGGGGGCCACTTGCTCCCCAGCCACACCCTGCTCATTGCAGCCTTGAATCTCAGCCTGGAGAGACCTGTAATCCATTTTGCTGCCAAGAATGGAGAGGGTGAGAGAACGCGCTCATCGCTTCACCGAGCGGGCCTTGGATGCTCTGGTTGACGCAGTGGAGCGCAGACGATGCATGCTGTTCCCAGAGAGTGGCAGGAGGCCTTTGCCACGCGAGTTCAGAAGAGTGTGGAGGGAGGTGGCTCAGAGCGTCTCCTCCAGGAGCATGGTGCCCAGGACCCATGTCCAGTGCCGCAAGAAGTTCAACGACCTCACTCGGGTCGTCAGGGTGAGTGGCTTTTTCTCAATACCTCTCCATCCCTCCATCTCAACCTCACTCTATGGCCAGAGGGTCTTAAAACCCCAATGCACAACACTCATCCAACACCTATGGCCCTTTCATCAAACACACACACACATTCCACACTTTGCATACAGTAAGGGCTATTCACCTATGGGAGGCACATCAGGCAAGACCATGGCTGCATATTGTAAGGGCTATTCACCTATGGGAGGCACATCAGGCAAGACCATGGCTGTATATTGACTCAGATGCTGTCCTTTTTCTTGCAGGCTAAGCTGGCTCATAATCGGAGACAGCAGCAACGGACGGGTGGAGGGCGGCTTCAGCTGCAACCCCTCAGCGATCTGGAGGAGCGCGTCCACAGGATTGTGGCAAGCCGGGTGATCGGTCCCGTCGCCACTGGAGACGCCGACCCCGTTGTGGACAGCAATGGTAAGGTCATCACCTTTTTGTCCTCTGTCCTTCCACTTGTCCCTCACAATACCAGCCTTTGACACTTTCAATCCAACTTGCTAACTCGCTGCACTTATTCCTCCCTTACTGCCACCCTGTCCTCACGCTAAAGCCACTCTTGTACCTCCCTGCTTTCAGATGGTGATTCACCAGCTGAGGAGATGGTCCCTGAAGCTGCCACTGGGAGTGATGCTGCAGCTGAGGAGGAAGAGGAAGCCGGAGCATCAGTGCCACCCTCTCCCGAGGAAGCCCATGGCCACACTGGGAACACGCCTTCCCCGGAGGGGAGCAGGGGGGAAGGGGCTGATGATGGTGAAGTTCCAGGACCCAGCGGGCTGCAGCAACGCCATGGGGGGGGGAGGGAAGAACGGGAGCCTTCTCCCCAGAGGGAGAGTATGCCAGACACTCCTAATGCAATGGACGCAGAGGAGGAGCGGATGATTGCAGAAATGAACAGCCAGGCGGTGGTCATGCACACTGAGCTCATGGGTGCAGTGGGAAGGGTGCCCGAATGCATTGAGGCACTGGCAAGGAGTGTGGAGCACTTCGCTGTAGCACAGGCGGATGCCACACTAAAGCTTACTGCTGCAATTCAGTCACTGGCTGCCAGGAACCCATCTGAGCCTGCTCTCATGCAGACTCAGATTGAGGCCACGCGAGCACTGACTGCTGCCATCCTCGATGGTTCGTGCACATGTCCCCGGGGCTGTCACCGCGCCGCAGCAGGCCAGCAATCTGTTCTCAGGCAAATTGCTCCGGATGCTGAAGTGCTGCCCCGTGGGAGTGCCAGTGTGTCGGGCGAGCAGGGAGTTGCTGTCCTCTCTCACGATGACAGCATTCCTGCTGCCAACACTGTCACTTCTCCACTGCACTTGCCACCGCCTGTAGGACAGACTGCTGCCGCCCATGCAGAGTTGGTGCAGTCTGCAGCCGGGCCCTCCAGGCCCAGAAGTGGTCGAGGCCGGCCTTCAGGGGCATCTGCAGTGTCAGGGTCTGACAAGCAGCAGCCTTCCACCAGCCTTGCTGCAGCCACTGAGGTCCCATTACGGAGGAGCAGTAGGGTTAGAAGGGGGGAAGTGCGCAAGGGAAGGAGATCACCCTCGAAGGGCAAAAAGTAGGATGTGTGCCAAAATGCTGGTCATTTTTTTATTAAAGGCCGAGGTTCATGGCCCAACTTTTGTTTAGTGTTTTGGACATTATCTCCAGGTTGTGAGAACCAGTTATGTTATTGACTGTTTTTTTGTGTTTATTTCTATGAGTTTGTCATGAGGAATTGACACACACAGAGTTTGTACAATAAATAAGTTTCTGTATTCAAAATATACATGGCTGGTGGTTGGAATTATTGGTGCCTTGGCCGGCTTAGGGGTTGCGTGCTGGGTTGATTCGTGTTTGTAGCACTGGCAGGGGTCCTAGAAGCGGCTTGCTATTAGTCGTTGACGGACGGCCCTTGCAGTTTGACCATTGTGGGCCGCCCTCCTGCCTTGGTGCTGCTGCTGATCATCGTCCTCGGCCTGTTCCTCCTCTTCCTCCTCCTCCTCTTGTGGTGCTGCAAGGCCTGGTGGCATTGGCTGCGTCCTGAGGATTGCCATGTTGTGCAACATGCAGCACACCACTACGAATTTGGAAACTTGCTCAGGCGAGTACTGCAGGGCTCCTCCGGAATGGTCCAGACAGCGGAATCGTTGTTTGAGCACGCCGATTGTGCGCTCAATAATGTTCCTCGTTGCTTGTTGGCTTTCCTGGTACCGCAGCTCAGCAGGGGTGTTTGGCGCACGGAGCGGTGTCATCAGCCAGGTGCTCAATGCGTACCCCTTGTCCCCCAGAAGCCAACCAACTGGCTGATGCGGTGCCTCGAAAATTTCTGCCACAGTACTCTGGCGCAGGATGAAAGCATCGTGGCAGCTGCCCGGATAGTGGGCATTGACAGCGAGAATCACCTGTCTGTGGTCACAGACCAACTGCACATTCAAGGAATGGAACCCCTTTCTGTTCCGGAACTCCTCTGCATTCTCTCGCGGAGCACGCAAAGCCACATGCGTGCAGTCAATGGCGCCCTGCACCATGGGGAAGCCCGCTACCCTCGCAAAGCCCATAGCACGGTCATGCTGCTTGTCTGGGGTCATAGGGAAGGAGATGAAGTCTCGTCTCCTTGTGAAGAGGGCATTGGTGACCTGCCGAATGCAGCGATGCACCGCAAACTGGGAGATATTGGCGAGGTCCCCAACAGCAGCTTGGAATGAGCCAGTGGCGTAGAAGTTCAAGGCCACTGTGACCTTCACTGCCACCGACAGAGACGTCCTGGACCTCAGCTGAGGCTGCAGATCTGGCTGCAGCAGGTGGCAGAGCTCAGTGACCACCTCCTTGCTGAATCGCAGCCTTCGCAAACACAGCTCCTCGGACATGTGGATGTAGGAGAGCTGTTCACGATATACCCTGGGAGGGTAAGCTCTCCTGTACATGCGCCTGATGGGCCTCCTCCGTCTGGCCATCATTGCCACTCTCTGTCTGCGTCTCACTCTGCTCCGATTGAGCTGGAGCAGGACGACGCCCCCAATCATTGCAGCCCCCATCTTCTCTTTGCCAGAAAAGTAATGAGGTACAGCAACGAAAGTAGCAGCAAAGTTAGGATGAACTAGGCAAAACTACCTCACAAAGCGTTGAGTCAATGTAGAAGTCTCTCTCTCTCTCTCTCCGAATCTCTCTCTCTCTCTCAGAACGAGTGGTGCATAAATGTCGACCACAGAAAAAGACAGGAAGAGGCCCCCTTTAAATAGCGCCCCCCCCAGCCCCAGACCGATTGATAACGTTCCAGTCTTCCGGTCGTTGGAAGCGCCAGGCGGTAAGGCAGGGGGCGCCACTCAATTTCCGCTCCGGGGCGCCCCAAGGGCGTTGCACCACAGAATGACGTCACAATCTGCGCGCGCAGGTGGTCGCAGCGGTAAGTTTTAGCGCCGCCGCACAATCTCAAGTTAAGTTCTCGAGCGGCGCAAACAGCGCTGCGCCCGGGCGTTAGCGCCTTAACGCCCCATTAGCGCCCATTTAAGGCGCTAACGGGAGGCGCAACCAACTGAATTTTTACCCCTTTACCTTTACACGCAGAGGAAAGTACGCACCATTGTTGGAGCCGCATAGCTGGGTTTCCCACACTACAACAGTGACTACACTTCAAAAGTACTTCATTGGCTGTAAAGTGCTTTGTGACGTCCTGAGGTTATGAAAGGGGCTGTAGAAATGCAATTTTTTCTTTCTTTCTTCTTTCTCTTTGTATCGAGCCTGTGTTTGTCCTTATCTGAGAGTCCCGCGAAGTTGCACTCTCCAACAGAGGCATCCTTCATTTTGATGAAATGTTTATAAAAAGTTGGTTTTTTTTGATAACCTCTGTTACATTATTCTCCATCTCAAACTAATACTCCCGGTGGGAGATGCAGGCGACAGGATGAGATTGCCCATTAAGTTCCCTCCATTCTCTTCCACTTTTCTCATATCTCCTTGGACATCACCTCCGGAGGTAAAAAACACTTCCCTGTCATGGGCCACTCCACCGAATGCCCAGCTGAGAACTCGCAGAACTCAACTCAACCGCATCACTTGGATGTGAGCGACAGACGTCCTCCCAACCCAAACGTTCAACCTTCTGGTGGGGAATGTTGTGCTCTGACCACTGGGGCATTTTGTCACCATCATTTCGATTTCGTACTGAGGTTACTTTGGAACTTGAAACAGTCGATGGTTCTGCTTGTTCTTACAGATATCACTGTATCTCTCCACCTCTCTATCTCTCTCTTCTCCTTCAAGATGCTCCTTACAACCTACCTCTTTGAACAAGCTTTTGGCCACCTGTCCTAATGTCTCTTGGCATGGCTCGTTGACAAATTTTGTTTGATAATTCTCCTGTGAAGCACCTTCAGCCAGCTTTCGAAGACCAATCCAGTTAGTCCCACTCCCCCGCTCTTTCCCCATATCCCCGCAATTTTTTCTCCTTCAAGTATTTATCCAATTCCCTTTTGAAGGCTGCTATTGAATCTGTATCCACCGCCCTATCAGGCAGCGCATTCCAAATCCTAACCACTCGTTGCGTAAAAAAGTTTTTTCTCATGTCGCCTCTGGTTCTTTGGCCAATCACCTTAAATCTGGGCCCTCTGGTTATCGACCCTTCAGCCACTGGAAACAGTTTCTCTTTATTTACTCTGTCTGAACCCTTCATGATTTTAAACACCTCCAGCAAATCTCCTCTTAGCCTTCTCTGCTCTAAGGAGAACAACCCCAGCTTCTCCAGACAATCCACGTAACCGTAATCCCTCAACACCGGGAACCAATTTATTTCTTGCGACTCGAAGCAGAGGGTTTTATGGTAGTTGTAGAGTGCAGTGATTTGAAAGTCACTAAGAAAATAACACAACCCCCCACCAACCCATTCTTCTGCAAACAGCAACCAGCAGAGTCTCAAAATGATGTCAGCACTCAAGTATAAAAGCAGGGAAGTCCTGCTACAAATGTATAGGGTATTGGTGAGACCACACCTTGAGTACTGCGTACAGTTTTGGTCTCCTTATTTAAGGAAGGATATACTTGCATTGGAGGCAGTTCAGAGACGATTCACTAGGTTAATTCCAGAGATGAGGGGGTTGACTTATGAAGAAAGGTTGAGCAGGCTGGGCCTATACACATTGGAATTTAGAAGAATGAAAGGTGATCTTATTGAAACATATAAGATACTGAGGGGGCTCGACAAGGTAGATGCAGAGAGGATGTTTCCCCTCGTCGGGAAATCTAGAACTCGGGGGCATAGTTTCAGAATAAAGGGTCGCCCTTTTAGAACTGAGATGAGGAGGAATTTCTTCTCTCAGAGGGTGGTAAATCTGTGGAATTCTCTGCCCCAGAGAGCCGTGGAGGCTAGGTCATTAAATACATTTAAGGTGGAGATAGACAGATTTTTACAAGATAAGGGAGTGAAGGGTTATGGGGAGCGGGCGGGGAAGTGGCTTCGAGCCCAAGATCAGCCATGATCTTATTGAATGGCGGAGCAGGCTCGAGGGGCCAAGTGGCCTAATCCTGCTCCTGTTTCTTATGTTCTTATAAGTAGATCATCGTAGCTGCGTCTTGTAGAGTCTGGTCCCAGGAGGATTAATCTGTTGAGTGCTGAATATCCCTCAGGATGTTGAAATTACAGGCATTTTCCATCTTGTAACATGTTCAGAGACGATCGTGAAGAGCTGCCTGTTAGAAAATCTGAGAAATGTACATAGTCATTCATTATTTATTAGGATATATTTTCTCAATACTTAAAGCAAATTTGAATCTTCTGATTTTCCTACTTTTGCATATGTTTATCTATTCTGATGTACTGACTCAGGATGAATTCTGATTACAGGAAGGCCAAAGCTTTTTTTTTTAAATAGACAAAAATGACATTTTATATTCATAATAATAAAGCAGTTTAAGACAGCTTAAGATCTAAGACATATGACATTTATGGCAGTTAGATGCTGAATAATGAGGTGTTAAACTCATCCATTTAGATGAGCAAATTTGCAAAGGTGATAATGGGGAAAATTGGACCTATTAATCTTGTGCTTAAATGTGCATTGTGTGCACAGAGTGCAAAGCCATTGATTCTGATGGAAATTACCTTTAATGTTATATGCTTAACACAATGGCTCCTGGAAAAATAAATGGGAGCAATTTTGATATTAAAGACAGTAACAGGTAGATCCTAAAGTGGGATAATCTGTACTTTCTACTTTACTGCAGTTGTTAAAGGGAAATCTCTCTGATGGTTATACCTGGAACTCTAGCCCCTTGTCCAGACTCCCACTTCCTTCGCCCCACCATTGGCGGCCGCGCCTTCAGCTGTCTAAGCCCGAAGCACTGGAGTTCCCTCCCTAAACCTCTTCGCCTCTCTACCTCTTTCTCGCTTCCTTTAAGACGTTGCTTAAAACCTACTTAGTTGACCACCTGCTCTAGAATCATAGAATGATACAGCACAGAAAGAGGCCATTCGGCCCATCATGCCTGTGCCGGCTCTTTGAAAGAGCCGTCTAATTTTGTGCTCGGGTCTCTGGAGTGCAGTTGGACCTCACCAACTTCTAGTAGTAGAAATCTGCAACTTTCTCCCCCAAAAGGCTATGGATGCTGGGATAATTGGTGCTTTCAAGACTTAGATCGATGGATTTTTATTAGGTAAGGGTATCAAGGGATGTGGAGCAAAGGCGGTTAAATGGAGTTGAGATGCAGATCAGCCTTGATCTAATTGAATGGCCTAGCAGGCCCGAGGGACTGAACGGCCTCGTCCATTTCCAGATGTTCCTGTGTTCCGAAGAGAAGGCTGACTAAAGAACAATTTACTTCCTCTGCAAGCGCCTCAGTCCACCCCTTTGTGTAAAAATTCCTTTGTGTGGTTGTTTGAACCTAGGCGGAAATTTTCTCGTGCTCCCATTGCAGAGTTTCACGTGGCAGGCAATGTTCCCTTTAAGCTGCACGGCCACGCAGTCACGCAGCGCTCCAGGGGTGCCGCGCAGCCAACGAGCCGGGCTTTAAATGTGAAAAAAAACGTGCACGCGCGGACTTTTGAGTGGGCCGCGCAGCCCATTAAAGGGGCACCCGGCCCCCCAAAACATTACGGGGAACATTGGTGGCAGGACCACATATCTGTTAAAATGGCCGTCAAATCGAGCATGCATTCCAACCCCCAATACGCGCCCTGTCGTGAAAAGCCGTGCGTCAGGAACGCCAAAGATGAAAGCTGGAATTTGGAATAAACTTGCTTGGCAACTGTGTTGAAACAGAGCACAGAGGAACTTTTGGACACAAACGCGTTAACCAGTGCGCTCCAGAGGAAATTATACTCCTGACTGGGAGTCGGTTTCCGATTTAAATGGGCCAGCTTATAATTTCTGCATGCTTAAGGGACCTGTGGAACCGTCAGCCTTTAAATGCAGCTGAGAACTTTCATAGGAACAGGAGCAGACCATTCAGCCCCTCGAGCCTGTTCCGCCATTCAATGAGATCATGGCTGCTCTGTACCTCGACTCCATTAATACCCTTGCCTAATTAAAATGGCATTAGCAGGTCAAATTATTTTTCAAACTCCAGCAAGGCGGGGCAATGTGATTTTCTTTTTGTTTTATTTTATTACCACTGACCTCTCTCTAAAATGTGAGATAAAAGCAGCTTTTGCAGCCCTGGCGGTGAGGTTTCCAATCAGCACAAGCCACGTCGGGCGGCGTGCGTTGTACTTATACAGGGGTGAAGAAATGCGCTTGCTGCTGGTCATGTTGTTAAACTGCGATCATCAGTTCAGCTCAGTGCTGCCATCCTCCAGAGCAGACTTTAAACCGAGGTCTCGGCTGCCTCTTCCAGTCGATGTTGTTGCCCTGAATGAAGAAGAGCTGAGGGTGTTTCTCCGGGTGACCCAGCTCATAAAAAGTCCTCCCTTGACCGAAAGCAGGCTAATTGTGCTTTGTGGGATCCCGCTGTTTGCAAAATAGCTGCCGTGTTTACCCACTCCCCGCCCTTCAAAATAATTCATTGAATGTTCCCCAGGACCTGATCTGATAAGGCGTTATATAAATGGGAGTTCTTTCTCTCTTTCTAATTGCTGTTCTTCTGTGATTGATTCGTCTCATTTACTGAACTTTATGAACAGCAGGCAGCTCCGGGCTACTGAATGGAAAATGTACTGCTTCCCTGTGCTCTAAAACTCTTCGCATTGTACAACAAGAAAGAAAGACTTGCATTTCTATAGCGCCTTTCGCGACTCCTCAGGACGTCCTGAAGCGCTTTACAGCCAATGAAGTGCTTGTGAGGTGTAGTCACTGTTGCAATGTAAAGAAACACGGCAGCCAATTTGCGCACAGCAAGCTCCCACACGGAGCAATGAGATAATGAGCAGATCATCCATCGGTTTTTAGTGGTGTTGTTCGAGGGATAAAATATTGGCCTAGGACACCGGTGAAAACTCTCTTGCTCTTCTTCGAAAAGTGGTCGCCCTCTCAGCTCTGAGTTACCAGGTTGTTGGGCGTGAACTCATAATCTAGGCTGAGGCTTTGGTGCAGTAGTGAGTTGGTGCTGGAATGTTGGATATGACTTTAAACCAAAGGTCTCTCAGGTGGATGTAAAAGATTCCATGACCCCTTTTCAAAGAAAGGCCTCGGCGTTCTCCTGGTGTCCGAGCCAACATTTATCCCTCAAACAATACCACCTGAAGTGGATTAACTGGTTATTCATGCTGTGTTTCCTACAACAAGCCACTCAGTTGTAACAAACCGCTACGAAACAAAATAATGAAAATTAAACTGGACGGACCACCTGGCATCGACCTCGGCATCGGCTACGGACATGGCAACGGCACACCCAGCCCAGTCAACCCTGCAAAGTCCTCCTCACCAACATCTGGGGACTTGTGCCAAAATTAGGAGAGCTGTCCCACAGACTAGACAAGCAACAGCCTGACATAGTCATACTCACAGAATCATACCTTTCAACCAATGTCCCAAACTCCTCCATCACCATCCCTGGGTATGTCCTGTTCCACTGGCAGGACAGACCCACCAGGGGTGGTGGCACAGTGGTATACAGTCAGGAAGGAGTGGCCCTGGGAGTCCTCAACATTGACTCCGGACCCCATGAATTCTCATGGCTTCAGGTCAAGCATGGGCAAGGAAACCTCCTGCTGATTACCACCTACCGCACTCCCTCAGCTGATGAATCAGTACTCCGCCATGTTGAACACTACTTGGAAGAAGCACTGAGAGTAGCAAGGGTGCAGAATGTACTCTGGGTAGAGAACTTCAATGTCCATCACCAAGAGCGGCTTAGTAGTACCACTAATGACCGAGCTGGCCGAGTCCTGAAGGTCATAGCTGTCAGTCTGGGCCTGCAACAGGTAGTGAGAGAACCAACAGAAGGGAAAAACCTACTTGACCTCATCCTCACCAATCTACCTGTCGCAGATGCATCTGTCCATGACAGTATTGGTAGCAGTGACCACCGCACAGTCACTATGGAGACAAAGTCCCGTCTTCACACTGAGGTCAACCTCCATCATGTTGTGTGGCACTACCACCGTGCTAAATGGGATAGATTCAGAACCGATCTAGCAGCTCAAAACTGGGCATCCATGAGGCGCTGTGGGCCATCAGCAGAAGCAGAATTGTATTCCACCACAATCTGTAACCTCATGGCCTGGCATATCCCTCATTCTACCATAAACATCAAGCCAGGGGATCAACCCTGGTTCAATAAGGAGTGCAGAAGAGCATGCCAGGAGCAGCACCAGGCTCATCTAAAAATGAGGTGCCAACCTGGGGAAGCTGCAACACAGGACTACATGCATGCTAAAAACCGGAAGCAGCATGCTATAGACAGGGCTAAGCGATCCCACAATCAACGGATCAGATCAAAGCTCTGCAGTCCAACCACATCCAGTCGTGAATGGTGGTGGACCATTAAACAACTAACGGGAGGAGGAGGCTCCATGAATATCCCCATCCTCAATGGTGGTGGAGCCCAGCACGTGAGTGCAAAAGACAAGGCTGAAGCGTTTGGAACCATCTTCAGCCAGAAGTGCCGAGTGGATGATCCATATCGGCCTCCTCCTGCGGTCCCCACCATCACAGAAGCCAGTCTTCAGCCAATTCGATTCACTCCACGTGATATCAAGAAACGGCTGAGCACACTGGATACAGTAAATGCTATCGTGCTGAAGACATGTGCTCCAGAACTAGCCGCGCCTGTAGCCAAGCTGTTCCAGTACAGCTACAACACTGGCATCTATCCGACAAAGGGGAAAATTGTCCAGGTGTGTCCGGTTCACAAAAAGCAGGACAAATCCAATCCGGCCAATTACCGCCTCATCAGTCTACTCTCAATCATCAGCAAAGTGATGGAAGGTGTCATCAACAATGTTATCAAGCGGCACTTACTCACCAATAACCTGCTCACTGATGCTCAGTTTGGATTCTGCCAGGACCACTCGGCTCCCGACCTCATTACAGTCTTGGTCCAAACATGGACAAAGGAGCTGAATTCTAGAGGTGAGGTGAGAGTGACTGCCCTTGACATCATTTGACCGAGTGTGGCATGAAGGAGCCCTAGTAAAACTGAAGTCAATGGGAATCGGGGGGAAAACTTTCCACTGGCTGGAGTCATACCTAGCACAAAGGAAGATGGTTGTGGTGATTGAAGGTCAATCATCACAGCCCCAGGACCTAGCTGCAGGAGTTCCTCAGGGCAGTGTCCTAGGCCCAACCATCTTCAGCTGCTTCATCAATGACCTTCCCTCCAACATAAGGTCAGAAATGGGGATGTTCGCTGATGACTGCACAGTGTTCAGTGCCATTCATAAACTCCTCAGATAATGAAGCAGTCCATGCCCGCATGCAACAAGACCTGGATGATGTTCAGGCTTGGGCTGATAAGTGGCAGCTAACATTCGCGCCACTGAAGTGCCAGGACCTCCCTCCCTCAAACAAGCGAGAGTCTAAACACTGCCCCTTGTCATTCAATGGCATTACTATCACCGAATCCCACACCATCAACATCCTGGGGGTCACCATTGACCAGAAACTTAACTGGACCAGTCACATAAATACTGTGACAACAAGAGCAGGTCAGAGGCTAGGTATTCTGCGGCGAGTGTCTCACCTCCTGACTCCCCAAAGTCTTTCTACCATCTACAAGGCACAAGTAAGGAGTTTGATGGAATGTTCTCCGTTTGCCTGGATGAGTGCAGCTCCAACAACACTCAAGAAGCTCGACACCATCCAGGACAAAGCAGCCCGCTTGATTGGCACCCCATCCACCACCTTAAACATTCACTCCCTCCACCACCGGCGTACCGTGGCTGCAGTGTGTACCATCTACAAGATGCACTACAGCAACTCGCCAAGGCTTCTTCAGCAGCACCTCCCAAACCCGCGACCTCTTCCACATAGAAGGACGAGGGCAGCAGACGCATGGGAACACCACCACCTCCAAGTTCCCCTTAAAGTCACACACAATCCTGACTTAGAAATATGTCGGCCGTTCCTTCATCGTCGCTGGGTCAAAATCCAGGAACTCCCTCCCTCACAGCACTGTGGGAGCACCTTCACCACACGGACTGCAGCGGTTCAAGCAGGCGGCTCACCACCACCTTCTCAAGGGCAACTAGGGATGGGCAATAAATGCTGGCCTTGACAGCGACGCCCGCATCCCATAAAAAGGAATAAAGAAAAACAGTGACTGCACTTTAAAAGTACTTTATTATCTGTAAAGCGTTTTGGGACGTCCTGAAGCCGTGAAAGAAGTGATATAAATGCAAGTCTTTCTTTCTTCTTTCACCTCATAACTGTTTGTGGGATCTTGCTATGCGCGAACTGGCTGCACGTTTGTGACAGCACTTCACAAAGTAATTTATTGGCTCGAAAGTGCTTTGGGACATCCTGAAGATGTGGAAATAAGTTTGTTCTTTCCTTCGATTATTGAGTGACAGTACCTGATCTCCTACACCAGTATTCTAAACAAGCTTCCCTACAGCTGTCTGAACTTAAGAAAGGATGAAAAGAGAAACTGGCTGTTGTTTTTGCATACGGGGAACATAGGGTCTAATGAGAGGGAGGAACTGAATGAAATCAGTATTTGTAGGGAAATGGTGTTGGGGAAATTGACGGGACTGAAGGCCGATAAATCCCCAGGGCCTGATAATCTACATCCTAGGGTACTTAAGGAAGTGGCCCTAGAAATAGTAGATGCATTGCTGGTCATCTTCCAAAATTCTATAGACTCTAGTACAGTTCCCATGGATTGGAGGGTAGCTAATGTAACCCCACTATTTAAAAAAGGTGGTAGAGAGAAAATGGGGAATTATAGACCGGTAAGCCTGACATCGGTAGTGGGGAAAATGCTAGAGTCCATTATAAAAGATGTGATAGCAGAGCACTTGGAAAACAGTGACAGGATCGGACAAAGTCAACATGGATTTACATAAGGTAAATCATGCTTGACTAATCTACTGGAATTTTTTGAGGATGTAACTGGTAGAATAGATAAGGGAGAACCAGTGGATGTGGTGTATTTGGACTTTCAGAAGGCTTTCGATGAGGTCCCACATGAGAGATTAGCGTGCAAAGTTAAAGCACATGGGATTGGGGGTAAGGTACTGACTTGGATAGAGAACTGGTTGGCAGACAGGAAGCAAAGAGTTGGAATAAACGGGTCTTTTTCCGAGTGGCAGGCAGTGACTAGTGGGGTACTGCAGGGATCGGTGCTAGGACCCCAGCTATTCACAATATATATAAATGATCTAGACGAGGTAACTAGATGTAATATCTCCAAGTTTGCAGATGACACAAAGCTGGGTGGGCGTGTGTGCTGTGAGGAGGATGCAGAGAAACTCCAGTATGATTTGGACAGGTTGGGTGATTGGGCAGATGCATGGTAAATGCAGTATAATGTGGATAAATGTGAGGTTATCCACTTCGGTGGCAAAAACAGGAAGACAGATTATTATCTGAACGGCAATAGATTGGGAAAAGGGGAAGTGCAACGAGACCTGGGTGTCCTTGTGCACCAGTCGCTGAAGGTAAGCATGCAGGTGCAACAGGCGGTTAAGGAGGCAAATGGTATGTTGGCCTTCATAGCGAGAGGATTCGAGTACAGGAGCAAGGATGTCTTGCTGCAGTTGTACAGGGCCTTGGTGAGACCACACCTTGAGTATTGTGTGCAGTTTTGGTCACCTTATCTGAGGAAGGATGTTCTTGCCATGGAGAAAGTGCAGCGAAGATTCACCAGACTGATACCTGGGATGGCAGGAATGACGAATGAGGAGAGATTGGGTTGATTAGGCTTATATTCGCTAGAGTTTAGAAGAATGAGAGGGGATCTCATTGAAACTTATAAAATTCTAACAGGACTAGACAGACTAGATGCAGGAAGGATGTTCCCGATGACGGGGGAGTCCAGAACCAGGGGTCACAGTCTAAAGATAAGGGGTAAGCCATTTAGGACTGAGATGAGGAGGAATTTCTTCACCCAGAGAGTGGTGAACCTGTGGCATTCTCTACCACAGAAGGCAGTTGAGGCCAATTCATTAAATATATTCAAGAAGGAGTTAGATATATTTCTTAAGGCTAAAGGGATCAAGGGATATGGGGAGAAAGCAGGGACAGGGTACTGAATTTGGATGATCAGCCATGATCTCATTAAATGGTGGAACATGCTCGATGGGCCGAATGGCCTACTCCTGCTCCTATCTTCATCTATGTTTCATACGACACCCAGTCTATCCTACCGTGCACTGTTTCCCCTGTATGGACAGTTTAGAACTAGGTGTCACAGTCTCAGTATAAGGGATCGGCCATTTAGGAATGAGATGAGGAGAATTTTCTTCACTCAGAGGTTGTGACTCTGTGGAATTCTCTCTCCCAGGGGCTCTGTGGATGCTCAGTCATTGAGTCTATTCATCAGAGATCGATAGATTTTTGGGCCCTAAGGGAATCAAGGGATATGGGGATAGGGCGGGAAATTGTTGATGTAGAAGGTCAGCCATGATCTTATTGAATGGCGGAGCAGGCTCAATGGGCTGTATGGCCTACTCCTGCTCCTAATTCTTACGCTCTTATGTTTTCAGCCCATCCAATCTCTTGAAGATTAGCATCAATACTCACCGATCACAAAAGATATTCTGATATGGGTCCACAATATTTAGATGGTCATAGATTAAGTATCCTGATGGGATGTTGTACATGTGCTTGGAATGGCTATGGAATGGAATGGTTCAATTAATCATAGAATCATAGAAATTTACAGCACAGAAGGAGGCCATTCTGACCATCTTGTCCATGTCGGCTGACAAAGAGCTATCCACCCTAATCCCACTTTCCAGCACTTGGTCCGTAGCCTTGTAGGTTTCAGGCATTTCAAGTGCATATCCAAGTACTTTTTAAATGTGATGAGGGTTTCTGCCTCTACCACCCTTTCAGGCAGTGAGTTTCAGACCCCCACAACCCTCTGGGTGAAAAAATATCTCCTCAAATCCCCTCTAAACTTCTGACCAATTACTTTAAATCTCTGCCCCCTGGTTATTGACCCTTCTGCTAAGGGAAATAGTTTCTTCCTATCCACTCTATCTAGGCCCCTCATAATTTTATACACCTCAATTAGGTCTCCCCTCAGCCTCCTCTGGTCCAAAGAAAACAACCACAGCCTATCCAATCTTTCCTCATAGCTGAAATTCCCAGCCCAGGCAACATCCTCGTAAATCTCCTCTGTACCCTCTCTGGTGCAATCACATCTTTCCTGTAATGTGGTGACAAGAACTGCACGCAGTACTCTAGATGAGGCCTATCTAGTGTTTTATACAGTTCAAGCATAACCTCCCTGCTCTTGTATTCTATGCCTCGGCTAATAAAGGCAAGTATCCCGTATGCCTTCTTAACCACCTTATCTACCTGTCCTGCTAACTTCAGGAATCTGTGGACATGCACTCCAAGGTCCCTCTGTTCCTCTGCACTTATCAGTGCCCTCCCTTGTTTACCCTTGCCTTGTTAGCCCTCCCCAAATGCATTACCTCGCACTTCTCCAGATTGAATTCCATTTGCCACTGTTCTGCCCACCTGACCAGTCCACTGATATCTTCCTGCAGTCTGCAGCTTTCTTCTTCATTATCCACTGCATGGCCAATTTTTGTATCATCTGCAAATTTCTTAATCATACCCCCGACATTCAAGTCTAAGTCATTGATGGATATCACAAAAAGCAAGGGACAGGAAACAGTGAGTAGGAATTAATGAGTCTTTTTCGGGGTGGCAGGCGGTGAATAGTGGGGTACCGCAGGGATCAGTGCTTGGGCCCCGGCTATTCACAATATATATCAATGATTTGGATGAGGGAACCAAATGTAATATTTCCAAGTTTGCTGATGACACGAAACTAGGTGGGATTGTGAGTTGTGAGGAGGATGCAAAGAGGCTTCAAGGCGATTTAGAGAAGTTGAGTGAGTGGGCAAATACATGGCAGATGCAGTATAATGTGGATAAATGTGAAGTTATCCACTTCGGTAGGAAAAACAGAAAGGCAGAGTATTATTTAAATGGTGATAGATTGGGAAATGTTGATGTACAGAGGGACCTGGGTGTCCTTGTACACCAGTCACTGAAAGCAAACTTGCAGGTGCAGCAAGCAGTTAGGAAGGCAAATGGTATGTTGGCCTTCATTGCAAGAGGATTTGAGTACAGGAGCAAGGATGTCTTACTACAGTTATACAGGGCCTTGGTGAGACCACACCTGGAGTACTGTGTGCAGTTTTGGTCTCCTTACCGAAGAAAGGATATACTTGCCATAGAGGGAGTGCAGCGAAGGTTCACCAGACTGATTCCTGGGATGGCAGGACTGTCATATGAGGAGAGATTGGGTCGACTAGGCCTGCATTCACTAGAGTTTAGAAGAATGAGAGGGGATCTCATTGAAACGTATAAAATTCTGACAGGGCTAGACAGACTGGATGCAGGGAGAATGTTTCCCCTGGCTGCGGGAGGGGGGTCTATAACGAGGGGTCGCAGTCTCAGGATACGGGGTAGGACATTTAGGACTGAGATGAGGAGAAATTTCTTCACTCAGAGGGTGGTGAACCTGTGGAGATCTCTACCACAGAAGGCTGTGGAGGCCAAGTCACTGAATATATTTAAGAAGGAGATAGATAGATTTCTACACACAAAAGTCATCAAGGGCTATGGGGAGAGAGCGGGAATATGGTATTGAGATAAAGGATCAGCCATGATCATATTGAATGGCGGAGCAGGCTTGAAGGGCCGAATGGCCTACTCCTGCTCCTATTTTTCTATGTTTCTTTCTATGGACCTAGTACTGAGCCCTGCGGAACCCCACTGGAAACAGCCTTCCAGTCACAAAAATGGGTCCCTTGGCCTAATAAACACTTCATAAGACCCTGGGGGACTTGTTAATGCAAACAGGCTGATGTTGATTTGCTTATGACAGTGTCTGCCCCACGCTGGATCTGTGGGCACTCCCTACATTTCCGCCCCCTTCATAGTGGGAATCATTAATGTGATGTGCAATTGTGGGCAAATGTGAGCAAATTTGAAAGTTCACTTTTTAATTGGCGCTGAACAAGTCCTTAATAAACTAAAAGTATAATGATGTGGAGATGCCGGTGTTGGACTGGGGTGAACAAATGTGAGAAGTCGCACAACACCAGGTTATAGTCCAACAGCTTTATTTGAAATCACAAGCTTTCGGAGCGCTGCTCCTTCGTCAGGTGAAGTGAAGAGATGCATATAGGCACAGCATATATAGTCAGAGAACACAGCCAGATGATTACAGGGCAGTTGGAAAGATTAACTGTAATCATCTGGCTGTGTTCTCTGACTATATATGCTGTGCCTATATGCATCTCTTCACTTCACCTGACGAAGGAGCAGCGCTCCGAAAGCTTGTGATTTCAAATAAAGCTGTTGGACTATAACCTGGTGTTGTGCGACTTCTCACATAAAAATATAATGAATATGGAGTCTGTGCAATAGTCATAAGAACATGCAAACATATAAAATTGACGGGCAGGCAAAGACCAGCTGGTCCATCAAGCCTGCCCCCACACTCAGGATGGCCGGAGCATCATGGCAAGACGCTTCCTATCCTCCGCGCAGCTGTATAATCTCCTGGGAGAGGCAACAGAACAGAGAAAAGCCCAGGGCCAATAAGGGAAAAATACTCGGTGAAATTCCTCTCCGACCCTCTCAGGCGATCGAAACCAGTCCAGGAGATCGCACGGACCAAGCGTTATCTGTAAAACTACTTAACTGACACGATCATATGATGCGATGTCTGCCTGTAAGATCCCAAAAATTGTAATAAAACCGCAGCTACCGGGTGGAGATCGAAGTTCAGAATGAATTGTGAAATGGTTACAGACGGCATCAAAATGTAGGAAATCAGCATTTGTTCTTTGTTTGTGAAGATACAAAACGGCAGAAGCCATCAGGGGGTCCTTTGCCTGGTTTTCAGCATATGGTCCTTTGTTTGAAAGGCCACATGGACAGGAAGGAGGAACATGACTGACAAGGAAGTCCCGCCCCCACAAACCTCACAGCAACGTGTCATGTGGAAGGAACTCCAATCAGGGAAGGTTTGGAGTGAAACTGCCCTATCAGAGGGTGGCAGACAGTGATATACGAGGGAGGCCAGCAGAAAGGCGCAATAAAGAGTGACCCGGGGCGGGATATTCAGAACACAGAAGGGACAAAGAAGACAGAAAAGAAGAACAGAGGAAGCTGGCCAGTCTATGTTTCGACTTACAACTCTCCCTGGACCGATCACCCCGAGATAAAGGAGTATGTATGAAAGTTGGACATAGAGCTTAGATATTGTTAAAAGGGCTACTTTTATATACGGGTAAATTGGGTCCATATTCATTGCGATTGTACACATGAATTTTGAACTCTTCTTCTTCTTCTTAGGCAGTCCCTCGGAACCGAGGATGACTTGCTTCCACATTAAAAATGAATTCGCAGGTGACTGATGAGTCCAATGCGGGACCTTCAGTCTCTGTCACAGGTGGGGAAGACGGTGGGTGGGGTGCTTGGGTTGACGTGCGCTCCTTGCGCTTGGCTTCCGCTTGCTCCCGGCAAAGAGACTCGAGGTGTTCGGCGCCTTCCCGGATGCTTCTCCTCCACTTTGTGCGGTCTTGGGCCAGGGATTCCCAGGTGTCAGTGGGGATGTTACACTTTTTCAAGGAGGCTTTGAGGGTGTCCTTGAAGCGTTTCCTCTGCCCATCCGGGGCTCTCTTGCCGTGCCGGAGCTCTGAGTAGAGCGCTTGTTTTGGGAGTCTCGTATCGGGCATGCGGACAATGTGACCCGTCCATCGGAGCTGATCGAGCGTGGCCAAAGCTTCGATGCTGGGGATGTTGGCCTGACCGAGAACACTGACATTGGTGCGCCTATCCTGCCAATGGATTTGCAGGATCTTGCGGAGGCAGCATTGGTGGTACCTCTCCAGTGCTTTGAGGTGCCTGCTGTACATGGTCCATGTCTCTGAGGCATACAGCAGGGCGGGTATCACTGTTGCTCTGCAGACCATGAGCTTAGTGCCGGGTTTGAGGTCCTGGTCTTCAAACACTCTCTTCCTCAGGCGACCGAAGGCTGCACTGGCACACTGAAGGCAGTGTTGGACTTCGTCGTCGACGTCTGCCCTTGTTGACAGTAGGCTCCCGAGGTATGGAAAAGTGGTCCACGTTGTCCAAGGCCTTGTCGTGTATTTTGATAATCGGGGGGCAGTACTGTGTGGCGGGGGCAGGCTGGTAGAGGACCTTTGTCTTACGGATGTTTAGTGTAAGGCCCATGTCTTGTACGCTTCGGTGAAGGTGTACTATAGTGTGAAAAAAATGCAATTTTATTGATCACTAACTTGTCTGTCATTGTTACACTTATTCGTAATTCTCGAAGTCCGAACAGTAGTAAGAGAAAGCTTTGCACTGCCCCAGACAAGAACTGGTCCAGCTCCCTCTTGAACGTACACAGAGACTCAGCACCCACCACAAGTTATTCACTGGAAGAATCTTAGGACCATGGGCAAAACACACAAATGATTTGTTAATGCTGGTGCACCAAATTACTACACACACACACACACACACACCCCACACACACACACCCCACACACACACACACCCCACACACACACACACACACCCCACACCCCACACACACATGCACCCCACACAGACACTCATACACACGCACCCCACACAGACACTCATACACACGCACCCCACACAGACACTCATACACACGCACCCCACACAGACACTCATACACACGCACCCCACACAGACACTCATACACACGCACCCCACACAGACACTCATACACACGCACCCCACACAGACACTCATACACAAACACCCCACACAGACACTCATACACACGCACCCCACACAGACACTCATACACACGCACCCCACACAGACACTCATACACAAACACCCCACGCAGACACTCATACACTCATACACACACCTCACACACACAAACCACACTCATACACACACCCCACACACACACACTCCACACACACATACCGCACTCATACACACCCACACACGCTCACACACACCCACACACACACCCCACACACACACCCCACACACACACACCCATACACACTCACACACACACCCCCCACACACACACACCCCCCCCACACACACACACCCCACACACACATACCCCCCCACACACACACACCCCACACACACATACCGCACTCATACACTCACACCCACACACACGCACTCATACACACCATACTCATACACACCATCCACACACACAAATATTATCTCTTTTTGTCAATAATCTAATTCAACACCAGATTCTGAAATATTTTAGAATAAAATACTTATTCCTATTAAATCAGCATGTAAGTAAATGATAATTGTGTTTATCTAGCATCTTAACTTATCATTGAAATATCTCAAAGCGCCCACACAAGGAGTTACCATTGCACTGATTGTGGTTATGTAGTGAAATAAGGCAGCTAATCTGTGCCAGCAACATCCCACACATGTCTCTACTCTTCTTCAAATAAGACTACGGGATCTTTATCACCCAATTAAATAGGCCGATTGGGACCTCAGTTTAATAGCTCAACTCACGTCCTGGCGGGGCTTCGATTCACGACCTTCTGACCCAACGCCAAGAATTCCTACTAGCTTCGTTTTCTGAAGTAATAGGAGACAATTTCAAAAAGTCCCATTGTAGAATAGCACAGAAAGAGGCCATTTGGCCCATTGAGTCTGCGCCGGCTCTTTCGAAGAGCAATCCAGTTAATCCCACTCCCCATATCCCTGCAATTTTTTCTCCTTCAAGTATTTATCCAATTCCCTTTTGAAGGCTACTATTGAATCTGTTTCCACCATCCTATCAGGCAGTGCATTCCAAATCCTAACCACTTGTTGCGTAAAAAAGTTTTTCCTCATGTCGCCTCTGGGTTTCTTTTGCCAATCACCTTAAATCTGGGCCCTCTGGTTATCGACTCTTCAGCCATTGGAAACAGTTTCTCTTATTTGCTCTATCTAAACCCTTCATGATTTTAAACACCTCTATCAAATCTCCTCTTAGCCTTCTCTGCTCTAAGGAGAACAAGCCCAGCTTCTCCAGCCTATCCATGTAACTGCAATCTCTCATCCCTGGAACCATTCCAGTAAACCTCTTCCGTACCCTCTCCAAAATGTTTGCAGCCCAAACAGTTCCCAAACATCACATGCGTGGGACTGTTTGAATGGACCAGGCTGAATACCGATGTAGCTTTAGAGAGCGATGGAAGGAAGCACTAGATTGGTGATGTGATAGAGCGAGATCCTGTGGGTTGAATGAAAGCAGAATTTTGTTGGAAGTCATTTCACTTTAGTCATGTAAACAAGAGTTTAAACAATCATAAGCGTGTTTTGAAAATAGCCCTGGGTATTGTTCACCCGGCAGTAATTGTTACCAAGGACAGTTTTCACGGAACAGCACAGGCCCAGTCAACAACTTCAAGGACAAAGCCTCAATGTATTTTCATATTATAAAAGCTTCATTCCAGGCATGCAGCCCTCAAACAAAAATCCTTTCTTCGGAAACGCTGAGGGAAACAATTCGTTTGAAAATGTTTCTTTTACCAAGGTGAAGTATTGCTCCTTCAATGAGCAGAAGAACCATAGAGACAAGGGGGTAAAAATTCACTTGGTTGCGCCTCCTGTTAGCGCCTTAAGAGGGCGCTAATGGGGCGCAAAGGCGCTAACGCCCGGGCGCAGCGATGTTTGCGCCGCTCGAGAACTTAACTTGAGATTGTGCGGCGGCGCTAAAACTTACCGCTGCGACCACCTGCGCGCGCAGATTGTGACGTCATTCCATGGTGCAACGCCCTTGTGGCGCCCCGGAGCGGAAATTGAGTGGCGCCCCCTGCCTTACCGCCTGGCGCTTCCAACGACCACAAGACTGGAACGCTATCAATCGCTGTGGGGCTGGGGGGGGGCGCTATTTAAAGGGGGCCTCTTCCTGTCTTTTATTGTTGGTGGCATTTTTGAACTACGCATTCTGAGAGAGAGAGGGAGAGACTTCTGGAGAGATTCAACGTTGTGTGAAGGAGTTTTGGGTACTGAGCAGCACTTTGCAGGTTCATTTTGATTTGCCATTCCTTGTATCGATTTAGCAGAGACTGTGGGAGCTGCACTCTGAGCTCTTTGCCTGGTACGCTCCATTGTTCTTTCCAGCACATTTGATGTGCAAGTCTCTCCAGGCCGAGATTCAAGGCAGCAATGAACAGGATGTGGATGGAAAGCAAGATTAACCATCCCCTTTAAGAACTGGCCCGTGCCATTGTGTGTGTGTTCCATTGCTGACTGACATTACACGAGCTTCGCCAGCGCTCCGAGTTAGCGCCTCACTGCTCGGCCTTTGCGCCTTAAGAGAGGTGTGCAGCGCCTGCTTTAGCGCTCCACTCACCTCCCGGGCGGTAAAAGTGAAGTTTCCTGTCAGTGCCGATAATTAGCGCCAGGCGCTAATATTTGCGTCCGGATGATATTTGCGCCCCAAATGGGGCGCGACCTAATTTCTACCCCAAGGACTCAAAACAATGAGAGAGAAAGGTTAGCTGTAAAAGAAAGGTAGAATAAGAAAGGTATTCGGGTTGAAATCGTATTGTGTGATGTTAAAAAGAAAAGAAGTAAGAGCTTGCGTTTATATATTGCTTCACAAAGTTACAAAGTGTTTACAGCACTGAAACAGACCATTCAGCCCAACAGGTCCATGCCGGTGTTTATGTTCGACATGAGTCTCCTCCCACCCCTCTTCATCTCACCATATCAGCATATCCTTCTATTCCTTTCTCCCTCATGCGCTTATCTAGCTTCCCCTTAAATGCATCTATGCTACTCCTTGTGGTAGCGAGTTCCACATTCTAACCATTCTCTGGGCAAAGAAGTTTCTCCTGAATTCTCTATTAGATTTATTAGTGACGATCTTATATTTATGGCCCTTAGTTCTGTTCTCACCTGCAAGTGGAGACAGCCTCTCTACATCTACCCAGCAAACACTTTCATAATCTTAAGGACCTCTGTCAGGTCGCCCTCAGTCTCCTCACTTCTAGAGAAAAGAGCCCCAGCCTGTTCAATCTTTCCTGATAGGTATAATCTCACAATTCTTTATCATATCCTTAGGACATCATAGAGTGTTTCACAACCAGTGGATTACTTTTGAAGTGTAGTCACTGTTGTTATGTAAGCAATCACAGTAGTCAATTTGCGCACAGCAAGGTCCCACAAACGGCAATGAGGTGAATGAATAATTCATCTGTTTTTGCCAGGTGTTGGTTGAGGAATGAGTATTGACCATGGCACGGGGGAATTTCCTGTTCTTCTTGGAATAGTGCCATAGGATCTTTTATATTCATCTCAATGGGCAGATGGGATCTCAGTTTAACGTCTCATCCAAAAGAAGGCATCTTTGACAATGCAGCACTCCCTCAGTACTGCACTGAAGTGTCAATGATGAAGTGTTGAATATATGCTCAATTCTCTGGAGTGAGGTTTGAACCCACAACCTTCGCACTCTGAGGCGAGAGTGCTAACACTGAGTCAAGCTGATATATTAATAAGAAAAATGCTAATAAGTCACATGAAATTGCCCTATCCCATATATTAACAAATGTGAGAAGCTAATGGGTTTTCCCAATAGATATTAGCATTAAACGTGTGGCAGTGGGGATCATATTCAATTGCACCTTTTAATGGAAAATTGGATTAATGATCGAAGCCGATGAAATGTAGGGCCGTGGGGAGGGAGCGGGGCAGCGGGATCAGCTTTGGATTGCTCTGGCATAAATCCAACACAGGTATGTTGGACCAAAATGCTTCCTTCTGTTGTGTAAACCTCTGTGGTTCTAATTTGTCAATCAGAAAATCAGCTGCACACAAAGGGTGGCCAGTGTGATGCAGTCATATCTCTGGCCAGTATATAGGCATAGTATTTTATCCATGTCCCGCACTGTCGGTACATACATACATAAGATTACATAGGATATGCGGCACAGAAACAGGTCATTTGGCCCAACCAGTCCATGCCGGTGTTTATGCTCCACTCGAGCCTCCTCTCGTCTTTCCTCATCTAAATCTATCAGCGTAACCCTCTATTCCATTCTCTCTCATATGCTTGTCCAGCCTCCTCTTAAATGCATCTATACTATTCGCTTCAACCACTCCCTGTGGTAGCGAGTTCCACATTCTCACCACTCTCTGGGTAATGAAGTTTCTTCTGAATTCCCTATTGGATTTCTTGGTGACTATCTTATATTGATGGCCTCTAGTTATGCTCTTCCCCACAAGTGGAAACATTCTCTCTCTATCCACTCCATCAAAACCTTTCATAATTTTAAAGACCTCTATTAGGTCACCCCTCAGTCTTCTTTTTTCAAGAGAAAAGAGACCCAGCCGGTTCATGCTTTCCTGATAGGTATACCCTCGCATTTCTGGTATCATCCTTGTAAATCTTCGCTGCACCCTCTCCAGTGCCTCCAAATCCTTCTGATGGGTCGAATGGTCTCTTTCCTGTGCTGTATCATTCTATGACTGTCCGCCCTTGAGCATCCCGGTGTCTCAGAAACACAGGGTGCGGGCGGTTAATTCCTACCTTCACCCCTTGGGCGATTGACTGGGGGAGCTGATCTCCCGCCCATTATAGAATCCGCCCACTTTTTATTTCCGTTGATTTTTAATGGGATGAAAATTGAGCGGGCTCTCTCTAGTGGGCCGGCGATCCACTCTGCCAGCTCACCGCCCAAGCGCTGAAGGTTAAATCAAATGACCAATTGTTTGGTGTCCCGGACACTATCCACTGTGAGCTGGTGAGGGCCATTCATGGAAAACAAGCCGAGGGCTTCGCTCAGACAAATGTACCGTGAACTGGCAGCAAAGACCATTCTGAGGGCAAGTGTGGGTGCACACAGAGATAGAATAAGAACTCCTTTCGGGCCCTGGGCACCCAGAACACTTGGGGTCTCCTCCGCATTACCCCGCCACCCATTCCATTAAACTGCAAAAACTGTAGTAAAATGCATGAAGAAATAGGCCCAAAGATTGTTTGCATACTGCATTAATAATCAAGCAAATCATATCACAATATACTAAGCTTAAATGAAACCACTTACTTTTACTGGGGACCCCATATTCGCCCGGGACCGCTGGGCACAGGCCCGATAGCCCCGTGTGTCAATCGGGCCCCGGGTGAGGAGTCGCCATGGCAAATTGGCCATGGTGCATTTACAATGCAACTCATGACATCATCCACCATAAAGAAAAGAAAGACTTGCATTTCTATAGCGCCTTTCACAACCTCAGGACATCCCAAAGTGTTTTACAGCCAATGAAGTACTTTTTGAAGTGCAGTCACTGTTGTAATGTAGGAAACGTGGCAGCCAATTTGTGCACAGCAAGCTCCCACAAACAGCAATGGGATAAAGGCCAGGTAATTTGTTAAGAGACAATTGTTGGCCAGGACACCGGGGAGAACCTCCCTGCTCTTCTTCGTATTGTGTCCATGGGGTCTTTTACGTCCACCAGAGGGGGCAGATGGGGCCTGGGTTTTAACGTCTCATTCGAAACCGAGTTTGAAGGGAAACGGAATGTCACCGGCTGAGAGCAGCGTCACCTCACAAGCGCGAGCGTGGCGGCCCGCCTCGATAATTTAACCATCGCGTCGCCGTCACATGGTGTTCGCATTTGCCATTTGAACGATGCAAATACGAACACTAAAGATTAAATGCGACGGAGGTGTTAGCATAAACTACAAAGCAGCCCACTGCACCTCCCACTCTAACGGTTTCCTTTGCAAAATGAAAGCTTTTTGAAATATTAATGAGTGTACATATTATGGGCTCCACTCCATTCTTTTGATGTATCTGTCAGCTTGCGAGAATTTAGCACTTTGACTTACTGAATTTAACAAAGTTTATTTTTACAGATTTGAAAGACTGTGACAGGTAAATTGTCTCAAGTTCTTTATGTAAACACAGTAAGGTGAATTTTCTAAAATGTCATTGCAGTAATGACTGAGCACCGATCACACACGATTTCCCATGGATGTTGCATTTTAAGTATTGACATTTGTTCAGGCCAGCCCCCAGTCTGCACTGATTTTGGTGTCAGGAGTTCACCAGAGAGATGGTGGGAGGTTTGGCGAAGTTTAAAGGTAAGTGGCTGCACATGGGGGCAAAACTTTTTCTCAGGAACATAGAAAGAAAAGAAAATGAGTGGGCCATTCAGCCCCTCGAGCCTGTTCTGCCATTCAATGAGATCGTGGCTGATCTGTATCTTAATTCCATCCAACCGCCTTGGCACCACATCCCTTAATACCCTTGGCTAGGAAAAATCTATCAATCCCAGACTTAAAATTATTAATTGAACGAGCATCTACTGCTTTTTGTGGGAGAGAGTTCCACACCTCTACCACCCTTTACATGAAGAAGCGTTTCCCTCCTGAATGGCCTGGCTCTGATTTTAGTCTGGCCCTTGTCCTAGAGGTCCCTCCAGCAGATAAAGCTTCTCTCTATCTACCCTATCAATTCGTTTCAAAATCCTAAAAACTTCAATCAAATATCCCCTTAATTCTAGGGAATACAAGTCTAGTTTACGTAATCTCTCCTCATAATCTAACCCTTGGAGCACTGATAACATTCTGGTGAATCTATGCTGCACTCCTTCCAAGGTCAATATATCCTTTCTAAGGTGTGGTGCCCAGAATTGGACACAGTACTCCAGATGTGGTCTAACCAGCCTTTCCAAAGCAGTGTGGTCTTCTTCTTCTCAGGCAGTCCCTCGGAACCGAGAATGACTTGCTTCCACATTAAAAATGAGTTCTCAGGTGACTGATGAGTCCAATGCGGGACCTACAGTCTCTGTCACATGTGAGCAGACGGTTGTTGAAGGGGCGGGTGGGTGGGGTGCTTGGGTTGACGTGCGCTCCTTCCCCTGCTTACACTTGACTTCCGCTTGCTCCCTGCGAAGAGACGCGAGGTGTTCGGCGCCTTGCCGGATGCTTCTCCTCCACCTTGTGCAGTCTTGGGCCAGGGATTCCCAGGTGTCGGTGGGGATGTTGCACTTTTTCAAGGAGGCTTTGAGGGTGTCCTTGAAGCGTTTCCTCAGCCCACCTGAGGCTCTCTTGCGAGAAGAGCGCTGGTGCAATGACACAGCCTTGCTTGACCCCGGTCCATACGTGAATTGGGTCTGTGGTGGAACCGTTGGTCAGGATCATGGCTTGCATATCGTCGTGAAGCAGACGGAGGATGGTGACAAACTTTTGAGGGCAGCCGAACTTGAGGAGGGCAATCACGGTTGACAGTGTCGAAGGCCTTTGTGAGGTCAAATAAGGCCATGTACAGCGGTTGGTGCTGTTCCCTGCATTTCTCTTGTAGTTGACGCGCGGTGAAGATCATGTCCATTGTGCCCCTTAGTGGGTGGAATCCGCATTGTGACTCTGGGAGGAGCTCTTCAGCCACTGGGAGAAGGCGATTGAGGAGGATTCTTGCGATGACTTTCCCTGTGGCAGACAGCAGGGAGACTCCTCTGTAATTACCGCAATCGGACTTGTGGTACCAAAACAGTGACTGGCAAAATCTAATGACCGACATAAGCCATCGAGAGACAGGAAACAGAGTCAGCATCTTAGTGATGGAGTGACAGAGAACTCAAACCCCTTGTTTGATGGCTGGTAAAGTGGAGGGTTGTCCTCTTTGCCAGGCAAGAGCATTCTTCCCAGAGGACAGCACAAAAGACATGGCACCCAGGCTCAACGTTTCCCATGCTACCCGCAAAAGCTGGCGACAGACTTGGAACATAAGAACATAAGAAATAGCAGCAGGAATAGGCCACTTGGCCCCTCGAGCCTGCTCCGCCATTTAATAAGATCATGGCTGATCTTGGGCTCAAAGCCACTTCCCAGCGCTGCTCCCCATAACCCTTCACTCCCTTATCTTGCAAAAATCTGTCTATCTCCACTTTAAATGTATTTAATGAACCAGCCTCCACGGCTCTCTGGGGCAGAGAATTCCACAGATTTACGACCCTCTGAGAGAAGAAGTTCCTCCTCATCTCAGTTCTAAAAGGGCGACCCTTTATTCTGAGACTGTGCCCCCGCGTTCTAGATTTCCCCACGAGGGGAAACATCCTCTCTGCATCTACCCTGTCGAGCCCCCTCAGTATCTTATATGAAGAAGATGGAACACTTGGGCAAGCTGCTAACAGAAGTTTACCCAACATTTCCCTTTACCAGGGTACAAGGAACACCCCTGCATGCTCTCTCAAATGTGTGACTTGCCCATGCCAATCCCTCACACATCCTTACAGCTCTTTCATTGCTAACCATGCGGAATCATAGGGCACACACCACAGGTGTGATTGGAAAGCCTTGGTGCACGTATCTTCAAAGGACATCACACATAAGAGAACTGTGGCACATGCTCGTGCCATGATGCCTGATCACTTAGTAACACCGAGCCAGATTTACACCATGACTCAGTAGGTAGCACTTTCGCCTCTGTAGATCAGAAGGTTTCGGGTTCAAGCCCTGCTCCCCGAGCCCTGAGCACAAAAATCTAAACTGACACTCCGGTGTAGTGCTGAGGGAGTGCTGCACTGTCAGAACTGCTGTCTTTCAGATGAGACGTTAAACTGAGGCCCCATCTGTCCTCTTGGATGTACGCAAAAGATCCCATGGACACTGTTTTTGAAGATGAGCAGGAGAGTTCTCCCTGATGTCTGGGCCAATATCTATCCCTCAACCAACATCACTGAAACAGATTATCTGGCCATTACCACATTGCTGTTTGTGGGAGCTTGCTGTGCGCAAACTGGCTGCTGTGTTTCCTACACTATAACAGTGACTACACTTCAAAAGTACTTCATTGGCTGTGAAGCGTTTGGGACGTCCTGAGGTCGTGAAAGGCGCCACAGAAAGGTAAGTTCTTTCTAGTAGGAAGTAGGACATCACAAGCTGCAAACAGCAAGTGAAAGGGCCTATTAAATAAACACTGCTTAACAGAGCAATTGGTCCTATTGTCGAGATGTCTGGCTTCCATTTGGCACACAGTGACACGACTGAGATCAGGAGCTGACGTGTGAATGATCGCAAGCGTAGACTGTGCTGGAACACTCTGAGATGCTTTCCTGAAAATTAGCTTTGAGCGAGACGCCCACCAGGGCAATAAATTTAGCACGCAACTCTGCTGGAAACTGACGTTGCAGGCGGACAAGTAGATTGCTAGACGAGCCAAAAACCAACAAGAATCAACACGGGATCTAAAAGCAGAAAACGCTGGAAATGCAAAGAAACCGAATCAGCCTCTGAAAGGAGAGAACGATTGGTCAATGATTCAGGTGGAGCTCAGTGCTGCACGAAGCATTAGCCCGTCTTTTCTGTTTACAGACGCCAATGGCATTAGAATCATAGAATGATACATAGAAACATAGAAAATAGGTGCAGGAGTAGACCATTCGGTCCTTCGAGCCTGCACCGCCATTCAATGCGTTCATGGCTGAACATGCTACCTCAGTACCCCATTCCTGCTTTCTCGCCATACCCCTTGATCCCCCTAGTTGTGAGTATTATATCTAACTCCCTTTTGAATATATTTAGCGAACTGGCCTCAACAACCTTCTGTGGTAGAGAATTCCACAGATTCACCACTCTCTGGGTGAAGAAGTTCCTCCTCATCTCAGTCTTAAATGGCTTCCCCTTTATGCTTAGACTGTGACCCCTGGTTCTAGTTTTCCCTAACATTGGAAACATTCTGCCCGCACCTAATTTGTCTAAACCAGTCAGGATTTTAAACATCTCTATAAGATCCCCCCTCATTCATCGGAACTCCAGAGGATACAAGTTCAGTTGATCCAGTCTTTCTTGATATGTCAGTCTGGCCATCCCAGGAATCAATCTAGTGAACCTTCGTTGCACTCCCTCAATAGCAAGAATGTCCTTCCTCAAGTTAGGAGACCAAAACTGCACACAATACTCCAGGTGTGGCCTCACCAAGGCCCTGTACAACTGTAGCATCACCTCCCTACTCCTGTACTCAAATCAACTTGCTATGAAGGCCATCATGCCATTTGCTTTCTTGACTGCCTGCTGCACTTGCCTTCCCACCTTCAGTGACTGATGTACCATGACGCCCAGGTCTCGTTGCACCTCCCCTTTCCCTAATCTGCACAGAAGGAGGCCATTCAGCCCATCCTGTCCATGCCGGCTCTTTGAAAGCGCTGTCCAATTAGTCCCACTACCCCTGCTTTTTCCTCATAGCCCTGCAAATTTTTCCCCTTGAAGTATTTATCCAGTTCTCTTTTGAAATTTACTATTGAATCTGCTTCCATCGCCCTTTCAGGCAGCGCATTCCAGGTCACAACAACTCGCTGCGTAATTTTTTTTTCCTCATGTTGCCACTGGTTCTTTTGCCAATCAAAATGAATCTGCGTCCTCTGGTTACTGACCCTTGGAATCATTTTCGCCATATTTACTCGATCAAAACCCTTCAAGTCCCCAACCCATATTCACGGGCACCCCCTCGACCTTGCCATCTCTCGTGGCTATCTTGTCAATCGCAAATAAGGCCATCTCTGACCACTTCCTTATATCGCTCGCCACCCACATCCCCCCACCACCCCCCCCCACCCCCAACCCTACTTCCTTCTGTGTCCGCCCCTGGAAAAAACTCTCTCCCATCTCTCTTACAACCACACCTATGAAATTCCAACTGTCCAGCCTCTGGCCCTCCATTCACCACAACATTTCTGCTTGTCCGACATCCAGTTCTGAATGAGCAGAAATTTTCTCCAATTAAATATTGGGAAGTCCGAAGCCATTGTTTTCGGTCCCCGCCACAAACTCCGTTCCCTAGCCACTGACTCCATCCCTCTCCCTAACATCTGTCTGAGGCTGAATCACACTGTTCGCAACCTTGGTGCCATATTTGACCTTGAACTGAGCTTCCGACCACATATCCGCAGCATAACTAAGAACGCCTATTTCCACCTCCATAACATCGCCCGTCTCCGCCCTTGCCTCCGCTCATCCGCTGCTGAAACCCTCATCCATGCCTTTGTTACCTTTTGACTATTTCAACGCACTACTGGCTGACCTCCCACATTCTACCCTACGTAAACTGAGGTGATCCAAAACTCGGCTGCCCGTGTCCTAACTCGCAGCAAGTCCCGTTCGCCCATCACCCCTGTGCTCGCTGACCTACATTGGCTCCCGGTTAAGCAACGCCTCAATTTCAAAATTCTCATCCTTGTTTTCAAATCCCTCTATGGCCTCGCCCCTCCCTATCTCTGTAATCACCTTCAGCCCCACAACCCCCCCGAGATATCTGCGCTCCTCTAATTCTACCCTCTTGAGCATCCCCTGATTATAATCGCTCAACCATTGGTGGCCGTGCCTTCTGTTGCCGAGGCCCTAAGCTCTGGAATTCCCTGCCTAAACCTCTCCACCTCGCTACCTCTCTTTCTCCGTTAAGACGCTCCTTAAAACCTACCTCTTTGACCAAGCTTTTGGTCACCTGCCCTAATTGCTCCTTATGTGGCTCGGTGTCAAATTTTTTGTCTGCAATACTCCTGTGAAGCGCCTTGGGACGTTTTACTACGTTAAAGGCGCTATATAAATGCAAGTTGTTGTTGTTGTTGTTGTTCATGATTTTGAACACCTCTATCAAATCTCCTCTTAACCTTCTATGCTCTAAGGAGAGCAACCCCAGATTCTCCGGTCCCTCCACGTAACTGAAGTCTATCAACCCTGGTACTATTTTAGTAAATCTCCTCTGCACCCTCTCTGAGGCCTTGACATCCTTCCCACAGTGTGGTGCCCAGAATTGGCCACAATGCTCCAGCTGGGACTAAGCAGTGTGTTATAAAGGTTTAGCCTAACTTCCTTGCTGTTGTACTTTATAAAGCCAAGGATCCCGTATGCCTTTTTAACAGCCGTCTCAACTTGCTGTGTATTTCCAGCATTTTCTGCTTTCATCCCGTCGTGTAATAATCAGTCCAGTTATGCCATCAAAATCAATTCATAATTGTTCCTCATGTTATAAATGCTTGATTTTTCATTGCGTTTTTCACCTCCCTGGGGTGGAGATCTCGTGCAACTCAAACGGAAAGCTCTTATTCCCTCTGTTGTAGCAGAGACTCAGCTCCGATTTTTTTAATTTCCATTAATTTATCCCTTCGGTGAAATTTATTTGTGTGGATGAAACATATTATAACCGTTATTCGTCAAAATTACATCCCCGATGATGCGCAGGAAGAAACATTGTTACCAGCAGCTTGTATAAGCTTCATTAGCCAGAGGGAAAGAGAATTGAGTAAATATGCATATCAATTTTTAAACAGGCTCGATTTTTAAAATTCTCATCCTCGTGTTCAATTCCCTCCATGGCCCCTCACCCCCTCCCTATCTCTGTAACCTCCTCCAGCCCTTACAACCCTCCGAGATCTCTGCGCTCCTCCAATTCTGGCTTCTTGCGCACCCACCCCCCCCCCCCCGGATTTTAATCGCTCCCCACCATTGGCTGCCGTGCCTTCAGCTGCCTGGGGCCCTGAGCTCTGGAATTTCCTCCCTAAACCTCTCCGCCTCTCTACTTCTCTCTCTTCCCTATACGTCGCTCCTTAAAAACCTACCTCTTTGACCCAGCTTTTGGTCACCTGTCCTAATATCTCTTTATGTGGCTCGGTGTCGAATTTTCTCTGATGACACCCCTGCGAAGCATAATTTTTACCACACTGAAGGTGCTATAGTAATGCAAGTTATTGCCGTCAAGAACTGTGTGCAAAAGTTAATAAATATACTGGATGGCTCTATTTTTTAAAAATTCGTAACCATTAATTAAAAGCTCTGATTAATGTATACCTTGTACATCCCCATTAGCATTAGGAGCTCAATAGAACAGCTGCTTTCTGCACTTCAATGCTTTAGGTGAAGACACTGTGGAACGTCGTGACCTGATCCCAAGCACTTTTCTGAGTGATGGATCAGCCAAGTGACACTGATGGATATATCAGACGGTGACAGTCAGAGACGGGGCTCTTGCTTCCAGTCGAGTTTTACAAAAGGGTGACTGATCGATTTCTGCTCAGCAAAGTGAGATCAGTTCTGTCCCCCGCGCTTCCCCCGGTTTTAAGTGCGCGCGATGGTTTGTCTCCTCATGAATTATTGAGCGTCAAAACGTCTGCTGCTGTTTCATTGCCAGGGCTCCTGCGATCTGTCTGGCAGAGGCAAGCTGAGGCAGTTAACCTCGTGGACCGTTAATTCACAAGCTCTCGATATGTCAGAGTTAGCACAGCACGCAATCCACCAACCCCCCTCCAACTTCCACTTTCAAACTTGTAAAAGGTGTTCTATGGATTTTGCCTCAGAAGAGTGCTGTTAGGGCAGACAAGTGGATCCAGCTATCCCTGCAATGTAACAGACTGTTAAATGGGAAACCGTGCCAGTCTGGGCCTCTGACTGTGGCTGGTGGGTAATTGCACCTTCGGAGTACGCAGAGAGTCACACAGAGCAGGAAGGTGCCAATTACGAGCCACAGTCTGCGCTGGCTTCAGCCAGACTCACGAACAATCTGGCAGCTGCTTACGTCACAGGGAAGTGTCAGGAAGTAGCAGGGAGCACGAACCATGAAAGAGCGGAATTACCAGAACCAGACAACAGGATGGCAGATGCGCTCGAAAGAGCAACAGACAATTAGCACAAGAAGAAATCAGGGCAGACAGCTGGATGCTGTTAGGATCACAGAATCGTACCGCACCAGAGGCCCAGTCGGCCCATTCGGCCCATCGTGCCTGTGCCGGCCCTTTGAACGAGCTATCCGATTAGTTCCACTCCCCCGCTCTTTACTCATATCCCTGCGTTTTCCTTTATCAAGTGTATATCCAATTCCCTTTTGTAAGTTACTGTTGAATCTGTTTCCACCGCCCTTTCAGGCAGCGCATTCCAGATCACAACAACTCGCTGCTTAAAAAATATTCTCCTCATCTCAGGTTCTTTTGCCAATTATCTCAACTCTGTGTCCTCTGGTCACCGACCCTCCTGCCAGTGGACACAGTTTCTCCTTATATCCCTGATCAAAATCCCTCATAATTTGGAACACCTCTATTAAATCTCCCCTTAACCTTCTCTGCTCTAAGGAGAACAATGCCAGCTTCTCCAGTCACTCCGCATAACTGAAGTTCCTCAGCACTGGTAGCATTCTAGTACATGTATGTCCAATTAGGTCATAGGGGATTCTATGCTGAAAAACATTGGTGAGGGATATCAGAAAATGAAGGGTCACTGGCTATTCACTATAGATAGCCCAAAGTAAGATGTATGTGTGTATTGTCTAGCATCAGTCATAGCTGGGGACCACAATTGCCCGTTTATTTCCAAGAGGCAATTTGTCAATTATTGTAGTTTCCCTTTCTACTGCTTCTAACTTGGGCTAATTTGTCCTTGCACCATCTCCTCTGATACTCGACCATTTTCTCATACCCCAGTCTTGATCAACAACAACAACAAAAACAAAAAGCTTGGTCAAAGAGGTAGGTTTTAAGGAGTGTCTTTAAAAGTGAGGAAATAGAGGTAGAGAGGCGGAGAGGTTTAGGGAGGGAACTCCAGAGCTTAGGGCCGAGGCAGCTGAAGGCGCGGCCGCCAATGGTGGAGCGATTAAAATCGGGGATGTGCAATAGGCCAGAATTGGGGGAGCGCGGAGATCTCAGAGGGATGTTGGACTGGAGGAGGTTACGGAGGTAGGGGATTTTCATTTAACTTGCTGTCAACTATTGCGGTATTTGGGGGGAGAATTATGATCGGCGCCAAACAGGTATCCTAGGTTTCTGAGCACCTCTTTGACAATTATTTACCCGTCATGGTATATGGAAGGTTCTGAGGTCCTCATCACTTAATGTTTGCATGATTTTCAGATGTCACAAAGGAATATCCGAGCACTTCCAGTGATGCAGCCTTTGTGTACATTGTACACAGATTATGAAGCTTTTGCTTAATTTGTGACCTCCACCACCTAGAAGGAAAAGTCATGATGTGGAGATGCCGGCGTTGGACTGGGGTGGACAAAAATGAGAAGTCGCACAACATCCGGTTATAGTCCAACAGATTTATTTAATAATAGAAGGAAAAGGGCAGCAGGTGCATGGGAACAACACCACCTCCACGTTCCTCTCTCTGAGTCACACACCATCCTGACATATCCTGCTCCTAATTCTTATGTTCTTATCGATAGATTTTTGGACACGATGGGAATCAAGGGAGACGGGGATAGGGCAGGAAAGTGGAGATGAGGCAGAAGATCAGCCATGATCTTACTGAATGGCGGAGCAGGCTGGTGGGGCCGTACGGCCAAATCCTGCTCTTATTCCTTATGTTCTTATATATCGCCGATCCTTCATCGTCGCTGGGTCAAAATCCTGGAACTACTGACCTAACAGCACTGTGGGAGCACCTTCACCAAACAGACTGCAGCGGTTCAAGAAGGTGGCTTGCCACCACCTTCTCAAGGGCAACTAGGGATGGGCAATAAATCCCAGTCTTGCCAACGAGCTCCAAATCCAGTGAATGAATTTTTTTTTTAATGTAAAAATTGGGAAACAGAAGGGAAGGGTTAAGGCCCATAGTGCAGTTCACCACCAAGATAGGAACGAGCAGAAGAGATGAGATAAAGTAAGAAGCAGTCATTCAGTGACTCAAACTCGAGTTTTCAGAAGTTAATGATTGTTGGATTACAGAAGGTATAGAGTTCCATCATGCTGAAAACTTGGCAAAGAAAGAACTAGATTTGGAAGCTATGATTAATGTGATGCCCAAATTGTCAGATAGATTAATATCAACACTAAGTGTGCCAGATTGCAGAAGAGAAAACTAATATTGCACCATGTTGTGTTGGAAACCGGTATTATTACTTCTTCTTCTTCTTCTTCTTAGGCAGTCCCTCGGAACCGAGGATGACTTGCTTCCACATTAAAAATGAGTTCTCAGGTGACTGATGAGTCCAATGCGGGACCGACAGTCTCTGTCACAGGTGGGGCAGACGGTGGTTGAAGGGGCGGTTGGGTGGGGTGCTTGGGTTGACGTGCGCTCCTTCTGCTGTTTGCGCTTGGCTTCCGCTTGCTCCCGGCGAAGAGACTGACTGACATCACATGAGTTAGCGCCTCGCTCCTCGGCGGTAGCACCTTAAGAGAGGTGTGTAGCACCTGATTTGGCGCTCCAATCACCTACAGGGGTGATAGAAGCCAAGTTTGCAGTTGGAGGCGATCATTCGCGCCAGGCGCTAAACTTTGCGCCCAGCCGATAATTGCGCCCCAAATGGGGCGATACCGAATTTCTCCACCTCAATGTTTTCAAGAGGAGACTGGATAGGCACTTGAGGGAAATAAACTTGCAGGGCTACGGGGATAGAGCAGGGGAATGGGACTGACTGGATTGCTTTACAGAGAGCCGGCACAGACTCGATGGGCCGAATTGCCTCCTTCTGTGCCATTATGACTCTATGGGGGCAAAATTCGGTTGGCTTGCGCATCCCGTTAGCTAAGAGGGCGCTAATGAGGCGCAAAGCAACTAGCGCCTGGGCGCGGCGATGTTGACTAGAGTTTTTGCGGCGGCACAAAAGTTTAGCGCCCCGACCTCCTGCGCCCGCAGATCGTGAAGTCAGTCGAGCGTGCAACGCCCTGCTGGCACCCCGGACCGAAGATTGAGTGGTGCCCCCCTCCTTTCCGCCTGGTGCAACCAACGACAGGGAGACTGGAATGTTTCCCAGTCAGTGTGGGGCTGGGGGGGCGCTATTTAAAGGCAGCCTCTTCCTGGCGTTGTCTATGGTAGACATTTTTGCACCACTCATTCTGACAGAGAGAGAGATTCTGAGAGAGAGAAGGAGAGACTTCTGCATAGAGTCAACGCTGTGTGAAGTAGTTTTGGCTACTGAGCATCACTTTGCAGGTACTTTTGGATTTGACCTTTCATTACTTCGATTGCCAAGAGATCGTGGGGGCTGCAATGATTCGGGGTGTCGTCCTGCACCTGCAGAATTGGAGGCAACAGAGACGCAGAGAGAGAGTGGCAATCATGGCCAGAGGGAGGAGGGCCAACAGGCCTCTGCACAAGAGACCTTACCCTCCCAGGGTATTCCGGGAACAATTCTCCTACATTAATTTGTCTGAGGAGCAGTGTTTGCGCAGGCTGTGCTTCAGCAAGGAGGTGGTCACTGAGCTCTGTCACCTGCTGCAGCCAGATCTGCAGCCTCTACTGAGGACCAGGACGTCTCTGTCGGTGGCAGTGAAGATCACAGTGGCTCTGAACTTTTATGCCACCGGCTCCTTTCAAGCAGCTACTGGGGACATCGCCAATATCTCCCAGTTCGCGGTCCATTGCTGTATCCGTCAGGTCACAAATGCCCTCTATAAAAGAAGATGCCAGTACATCTCTTTCCCGATGACCTGGGCCAAACAGCGTGAACGTGCATTGGGCTTTGCGAGGATAGCGGGCTTCCCCATGGTGCAGGACACCATTGACTGCACGCATGTGGCATTGCGTGCACCGCATGAGAATGCAGAGGTTTTCCGAAACTGCAAGGGGTTCCACTCCTTAAACGTCCAGTTGTTCTGTGACCAGAGACAGCTGATACTCGCTGTCAATGCCCGCTATCCTGGCAGCAGCCACGATGCTTTCATCCTGCGCCAGACTGCTGTGCCAGAACTTTTCCAGGCACCACATCAGACAAGTGGTTGGCTCCTTGGGGACAAGGGCTATCCACTGTGCACCTGGCTGATGTGGAGATGCCGGTGTTGGACTGGGGTGGACAAAAGTGAGAAGTCGCACAACACCAGGTTATAGTCCAACAGCTTTATTTGAAATCACAATCTTTCGGAGCGCTGCTCCTTCATCAGGTGAAGGAGCAGCGCTCCGAAAGCTTGTGATTTCAAATAAAGCTGTTGGACTATAACCTGGTGTTGTGCGACTTCTCACTTTTGTTCACCTGTCTGATGACACCGCTCTGCAACCCCAACACCCCTGCTGAGCTGCGGTACAATGAGAGCCATCTTGCCACCAGGAACATCGTTGATCAGACGATCGGCGTGCTCAAGCAACGGTTCTGCTGTCTGGACCACTCAGGAGGAGCCTGCAGTACTCGCCTGAGCGAGTCTCCCTCTTCATAGTTGTGTGCTGCATTCTTCATAACCTGGCAATCCTCAGGACCCAGCCAATGCCACCAGGCCTTGGAGACTACCGGAGGAGGAGAAGGAAGAGGAGGAGGAAGAGGAGGAGGATGATCAGCAGCAGCACCAAGGCGGGAGGGAGGCCCACAATGTTGAAACTGCAAGGGCCGTCCGTCAACGGCTGATAACAAGCCGCTTCTAGGCCCCTACGGAGAAAATGGCTTCCGGCATGGAGAACAACATCAATGAAAGCAACCCGCAACCCCAAAGCTGGCCAAGACTACAATGATTCCAAAGGCCAAACCTGTACATTTTGATTACAAAAACTTTTTTATTTTACAAACTCTGTGTGTGTCATTTCTTCATGACAAACTTATAGAAACAAACACAAAAAATCATTTATTAACATAACTGGTTCTCACAACCTGGCGATAATGTCGAAAACACTAAACAAATGTTTGAACTCAAACCTCGGCCTTTAATAAAAAATTGACCAACATTTCGTCACACCTCCTACTTTTTGCCCTTCGAGGGTGATCTCCTTCCCTTGCGCACTTCCCCCCTTCCCACCCTATTGCTCCTCTGTAATGGGGCCCCAGTGGCTGCAGCAAGGCTGGTGGAAGGCTGCTGATTGTCAGAACCTGAGACTACAGATGTACTTGAAGGATGGCCTCGACCAGCTCTGGGCCTGGAGGGCCTGGCTGCAGACTGCACCAACTCTGCATGGGCAGCAGTAGTCTGGGCTTCAGGTGGTGGCAAGTGCAATGGAGAAGTGACAGTGGTGGCAGCAGGAATGCTGTCCTCTTGAGAGGGGACAGCAACTGCCTGCTCGACCGACACACTGGCACTCCCACGGGGCAACACCTCAGCATCCGGAGCAATCTGCTGGAGCACAGATTGCTGGCCTGCTGCGGCGCAGTGAGAGCCCCGGGGAAATGTATCCGAACCAGCAAGAATGGCAGCAGTCAGTGCTTGCGTGACCTCAATCTGAGTCTGCATGAGACCAGCCTGAGATTGGATCACAGCAGCAAGTGACTGAATTGCAGCACTAAGCATTAGCGTGGCATCCGCCTGTGCTACAGCGAAGTGCTCCACACTCCTTGCCAGTGGAAAACAGTGACAGGATCGGACAAAGTCAACATGGATTTACCGAAGGTAAATCATGCTTGACTAATCTACTGGAATTTTTTGAGGATGTAACTGGTAAAATAGATAAGGGAGAACCAGTGTATGTGGTGTATTTGGACTTTCAGAAGGCGTTCAATAAGGTCCCGCATAAGAGATTAGCATGTAAAGTTAAGGCACATGGGATTGGGGGCAAGGTATTGACTTGGATAGAGAACTGGTTGGCAGACAGAAAGCAAAGAGTTGGAATAAACGGGTCTTTTTCCGAGTGGCAGGCAGTGCCTAGTGGGGTACCGCAGGGATCGGTGCTAGGACCCCAGCTATTCACAATATATATTAATGATCTAGACGAGGTATTGGATGTAATATCTCCAAGTTTGCAGATGACACAAAGCTGGGTGGGCGTGTGTGTCGTGAAGAGGATGCAGAGAAACTCCAGTATGATTTGGACAGGTTGGGTGATTGGGCAGATGCATGGCAGATGCAATATAATGTGGATAAATGCGAGGTTATCCACTTTGGTGTCAAAAGCAGGAAGGCAGATTATTATCTGAATGGCAATAGATTGGGAGGAGGGGAGGTGCAACGAGACCTGGGTGTCCTTGTGCACCAGTCGCTGAAGGTAAGCATATAGGTGCAGCAGGTGGTTAAGAAGGCAAATGGTATGTTGACCTTCGTAGCGAAAGGGTTCGAGTACAGGAACAAGGATGTCTTGCTGCAGTTGTACAGGGCCTTGGTGAGACCACATCTTGAGTATTGTGTGCAGTTTTGTTCGCCTTATCTGAGGAAGGATGTTCTTGCCATGGAGGGAGTGCAGTGAAGATTCACCAGGCTGATACCTGGGATGGCAGGAATGACGTATGAGGAGAGATTGGGTCGATTGGGCTTATACTCGCTGGAGTTGAGAAGAATGAGAGGGGATCTCATTGAAACTTATCAAATTCTAATAGGACTAGACAGACCAGATGCAGGAAGGATGTTCCCGATGGCCGGGGAGTCCAGAACCAGGGATCACAGTCTAAGGATAAGGGGTAAGTCATTTAGGACTGAGATGAGGAGGAATTTCTTCACCCAGAGAGTGGTGAACCTGTGGAATTCTCTACCACAGAAGGCAGTAGAGGCCAATTCATTAAATATATTCAAGAAGGAGTTAGATATATTTCTTAAAGCTAAAGGGATCAAGGGATATGGGGAGAAGGCAGGGACAGGGTACTGAAGTTGGATGATCAGCCATGATCTCATTAAATGGCGGAGCAGGCTCGAGGGGCTGAATGGCCTACTCCTGCTCCTATCTTCTATGTTTCTATGTTTCTATCAATGCAATCGGGCACCCTTCCCTATGCACCCATGAACTGCGTGTGCATGTCCACCGCCTGGGAGTTCATTTCAGCGATGAGCCGCTCCTCCTCTGCGTCCAGTGCAGCAGGACTTGCTGGCCTACTCTCCCTCCGGGAAGAAGGCCCCCGAGCTTCCCTAGCCACATCGCTGGGTCCCGGAGCTTCACCCTCATCAGACACTTCCCCCCTGATCCCCTCCAGGGAAGACGTGGTCCCAGTGTGGCCATGGGCTTCCTCGGGAGAGGGTGGCTTTTGCGTGAGGACAGGGGGGCAGTAAGGAAGGAAGGAGTGTAGCAATTTAGTAAGTTGGATTGAAAGTGTCAAAGGCTGGTGTTGTGAGGGACAAGTGGAATGAGAGAGGAGAGAAAGCTGATGACTTTACCATTGCTGTCCCGAACAGGGTCGGCCTCTCCAAGGGCGATGGGACCGATCACCTGGCTTGCCACAATCCTGTGGACGCGCGCCTCAAGATCGCTGAGGGGTTGCAGCTGAGGCCGCCCTCCACCTGTCCATTGCTGCTGTCTCCTATTATGAGATAGCTTGGCCTGCAAGAAAAAGAACGGCGGCTGAGTAAATATACAGCCATGGTCTTGCCTGACGTGCCTCCCATAGTTGAATAGCCCTTAATGTATGCAGCCATGGTCTTGCCTGATGTGCCTCCCATAGTTGAATAGCCCTTACTGTATGCAAGGTGTGGAATATGCATGTGTGTTTTATGAGAGGGCCATAGGTATTGGATGAGTGTTGGGCATTGGGGTTTTAAGACCCTCTGGCCATAGAGTGAGGTTGAGATGGAGGGATGGAGAGGTATTGAAAAAAAGCCACTCACCCTGACGACCCAAGTGAGGTCGTTGAACATTTTGCGACATTGAGGATGGGTCCTGGGCACCATGCTCCTGGAGGAGACGTGCTGAGCCTCCTCCCTCCACACTCTTCTGTAGTCGCGCGGCAAAGGCCTCCTGCCACTCTCAGGTAAGAGTATAGATCTTCTGCGCTCCACCACGCCAACCAGAGCCTCCAAGGCCCGCTCGCAGAAGCGCTGAGCTCATTCTCTCACCCTCTCCATAGTCCTTGGCTAGAAAATGTAGTCACAGTTCTCTCCAGGCTGAGATTCAAGGCTCCAATGAGCAGGGTGTGGCTGGAGAGCAAGATCAACCCCTCCCCTTTAAGAACTGGCTGGCGGGCGGGTGTATTCCATCGCTAACTGACATCACCTGCGCTGCGCCCGCGCTCTGAGTTATCGCCTCACTCTTCGGCCTTTGTGCCTTAAGACAGGTGTGCAGTGCCTGATTTAGCGCTCCAATCGCCTCCAGGGGCAATAGAAGCAAAGTTTGCAGTCGGAGGCTATAATTAGCGCCAGGCGCTAAACTTTGCACCCGGCCGATAATTGCGGCCCAAACGGGGCGATACCGAATTTCTCCCCCATGACTCTAGTTCAGAGGCTAGTTATTCTGCGGTGAGTGTCTCACCTCCTGACTCTGCAAAGCCTTTCCACCATCTACAAGGCACAAGTAAGGAGTGTGATGGAATACTCTCCACTTGCCTGGATGAGTGCAGCTGCAACAACACTCGAGAAGCTCGACACCATCCAGACAAAGCAGCCCGGTTGATTGGCACCCCATCCACCACCTTAATCATTCACTCCCTCCACCTCCGGCGTACCGTGGCTCCAGTGTGTACCATCTACAAGATACACTGCAGCAACTCGCCAAGGCTTCTTCAGCAGCACCTCCCAAACCCGTGATCTCTACCAGCAAGAAGGACAAGGGTAGCAGGCACATGGGAACACCACCACCTCAAATTCCCCTCCAAGTCACTCACCATTCTGACTTGGAAGTATATCGCCGTTCCTTCATCGTCGCTGGGTCAAAATCCTGGAACTCCCTCCCGAACAGCAGTGTGGGAGCACCTTCACCACACGGACTGCAGCGATTAAAGAAGGCGGATCACTACCACCTTCTCAAGGGCAACTAGAGATGGGCAATAAATGCTGGCCTTGCCAGCGACGCCAAAATTCCATGAATGAATAAAAAAAAATGTGCAGTTTGGATTGAGTCATCTGATCTCTGCCGAGCTTGAACTATAATTGGCCTCAGTATCGCATTAACTATAAGAAGGGTAAATAAAATAGCCAAGGTTCCCACTTTCAATTACTAATGAATGTCCCACTAGCAAGGGAACATGTGTGATTGTCGGGTGAGGACAGAACGACATGGTCTTCAGGCTCGAATAGATGATCATTGTCTAGGTTTACACACAAAGAATGTCCAGTCTTTGAGGCTCTTGGACACTTGGTCAGTATCCATGGAACTGAAGCCCAGTCTGGGTTTAGCAGCTTTACCTTCACCAACACCTTGGCTGACTGTACTTGCAAACATAAGAACATAAGAAGTAGGAGCAGGAGTCGGTCATTTGGCCCCTTGAGCCTGCTCCGCCATTCAATAAGATCATGGCTGATCTTCTACACCATCTCCACTTTCCCGCACTATCCCCATATCCCTTGATTCCCTTAATATCCAAAAATCTATCAATCTCTGTCTTGAATATACTCAACAATTGAGCCTCCACAGCCCTCTGGGGCAGAGAATTCCAAAGATTCACCACTCTCTGAGTGAAGAAATTCCTCCTCATCTCAGCCCTAAATGGCTGACCCCTTATTCTGAGACTATGACCCCTGTTTCTAGACTCCCCAGCCAGGGGAAACATCCTCCCTGCATCTACCCTGTCAAGCCCTGTAAGAATTTTGTATGTTTCAATGAGATCACCTCTCATTCTTCTAAACTCGAGAGAATAAAAGCCTAGTCTACTCAATCGCTTCTCATAGGACAATTCCGCCATCCCAGGAATTATGTCGGGTAAACCTTTGTTGCACTCCCTCTATGGCAAGTATACCCTTCCTTAGGTAAGGAGATCAAAACTATACACAATACTCCAGGTGTGGTCTCACCAGGGCCCTGTATAATTGCAGTAAGATGTCTTTACTCTTATACTCAAATCCTCTTGTAATAAAGGCCAACATACTATTTGCTTTCCTAATTGCTTGCTGTACCTGCATGTTAACTTTCCGTGATTCGTGTGCAAGGACACCCAGGTTCCTCTGAACACCAACATTTCCCAGTCTCTCACCATTTAAAAAATACTCTGCTTTTCTATTTTTCCTATCAAAGTGGATAACTTCACATTTCACCACATTATATTCCATTTGTCATGTTCTTGTCTACTCACTTAGCTTGTCTATATCCCCTTGAAGCCTCTTTACATCCTCCTCACAACTTACATTCCCACCCAGCTTTGTGTCATCAGCAAACTTGGATATATTACAATAGCAAAATACTGCGGATGCTGGAAATCCGAAATAACAACAGAAAATGCTGGGAACACTCAGCAGGCCAGGCAGCATCTGTGGAGAGAGAAACAGAGTTAACGTTTCAGGTCGAAGACCTTTCGTCAGTTCTGACGAAAGGTCTTCGACCTGAAACATTAACTCTGTTTCTCTCTCCACGGATGCTGCCTGGCCTGCTGAGTTTTTCCAGCGTTTTCTGTTGTTATTTTGGATATATTACATTTGGTCCCCTCATCCAAATCATTGATGTAGATTGTGAATAGCTGAGGCCCAAGCACTGATCCTTGCGGTACCCCACTAGTTACAGCCTGCCAACCCAAAATGACCCGTTTATTCCTACTCTCTGTTTTCTATCCGTTAACCAATACTCAATCCATGCTAATATATTACCCCAATCCCATGAGCCCTAATTTTGTTTAATAACCTCTTGTGTGGCACCTTATCGAATGCCTTCTGAAATCCAAATAAATCACATCCACTGGTTTCCCCTTATCTATTCTGTTAGTTACAACCTCAATAAACTCTAACAGATTTGTCAAACATGATTTCCCTTTGATAAATCCGTGTTGACTCTGCCCAATCCTATCATTATTTTCTAAGTGCCCTGTTACAACGTCCTTAATAATAGATTCTAGCATTTTCCCTACTACTAATGTCAGGCTAACTGGTCTGTAGTTCCTCATTTTCTCTCTCCCTCCTTTCTTAAATAATGGGGTTACATTTGCTACCTTCCAATCTGCGGGAACCGTTCTAGAATCTATGGAATTTTGGAAAATGACAACCAAGGCATCCACTATCTCTATAGCCACCTCTTTCAAAACCCTAGGAGGTCGGCCATCAGGTCCAGGGGATTTATCGGCTTTCAGTCCCATTAATTTCTCCAGTACTATTTTTTTTACTAATACTGATTTCTTTCAGTTCCTCATTCTCGCAAGACCCTTGGTTCTTCACTATTCCCGGGAAGTTTTTTGCGTCTTCTTCCATGAAGACAGACACAAAGTATTTGTTTAATTTCTCTGTCATTTCCTTATTCCCCATTATAATTTCTCCTGTCTCAGCCTGTAAGGGACCCACATTAACTTTTGCTAATCTTTTCCTTTTTACATACCTATAGAAGCTTTAACAGTCTGTTTTTACGTCTCTCGCTAGTTACTCTCATATTCTATTTTCCTTTTCTTTGTCAATTTCTTGGTCTTCCTTTGCTGAATTCTAAAATCCTCCCAATCCTCAGGCTTACTACTCTTTTGGGCAACATTATAAGCCTTTTCCTTTGATCTAATACAATCTTTAACTTCTCTTGTTAGCTATGGATGGACCACTTTTCCTTTGGGGTTTTTGTGCCTTAAAGGAATGTATATTTATTGTAAATTATGTATTAATTCTTCAAATGCTAGCCATTGCTTCTCTACCATCATACCTTTTAATGTAGTTTCCCAATCTACCTTAGCCAACTCGCCCACCACATCTACGCCGCGAATATGCAGTCTCCAGAGAATACAACTGCTACACCAGCAAAGACATGCCGATCCAAGCTGATTTGAACAACCTACCACCAACCCATCTCAAATCTAGAAGGCCATTATGGACCGTCGCTGAAGCCCTTCAGCGATCTCCCCTCAGCCTTGATGACCGATGGCGAAATGCTTGGAAGAACTGCGAGATACGGAATGGATTCCTTATAGAGGACCCCGCAGTACAACCTGAAGGACCAAACCTCCCTCGCAAACAGTGGATAACCATCAACCACCTCAGAACCGGTCATGGTAGATGCTGCCATGATGGAAGATTAAAGCATCCCCATTAGGCGACTGTGGAGCTCCTGATCAGACCCTGGAGCACATAGAAACATAGAAAATAGGTACAGGAGTAGACCATTCGGTCCTTCGAGCCTGCACCGCCATTCAATGCGTTCATGGCTGAACATGCTACCTCAGTACCCCATTCCTGCTTTCTCGCCATACCCCTTGATCCCCTTAGTTGTGAGTGTTATATCTAACTCCCTTTTGAATATATTTAGCGAACTGGCCTCAACAACCTTCTGTGGAAGAGAATTCCATAGATTCACCACTCTCTGGGTGAAGAAGTTCCTCCTCAGCTCAGTCCTAAATGGCTTCCCCTTAATCCTTAGACTGTGACCCCTGGTTCTAGTTTTCCCTACCATTGGGAACATTCTGCCCGCATCTAATTTGTCTAAACCAGTCAGGATTTTAAATGTCTCTATAAGATCCCCCCTCATTCTTCTGAACTCCAGAGGATACAAGTTCAGTTGACCCAAGCTTTCTTGATATGTCAGTCCGGCCATCCCAGGAATCAATCTAGTGAACCTTCGCTGCACTCCCTCAATAGCAAGAATGTCCTTCCTTAAGTTAGGAGACCAAAACTGCGCACAATACTCCAGGTGTGGCCTCACCAAGGCCCTGTACAACTGTAGCATCACCTCCCTACTCCTGTACTCAAATCCCCTTGCTATGAAGGCCATCATTCCGTTTGCTTTCTTGACTGCCTGCTGCACTTGCATTCCCACCTTCAGTGACTGATGTACCATGACGCCCAGGTCTCGTTGCACGTCCCCTTTCCCTAATCTGCCACCATTCAGGTAATAGTCCGCCTCTCTATTTTTACCACCAAAGTGGATAACCTCACATTTATCCACATTGTACTTCATCTGCCATACATTTGCCCATTCACCCAACCTGTCCAAGTCACTCTGTAGCCTCCTAGCATCCTCCTCATTGTTCACACTGCCTCCCAATTTAGTGTCATCCGCAAATTTGGAGATATTACATTTAATCCCTTCGTCCAAATCATTAATATATAATGTAAACAGCTGGGGTCCCAGCACCGAACCCTGCGGTACCCCGCTGGTCACTGCCTGCCATTCTGAAAAGTACCCATTTACTCCTACTCTTTGTTTCCTATGTGCCAACCAGTTCTCAATCCACGTCAACACATTACCCCCAATCCCATGTGCTTTAACTTTGCTCACCAATCTCTTGTGTGGGACCTTGTCGAAGGCCTTCTGAAAGTCCAAATACACCACATCTACTGGTTCCCCCCTGTCCACCCTATTGGAAACATCCTCAAAAAATTCCAGAAGATTTGTCAAGCATGATTTCCCTTTCACAAATCCATGCTGACTTGGACCTATCATGTCGCCACTTTCCAAATGGTCTGTTATGACATCTTTAATAATTGCTTCCATCATTTTACCCACGACCGATGTCAGGCTGACCGGTCTATAATTCCCTGCTTTCTCCCTCCCTCCTTTTTTAAAAAGAGTTATATTGGCCACCCTCCACTCCATCGGAACTGATCCAGAGTCTAAGGAATGTTGGAAAATGATCGTCAATGCATCCACTATTTCCAAGGCCACCTCCTTAAGTACTCTGGGATGCAGACCATCAGGCCCCGGGGATTTTTCAGCCTTCAGTCCCATCAATTTCCCCAATACCTTTTCCCGACTAATAAGGATTTCCCTCAGCTCCTCCCTCTTACCAGATCCTCTGACCCCTTTTATTTCCGGCAGGTTGTGTGTGTCCTCCACAGTAAACACCGAACCAAAGTACTTGTTCAATTGATCCGCCATTTCCTTGTTCCCCATTACGACTTCCCCTGTTTCCGACTGCAGGGGACCTACGTTTGTTTTTACTAACCTCTTTCTTTTTACATATTTATAGAAGCTTTTGCAGTCCATTTTAATGTTCTCTGCAAGCTTCCTTTCATATTTTATTTTCCCTGCCCTAATCAAACCCTTCGTCCTCCTCTGTTGAGTTTTGAAGTTCTCCCAGTCCCCGGGTTTGCTGCTACTTCTGGCCAATTTGTATGCAACTTCCTTGGTTTTAATACTATCCCTGATTTCCCTTGTTAGCCATGGTTGAGCCACCTTCCCTTTTTTATTTTTACATCATTGAGCACTGCCCGCAGAGGAAATTCACAGGCAGCCTACAAGATATCCACGCTGTTACACCGGAAGCTTTGGCCTGGATATCTGACTTAGATATTGACATCTGATTTGCTTTGCTACTACCATACGAAAGAAGAAGAAGAAGCACCTTCAGCACAGAAGAGGAGAAAACTATTAAAGAAAAGAATGGCTCAGATTTTGCTGAAAAAATAACGGTTTGTGATCGACGCTCGTCGTTATTAATGCACAAATCGTCCAGCCGCTTGTGGCGAGGAAGTGATACCCCATGAATAACGAATCGCTACATGTTGCTGGACGATTTGCGCCGCTCCGCCGTTAGCCTCGCAAAAATGGCAGCTCGCCCTCAACCTCCCCGTGAGTTTCATGAAATTGCTGCACTTTAATTGCCCATTAAACTCGCCCATCAAAGTTAAGTCTAGTACCCTTTAAATGACGTGATCATTGTTAATGACTGCCAATCAACCTCAATAGCCCAGAAAGTGAACAATTAAAAGTGTGGAGACTCATTCCTTCAGGTAGTGAATTGCATTTGGAGATTTTTTTTTAAATTTCCAATTTTAATATTTTTTTCTTAACTTTTCCTTTGTGCCTCTTTTGCTTTTTCTCTCTCTTAATCCAATATATATTTCCCTCTCTTTATTTCTCCCTCTGTACCTGATTTGACATTGAGTTCACCCTCCTTCCCAGACCTTCCTCTGCTTATTGCTCAATTCTTAAATCTCATTAGTTAAGAGAAACACTGTTTGTCCCATTGTTCACCAAGGTCCCAGATGCCCTGTTGCTGCGCTGTGATCAGCTCGCACTTCCGGCAACTTTGCGGGCAAAAAAAATTTACGCTGAAGGGCGTCAACTAGCGTGAGATACCCCGCTCCTGTAAGTTCTGGGCCATTCAGTTCTGCTCTGGCCCTACTTGGATAGAGTTACATTTTTTACGTGGTTCTATGCTAACTACTCAGACATACTATAGAGCAGGACTACGTAGCAGAACAAACCCAAAGTATATCAAACTGCAGCTGCATTCTTTACATTTCGACCAGTTCTCCTTTGATAGGATTGTCAGGATTTGAGGGAACAGAGTGCCCTCTGTATGTGTTTCTTGCCAAGGGCAGCGACTCCATCTTCAAAGAATGTTTGGCTGCCAGATTTATAGGATATTCGAACTAACGATGCATCACTTATCGGTTACCTGCCATTTAACACTGAGCCATCTCACTTGATTTAGCACCTTGCCAGCAGAGCTATCTAGGTATTAAGTGGCAGGTAGCCAATTAATGGGGTATTGATACTGATCTTCTAATCCCCATTGAGTTGTAGTTTGTTAATCAATGTGAGATGCATGGCAATTAATGAGATGCAATAAGGAGATAAATTCCATGGCGCCGATTTTAAAGGTGGTGGAGGCGGGAGGGAGAGGGGTAAAAGAAAGACTTGCATTTCTATAGCGCCTTTCACGACCACCGGACGTCTCAAAGCGTTTTACAGCCAATGAAGTACTTTTGGAGTGTAGTCACTGTTGTAATGTGAGATACACGGCAGCCAATTTATGCATAGCAAGCTCCCACAAACAGCAATGCGATAATGACCAGATAATCATAATGGCCAGGACACCGGGGATAACTCCCCTGCTCTTCTTCAAAATAGTGCCAAGGGATCTTTTACGTCCACCTCAGTTTAACGTCTCATCCGAAAGATGGCACCTCTGACAGTGCAGCACTCCCTCAGTACTACACTGGGAATGTCAGCCTAGAGTGGGAGTGGGACTTGAGTGGGACTTGAACCCACAACCTTCTGGGTAAAGCTCTATATCAATACAAGTCCTTCTTTCTATATGATTAGCAACACAAACTAATTTGATAATGAGGGTGAGGGGAAGACCTCTTCTGAAATTAGGATTAGTTGGGACGGTGTGGAGGACTATTCCCTTCTATGTGACCCTTACTGATACTGCTGATGCAGACTCAGTGAAAGCTTTTCAATCCACACCGTGTTAAGCACAAATAAAATAACCAAAGCCACCTGTAGCCTCGCGGAAAAAAAAAATCAATGCAACTATTTCGTCTAAATTGTGATTAGCTCCACTCATCATTGTGCAGTTGCAATGCGGGGGCACTTTGCTGCAGCGCATTAGTCACAAACCAGGACAAAGTGCTCCACTGGGGCCTTCCAGTGAAGATACACAGCAGCCGCAGAGGCTCTCGTCGGGTTAATCAGACCCATCTCTGGCGTCAACGGATCAATGAAAAACCAACAGCTCAGAGTGGTGATCAGGGTCTTCCATCACATTCGTGAGCACATCCCCACCACACGGGTTAATCAATTCTTATGCCGTCACCACAACACCGATATAATAACCATAAAATATGCTCACTGGAAAGAAATAAATCACCCCCAAAAAAAACACAACCTATTTTTTTTCCTTTAGGCCACGTTGTGTTATTGACCTATTGTGGAATTTATAACTGCCTAGGTCCCCAATGGAAACTAACCCAAGCCATAAATTACCTCAAAGGTCAATACCAAACAGGCAGTCATGCTGACCCACGGCGGCTTCTTTGATAACCTGATATTAGCATTTGATTGATAGTTAAGTCGATTCCTCTTTAGGGCAGAACCTGCTCCTTTTGACATCCCGCACACGTATCATGATTAGACGCGCCTTGCAAGTATTGGTTTTAACATGTCAGTCTATTATCATCGAATCTTCATTTGTGGATTAAACAAGCTCTCCATTTCTGTCTTAGAAGACACTCAATGCTCTTTACTAGTTAACTGCTTGTACATTTGATTAACAACCAAAGAGTTATTAAAGTTATTCCTTGAGTACAGAAGATTAAGGGGGTGATCTACATTACAACAGTGACTATACTTCCAAAGTACTTTGTTGGCTGTAGAGCACTTTGGGACATCATGAGGTCATAAGAACATAAGAACATAAGAAATAGGAGCAGGAGTAGGCCAATTGGCCCCTCGAGCCTGCTCCGCCATTCAATAAGATCATGGCTGATCTGATCCTAACCGCCAATCTACTATCACAGAACCATCTCCTGAACCTAACAGAATTGGACACAGGAAATAGGAGCAGGATCAGGCTACACGGCCCCTGGGCCCGCTACACTACCCACAGGGCCATGACCAATCCGAACCTAGACTCAAGTCCAAATTCCTGCCCGCTCACCGTAACCCTTAATGCCCTTTACTTCTAGGAAACTGTCTATTTCTGTTTTAAATTTAATTAATGTTGTAGCTTCTACAGCTTTTTGTGGCAGCATATTCCATGGACCTACCACCCTCTGAGTGAAGTAGTTCCTCCTCATCTCAGTTTTGAAAGAGCAGCCCCTTATTCTAAGACTATGTCCCCTAGTTCTCGTCTCACCCGTCATCGGGAACATCCTCCCCGCATCCACCCGATCCAACCCCTTCACAATCTTATATGTTTCAATAAGATCGCCTCTCATTCTTCTGAACTCCAATGAGTAGAGTCCCAATCTACCCAACCTCTCCTCATATGACCACCCCCTCATCCCCGGGATTAACCGAGTGAACCTTTTTTGCACTGCCTCGAGAGCAAGGATGTCTTTCCTTAAGGTCACGAAAAGGCGCTATATAAATGCAAGTCTTTCTTTTTTTTAATCTAATTGAGGTGTTTAAGACGTTTGAAGGAGTCAAAAGGGTAGTTAGGGTGAAACTATTTCCTCTGCTGGGACAGTCCAGAACAAGGGGGCATAACCTTAAAATTAAAGCTAGGCCATTCTGTGGGGGGAGGGGGTGGGGGGGGTGATGTCAGGAAGCACAAAGGGTAGTGGAAATCTGGAACTCGCTCCCCCAAATAGCTGTTGAGGCTGTGGGTCAATTGACAATTCCAAAACTAAGATTGATAGATTTTTGTTAGCCAAGATTATTCAGGATTGTGGAAGCAAGGTGGGTAAATGGAGTTAGGATACAGATCAGCCCTGATCTAATTGAATGGCTGAACTGGCTTGAGGGGTTGAATGGCCTACTCCTGTTCCTATGTTCCTATTACTCTGTTTCTCCCTACTTTTGGTTATACAGTGGAATATCCATTATCTTCTGTAATTAAAGGGGCATTCCTGGTGGGTAATGAAAATTGATAGATAATCAAGAGTCCTCTAATTTTTGTTCTAGTCTGCTGGTACGGCAATACCCCAAGCACAGGAACGAAGACAAGTACAATACAAATAACATGAATTAAATATTGTGACTGGAGACGATTGGTGTTAGCAACCTGCACAGTGAAGTCTTGTTTCACACAAGACTTTGATTCCCATGGAAATTCTGCTGGATAATCGTGAAGGTGAGTACAGTAATTTGATGTAGTTCACTGGAGGTTCCATTGCAGAAGTAAATTTCCAAGCTGCAAAATTAGCTTCTCGATGAAATTTAAATTGCAATAATACAGACTAAAGAACGTAACAATTCAGAAATGAGTCTTTCAATCCTGCAATCCTCATTGTCTGTTCTGTTACCAAATCAATAAAGTATAAGACAGAGGATGTCCTTCTGAAACTGCACAGGGCTCTGGTCAGACTGCATCTTGAGAACTGTGTCCGGTTTTAGATCAAAAAGACAGGAGGCAATCATTCAACTCCCCTGCTCTTCTTTGAAATAGTGTTAGTGGGATCTTTTACATCCACCTGAGAGGGCAGACAGAGCCTCAGTTTAATGTCTCCGCTGAAAGACGACAACTCCAACAGGGCAGCACTCCCTCAGTACTACACTAGAGTGGCAAATTAGATTTTGTGCTCAAGTCTCTGGAGTAGGACTTGAACCTACAACCTTTCTGACCTTGAGAAAAGAAAGACTTGCATCTATATAGCGCCTTTCACGACCACCGGACGTCTCAAAGCGCTTTACAGCCAATGACGTACTTTTGAAGGTTCACTCGGTTAATCCCGGGAATGAGGGGATGGACATATGAGGAGAGGTTGGGTAGATTGGGACTCTACTCATTGGAGTTCAGAAGAATGAGAGGCGATCTTATTGAAACATATAAGATTGTGAAGGGGTTGGATCGGGTGGATGCGGGGAGGATGTTCCCGATGATGGGTGAAACTAGAACTAGGGGGCATAGTCTTAGAATAAGGGGCTGCTCTTTCAAAACTGAGATGAGAAGGAACTACTTCACTCAGAGTGTGGTAGGTCTATGGAAAATGCTGCCCCAAAAAGCTGTAGAAGCTACAACATTAATTAAATTTAAAACAGAAATAGACAGTTTCCTAGAAGTAAAGGGCATTAAGGGTTACGGGGAGCGGGCAGGAATTTGGACTTGAGTCTAGGTTCGGATCGGTCATGGCCCTGTGGGTAGTGTAGCGGGCCCAGGGGCCGTGTAGCCTGATCCTGCTCCTATTTCCTGTGTCCAATTCTGTTAGGTTCAGGAGATGGTTCTGTGATAGTAGATTGGCGGTTAGGATCAGATCAGCCATGATCTTATTGAGTGGCGGAGCAGGCTCGAGGGGCCAATTGGCCTACTCCTGCTCCTATTTCTTATGTTCTTATGTTCTTATGAAGTGGAGTCACTGTTGTAATGTGGGAAACGCAGCAGCCAATTTGCACACAGCAAGCTGCCACAAACAGCCATGTGATAATGACCAGATAACTTGTTTTTGTTATGTTGGTTGAGGGATAAATATTGGCCAGGACACCAGGGATAACTCCCCTAAAATAGTGCCATGGGATCTTTTACATCCACCTGAGGGAGCAGACGGGCCCCTCGGTTTAACGTCTCATCAGAAACTCCCTCAGCACTGCACTGGAGTGTCAGCCTAGCTTTATGTGCTCAAGTCCCTGGAGTGGGGACTTTAACCCACAACCTTCTAGACTCAGAGGCGAGAGAGTGCTGCCCACTGAGCCACAGCTGAAACCTGAATATAGCAGCAAACATTAGGTAAGACAGGGACGGCTGTAGAGAACAGCTTCCTAACATTCAAAGAGCAAGATTGCTTTCAACGGCCAATCTCAAATGTGCAACTGAAGGGTGGATTACGAGCTGAAAATCCATCGGCTCTATCAGGTAAAGAATGTCGCAATTCCTCAGGAGGCTATAAAGGTGGAAGAAAAAGAGGGTCCTGCTGAAGTACAGGCCCCCAGTGACTCAAAAGAATCTGATAAATCACTAAAGCTAAACGCAGACACAACTGGAAGCTGTGCGACAGCCCAAGAGTCCTACGGGAATACGGATCTCCAATTCCATTGGGTCTCTGGAGCTTGCATCATTTATATTAAAGAGTGCCATGGATAATGGGAGTAGCATACATCTGCCATTGAGGTCTAAAGTAGTTTCTGAGCATTCTTTTATGCTTCATGAATGATTAAAATGAGAAGTGGTTCGCTGGGTACTTTTACTGTGGTCTTGTAGCCCACTTTAACACTACCAGTAACTTACATTGATAATTGTCATGGAAAGTTGAAGTGAGTACTTTTTGTTTAGTTCTCTGTGAATTTTGTGGTCATCAAGGCGAGGGATATTAGTGCTTGGGAATGGAGCATTTCCCATTGCAGGCACTCATTACCAATAATAAGCACTGCCATTAGACAGCGAGCAAACCCCCTCTGTTCTTCCCCAATATGTAGCGCGTCCCCAACGTCAGATTAGTGTGTGACATTTTTCTATTTCTTACCACAGCCACCCTGCACGAGATTACCCATTTAGTGTACCTACAGTGGATTCAAACTCATTTCAATTTGGTCCCTTCCAGTCAGCAGACAGAGGAGACTTTCAGAAGAGAGCATAGTTTACATAATTATTCTTACCTCATTACGAACCTAATTACAGTCGTCTCTCAAGTACAATATGCCATACACACCGAAACCATTGGGGAAATCTAGCCCACAGCTGCTAAAAGCCGATGGGTAGCCTACTTTTCTGCGAGCTGATACGAATCTATTGGCAAGCATATAAGAACATAAGAAATAAGAGCAGAGTAGGCCATATGGACCCTCGAACCTGCTCCGCCATTCAATAACATCATGGCTGATCATCGACCTCAACTCCACTTTCCCGCCCGATCTCCATATCCCTTGATTCCCCTAGAGTCCAAAAATCTATCTATCTCAGCCTTGAATATATTCAAAGACTCAGCATTCACAGCCCTCTGGAGCAGGGAATTCCAAAGATTCACAACCCTCTGAGTGAAGAAATTCCTCCTCATCTCGTTCTTAAATGGCCGACCTCTTATCCTGAGACTATGCCCCCTAGTTCTAGACACTCCAGCCAGGGGAAAACAACCTCTCAGCATCTAACCTGTCAATCCCCTTCAGAATCTTGTATGTTTCAATGAGAACACCTCTCATTCTTCTAAACTCCAGAGAGTATAGGCCCAGTCTACACAATCTCTCATCATAGGACAACCCTCTCATCCCAGGAATCAGTCTAGTGAACCTTCATTGCACCGCCTCCAAGGCAAGTATATCCTTCCTTAGATAAGGAGACCAAAACTGTGCAGAGTACTCCAGGTATGGCCTCACCAAGGCCCTGTACAATTATAGCAAGACTTCTTTACTCTTATACTCCAACCCCCTTGCAATAAAGGCCAACATGCCATTTGCCTTCCTTATTGTTTGCTGTACCTGTCTAAAATAGAGAGATATGAGGACAATACTCTGATGGGATTCCAGAGATTAGGGCCCAGGCAGCGGTAGGCATGGCCGCCAATGGTGGAGCGATGAAAATCGGGATGTGTAAGAGGCCAGAATTTAGGAACTGCTCTGGTGGCATGAACATATCAGCAGAGTTGACCAAAACTCATATTCTTATACACAGTGGAGCAGATTTCACGATGGGTACGACGGTGCACTCTGAGAGTACGCCATCATACCGCCTTTGAAACTGACCGCAAGTTCGGGATTTCCCCATGCCCTTGCACACGCGCAAAATCCCGAACTTGCGATCTGTCAAGTTACGACTTGACAGGTGATCCGCACCGACAGGGAAATACTCATTGCTGGCGCAGAGCTGGGCTAATTGCCCACCAACTGGCCAGCAATTACTGACGAAAATGTTACGGCTCGTGAAAGCAGGCGCAGGAGCCTGTTTCCCTGCAAAAGGAACGACCCTTCATTCTTTTGCAGGTTAATTGTTGAGTAATTGGTGAAAATAACTAAGAGTTTGCATCCAGCCAGGGTGTTTCAGCAATAGTTAAAATGCTTTAAGAAGTGTATTTTATTAATTTATCAAAAGTTTTTGATCATTTTAGACAAACATTAATATAATTTGATATCTTGAATAAGTACGGTACAATTTACTGTAATGCAGTTTAATTAATGAAAAGAAAATATCTAATATCAATTAGCGTCTGTGTGAGAAAGAGAGAGAGAGAGCGGGTCATTTTGGAACTATTTCTTCTCCTAGACCAATGGCAGATAATTCTGTCAAAATATAACGGTGGGTGAAATGCAAGTAAGAACGTGAGCAGTATTAGAGGTAGGCACTTTCCCTCCGACGTACTGGTTGGAGCACGAAGCCCACGTGATCCCAGGTCCGCTTCTGCACACGCTGCGCACCCCCCCACCGCCCCACCCCCCAGGATTCCGTGGGCCATTACGCTGCCCTCAAATATGCAGCGTCAGAGAGCAAGTTCGCGAAGGAGGGCCCCCATCAGGTAAGTTCATATTCTGTTCAAATACAGGCGGCGAGCACCGTAGGTACACCGCCGGCCGCACAATCCACCCCATCATCTTCAGATTTGCTTACCCTGGTTTAACAATGAAGCCATGATTCTAGTTTATTGCTCACGTGGAATGTCCATCACATTCGTCCGTCAGTCAGGTCCCTGTCTTTATTTTACAATTATTTTAGTCAGTCATGGTAAACCAATTTTTAAAATAATGGGTTAGGCTTTATGTGACACCTTCCTTTTATTAAAAAGATAAGTGCTGACGAAGTGTCATCGACCTGAAACTTTAACTCTGTTTCTCTCTCTCCACAGATGCTGCCTGACCTGCTGAGTATTTCCAGCATCTTCTGTTTTTATTTCAACCTTCCTTTTATTCTTTGACTGCATGATAATGACACATTGTCTGAGTCGCAACCATAGAACTTACTTTGTTCTATTTGATCCTGTTGCCTGCATGGCGACTTGGCTGTTGGGAGCAGACATGAGATGCAAGAGGTGATTAAATCAGCCCTTCCCATACTTCCACGTGCCTAAGGAGCCTAGATCGGAGAATTAGGGCTGCAACATTGTACTCCTTCACCGAACACACTCCCCTTCAGAGCAGCTTTCGGCTGACAGTGCGGGATTGTGAAACTAGCCCAATTAATTTTGTCTTTTATCAGGTGTCGACAGACTTTATAAGGAGAAGGTTTAAACCTCACCATAATGTGTACTGGTCTCTTGGACTATCAACGCATGGTTTACTATGACATGCATTTAAACCGGGACAAACTTCAAAGGGTCTGCTTTTTCATCAAAGGAAATGATGCTTTTAAAACTCACGGATATTCCTGAGATTTTCATGTCCCTGCTTTGCTCTGCCACTAAGCATGAGGAGACTAAAAGGGAAAATATGGTGGCCTCCCATTTTACTTCCATCAGATACTGTCACTTGGGAGATAATGAGCACACTTGCAAATGTTTTGCACTGCCAATTGTTCTTCAAACAGTTTATATATATTGTGTATGTTTAGGTATTGCACTCTGTCAGCCAGTGGCCCAGTGGGTAGCACTCTCTAGGTGGGAGGGGCTAGGTGTGAGCAGGTGCTGCTGATTGCTTGATTACTGCAGGGAGTTGGAGTGAGTTTGTAAAAAGTTGGTGGTGGTGGTTTTTTTTTCAGGTTTTAGGGCCTTTTTGGTCCATAAACAGCAGCGAGATGGCTGCTGAGGGGCCCGGAGTCCTCAGAGGACAATATTCCCAGGATGAATTTAATCAGGGGAGAAAATGTTGGGGGAAGGGAGGAAAAAAGGCCCCCAAGATTTGGACCGGGACCCCAAGGAGGTTTGGAAAAGAAAACACGGTGGTGGTTCAGTGTGAGGATAAGGAGATACGAGCTTGGGATATTATCCAAGCGGTACATGAGGACTGCGGCGAGGGAAGCTGCTTTGCCGGCCGACCAAAGCCGAATGTTGGGTTCGAGGATACGGTCAGTGGCCGAGAGGACGTGGAAAGACTTTTGCTGAGTTTGAAGGTTGGAGAAAAGTTCTTGGAGGTATCTCTGCTATATTCTGAAGAGGTGGTGGTCTCATTCTTAAAGCTGCCGGTTTATATTGAGGACGATGTGCTAATCAAAAAGTTGGAGTCGTGGGACATTAAAATTTGCTCGGCAATAAAGAGGAGATACTATCCAGGAACGCAGGTAGCAGATGGAACCCATTATGTAACGATGCGGTTCCCAGAGGGGGTGAAGTCATTGTCGTATAGCATGAAATGCGAGATAATGAAAGGAGTGCAGTACTTCCGGGTACTGCATGATAACCAGGTTTGTTATTATTGTCTTGGACACAACCATCTTGCAAGAAGCTGTCCAGACTTGTACTGTTATAACTGCGGCGAGTCTGGACACATCGCTCGGAGATGCAAGGCAGAGAGCTGTGGGGTGTGTCACAAAGGCTGTGAGTGTGAGGCAGAAGGAAGGCCCTTGAGTGACGAGGAGATTGGAGAAGGAGAAGGAGCAGGAGGTGTGAGTGGAGCGGCTGGAGGAGCGGAGCAGGCGGAGGACACAGCTGGTGAATGGAAGGAGAAAAGAACGCAGGAAGAGGCAGAAAATTGTGGAGCAGAGAACAGGATGGAGATGGTGGAGAACACACCAAGTAGGGTGGGAAAGGACAAAGACAGCAGAGGGCAGCACAGGTCGCGGGCAGAGTCGAGCCATAATACAGCTCGACTCTCCCCAAATAATCTGGTGTCCGCAGGGGGAGAGGAGGCGGGAACGGGGTGCGGGGTAAGTGCAAGTACCTCAAAGAAAGACAGGGAGTCGGACATCTCAGGGAGCAGGAGGGGGCAAGACAAGGAGAGGGTGCAAGAGGCAGGAGCCTTAAAGGGGCAGCAGGACAGGAGCGGGGAGACAAAGACGCCAGAAGGGAGCAAGATAGGTGCAGATGCGCCATTGTCCCAGAGAGAGAAGAAACGGGGAGCAAGGGTCAGCGGTGGAGCTGAGGCCGAAGGGAGTGGCACTGTTGGAGAAACCATGATAGCAGGAAGACTCTCTAAGGGAGATTATGTATGTGACGGGGAGCAGCGACGGGAGGTTACAGAAGAGCTCGAGAGTGAGGAGTCAGAGGGGGAGAGAGACATGGAAGTGGGGGGTGGGGTGGCATCGTGTGGAAAGGGAAAGGTTAGTGAGGGGCAGAAGGAGGGAGAAGGGGCAGCTCCTCGGCCCAAACCTAATGTAAGGAAGAGGCTGAAACGGCAGGGAAGGTTCAAACAGGAGGCGATAAAGAGCCGGAGGCTGCAGGAGAAAGCAACAGCTGCCTAAAAAGTTGGGAAGGAGCATGAGAGGAGGGAAGGGCCGGAGATTAAATGATGGGGGGATTATCAGGCACACTTCCCTTATTGGGAGCCATGATTACTGATCAATTTTTAAAGTACAGTAGTTTAGTATATGTTATGGGAGACAAATGAAACTTGAGGTTTTGATGTTGATACGTGGTGGAGGAATGGCTGTGCAGAGCGGCGGAATGGATTTGTATGATACAATGGAATGATATGTTGTAAATGTTTTTAATGTTCAATAAATAATTTATATAAAAAAAAGTTGGTAGCACCCTCAGCTGTGAGTCCGAATGCTGTGGGTTCAAGGCCCACTCCAGGAGACGTGAGCACAAAAATCTAGGCTGACTCTCAAGGGAGGTGCTGCATTGTTGGTGGTGCCGTCTTTTGGATAAGATGTTAAACTGAGGCCCTGGCTACTCTCTTAGGTGGACCTAAATGCACTATTTTGAAGAAGAGCAGGGGAGTAATCCCCGGTGTCCTGGGGCCAATATTTATCCCTCAATCAACATCACTTAAACAGATGATCTGGTCATTATCACATTGCTGTTTGTGGGAGCTTGCTGTGCGCAAATTGGCTGCCGCATTTCCCACATTACAACAGTGAGTACACTTCAAAAATACTTCATTGGCTGAAAAGCACTTTGAGACGTCCGGTGGCCCTGAAAGGCGCTCTATAAATGCAAGTCTTTTTAAAAATATCTTTCTGGGTCATTTTTAAACCGATGTGCCATTTAACCTGTAAATAAATCCAAACAAGTACATTTAGCCTGTATGCATTTGCTTGGCAATGCGTTATTTTCCAGTTTGGTGTGTGTTGGGCGGATGTGATGGCCATGCCACGAGTTCCTCTGTGAGCCATATACCAGAATCATGACTTCATTGTTAAACCAGGGTACGCAAATCCAAAGATGATGTGAATTAGAATATGAGTTTTGATTCATAAGCGCCTTGTTCTGCTTATGGGAACAGCTCTGGCGGCATCAATGTAAATTCTGGCCACTTGCGCATCCCCAATTTTCATCGCTCCACCATTGGTGGCCGTGTCTACAGCTGCCTGGGCCCTAAGCTCTGGAATTCCCTCCCTAAACCTCCCCGCCTCTCTACCTCTCTCTCTCTCCTCCTTTAAGACGCTGCTTAAAACCTACCTCTTGGAACAAGCTTTTTTTGGTCACCTGTCCTAATATCTCCTTCGGTGGCTCGGTGTCAAGTTCTGCCTGATAAGGCGCCCGTGAAGCACCTCGGGACGTTTTACGACGCTAAAGGCACTGTATAAATGCAAATTATGGTTGTTGCAGTTGTGAAAGAGCTCACACTGTAGAGGTTATTGCTATTGTTATGTAGGCAGATAACCCTGAGAAGAAATCCAGTTAATCTGGTTTTCGCCTCACACCAATGCAGAACCTGGAGTACAATCCTGCTTTAAAGAATAGATCTCAGTAAAACTTGTCTTAACACAAACTGTGTAAGTCCACTTCAAGAAGATAGTCTTGCACTAACTCACGGAGCATGAACGTTTGCCCCTATTGTGTTCCAAGGTCTTCAGAAAGGTGCTGTTGCTAAGGAACGTAGCCTTGGTTACTTCAGGATGTTGCAATAAAGAAATAACTTATGTCACATAAGTGATCTAACTACCCTACAAAATGACACATACAGTCTTTAGGGGTCACAATTATTGAATATGACACATACTAATTATTATTATTCCATAAACGCAGCTGTGATTGGCAGTTTTAAAGTATGATCGTGACAGGATTTAATGGTGGCTTTTTATTCCAGTTGTGCGTTGTGATCTGCATCGTCAGATTAGATTACGGTTTTCGGTAAAGGAAGCGATGGTTTTGGATTAACTGAGAATTAAAGGCTTACATTTCTACAGTGCCCTTCAGGACCTCAGGATGTCCCAAAGCACTTTACAGCCAATGAAGTACTTTTGAAGTGTAGTCACTGTTGTAATGTAGGAAATGTGGCAGCCCATTTGCACACAGCAAGCTCCCACAAACAGCAATGTGATAATGACCAGATAATCTGTTTAAGTGATGTTGATTGAGGATAAATATTGGCCCAGGACACCGGAGATAACTCCCCTGCTCTTCTTCAAAATATTGCCATGTGATCTTTGCATCCACCTGAGAGGGCAGAAGAGGCCTCTGTTTCACATCTCATCTGAAAGACGGCACCTCTGACAGTGCAGCATTCCCTCAGTACTGCACTGGAGTGTCAGAATCATAGAATCATAGAAATTTACAGCACAGAAGGAGGCCATTCGGCCCATCTTGTCCATGCCGGCCGACAAGGAGCTATCCACCCTAATCCCACTTTCCAGCACTTGGTCCGTAGCCTTATAGGTTATAGCACTTCAAGTGCATATCCAAGTACTTTTTAAATGTGATGAGGGTTTCTGCCTCTACCACCCTTTCAGGCAGTGAGTTCCAGACCCCCACCTCCTTCTGGGTGAAAGAATTTCTCCTCAAATGCCCTCTAAACCTCTGACCAATTACTTTAAATCTATGCCCCCTGGTTATTGACCCTTTTGCTAAGGGAAATAGGTCCTTCCTATCCACTCTATCTAGGCCCCTCATAACTTTATACACCTCAATTAGGTCCCCCCTCAGCCTCCTCTGTTCCAAAGAAAACAACCCCAGCCTATCCAATCTTTCCTCATAGCTAAAATTCCCCAGCCCAGGCAACATCCTCGTAAATCTCCTCTGCACCCCCTTTAGTGCAATCACATCCTTCCTGTAATGTGATGATCAGAACTGCACGCAGTATTCTAGCTGCTGCCTAACTAGTGTTTTATACAGTTCAAGCATAACCCCCCTGCTTTTATATTCTATGCCTCGGCTAATAAAGGCAAGTATCCCATATGCCTTCTTAACCACATCATCCACCTAGATGTTTGTGCTTAAGTCTCTGGAGTGGGCCTTTTTTTTTTATTCGTTCATGGGATGTGGGTGTTGCTGGCAAGGCCAGCATTTATTGCCCATCCCTAATTGACCTTGAGACAACTGAACGGATTGCTAGGCCATTTCAGAAGGCAGTTAAGAGTCAAACACATTGCTGCGGATCTGGAGTCACATGTAGGCCAGACCGGGTAAGGAAGGCAGATTTCCTTCCCTGAAGGACATTAGTGAACCAGATGGGTTTTTACGACAATCCGGTAGTTTCATCGTCAGTGTTGTGGAAAGAAACCACTTGGAGTCACGGGTAGGCTGCGACACAAGAGAACCTTTATTACAAGCATGCAGGGGGAGAGCCTTCAGCGTACCGAAGCCTCTCAAATTTACAATGGTCGTGGCAGTTTATTTATACATAATCAAGCTACTACCAATAATTGCTCAACCGTTAATTACCGGTTACGTAGGCTTTGGCAGATGTTTCTTGTTACCTCAACTGTCCCAGTCTCAAGGCCCTTACGTCTGCTTTCCTGTGATTCTTTTAACCACAGTATCTGGCCTTCAGTTCCACCTGATCTTTTGCTCATTATCCTTAGGTTTCAAAGACAAAAACATACTTTCGTCCAAACTGCTGACGCCTACAGTTTTTAACATTCTTAGCTTACATATGGCCAAGCTTCCCATCATGCCTTGCGATTACAATGGCTTGTTACTAACATGGCTACTGACATTATTACAACATCGGAGCTCCGGCATGGAAAGAGAGCCCCAGGTGGGCAGAGGAAACGCTTCAAGGACACCCTCAAAGCCTCCTTGAAAAAGTGCAACATCCCCACCGACACCTGGGAATCCCTGGTCCAAGACCGCACAAAGTGGAGGAGAAGCATCCGGGAAGGCGCCGAACACCTCGAGTCTCTTCGCCGGGAGCAAGCGGAAGCCAAGCGCAGGCAGCGCAAGGAACGCACATCAACCCAAGCACCCCACCCACCCGCCCCTTCAACCACCGTCTGCCCGAACTGTGACAGAGACTGTAGGTCCCGCATTGGACTCATCAGTCACCTGAGAACTCATTTTTAATGTGGAAGCAAGTCATCCTCGGCTCCGAGGGACTGCCTAAGAAGAGAAGATACATTAAAAGGTACCGACTTACGCGTGATGGAATAATCACAGATTCTCACCACATTGAGCAATGCTACTATCCTATTAGCCCCTCAAGCCAACCACTGGCCCTCTGGGTTGCCACTTCAGTCACCATTACTGATACTAGCTTTTTAATTGCAGATTAATTTAATTAACTGAATTTAAATTCCCCAGCTGCCGTGGTGGGATTGTGAACTCACGTCTCACCGGATCATCAGTCCAGGCCTCTGGATTACCAGTCCAGTGACATAACCACTCTGCTACCTCCGCACTCAGAGGCAAGAGCGCTACCAACTGAGCCACAGTTGATAACTGATTTACATGCCTGAAAAAAATTCTTTTTAACTAATATGCCAACCATGTTGCCTGTATAAGAAAGAAAAAAATTACTTGCTTCCATATTACGTTCCACCACTCCTCTCAGAACCACCTCAACGAATTTCACAAACAGCGACTTTGAAGGGCCGTGACAAATGTTAAATCGGCAAAGTGCAGCAGCCATTCTGTACCCGTGCTCCCACAATTTACAATGAGAAGATTGACCAGTTAATCTGGTCATTTGCGTCACGCCAATGTAGAACCTTAAACAAAATCCAGATCTCAGTATGGTATGGTGTAAATTATTATTATTATTATTATTAAATTATTAGAGTGAAGTACAATGTTTCTGATTATGTTTCTTGTGTTTTTAGGTTGACAGAGAGGGTATGCAAGATAAATCAAATCCTAAAAATATACTAATCTGTCAGATTTTAAAGAATGCAACCAATATTTACAATTCTACTCCCTAGAATACAAATAAAAACAACCAATTCTTTTAATACACATACATAGTGAATAAGCTTTGTGGTGTAAACCTCCCTGAAGGAGGTATAGTCTTGCACGACCTCAGATTTGCACTCGTTGCCTGTGTAACTGCAACCAGTGCAAAGCCAACTGTTCAAACGTCAATTTCAAGTCAGGAGGTTCCAAACAGTCTACTGGATTGCCTTTACCTGTTTTAATGTAGAATCATAGAATCATAGAAAGTTACAGCATGGAAGGAGGCCATTTTGGGCCATCGTGTCCGCGCCGGCAAACAAAGAGCTATCCAGCCTAATCCCACTTCCCAGCTCTTGGTCCGTAGCCCTGCAGGTTACAGCATCCCAAGTGCACATCCAAGTACTTTTCAAATGTGGTTAGGGTTCCTGCCTCTACCACCCTTTCAGGCAGTGAGTTCCAGACCCCACAACCCTCTGGGTGAAGAAATTTCCCCTCAAATCCCTTCTAAACCTTCCCCCAATTACTTTAAATCTGTGCCCCCTGGTTTTTGACCCCTCTGCTAAGGGAAATAGGTCCTTTCTATCCACTTTATCTATGCCCCTCATAATTTTATACACCTCAATAAGGTCTCCCCTCAGCCTCCTCTGTTCCAAGGAAAACAGACCCAGCCTATCCAGTCTTTCCTCATAGCTAAGATTCTCTACTCCCGGCAACATCCTTGTAAATCTTCTCTGTACCCTCTCTAGTGCAATCACATCTTTCCTGTAATGTGGTGACCAGAACTGCGCGCAGTACTCTAGCTGAGGCCTAACTAGTGTTTTATACAGTTGAAGCATAACCCCCCTGCTCTTGTATTCTATGCCACGGCTAATAAAGGCAAGCATTCCGTATGCCTTTTGAACGACATTATTTACCTGGCCTGCTCCCTTCAGGGATCTGTGGACATGCACTCCAAGGTCCCTTTGTTCCTCTACACTACTCAGTGTCCTACCATTTAATGCGTATTCCCTTTCCTTGTTAGCCCTCCCCAAATGCATTACCTCACACTTCTCCAGATTGAATTCCATTTGCCACTGTTCTGCCCACCTGACCAATTTATTGATATCTTCCTGCAGTCTACAGCTTCCTTCTTCAGTATCAACCACATAGCCGATTTTAGTATCATCTGCAAACTTCTTAATCATACCCCCTATAATCAAGTCTAGATCATTGATATATACCACAAAAAGCAAGGGACCTAGTACTGAACCGTGCAGAACCCCACTGGAAACAGCCTTCCAGTCACAAAAACACCCATCAACCATTACCCTCTGCTTCCTGTCTCCGAGCCAGTTTTGAATCAAACTTGACACTTTTCCCTGGATCCCATGGGCTTTTAACTTCATGACCAGTCTGCCATGTGGAACCTTAGCAAAAGCCTTGCTAAAGTCCATATACACTACATCAAATGCACTACCCTCATCTACCCTCCTTGTTACCTCCTCAAAAAATTCAATCAAGTTTGTCAGACACGACCTTCCCTTAACAAATCCGTGCTGACTATCCTTGATTGATCCGTGTCTTTCTAAATGAAGATTTATCCTGTCCTTCAGAATTCTTTCCAATAATTTTCCCACCACCGAGGTTAGGCTGACTGGCCTGTAATTACTCGGTCTATCCTTTTCTCCCTTTTTAATCAAGGGTACCACATTAGCAGTCCTCCAGCACCACACCTGAAGCCAGAGAGGATTGAAAAATGATGGTCCGGGCCTCTGCTATTTCCACTTTTGCTTCGCTTAACAGCCTGCGATACATTTCATCCAGGCCTGGGGATTTATCCACTTTTAAAGCTGCTAAACCCCTTAATAATTTGAAGTCTAGAAAGACAGCAAAAAAGACTTGTATTTATATAGCGCCTTTCACGACCTCAGGACGTTTCAAAACATTTATCGCCAATTAAGTACTTTTTGAAGTGTAGTCACTATTGTGATCTAGGACTCGCGGCCGCCAATTTGCGCAGAGCAAGGTCCCAAAACCAGCAATGTGCTAATTGCCAGATAATCTGCTTTTTAGTGATTTTGATCTTGGGCTACATATTGGTTAGGACATTGGGGATAACACCCCTGCTCTTCTTCGAAATAGTGCCATGGAATCTTTTACATCCACCTGAGAGGGCAGACGAGGCCTCGGTTTAATGTCTCATCCAAATGACAGCACTTCTGACAGTGTAGCGCTCCCTCAGTACTGTACTGTCAGCCTAGATTATGTGCTCAAGTCTCTGGAGCAGGACTTGAAACCATGACCTTCCGACTCAGAGGCGAGAGTGTTACCCACTGACCCAACGATGACATGCTGACAAGGAAAATCATCCTAATTGGAGCTTTTTGCATGTTTTTCAGTCTATAGGCCGACATTCTGGATGGTCGTTGTTTGGGAGTGCAGTGACTTCTCCAAGACTCTGCCCCTGCCTCAGCTCAGGGATGGGCAATAAACGCTGGCCTTGGCAGCGACGCCCAGATCCCATGAACGAATAAAAAAAGCAACTTGCATTTATATCATGCCTTTAACAACAACAACAACTTGTATTTATATAGCACCTTTAACGTAGTAAACCGTCCCAAGGTGCTGCTCAGGAGTATTTTAAGACAAAAAATTTGACACCGATCCACATAAGGGTAAATTAGGGCAGGTGACCAAAAGCTTGGTCAAAGAGGTAGGTTTTAAGGAGGGAGCAGTGGCAGCAGCGGGAGCGGCGGACCTGCGAGGGAGCAGCGGCTGTGAGAGAAAATAAAGGTCGGTGATTTTCAGGCCCAGTCGAGCAGCGGCAGAATTCGAGAGTGACGTCACAGTACAGAAAGTGACGCCGGCGCAGGGGAAGAAGCTGATTGGTGAGTAGTGGGTGAGTGCTTTTTTTTCTTCAGTTTTAAGTTTATTTCTTTTAAGGTAGATCATAATTAAGGTAGTTCGGGAGAGCGAGAATCCGAGAATTTAAATTTGAGGTTAAGTGTTTTTTAATTAAAAGTATGGCAGGGGACCTCAGTCCCGTGCGGTGCACGGCCTGCAGCATGTGGGAATTCCGAGACGCTTCTTGCAGTCAGGATGACCACATGTGTAGTAAGTGCCACTGGTTTGGCCAACTTGAGATCCGGTTTTTGGAGCTCGAGCGTCAGCTGGAGGCACTGCGGTGTATCCGCGAGGCTGAGAGTTACGTGGATAGCACGTTTTTAGACGTGGTCACCCCGCAGCTTAAGAAAGTGCAGTCAGAGAGGGAATGGGTGACCACCAGTCAGAAGAAGGGGGTCAGGCAGGTAGTCAGGAAAGCCCCAGAGTGCATCTCACTCAACAACCGCTTTTCTGTGTTGGAAAACAGTGAAAGTGACAGTTCCTCTGGGGAGTGCAGCCAGAGCCAAGTTCACGGCACTGTGGGTGGCTCAGCTGCAAAAGAGGTGAGGAGTAAGAGTGGAAGGGCAATAGTGGTAGGAGACTCAATAGTGAGGGGTGCAGACAGTCGTTTCTGCGGCCGCAGACATGACTCCAGGATGGTATGTTGCCTCCCTGGTGCCAGGGTCAAGGATGTCACTGAACGGCTGCAGTGCATTCTGAAGGGGAAGGGCAAACAGTCAGAGGTCGTGGTTCACATTGGTATCAACGACATAGGTAGAAAGAGGGATGAGGTCCTGCAACAAGAATTTAGGGAGTTCGGTAGCAGATTAAAAAGCAGGACCTCAAAGGTTGTAATCTCTGGATTACTCCCGGTGCCACGTGCTAGTGAGTATAGGAATAGGAGGATAGAGCAGATGAATGTGTGGCTAAAGAGTTGGTGCAGGAGGGAGGGCTTTAGTTTCCTGGATCACTGGGTCTGTTTCTGGGGAAGGTGAGACCTGTACAAGTCAAGCGGGTTGCACCTGAACCGGAACAGGACCAACATCCTTGCGGGGAGGTTTGCTAGTGCTGTTGTGGGGGTTTTAAACTAATTTGGCAGGGGGATGGGATATGGAGTGGAGCTATAGTAGGGGGTGATGCACAGCCAAATATAGAGGAAAAAACAAGTCAGTCTGGAAGGCAGAGCAAATATGTAACGGCACAAGGGAGTATGGCAAGGCTGGATGGCATTTATTTTAATGCAAGGAGTATTACGAGTAAGGCAGATGAATTGAAAGTGTTGATGAACACATGGGAGTATGATATTGTTGCTATCACAGAGACATGGTTGAGGGAGGGGCAGGACTGGCAGCTAAATATTCCGGGGTATAGAATCTTCAGGCGAGACAGAGGGGGGTGTAAAAGAGGAGTCAATTACTGCTGTAAGGAGGGATGATATCTTAGCAGGTTCCTCTAATGAGGCCATATGGGTAGAACATAAAAACAAAAAGGGGGCAAGCACTTTGCTGGGTGTGTACTATAGGCCCCCAAACAGTCAGGGGGAGATAGAGGAACAGATATGTAGGCAAATCTCAGAGAAGTGAAGAAATAATAGGATAATAATAGGAGGGGATTTTAACTTCCCCAATATTAACTGGGATAGTCAGAGTGTGAAAGGCTTAGAGGGTGCAGAATTCTTAAAGTGCATCCAAGAGAGCTTTTTGAGCCAGCATGTAGAAAGTCCTACAAGAGAGGAGGTGGTACTGGACCTAATTCTGGGGAATGTAGCTGGGCAAGTGGTAGAAGTGTCAGTAGGAGAGCATTTTGGTGACAGTGACCATAATTCGGTGAGATTTAAGGTAGTCATGGAAAAGGACAAAGATGGACTGGAAATAAAGGTTCTAAATTGGGGGAAGGCCGATTTTAATATGATAAGACAGGATCTGGCCAAAGTGGACTGGGATCAGCTACTTGTAGGAAAATCCACATCAGAGCAATGGGAGTCATTCAGAAAGGAAATAGAGAGAGTACAACGCCAACATGTTCCTGTAAAGGTCAAGGGTGGGACCAACAAGTCCAGGGAACGCTGGATGTCAAGGGATATACAAGAATGGATTAGGAAAAAAAGGGAGGCTTTTGGCAGATACAAAGGACTAAAAACAGTGGAAGCCCTAGAGGAGTATAGAAAGTGCAGGGGGTAATTAAAAAAGAAATTAGGAGAGCGAAGAGGGGCATGAAAAAACACTGGCGGGCAAAATAAAAGGAAAATCTCAAGGTGTTTTATAAGTATATTAAGGGCAAGAAGATAACCAGGGAAAGAGTAGGGCCCATTAGGGACCAAAGTGGCAATCTGTGTGAACAGCCGGAAGATGTAGGTGAGGTTTTAAATGAATATTTTGCATCTGTGTTCACTATGGAGAAGGATGATGTAGGCATAGAGATCAGGCAGGGGGATTGTGATATACTTGAACAAATTAGCATTGAGAGGGAGGAGGTACTAGCGGTTTTAGCGGGCTTAAAAGTGGATAAATCCCCAGGCCCAGACGAGATGTATCCCAGGCTGCTGTGTGAGGCAAGGGAGGAGATTGCAGGGGCTCTGACACAAATTTTCAGAACCTCTCTGGCCACAGGGGAGGGGCCAGAGGACAGCTAACGTAGTATCGTTATTCAAGAAGGGTAGTAGGGATAAACCAGGAAATTACAGGCCAGTGAGCCTAACATCAGTGGTAGGGATTTTATTGGAAAAAATTCTGAGGGACAGAATTAGTCTCCACTTGGAGAGGCAAGGATTAATCAAGGATAGTCAGCATGGCTTTGCCAGGGGGAGATCATGTCTAACCAATTTTGAGAGGTGGTGACTTGGTGTGTGGATGAGGGTAGTGCAGTTGATGTAGTCTACATGGACTTCAGTAAGGCTTTTGACAAAGTCCCGCATGGGAGACTGGTCAAGAAGGTAAGAACCCATGGGATCCAGGACAATTTGGCACATTGGATCCAAAATTGGCTTAGTGGCAGGAGGCAGAGGGTGATGGTCGAAGGTTGTTTTTGTGACTGGAAGCCTGTGTCCAGTGGTGTACCGCAGGGATCGGTGCTGGGTCCCTTGCTGTTTGTAGTGTACATTAATGATTTAGATATGAATGTAGGAGGTATTATCAGTAAGTTCACAGATGACACGAAAATTGGTGGAGTGGTAAATAGCGAGGAGGGAAGCCTCAGGCTACAGGACGATATAGACGGGTTGGTCAGATGGACAGAATAGTGGGAAATGGAATTTAACCCTGAAAAGTGTGAGGTGATGCATTTTGGGAGGACTAACAAGGCTAGAGAATACACAATGAATGGTAGGACCCTAGGAAGGACAGAGGATCAGAGGGACCTTGGTGTGCATGTACATAGATCCCTGAAGGCAGCAGGACAGGTAGATAAGGTGGTTAAGAAGGCATATTGGATACCTGCCTTCATTAGCCGAGGCATAGAATATAAGAGCAGGGAGATTGTGATGGAGCTGTACAAAACGCTAGTTAGGCCACAGCTGGAATACTGTGTGCAGTTCTGGTCGCCACACTATAGGAAGGATGTGATTGCATTAGAGTGGGTGCAGAGGAGATTCACCAGGATGTTACCTGGGCTGGAGTGTTTCAGCTATGAAGAGAGACTGGACAGGCTGGGGTTGTTTTCCTTAGAGCAGAGAAGGCTGAGGGGGGACCTGATTGAGGTAAACAAAATTATGAGGGGCATAGATAGGGTAGATAGAAAGGAACTTTTCCCCTTAGTAGAGGGGTCAATAACCAGGGGGCATAGTTTCAAGGTAAGGGGCAGGAGGTTTAGAGGGGATTTGAGGAAAAACTTTTTCACCCAGAGGGTGATTGGAATCTGGAACTCACTGCCTGAAAGGGTGGTAGAGGCAGGAACCCTCACAACATTCAAGAAGCATTTAGATGAGCACTTGAGATGCCATAGCATACAAGGCTACGGACCAAGTGCTGGAAAATGGGATTAGAATAGACAGGGCTTGATGGCCGGCGCGGACACGATGGGCCGAAGGGCCTCTTTCTGTGCTGTATAACTCTATGACTCTATGACTCTAAAGGAGGAGAGAGAGGCGGAGAGGTTTAGGGAGGGAATTCCAGAGCTTAGGGCCTAGGCAATAGGTGGCACTGCCACCAAAGGTTGAGCGATTATAATCAGGGATCCTCAAGAAGGCAGAATTTGAGGAGCGCAGATATCTCGGGGGGTTGTCGGGCTGAAGGAGATTACAGAGATAGGGAGGGGCGAAGCCATGGAGGGATTTGAAAACAAGGATGAGAATTTTGAAGTCGAGGCGCTGCTTAACTGGGAGCCAATGTAGGTCAGCGAGCACAGGGGTGATGGGCGAACGGGACTTGGTGCGAGTTAGGACACGGGCAGCCGAGTTTTGGATGACCTTAATTTATGTAGGGTAGAATGTGGGAGGCCAGCCAGGAGTGCGTTGGAATAGTCAAGTCTAGAGGTAACAAAGGCATGGATGAGGGTTTCAGCAGCGGATGAGCTGAGGCAAGGGCGGAGACGGGCGATGTTACGGAGGTGGAAATAGGCAGTCTGTGTTATGCTGCGGCTATGTGGTCGGAAGCTCATTTTAGGGTCAAATATGACACCAAGGTTGCGAACAGTCTGGTTCAGCCTCAGACAGATATTAGGCAGAGGAGTGGAGTCAGTGGCTAGGGAACGGAGTTTGTGGCGGGGACCGAAAACAATGGCTTCGGTCTTCCCAATATTTAATTTAACGTAGTAAAACGTCCCAAGGCGCTTCACAGACATGTTATCAAACAAAATTTGACACTGAGACGCATAAGGAGATATTAGGACATGTGACCAAAATCTCAGTCAAAGAGCTAGGTTTTAAGGAGCATCTTAAAGGAAGAGAGAGGTAGAGAGGCAGAGTGGTTTAGGCAGGGCATTCCAGAGCTTAGGGCCCAGGCATCTGAAGGCACGGCCACCAATGGTGGAGTGATTAAAATCGGGGATTCGCAAGAGGCCAGAATTGGAGGAGCGCAGCGATCTCGGAGGATTGTGGAACTGGAGGAAGTTACAGAGATAGGGAGGGGGGGTGGCGGTGCCACGGAGGGCTTTGAAAACAAGGATGAAAGTTTTAATATCGAGGCCTTGCCGGACCGGGAGCCAATGTAGGTCAGCGAGCACAGGGGGGAAGGGTGAATGGGACTTGATGCGAATTAGGATATGGGTAGCAGTGTTTTGAATGAGCTCAAGTTTATGCAGGGTTGAAGCTAGGAGGCCAGCCAGGAGTGCATTGGAATAGTCGAGTCTAGAGGTAACAAAGGCCTGGATGAGGGTTTCAGCAGATGAGCTGAGGCAAGGTCGGAGTCGGGCAATCTTACAGAGGTGGAAGAAACACTGCGGTTTCTAGATTTCCTGCTGGGCATCATTCTAATAAAGAAAATGAACGATAGAGACTGCTGGTAGTCATCTATTGGGCACAGGGACAGAAGTTCAGGCAGACAGGTGCAATTGAGGCCTTAAAGGTAGTAACACCATTAAGGGGACAAATACAGTTCAACCCCATAGAAGAACCAAATGATCTTTGTTTTTTGCAGATAATAGGCATTAGTCCAGGCATCTCTGTGGTCGGCTTTGCACTGAGCTGTTAAGCGAGCAGCACCGTGGTGTCCAGCAGTAGGTGCAGGAACACGGTAGAAAAGTGCGGCTGTGAAGAATGATGGGGCGGAAATGGGAGGAAGGTGGTGATTTCACTGTGAGTCTTCACATTTCATTCCAAGCGGCATGGAACAGGAGTAGAGTCAGGGGGAGGGAGAGAATTGGAAAGGACGGGGAAAGGAGAAAAAAGAAAACATGGGCTGGACTTTCCTGGTTCCTGCGCCTCGGCAAATTGGATCTTCTGCCTCCAGCGAGTGCGAAAAAAACCAGGCAGACTCCCTTCTGGTTATGCACTCCTCCAGCCTGGCTCAGTTAGTAGCACTGTCACTTCTGTGTCAGAAGGTTTGTGGGTTCATAGTCCCACTCCAGAGGCTTGAGAACAACATCGAGGCTGACACTCCTAGCAGTACTGAGGGAGTGCCGCACTTTTGGTGGTGTGGTCTTTCAGATGAGACGTTAAACCGAGGCCCCGTCTGCTCTCTCAGCTGGATGAAAAAATTCCCATGGCACGATTTTGAAAAAAGAGCAAGCAAGTTCTCCCCGATGTCCTGGCTAATATTTATCCTGCAACCAGCATCAGTTTATCTGGTCATTATCACATTGATGTTTGTGGGAGCTTGCTGTGCTCAAATTGGCTGCCGCGTTTCCCACATTACAACAGTGACGACACTTCAAAAGTACGTCATTGGCTGTAAAGCACTTTGGGATGTCTTGCAGGTCTTTCTTTTCCATCTCCATGCCTAATTTCCCTCTATTCACTGCCCCCTGGCGTAGGACCATGAGATTTAACTCCACTTTCGATAATCTAAAGAAAATAACTAATTCTAAGGATGTGCATGTAGCAATGTTTAAAGATGCATAATAAGGAGTCACAGGTGTCCTAAAGCAGATGTTAAACATATGTCTCTTTGTTCATTAATTCACAAACCCATTCGTGCTTGACACCAAACAACTCATTTTTTTTTTCCCCTTCAGTTTTCTCCTCTTCACTCCTGAAGACACTGGTTTATTCTGAGGTAAAGGAGTCACTGGAAAGCAGAAGACAGGGCTAGTTTTTTTTTTTCCTTCCCAGTAAAGAGGCACTGGAGAAAATTATAGCACCTTTACGCTGCCTTTGCTGAGATCAGCAAAGTTGGTGCAGACTTGGGATTGAACCCGTGGCCTTGCTACTCTGCCTGGTTCCATTCCACACCACCAACAACAGCTGACATTGATACAGCGTCTTTAACACAGTAAAACATCCCAAGGCGCTTCACAGGGGCATTAGCCAGCAGGCTACTTGACAATAAAGGATCACAGCCTAACCTACGCCTACCCTTACCTGAGGCAAAAAAAATACACAGACACAACTTCCAACAAGAAGAGTTTTAAATAAGAATTTAACATTTGAGGCGTTGCTGGTCAGCGAGCGGAAGACCAGGTGCGAATTAGGAGACGGGCGGCAGAGTTTTGGATGAGCTCAAGTTTACAGAGGGTGGGAGGTCATACAGTCATAGGGGGAGAAATTCAGTATCGCCCCATTTGGGGCGCAATTATCGGCCGGGCGCAAAGATTAGCGCCTGGTGCTAATTATCGCCTCCGACTGCAAACTTGACTTTTATCGCCCCTGGAGGTGATTGGAGCACTAAATCAGGCGCTACACATCTGTCTTAAGGCGCAAAGGCCGAGGAGCGAGGTGCTAACTCAGAGCGCTGGCGAAGCTCATGTGATGTCAGTCAGCAATGGAACACAGACACAATGGCCCCGGCCAGTTCTTAAAGGGGAGGGTTGATCTTGCTTTCCATCCACATCCTGCTCATTGCAGCCTTGAATCTCGGCCTGGAGAGACCTGTACATCAAATCTGCTAGAAAGAACAATGGAGAGGTCCAGGGAAAGAGCTCAGAGTGCAGCCCCCACAGTCTCTTCTAATTCGATACAAGGAAGGGCAAATCAAAATGAACCTGCAAAGTGCTGCTCAGTACCCAAAGCTCCTTCACACAGCGTTGAATCTCTCCAGAAGTCTCTCTCTCTCTCTCTCAGAATGCGTGGTTCAAAAATGTCGCCAACAAAAAAAGGCAGGAAGCGGTCACCTTTAAATAGCGCTCCCCCTTTCCCTTCATGACTGCAGAACGCTCCCCTCAACCTGTCGTTGCTAGCGGCAGGCGGTAGGGCAGGGGGCCCCACTCAATATGCGCTCCGGGGCGCTACTGGGGCGTTGCGCACTTGACTGACATCACGATCTGCCGGCACAGGAGATCGTGGCGGTACTGTTTAGCGCTGCCGCAAAATATCTAGTTAATTTCGCAAGCGGTGCAAACATCACCGCGCCCGGGCGCAAGTTGCTTTGCGCCCCATTAGCGCCCTCTTAAGGCACTAACGGGAGGCACAACCAACTGAATTTTCCCCCCATAGAGTTATACAGCACAGAAAGAGGCCCTTCGGCCCATCGTGTCCGTGCCGCCCATCAAGCCCTGTCTATTCTAATCCCATTTTCCAGCACTTGGTCCGTAGCCTTGTATGCTATGGCGTTTCAAGTGCTCATCTAAATGCTTCTTGAATGTTGTGAGGGTTCCTGCCTCTACCACCCTTTCAGGCAGTGAGTTCCAGATTCCAACCACCCTCTGGGAGAAAAAGTTTTTCCTCAAATCCCCTCTAAACCTCCTGCCCCTTACCTTGAAACTATGCCCCCTGTTTATTGACCCCTCTACTAAGGGGAAAAGTTTCTTTCTATCTACCCTATCTACGCCCCTCATAATTTTGTACACCTCAATCAGGTCCCCCCTCAGCCTTCTCTGCTCTAAGGAAAACAATCCCAGCCTGTCCATTCTCTCTTCATAGCTGAAGCGCTCCAGCCCAGGTAACTTCCTGGTGAATCTCCTCTGCACCCTGTGGGAGGCTGGCCAGGAGACCACTGGAATAGTCTAGTCTGGAGGTATCAAAAGCAGGGATTAGGTTATCGGAAATGTTCCCGCTAACGTGCGCGCGCGGCCACGCAGTAATCTCAAAGGTCCCGCGCAGGCCACTCACCGGCTTTTACACTGTAACTACCGCGCGTGCGCAGAAATTTAAAGGGACCGCGCATTAAAAGCAACAGGCCGAGCAGAACAAAGCGCAGCTCACAGGGAGCATTGGTGATCCGCAGCAGTTATGTACCCGTATTTAATGTACGGTGCAAGACAGGCTTCTTCAAGACATCCTTTGAGGCAATATTTGTGCTTCAGCTGTTAAAATTAAATAGCTAACATTTCACACGTTGTCTAAGAGTTAAATTAATTTCACGTTTCTAGCCTTGAGCAACCTCTGCCAGTGTAGATGAAAGGCCTGTCGAGTATTGATCTCACTAATGTTGTAACTAACTTTGTACTCCAGGTTTTCTGAAGTTTAATCTTCTCAGGCCCACACTAAGATTCCTTCATTGAAGATTGGAAATATTACAAGGTTATAGCTTCACATCGTATTCGGAGCATGGTGCAACTGGAGAAATTCTCTGAGGTTTAGTGCAATTCTGCTTTAAGAACATGAACATTTGTTTAATAAGGATAGTTCATTCAGCCCAAGAGGCTCAACTCTTTTTTTGGATAGTCCTAACCCACCCACCCACCTCCACGCCATAACCCCCAGTCACTCCTCTCTCCAAAAACAAACCTTTATGTCAGCTTGGCTCAGTCGGCAGCACTCTCATCTCTGGGTCGGGACGTTGTGGGTTTAAGCAACACTGCGGAACTTCAGCACATAATCTAGGCCGTGCTAAAGGAGTAGTGGGTTGTCGGTAGTGGCGTTCTTTGAAGAGATGTTCCAATGAGACACAGTTCACTTCTTCTGTTTGGATGGTCCCATGGTACTATTCAAGTAAGTGCAGGCACTTTTCTTGGTGTCCTGGCCAATATCCCATCCTCAACCAACACCATCAAAGAATGATTAACTGGGTAGCCTCTCATTGCTGTTTGTGGGACATTGCAGACTGGCTGCCCCATTCGCATATTGTAGAAAGAAAGGCTTGGATTTCTACAGCGCCTATCACGACCTCAGGACATCCCGAGGCACTTTACATCCAATGAAGTACATTTTGAAGTGTAGTCACTGCTGTAATGTAGGAATTGCGGCAGCCAATTTGGACACAGCAAGATCCCATAAACTGCATTGTGATAATGACCAGATAATAGATTTTAATAATGTTAGTGGAGGGATTTAATACGGGCCAGGGCACCTGGGAGAACTCCCCTGCTCTTCTTCAAAATAGTGCCACGGGATCTTTTACATCCGGCTGAGAGAGCAGACGGGGGGCTCAGTTTAAGGTCTCATCTGAAAGACGGCACCTCCGACAGTGCAGCACTCCCTCAGTACTGGAGTGTCTCCTAAACTATAAGCTCAAGTTTCTGGAACAAGACTTAAACCCACAACCTTTCCACTCACTCAGAGGCGAGAGTGCTACCAACTGAGCCACAGCTAACACGTAACAATCACTGCACTCCAAAAGCAATTAATTGTGCAAAGCACTGGAGATGTTTTAAAGTGATGAAGTGCTTTATAAATGCAAGTATCATTTATTATTGAACCCCTTCATGCTGCCTGCTTTCCACAGCCTTCCCTGATATCTCATTTCACACCTCTATTACCATTGGATGAAGAAGCTCAACTGACTTCCCTTCTTACTTCTAACATTCCACTTCCTTATTTTACATTACATAGGATGTACGGCACAGAAACAGGCCATTCGGCCCAACCAGTCCATGCCGGCGTTTATGCTCCACACGAGCCTCCTCCCGTCTTTTCTCATCTAACTCCATCAGCGTAACCCACTATTCCCTTCTCCCTCATATGCTTGTCCAGCCTCCCGTTAAATGCCTCTATACTATTCGCCTCAACCACTCCCTGTGGTAGCAAGTTCCACATTCTCACCACTCTCTGGGCAAAGAAGTTTCTTCTGAATTCCCTATTGGATTTCTTAGTGACTATCTTATTTTGATGGCCTCTAGTTATGCTCTTCCCCACAAGTGGAAACATTGGGCTGTATTTTGCCAATGGGGAGCTTTTGGAGGCGGGACTCCCACTTGTCGGGTTTCAGTCCCGCCTCCATCAACTTCTGGCCAACTCACGCTATTTTCCCTTGATTGACCTTGTTAAGCCCGCCCAGCGGGCTGAGCAGGCCAATTAAGGGAAAGCCGGTTACAGAGAACATCAACGTATGACGTTTCATCTGTCAAAAATGTTTGACAGATGAATTGTCATCGTTTGACAGCTCTGTGAAGCTGTCGAACACTGACATTCTCTGTAGTTTGATGAGTTCTTGAATTTACGACTCATCAAACCTCTTTGTTTAGCAGAAATGAGATGATTGCTGCATTGGAGAATGCAGCGGCCATCTGTCATCTCTGCCGTGGAGGTGCGAGACTCTCTGCATACCCACCGACTGAAGCCTGCAGGAAGAAACAAAGGTAAGTACACTTTTACTAACACTTTCCACTACCTCACATACTCACCTCTCCACTCTTGCACCCATCACTTACCTTCACAGCACACTTTTGGACCCCGCAGACCCCCACAGACCCACTGCTCGCCTCGGTGACCCTGGCGGGGTTCGGAGCCTTCGGGAAACCCGCACTTGTGTGGGTAAAATGGGGATAAGCCTATTTTCTGCCTGTTAGCTACCTGTCAACAGGCAGATAAGTGGCACTAATCCCCTTCCCGCCTCCAAGGAGCCGGAACCCAGCACGGATCGGCTACCCGCCTCCTGGCAAGATGGCACGGAGGCGGGTTGAGGGAGGGATGGGCACCCGCCCCCAGATTCTGCCATTTTCCCAGCAGTCCCGCCTCCAAACCCACCTCCCCAGGGCTGGTAAGATCGTGTCTATTCTCTCTGCATCCACTCTAACAAAATTTTTCAAAATTTTAAAGACCTCTATTCGGTCACCCCTCAGCCTTCTTTTTTCACGAGAAAAGAGACCCAGCCTGTTCATCCTTTCCTGATATGTATACCCTCGCATTTCTAGTATCATCTTTATAAATCTTCTCTGCACCCTCTCCAGTGTCTCTATATCCTTTTTATAATATGACGACCAGAACCAGGTGTGGTCTAACCAAGGTTCGATACAGGTTCAGCATAACTTCCCTACTTTTCAATTCTATCCCTCTAGAAATAAACCCTAGTGCTTGGTTTGCTTTTTTTATGGCCTTGCTAACCTGTGTCGCAAACTTTCAGTGATTTGTGTATTTGTACTCCGAGATCCCTTTGTTCCTCTACCCCACCTAGACTCGCACCCTCCAAGTAATAAGTGACCTCCCTATTCTTCCTACCAAAATGTAATACCTCACATTTATCTGTGTTGAACTTCATTTGCCAATTATATGCCCATTCTGCAAGTTTATTAATGTCCTCCTGTAACTTGTTGCAGTCCTTGTTTAGGCGCGGTTCCTGCTATTTGAACCCTGTCCCACAATGAACAAATGGGGCAATTTTCAACTGCTGGCTGCATTGTTTACGAGGCGTCCAGCAGCTGAACATGGCAGGGAAACAGCTGTCGGCCCTTGGGCACCCAAGGCCCGCCTAATGCGATTATCAGGCAGGCCTATAAATGGGAGCTGAGCACCCCCACTCGAAACAAGAGAGAGGCTGCTTGCATATGCAAATCGGGGCCCTAACTTGGTTGTAATTTTCGACATTTATTGCAGCCTGCTTTGGATTTAGAGCTGTAACCTTTTAGCCTTGATGTGCATGGATTAAAAACTCAGCATTTAGCTTTAAAACATACGTATTGACTTTGATAACGTTGTGATCAGAACTACAGCAACACATGCTTTCATCAGGCAACAATGTCAATCTGATTACACTTGGGCAAGTTACCTTCACTGACTTCCAACCAGTTGCTTACTGCTCTCGTCGTGCCCTCAATTTCCAAAGGAGCGATCGACTCGCACGCCGAGGACAGCCCGACGTGACTATTCAGTGCGATGTCCTGAGGCAGCTCAGCAGGGTTGGATGCAGTGATGTGAAATGACACATTTATTAATGCTGCCGGTAACTCTACTCTCTGGCGTTTTTCATAACCTGTTATATAAAACAAAAACCTAGCGGAGGTGCAGCCAGCATTAATAAAAGCTCTCATTTTACACGAGTGCCTCGGAACCAGCACGGCCAACAGAGATCAAGGGAAACTTTTATTTTATTTTTCAAAACCTCTGCAGAAAATAGTTATTTTAACACATGGACAACTGACAGATCGAAGGAACGTCTGACTGTGATGCAAGAACAACGTTGATATACGGTTAAAAAAAATCATGTTCAAATATCACAAACACCTTTATTACTAGAAGTAATATTGCTACTTTATTCTAAGAAGTTGTCAGCTGTGGCTCAGTGGGTAGCACACTTACCTCTGAGTCAGAAGTTTATGGGTTCAAGTCCTACTCCAGGGACTTGGAGCACATAAATCTAGGCTGACACTCCAGTGCAGTGCTGAGGGAGTGCTGCACTGTCAGAGGTGCCGTTTTTCGGATGAGACGTTAAACCGAGGCCCCGTCTGCTCTCTCAGGTGGATGTAAAAGATCCCACGGCACTATTTCGAAGAAGAGCAAGGGAGTTATCCCCGGTGTCCTAGCCAATATTTATCCCTCAATCAATGTAACAAAAGCAGATTATCTGATCATTATCATTGCCGTTTGTGTGAGCTTGCTGTGTGCAAATTGGCTGCCGCGTTTCCCACATTACAACAGTGACTACACTCCAAAATGTACTTCATTGGCTGTAAAACGCTTTGAGACGTCCGGTGGTCGTGAAAGGCGCTATATAAATGCAAGTCTTTCTTTCTTATAACCCTAACACCGTTGAAACTTGAGGGCACTATGAAAGCAGCAGAAAGAGCTTGTATTTATATAGCGTCTTTCACTACCTCAGGATGTCCCAAAGCGCTTTACAGCCAATGGAATATTTTTGAAGTCACTGTTGTAATGGAGGAAACGTGGCAGCCAATTTACGCACAGCAAGATCCCACAAACAGCAATGAGAGAATGACCAGATAATCTGGTTTCTTTTGGTGGTATTGGTTGAGGGACAAATATTGGCCAGGACACCAGGGAGAACTCCTCTGCTCTTCTTCAAAATAGTACCATGGGATCTTTTACATCCAGCTGAGAGGGCAGACAGGGCTTTGGCTTAACATCTCATTTGAAAGACGGCACCTCCGACAGTGCATGACTCGCTCAGTACTGCACTGGAGTGTCAGCCTGGATTTGGTGCTCTAGAATCTGGAGTGGGACTTGAACCGGCATTGTTCTGACTCACAGGTGAGAGTGCTACCCACTGAGCCAGGGCTGACATAAGCACCCTGTTTTCAATCATCATCCTTGTTTTTAAACCCCTCCATGGCCTCACCCCATCCTATCTCTGTAACCGCCTCCAGCCCTACAAGCCTTCAAGATCTCTGCGCTCCTCCAATTCTGGCCTCTTGCACATCCCTGATTTTCATTGTTCCACCGTTGGCGGCCGTGCCTTCAGCTGCCTGGGCCCTAAGCTCTGGAATCCCCTCCCTAAACCTCTCCACCTCTCTACCTCTCTCACCTTTTTAAGACGGTCCTTAAAACCTATCTCTTTGACCAAGCTTTTGGTCATCTGTCCTGATATTTCCTTCTGTGGCTCGGTGTTTTTTTATTGATATCGCTCTTGTTAAGCGCCTTGGGACGATTTGCTATGTTAAAGATGTTATATAACTGTACGTTGTTGTTGGAAGTCACTGAGGATCAGTGGCCCAGGTGTAATAAAATTGGTGAAAGCTTGTGTTGATGTAGTTCTGCTCACAATGTTATCAAGGTCAAAACGTATGCTTGAAGCCAAAAAAAAAGGCCAATTTAAAATCTATGAACACAAGGGTCGCAATGTCCCAGCTTTAATTCCAAACCAGGCTGCAATGTTGGCAGTTCTGAGGTGGAAGGTTCCGTATTCGAGTCCCACTCCGGGATTTGAGCTCCAAGACCTTCAAGCTGATGTTTCGGTGCAGTACAGAAAGGGTGCTTAACGGTAAGAGGTGCTGTCCTTCCAACGAGAGGCTACACTACAGCCCTATCTCTCTCTGGAGAGTGGGCGCTAGCAAGCTTAGCATGTCAGCCGTGGGTCAGTGCTTAAAATAAGCAAAGGGTTCAGTTGTAGCCCTTTGACGTGAAAAGCAGAAACACCAAACCCAGAAACCTTATTAGGACCTTATCTTGCCTGCTGTAGGAATTCTCCATTGCTGCAGATGTCATTCCCCAGTGGGGAGGTGGGCTCCCTGTCAGTGTGGCTTCTCGCTGGATGGTAAATGGAATCACATCTCGCACAATGACGTTCCAGATTCTTCATGAAGATTCCTTTAGCAAAGAAGTAAACCTCTGCTTTTAAAATATATTCCTACATTACAATAGTGGCTACACTTCAAAAATACTGCATTGGAACATCCTGAGGTCATGAAAGGCGTAATATAAATGTAAGTACTTTCATTCTTTCTACCTTCCTTCCTTCCTTTCTTTCTTTCTTTCATCTACATTTTCATTGGAAGCATTAAACCAAGAAAATCTTCATCAACACATTTAGGATCTCCTCTAATATAAAACCAGAAGATTTTTTACCCTGATAGTTTTTAGCCCAACTATTAACAGATCTTAATTACTTTCCAGCATCCTTTTACTTGACAAAGTCACCCAAATAATGTGTTACATTCATTTTTTTTTGGGATTTGTTTCTAATCTTGCGCAGGACTTTGATGCGATATTTGATACGTTAAGCACATGATATGTGTTATGAATAACAGTTTTTAGCAAGTTTGAAATTATAGACAGATTTGTAAAAGAATAAAGTAGCCTCTCGGCATAAATAATTGAATCCCTTTGTGAGGAAACTTATTTCCTAACTAATCAAACCTCAATGAAATATTAAGCAGCATTTCAGTCATCAATATTAGTTAATAAAATGAGCTTGATGAATAATTAATTATCTATCCCTGCTGCAATCTAATATTCAAATCACTTCATCATTTGCTAAAGGAAAATTGCATGGCAGCCCTGTCATTATTATATTGATTAGTGTTCAGGATTATACACGAAAACAAATCATTCGTCAGTGAAAAGCATTGATTATTTGTCAAAAGGGTTATTTGTTAATAAAAAGGATTATCTACTCACACACACTGTTCAATATTATAAGTACAAAGAGAAATATGTAATTCTGATACTGAATACATTAACATGTCCCCATTGCATTTATTTGTTCTTTATAGACATCTATCTATGTGTAGATATAATGTATATAGAAACAAGAAACATAGAAAAATAGGAGCAGGAGTAGGCCATTCGGCCCTTCGATATGATCATGGCTGATCCTCTATCTCAATACCATATTCCCGCTCTCTCCCCATACCCCTTGATGCCTTTTGTGTCTAGAAATCTATCTATCTCCTTCTTAAATATATTCAGTGACTTGGCCTCCACAGCCTTCTGTGGTAGAGAATTCCACAGGTTCACCACCCTCTGAGTGAAGAAATTTCTCCTCATCTCAGTCCTAAATGTCCTACCCCGTATCCTGAAACTGTGACCCCCCCAGCCAGGGGAACCATCCTCCCTGCATCCAGTCTGTCTAGCCCTGTCAGAATTTTATACGTTTCCACGAGATCCCCTCTCATTCTTCTAAACTCCAGTGAATACAGGCCTAGTCGACCCAATCTCTCCTCATACGACAGTCCCGCCATCCCAGGAATCAGTCTGGTGAACCTTCGTTCCACTCCCTCTATGGCAAGTATATCCTTTCTTAGGTAAGGAGACCAAAACTGCACACAGTACTCCAGGTGTGGTCTCACCAAGGCCCTGTATAAAAGCATTGTGTAGAGCACATACGTTCTGTGAGTGTCACACTTTGGTTGTCATACTTCAGCTGTCATACCAAAGAGCAAGCACTTGCATTTCTATAGCGCCTTTCACGACCTCAAGACATCCCAAAGTGCTTTACAGCCAATGAAATACTTTGGAAGTGTAATCACTGTTGTAATACAACAACGACAACTTATATTTATACAGCGCCTTTAAAGTAGTAAACCGTCCCAAGGCGCTTCACAGGAGCGTTATCAGACAAAATTTGACACAGAGCCACATAAGGAGATATCAGGTGACCAAAAGCTTGGCCAAAGAGATAGGTGTTAAGGAGCGTCTTAAAGGAGGAGAGAGAGGTAGAGAGGCGGAGAGGTTTAGGGAGGGAATTCCAGAGCTCAAGGCCTCCTTCTTCTTAGGCAGTCCCTCGGAACCGAGGATGACTTGCTTCCACATTAAAAATGAGTTCTCAGGTGACTGATGAGTCCAATGCGGGACCTACAGTCTCTGTCACAGGTGGGGCAGACGGTGGTTGAATGGGCGGGTGGGTGGGGTGCTTGGGTTGACGTGCGCTCCTTGCGCTGCTTGCGCTTGGCTTCCGCTTGCTCCCGGCGAAGAGACTCGAGGTGTTCGGCGCCTTCCCGGATGCTTCTCCTCCACTTTGTGCGGTCTTGGGCCAGGGATTCCCAGGTGTCGGTGGGGATGTTGCAATTTTTCAAGGAGGCTTTGAGGGTGTCCTTGAAGCGTTTCCTCTGCCCACCTGGGGCTCTCTTGCTGTATCGGAGCTCCGAGTAGTGCGCATGTTTTGGGAGCCTCGTATTGGGCATGCGGACAATGTGACCCTTCCATTGGAGCTGATCGAGCGTGGTCAAAGCTTCGATGCTGGCCTGAGCAAGAACACTGATGTTGGTGCGCCTATCCTGCAAATTGATTTGCAGGATCTTGCGGAGACAGTGTTGGTGGTACCTATCAGTGCTTTGAGGTGCCTGCTGTACATGGTCCATGTCTCTGAGGCATACAGGAGGGCGGGTATCACTACTGCTCTGTAGACCATGAGCTTGGTGCCGGGTTTGAGGTCCTGGTCTTCAAACACTCTCTTCCTCAGGCGACCGAAGGCTGCACTGGCACACTGAAGGCGGTGTTGGACTTCGTCATCGACGTCTGCCCTTGCTGACAGTAGGCTCCCAAGGTATGGAAAGTGATCCACATTCCCCAAGGCCTTGTCGTGTATTTTGATAATCGGTGGGCAGTACTGTGTGGCGGGGGCAGGTTGGTAGAGGACCTTTGTCTTACGGATGTTTAGTGTAAGGCCCATGCTCTCGTACACTTTGGTGAAGGTGCTCAAGGCCTAGGTAGTTAAAGACAAGGCCGTCAATGATTGAGTGATTAAAATCGAGGATGCGCGAGAAACCAGAATTGGAGGAGCGCAGAGATCTCGGGGGGGGGGGGTGGGGGCGGGCTGTGGGGCTGGAGGAGTTTACAGAGATAGGGAGGGGCGAGGCTGTGGAGGAATTTGAATACTAGGATGAAAAATTTTAAAATCGAGGCATTGCCGCAAGGGGAGCCAATGTAGGTCAGCGAGCACAGGGCTGATGGGTGAAGGGGACTCAGTGCGATGGGTGAAGGGGACTAGGACATGGGCAGCAGAGTTTTGAATGAGCTTAAGTTTACAGATGTTGGAAAATGGGCGTCGGGTCAGGAGAGCATTGCACCTATATAGCACTTTTCTCAAACTCAGAACGACCCAAAGCACTTTACAACCAATGAAGTACCTTTGAAGTGTAGTCACTGTTGTCAGCTGTGGCTCAGTGGGTAGCACTCTTGCCTCTGAGTCAGAAGGTTGTGGGTTCATAGTCCCACTCCAGGGACTTGAGCACATAAAGCTAGGCTGACACTCCAGTGCAGTGCTGAGGGAGTGCTGCACTGTCGGAGGTGCCATCTTTCGGAGAGACATTAAACCGTGGCCCTGTCTGCTCTCTCAGATGGATGTAAAAGATCCCATGGCACTATTTCAAAGAAAAGCAGGTCAGTTATCCCTGATGTCCTGGCCAATATTTATCCCTCGATCAACATCACTAAAAAAGATTATCCGGTCATTATCATTTTTATGTTTGTGGGAGCTTGCTGTGCGCAAATTGGCTGCCGCGTTTCGCACATTACAACCGTGACTACACTCCAAAAGTACTTCATTGACTGTAAAGCGCTTTGAGATGTCCGGTGGTCGTGAAAGGCGCTATAGAAATGCAAGTCTTTCTTTAATGTAGGAAACGTGGCAGCCAATTTGCACACAGCAATGTGACAATGACCATTTATTCTGTGATGTATAAAGGATTCAGATGCTTTTTCCAAGACAGCAGACCCAGTGATTTTAGCAACCATCTTGAATACTTTAAATCACATTCCTCCGTTTCTAAGATTATAAAGGAAATTGTCAAAGGCAATCCCAGCAAATTACCCACTAGTGCAGAAGGGTTTAAATATCGGGGGAGACATGCGAAAAATAAGAAAGTTAGAACGGGAAATCAAGTGCAACTTTTGCAGCCAAAGGGTAAGAGACCTGTGGAGTAGATTACTCGGGAAATGAACTGTATAAATGGGTTCACGGCACAATTAGACATGCTTCAGGAGAGAAAGGGGATTTGAAGGCACGGTGAGATGGCAGGTAAGTGCGGGTGATCTATTCACGACAGAAGGGCCTGTTATGCTTAATGGCTTTTTCCTGTTCTTGGAAACTCTTAAGCTCTTATGGTTTTGTTTCATACACGTGTAACGTTCTCCTATCTCCAAAGGTATCAATATTGGACAGATCCTATGAGGGAGAGTTTCAGTTGGGAGCGGAGGTGCTGACAGGTGTCAACACCTCAGAAGAGCAGCACGCACCTGAAAAACATCCTTAAAAGCGTCAAGCTGACGCAGTTATATGGGTTGCAGGGACAGGCAAGTGCCATTAATACATTCATCTTCCTCCTCTTGCTGCTTGAAACCTGTCTCTCTGCTGTACTCCATCTCCCCTTTTTTCTCTATTTCTCCATCTACAGTGTCAGCTGTGGCTCAGTGGGTAGCACTCTCTCTCGCCTCTGAATCAGGAAGGTTGTGGGTTCACAGTCCCACTCCAGGGACTTGAGCACAAAAATCTAGGCTGACACTCCCAGTGCTGTGCTGAGGGAGTGCTGCACTGTCGGAGGTGCCGTCTTTCGGATGAGACGATAAACCCCAGGCCCCTTCTGTTCTCTGAGGTGGACGTGTAAGATCCCATGGCACTATTTCGAAGAAGAGCAGGGGAGTTATTCCCAGTGCCCTGGCCAATATTTATCCCTCAATCAACATAACAGAAACAGATTATCTGGTTATTATCACATTGCTGTTTGTGGGAGCTTGCTGTGCGCATACTGGCTGCCGCATTTCCTCCATTACACCAGTGACTACACTCCAAAAAGTATTTCATTGGCTGTAAAGCGCTTTGGGATGTCCGGTGGTCATGAAAGGTGCTATATAAATGCAAGTCTTGCTTTCTTTCTTTCTATCTCTCGTCATAGCCTGCTCAGATTTCGGATATGTGACCACTTTTCCTGATCAAGGTCTGTCTTCTTCACACATCTACAAGATTAACTGCGGCAACTCGCCAAGGCTTCTTCGGCAGCACCTCCCAAACCCGCGACCTCTACCACCTAGAAGGGGAAGGGCAGCAGGCGCATGGGAACACCACCACCTCCAAGTTCCCCTCCAAGTCACACAGCATTCTGATTTGGAAATATATCGCCGTTCCTTCATCATCGCTGGGTCAAAACCCTAGAACTCCCTCCCTAACAGCACTGTGGGAGTACCCACACCACACGGACTGCAGCGGTTCAAGAAGATGGCTCACCATCACCTTCTCAAGGGCAATTAGGGATGGGCAATAAATGCTGGCCTTCCCAGCGACGCCCACATTCTGTGAATGAATTAAAAAAAAACTCTACATCATTACAGAGTTAATGCAGGACTTTTGTTCATTTTATGCTGTACAGTTGCATACTAAAGCCTGGCTGAAACTACCCAGACTCATTTCACTGGTACCCTTTACAGTTAACGGCAGGAGGAGTCCTAGCTGAATTAGTGCTAAGCTGGTGGAAAAAAGACTTGCATTTCTATAGCGCCTTTCACGACCTCAGGACATCCCAAAACACTTTACAGCCTATGAAGTACTTTTTGAAGTGTAGTCGCTGTTGTAATGTAGGAAACGCGGCAGCCAATTTGCAAACAGCAAGCTCCCACAAACAGCAATGCGATAATGACCAGACAATCTGTTTTTATTTAGTGATGTTGGTTGAGGGAGAAATATTGGCCAGGACACCAGGGATAACTCCCCTGCTCTTCTTCGAAATTGTGCTGTGGGATATTTTACTTCCACCTGAGAGGGCAGACAAGTCCTCGGTTTAATGCCTCATCCGAAAGACGGCACCTCCGACAGTACAGCACTCCCTCCGTACTGCACTGGAGCATTAGCCTAGATTTTTGTGCTCAAATCTCTGGAGTGAGCACGAAAGTCTAGGCTGACACTCTGGTGCAGTACTGAGGGAGTGCTGCACTGTCGGAGGTACCATCTTTCGGATGAGAAGGCAGGTTTTATCTGCGAACGTGTATCAACTCTGTATTGGAAGCTGATCCTTTATGAAGATCAGTTAGGACCAAGGGGATCAAAAGCCTAAGTGGATACAAACAATATCTGTTTACTTTTGGGAACCTAGAATGAAAGCAAAAACATATGGAAGTTTCTTGACTGATGATTCCTAACTGATATCAGCTTTTTAATTCCAGATGTTTGGGTCCCTGAGCTAAACCTCTACTGCAGATCTCTGGGTTTAGCTCAGTGAAATGGGCTCCAATTGGGATAGTGGGCACACTCCATCTAAGGCAAGCAGAAACTCTATTTATGTAGATGTCTATGTAGTTTATTTTGGAGAGTCTTAAACGTGGCGACAGGTTCCGAGGGCAAAAATAAATCTGTTGCATATTGCATCTCAAGCAGGGGTACTACATTTTTTCACTGGAGAAAACAACTCTCAGCCCCGCCACCCCTCAGATCCAGGAGCACTAATTCATTCATAATGCAAGCGGCTATCTCTCACGATAACACTGGGATACGGTACGGCCTCTCTTTCTAATTGCTTTAGCAATTCACAAATCCGTTCGAAGCTTTGGCCCTGTGGGGATTCTCCTGGTCTCCCGCCAGAACTCCAGCAGGACACCGGCAGACTTTCCCAGGGGAACAGCATAAGTGGCCGCAAAAACCCTCCTGACGGGCTCCAGCGGTTTCCTGTCAGATTTACGATAGATCACCATGGAATATCAGGGCCGCTCTCTATAATACCCTTCTCATTATAACACGTCCTTTGTATGTTGCCCAGATAGAGGAGTCCGACTGCAGTTAGAGAAGAGCATCCCTGAAAGAGTTACACTGCAGCAAGGAACAGGCATGCCCTGCTAATATGCACATTGATTTTCCACTTGAACTATGCGACCCTCACTATAAAGTTTGAACTAAAAATCTAATTTAAGGAAATGCTTGATAGTTAAGACCGCACTGAAACAGCTGTCAAACTGTAAAATCATTTTTTAATAAGATGAAAAGCTTTATTGCAAATTTAACAGGGGTAACTTGGGACTTGGGACGATAGCGGGTGATGTCGGATCAGCCGCCCGCCATACATCGCTCCCGATTCTCATTTCCATTGAAGTCAACGGAAATAAAAACCAGGAGAGACGTATAAAGGGCGGCTGACCCGATATCGCCCACTTTACACCGTCACCCAAAGGCAAATTTAAACCCCCCCCCCCCCCCGCCCCCCGCCGCCAAATGTTTTAACCTGAAGTGAGGCAAACGACATCCAGGTAACAACAAAGAGGTTAAGGGGCAATTTTGTTTTTACCGTGGTCTATTTCTCGTTACTTCATTATCTCCGGTCTCTCGTAGACTGATGCAGGAATGAAGTAGATCAGCAGTTTCCTCAGAGGAAATTCAGATACTTTGTACACGAATCAAGATGGTCAACTTTGTTCATGATAGGAAAAAAAACGAACACAAATTCAGGAAATCGGAGAAAGAAACAGCTAAAGTTCTGCAGTCTGGTTGGCCCAGTTCTGATGACTTACCTACGCCTGATAGTGCCGAACTACCTTTCTCTCTCATATCCTAATTGACTTGTTCATCTTGTTCAAGAGCAGATTAGTGCGGATGCTGGAAATCTGAAATAAAAACAGGAAATTCTGGAAATACTCAGCAGGTCAGGCAGCATCTCTGGAGAGAGAGAAACAGAGTTAATGGGCTGGATTTTGAAGTTGGAGTCAGGTTGGGATCAGGAATCACACATTCTGGCTTGTGAACCCGCCTCCATCGAGATGTGGCCAACCCACTGTATTTTCCCTTGATTGACCTTGTTGAGCCCACCCAGTGGGCTCAGCAGGCCAATTAAGGGCCACCCGGCAACAGGTGACGTCACAGACTGACATTTCATCTGTCGAGAGCTTTTGACAGATGAAATATCAGCATTTGACAGCTCTGTGAAGCTGTCAAACACTCACAATATGATTTCTAACTTCAGTCCTTCCTTTCAGGCTGAGTTAGAAATCATTCCACCACAGAAAACAGAAGGCTGCAGGTTTTGACAGAACCACAGCTTTCCTGCTTTCTGTGCCGGTGAGATTTCTAACTCCCGAGAACTGAAGGGCTGACACCTGCAGGAGGAAGTTAAGGTAAGTAAAGCTTTTTCAACACTTAGCACTTACCTTACACACTTACCTCTGCACACATGCACCCATCACTCACCTTCCCACCGGACATATCGACCCCTCCAACCCCTGCAGACCCACGGTCCCGCCCCGATAACTTGGAGTGGTTGCCACCTGTCGGGAAGCCCACAGTTTTCTTTTTAAAATAGGGATTATGCAAAAACCTGCCTGTTAACTACCTGTTAACAGGCAGTTAATTGTCACTAATCCCTTCCCGCCTCGGGGGAGTCGGGTCTCAGAACAGGTCGGGTACCCGCCGCCAGAGAAACTGGCATGGAGGCGGGTTGGAGTCGGGATGGGGTCAGGACCCCCGAATCTGCAACTTTAACCCCCCCCCCCCGCCTCCAAACCCAACTCCACGGGTCATTGAAAATCCAGCCCAATGTTTCAGGTCGATGACCTTTCGTCAGAACACCTTTTTTTTAATTTGTTTATGGGATGTGGGCGTCGCTGGCAAGGCCAGCATTTATTGCCCATCCCTAATTGCCCTTGAGAAGGTGGTGGTGAGCCGCTGCAGTCCGTGTGGTGAAGGTGCTCCCACAGTGCTGTTAGGGAGGGAGTTCCAGGATTTTGACCCAGCGACGATGAAGGATCGGCCGATATACTTCTAAGTCAGGTTGGTGTGTGACTTGAAAGGGAACTTGGAGGTGGTGGTGTTCCCATGCGCCGGCTGCCCTTGTCCTTCTAGGTGGAAGAGGTCGCGGGTTTGGGAGGTGCTGCCGAAGAAGCCTTGGTGAGTTCATCTCCAACCTTGTTCATCTTGTTGCTGTCTGCTGACCATTTAATATTTTGTCTGTGCTTCTTATCTCGGAAATGAAAAATTTTATGTCAGGATGTACTAGAAACTCCCAGGCCTAAGCCTTGCATTAACTCAACAAGGGGAGCATGAAGAATGAATGTTCCCAATGGGACTGCTCAGGGGTCTCGATAGCCGTGCATCACCATCTCACTACGTGCTCAACACTTATGTTGATGAAGACAGTGCTCCCCACCCCTCATTTTGTGTGGTTTGCTCCAGATATGTTGATTCTTCGACAGCACCTCCCAACCCCGTGACCTCTACCACCTAGAAGGACAAGGGCAGCAGGCACATGGGAACACCACCATCCTGACTTGGAAATAGATCGGCCGTTTCTTCATTGTCGCTGGGTCAAAATCCTGGAGCTCCTGACCTAACAGCACTGTGGGAGTACCTTCACCACACGGACTGCAGCGGTTCAAGAAGGTGGCTCACCACCACCTTCTCGAGGGCAATTAGGGATGGGCAATAAAAGCGAGCCTTGCCAGCGATGCTCACATCCCATGAACGAATAAAAAAAAAGTTAAGTGACATCATCATTCCAGACAAATAAGAAGCAGGCTCCCTTCAAACCTTAATTCCTGAACAATTGCAGTGAGTTTTCTTAAAGTTGAGTTGACTTGTTACAGGAGGAATAGATTTTCTTTCATCTTTCTTTGGGGGGGAGGTGATTTTTGGGCTTCTTTTGTTGCATTTAGTTAACCGGGATAAATTTTCACTTTTGCCCTATTATTTTTGCATGTTTTTATATTTTTTTTATTTTCCCTACCAGTTGCATGGGATTAAACTCTCTATTTCAGCACTCTAAACTTGGAGAATAGGCAGTCACTGGGAAATTCCAGTTGGCCCCAAAGAGCTGAAAGATGAGGAGTTCAGCAGGAAAACTAGGACGCAGGTCCGGCATGAGAAATAGGAGCAGGAGTGGGCCATTGGGCCCCTCAAGCCTGCTCCACCATTTAATAAGATCATGGCTGATCTTCTACCTCAACTCCACTTTCCCGCCCTATCGCCCATATCCCATATAACAGTGATGTGGAAACATATAACGGCCATGTCTTCAGCTGCCTAAGCCCTAAGCTCTGGAATTCCCACCCCAAACTTCTCCGCCTCTCTTATTCAAGGATGCAGACATGTGCATCAGCAAGAAGAAATCCAGTAGAACAGAAGATCCTGACGTAGCCTGCTACAGGTTGCACGAGAAGGAGAGATGATGGACAGTTACTTGGCGGCATGTCTGAGGGGGATTTGCCTCCACATTTTATTAGTGAAGCTGTCTCAGAAATTTGCCTTCTCCTGCAAACTTCATCTAGGACCAAGAAAGCTCTTCCTGTGGCTATTGCTGTCTTGAATGTCTACGCAACTTTCCAGCCATCTTAGGCGATATCTGCCAGACCAACCAAACTTTCAGTGCACCGTTCAGACTTCCCAGTGGGAATGGTAGCATCGTGGTTGTGTTACTGGACTAATAATCCAGAGTTCCTGCACTAACAATCTGTGAGACATAAGTTCAAATCCCACCACAGCAGATGGGTAATTGAAATGCAATTAAATAAATTTGGAATATAAAAGCTAGTATCAGTAATGGTGACCATGAAGCTAGTGGATTGTCATAAAAACCCATCTGGTTTGCTAATCTCCTTTAGGGAAGGACCCTCAAGGGAAGGACTCCAGACCCACAGCAATGTGGTTGACTCTTAACTGTCCTCTGAAATGGCCAAGCAAGCCATTCAATCCTATTTAAGAAGGCGATTCATCACCATATTCTTGAGGGCAATTAGGGATGGGCAATAAATGCTGGTGATGTCCACATCCCATGAACAAATAAAAGAAAAAAATTGTGCATGTCAGGTCACTGAAGCCTTGTTCGTCAGAGCGAATGACTACCTCTTTCCCAACCAATATCTACCAGCAGGAGGAGAGGGCCCTGCTATTTTGTAGGGTGGCTGGGTTCCCAAGGGTACCTGGAACCCGTCGATGGAACTCACGTGGCCATACGGGCTCCTTTCACCGATGCATCACTTGGTCATTAGGCGCTCAAAGGTTGTGTAGACGAAGACTGCGGGGCCCATTATTTCTCCTTCGTGCGCAACGGCAACCTGGTGCTGACCACATCAGATGCCGGAGAACCTCCCTTCTGTTTTCCTAGTGCTCCTTTTTTATGAATAGGTAGGTGTTTCCATTCAATCAGCATAGTGGAGGGAATTTTTAAAACCCAAACAACGGGCGGGTTTGGGACGAGTGGGAGGTTAAAGTGTTGAAATCTGAATCCCGACACCAACCCATCTCCAACCCGCCCACCTCCGGTTTTAATGGAGGCGGGAGCGGGGTGGTGGGGGGGGGCAGACAACCAACCCGCTCTCAGGAGGCGGGTTGGCAATTTCAATCCTATAATGAGTCCATCTCAAGTTTAACTCTGGCCGGCCATGGGGAACCCAGCAGCTAAAGGAAGACGAGGACTGCTGGGTCCAGGAGATAAGTGCCTTTCCACTTACCTGCTGGATCCAGCGTTGGTGCCTCGCCAACCTCCCATGATCGGAGAACCCCCAGCCCTTCCGATCTCCCCCCCGACCTCCCCCACGAGGCTTCTGATCTCCCCCCCGCACCCCCCGATCCCGGCTGCTCCGATCCCCAGCCCCCAACCCCGATCTCCGGCCTCCCCAATCCCTCCCTCCTCTCTGCTCCCCAGCTGTGGCCAGGTGCCGCAGGCCTACCTGCCCGACAGCCAGTTGGCCTCTCAATTTGGCTGGCTGCGGGCGGGAAATAGAGACAAAAATGTGAATCAGGGCCAGTGCCGGAATCAGGCGGTTGCTTTGGACACCCCGGCATTAGGCCCCTTTCAAAATGGCGCTGACTGTAATGTCGGCGGTAAGTCGAACGACCACATTTTGAGGCCGTTACCCTCCCCTTTAACAACAGGCAAAGACCGCTCAAAGCCAACCCCGTAGAATGTAAGTTGAGGTGTTAAAGTTCAAAGTGAGGCTCCGGTGTCAAGTGAGATCCTGAACTGAGTCAAGCGACATTTACACTTTGATGCAGCCTCGGTGAGAATTGAAACCGCTTCACACCGACACTACAGTGTAAACACCTCTGTCTGCTATTTAAACAGAGGTGTTTAATATAATTGATATGAATGGGTTAATGTCCTTATTCAAATAGCAGTCAAAGGAATGTCACCCTAATTTGTTACAACATGATCTCATCTGCTTAGAGTTAATGTTTCTGTTCCTTCTGCAAACTTTAAATTTGGATCATTTGAATTTTTTGTGCTAAGAATATGAAATTAGGATAAGTTGTAACACATTTCCCGAATGAGAATTTTTATTTTTGCTCTCTTGAGTAAATTAAATCTTTGGGTTTCTGAGCCACTCATGAACGTACCATTCTGCAGCTGAGAGGACAGGTTAGCTGCCTTGGTCACAGGAACAGGCCAAGGCTGGTCAGCATAAAGCCTTCTCAGGCCAAATACAACATGAATTGACCAGAAACTTAACTGGACCAGCCACATAAATACTGTGGCAACAAGAGCAGGTCAGAGGCTGGGTATTCTGCGGCGAGTGTCTCACCTCCTGACTCCCCAAAGCCTTTCCACCATCTACAAGGCACAAGTAAGGAGCGTGATGGAATACTTTCCACTTGCCTGGATGAGTGCAGCTCCAACAACACTCAATAAGCCCGACACCATCTAAGACACAGCAGCCCGCTTGATTGGTGCCCCATCCACCACCTTAAACATTCACTCCCTCCACCACCGGCGTACTGTGGCTGCAGTGTGGACCGTCTACAAGATGCACTGCAGCAACTCGCCAAGGCTTGTTCGACAGCACCTCCTAAACCCGCGACCTCTACCACCTAGAAGGACAAGGGCAGCAGGCACATGGGAACACCACCACCTCCAGGTTCCCCTCCAAGTCACACATCATCCTGATTTGGAAGTATATCGGCCAATCCTTCATCGTCGCTGGGTCAAAATCCTGGAACTCCCTCACTAACAGCACTGTGGGAGTACCTTCACCACACGGACTGCAGCGGCTCAAGAAGACGGCTCACCACCACCTTCTCAGGGGCAACTAGGGATGGGCAATAAATGCTGACCTTGCCAGCGACGCCCACATCCCATGAACAAATTAAAAAAAAATAGATACAGAGTATAGCTTCTCTATATTGCCCCATCAAGCAATGTCAGGTAAGGTACAATATGATTAGGTGAGACGAGTTTTCTCCATTCTGTCCTAACAATGTGCGTCAACTCCTCAATGAAGTGCTGAGGGAGTGCTGCATTGTCAGAGGTGTCGTCATTCAGATAAGACGTTAAACCGGGTGGACGTAAAAGATCCCAAGGCATTATTCAAAGAAGAGTAGGGGAATTCTCCCCGGTGTCCTGGCCAACAATTATCCCTGAACCAACATCACAAAAAACAGATTATCTGGTCATTATCACATTGCTGCTTGTGGGACCTTGCTATGTATAAATTGGCTGCCGCGTTTCCTACATTACAACAGTGACTACACTTCAAAAAGTACTTCATTGGCTGTAAAGTGCTTTGGGATGTCCTGAGGTCATGAAAGGCGCTATATAAATGCAAGTTCTTTCTTTCTTAAGCAAATGCATTGGACTGCTATTTTCCCATCATCTAACCTTCCTGAGTGAGATTACTAATTGAGCAATTGTTTACTACTGTGGGTCCATGCCCACTAGGAGCTGGTATCGTTACAGCCAACAGACAGAGGACTCTTGCCAGGATTTGAACCCACATCCTCAAGATGAAAGGCCAGTTTATAACCCGCTGCACCAGCCAGCCTGTCCCTCGGAGTTATTCCTCTTACTGTATTATATAAACTTAATCGCACTGATGCCCTAAACCAATTCACTGAATTGTAATATTATTGATGTCAATTCATGCCCTGTGAAAGTGCAAGCTAATCTCGTAATTTCACAACGTATTTGCAGCCAACAGGTTTAAATTAACATTGATTTCTTTCCCCCCGATTCAAGAGCTAAAAAGAAAATTAACTGAAGAACATCCTGTCCTTTCCAGTTAATGTGCTGCAGTAAAGTGAATAATTCATAGCAAGAGGCAGGAGTTTTGACTTGGGCTCTAGTTTCATTCCTGGGATAGAGTCATAGAGTTATACAGCACAGAAAGAGGCCCTTCGGCCCATCGTGTCTGCGCCTTCCATCAAGCCCTGTCTATTCTAATCCCATTTTCCAGCACTTGGTCCGTAGCCTTGTATGCTATGGTGTTTCAAGTGCTCATCTAAAGGCTTCTTGAATATTGTGAGGGTTCCTGCCTCTACCACCCTTTCAGGCAGTGAGTTTCAGATTCCAACCACCCTCTGGGTGAAAATGGTTTTCCTCAAATCCCCTCTAAACCTCCTGCCCCTTACCTTGAAACTATGCCCCCTGGTTATTGACCCCTCTACTAAGGGGAAAAGTTCCTTTCTATCTACCCTATCTATGCCCCTCATAATTTTGTACACCTCAATCAGGTACCCCCCCCCCTCAGCCTTCTCTGCTCTAAGGAAAACAACCCCAGCCTGTCCAGTCTCTTTGACCAAAAGCTTGGTCAAAGAGGTAGGTTTTAAGGAGCGTCTGTCCGGATGATGCTACCCTGAATGGCTGCCATGTTTGTCAGTGTAACACCAGGCACTGCACTCCTTAAAGAAGTCTGAATTCATTGTATCAGGTGCTTTGAAACATTTTGACCTTGGGATGAGGAGGCATTATATAAACGTAGGTGCTTCTTTGAAATGGAGGTATGTGGATTTTCCCTCTATTTCCTTAGGAAAATTGGTTTTCATGTCGGGTAGAATTGCCGTTGCCCTCCATCTCCCACTGAGAACCATTCTTGATTTTTGTTTAATATTTGATTTCCTCAGTGACTTTGATCATTTATTGTCAAATTACAGGCAATTTTCGCATTGTGGGTACCCAGCACTTACTAGGTTAAGCAGCACCTCGTTTTCAAAATTCTCATCCTTGTTTTCAAATCCCTCCATGGCCTCGCCCCTTCCTATCTCTGTAATCTCCTTCAGCCCCACAACCCACCGCCCCGAGATATCTGCACTCCTCTAAGTCTGCCCTCTTGAGCATCCCAGATTATAAATCGCTCAGCCATTGGTGGCCGTGCCTTCTGTTGCCTAGGCCCTAAGCTCTGGAATTCCCTGCCTAAACCTCTCTGCCTTGCTACCTCTCTTTCCTCCTTTAAGACGCTCCTTAAAACCTACCTCTTTGACCAAGCTTTTGGTCACCTGCCCTAATTTATCCTTATGTGGCTCGGTGTCAAATTTTTTGTCTTAAAATACTCCTGTGCAGCGCCTTGGGACGTTTTACTACATTAAAGGCGCTATATAAATACAAGCTGTTGTTGTTAGAGACATAGAAATATAGGAAAATAGGAGCAGGAGTAGGTCATTCGGCTATTCGAGCCTGCTCCGCCATTCAATATGATCATGGCTGATCCTCTATCTCAATACCATATTCCCGCTCTCTCCCCATACCCCTTGATGACTTTTCTGTCTAGAAATCTATCTATCTCCTTCTTAATTATATTCAGTGACTTGGCCTCCACAGCCTTCTGTGGTAGAGAATTCCACAGGTTCACCACCCTCTGAGTGAAGAAATTTCTCCTCATCTCAGTCCTAAATGTCCTACCTCGTATCCTGAGACTGTGACCCCTCGTTCTATACCCCCCAGCCAGGGGAAACATCCGCCCTGCATCCAGTCTGTCTAGCCCTGTCAGAATTTTATACGTTTCAATAAGATCCCCTCTCATTCTTCTAAACTCTAGTGAATACAGGCCTAGTCGACCCAATCTCTCCTCATACGACAGTCCTGCCATCCCAGGAGTCAGTCTGGTGAACCTTCGCTGCACTCCCTGACATAAGAAAACTACTAGGCACTTGGTCTCAGCGTTAAACAAAGCTTTAATCAACTGTTTTTCAACATGGAGATCTAGTTGTGTCCTTCACTAGTTCCTGTTGAGGAATGTCCTGATCAAGCTGGGCCCATGCCCGAGTATTTATACTCTCCCTGGACAGCGCAACCAGCAGGCCGCCCAGTATTGCTTCATACATGAGTGACAAGATTCATGTCACTCCCTCTATGGCAAGTATATCCTTTCTTAGGTAAGGAGACCAAAACTGCACACAGTACTCCAGGTGTGGTCTCACCAAGGCCCTGTACAACTGTAGTAAGACATCCTTGCTCCTGTACTGTTGTTGTTGTAGGAACAAAGTTGAGAAAGCACAAACTCATTTTTGTTCAAAACACTTTAAGTGGCAGCCGTAGCACTTTTGCCTCTGAGTCACAAGGTTGTGGGTTCATAGTTCCACTCCGGGGAACTTGAGCACAAAATCTAGGCTGACATTCCAGTGCAGTACTGGGGGAGGTCTTTCAGATGAGATGTTAAACCGAGGCCCCATCTGCCCTCTGAGGTGGGTATAAACGATCCCATGGCACTATTTCGAAGAAGAGCAGGGGGAGTTATCCCTGGTGTCCCGTCCAATATTTATCCCTCAATCAACATCACTTAAAAAACAGATTATCTGCTCATTATCACATGGCTTTGTGTGGGAGCTTGCTGTGAGCAAATTAGCTGCCGTATTTTCTTACATTACAACGGTGACTCCACTTCAAAAAGTACTTCATTGGCTGTAAAACGATTTGGGATGTCCTGAGGTCGTGAAAGGCGCTATATAAATGCAAGTCTTTCTCATGGCCAGTAGAGAGAAGCGATTTTCACATGGTATCTGCGTTCGATTCTAGACCAGTCCCGGTGTTGTAGGCTTCCAACTTGCTGCTGGCATTGTGGATCGGCCACGACTGTTGTAGGAACCATCCAATTTTCATTTCCATTGAACTCAGTTGCTGTAACAGACAGGCGATCCATAATGCCACCTGGATGGCAAGTTTGAAAATCTACCCTTATGATTTAATCCACTGCATCATCGAAGGCCAAAAGATTATTTTTCCCAAATGCTTTAGCCTTGAAATCGCACAATGCAATAGTAATGTCCATAAAACCTAGCTTTTCATCTGAAAAATCCCACGTCCAATATATTAACCCTTTGAAAATAGTTCACTATTTACCTCCTCCCTTCCAACTGTCCAAAGCCCTAAAACACTCCTTCCAGGTGCAATTTATTATACTGTATTCGCTGCTCACGATGCGGCCTCCTCTACATTGGGGAGACCAAATGGGAATTGGGTGATCGGTTTGCGGAACACCTCCGTTCAGTCCGTAAGCGTGACCCCGAACATCCGGTCACCTGTTGCTTTAATTCTCCACTCCACTCCCACTCTGATCTCTCCGTCCTCGGCCTCTTACACTGTTCCAACGAAGCTCAACGTAAGCTCAAGGAACAGCACCTCATCTTTCGATTAGGCACTTTACAGCCTTCTGGACTCAACATCGAGTTCAACAAATTCAGACAATAACCTCAGCCCCTATTTTTTCACGTTGATGATTCTGCCATTCCCACTTACACCTCTTTTAGACCAATCTTTTGTTTCTTTACTTGTCCCATTAGCATCTCCTTTTGCTTTGCACCATCATCCCTTTTGTCATTTAATCTCTCCTGCCTTCCACCCTATCACAGACCTTCCCTTTTGTTATTTCCTCCCCTCCCCCTTTCCCTGCCTCTGCACCTGCTTAAAAACCTGTTACATCTCCAACTTTTTCCAGTTCTGACGAAAGGTCACAGGCCTGAAACGTTAACTCTGCTTCTCTCTCCACGGTTGCTGCCTGACCTGCTGAGTGTTTCCAGCATTTTCTGTTTTTAATCTTTGAAAGTAGTTGTCGAAGTTTGCAGCATTGTGCCCCGGTACTTTTGGCCAAGTTGCACCTTTGCAATCGGGCAGAAGAGGCGCTGGCGAATCGGCAGCCCGTTCGTTCCGCACTCTGCCCAGTTGAAGTCAATGGAAAATAAATTCCGACTTGATTTTCTCAGTGAGGCGAAATTTCACCCCGCTCTAAGAATCGGAAAAGAAAGCATGAAGCAGCCATGAATCCAACTAAGCCAATTCCTTTCAGGACACCTACCAATGGGTTCCACTCAACTCACGTTCAATCTCCTGAGGGAGTGCTCTGCAAAAATGCTCCCTGATCCAGAAAAGTACTCAGACAGAAACTTATATTGGTTCAGCCACACAGCACAGAAGGAGGCCATTTGATCCATCACATCCAGGCCAGCTCTTTGAAAGAGCTTTCAACTTAGTTCAATTCTTCGGTGTTTTCCCCATAGACTTTTAAAATTTTCTTTTTCAATTATTTGCCCCCCCCCCCCCCCCACACCCTCCCTTTTAAAAGCTGCAATAGATTTTGGTTCCACCGCTGTTTCTGAAAGGGCATTCTCTGTCCTTTTTTATTTATTCATTCACGGGATGTGGGCATCACTGGCACGGCCAGCATTTATTGCCCATCCCTAATTGCCCTTGTGCCACCGTCTTGAACCGCTGCAGTCCATCATAGCAGCTTTTTTTTTTGATGCAACAGAGTGGCTTGTGAGTGGCCATTTAAGAGTCAACCACATTGCTGTGGGTCTGGAGTCACATATAGGGTAAGGAATGCAGGTTTCCTTCCCTAAAAGGACATTAGTGAGCCAGTTGGGTTTTTTGCAACAATCCGGTAGTTTCATGGTCAGCATTACTGATCCTAGCTTTTCTTTCCAGGTTTATTTAATTAACTGAATTTAAATTCTCCAGCTGCTGTGGTGGGATTATGAACTCCTGCCTCTGGATTACTAGTCCGGTAACATATCCACTATGCTACCACACCCATAAGAACCCTATGCTTTCTCTGAACCTATTCCTTTGTTCTTTTGGTGATCGTCTTAAATTGATTCCCTAAATGTTAGCCTATAAAATACAGGCTGAAACTCTAGTGCAGTACTGAGGGAGTGCTGCATTGTCGGAGGTGCCGTCTTTCGGATGAGACCACACCTGGAGTACTCTGCACAGTTTTGGTCTCCTTATCTAAGGAAGGATATACTTGCCTTGGAGGCGGTGCAACGAAGGTTCACTAAATTGATTCCTGGGATGAGAGGGTTGTCCTCTGATGAGAGATTGTGTAGACTTGTCCTATATTCTCTGGAGTTTAGAAGAATGAGAGGTGATATCAATGAAACATACAAGATTCTGAAGGGGATTGACAGGGTAAATGCTGAGAGGTTGTTTCCCCCTGGCTGGAGTGTCTAGAACTAGGGGGCATAGTCTCAAGATAAGAGGTCGGCCATTTAAGACCGAGATGAGGAGGAATTTCTTCACTCAGATGGTATTGAATCTTTGGAATTCTCTGCCCCAGAGGGCTGTGCATGCTGAGTCTTTGAGTATTTTCAAGGCTGAGATAGATAGATTTTTGGACTCTAGGGGAATCAAGGGATATGGAGATCGGGCGGGAAAGTGGAGTTGAGGACGATGATCAGCCATGATCTTATTGAATGGTGGAGCAGGCTCGAGGGGCCGTATGGCCGACTCCTGCTCTTACTTCTTATGTTCTTATATTCTTATGAGACGTTAAACCGAGGCCCTGTCTGCTCTCTCAGGTGGACGTAAAAGATCGCATGGCACTATTGAAGAAGAGCAGGGGAGTGCTCCCTGGTGTCCTGGCCAATATTTATCCCTCAATCAACATCACTAAAAACACATTATCTGGTCATTACCTCATTACTGTTTATGGGAGCTTGCTGTGCACAAATTGGCTGTTGCGATTCCTACATTACAACAGTGACTACACTTCAAAAGTACTTCAATGGCTGTAAAGCATTTTGGGACATCCTGAGGTTGTGAAAGGCGCTATATAAATGCAAGTTCTTTCTTTCTATTGCACTTCGATGTATTTAATTGTTTGTGAAGTGCATGCAGACATCTCGGAGAGACCCAATAAAGTGGGTTACATAGATAAGACTTTTTTAACAAAATGTAAAAACTAGTCATGCAGTAGCAAATAGGGACTTCACAATGATGTACAGTTCAAACTGTGAGGTGATTACCTGCATAATTTATAACAAGAAAATGCTGTAACTCATACATTCCAACCCTTAACCAATGACCTTAAAACTCAGCACGAAAATGATCCAAAATGAAGAACTGCTACTTTTTGATTGACCCTGACCTTTATTTGAAAGCATTCTTTCCAGATCTCTGCGTGTTGTTAAGACAAACTCCCTATTAGGAAGAACTGAATCAGCCAAGCACAGCAGGCACCCCGAGTGTGTGTGACACCTCACCAAACACGAGGCAGCTGAGAGGTGCAATGTAGCTGTCGGAAACAATTTAGATCCATTTTTGCCAAGTCAAGCGACGGCTGTTTCTGGAAGTTTCTCAGTTTTAACAGCCGCTTCTAGTTATTACAGAGTATTACAACGTATTTACAGCACAGAAACAGGCCATTCAGCCCAACTGGTCCGTGCCGGCGTTTATGCTCCAAACGAGCCTCCTCCCACCCTTCTTCATCTCACCCCTTCAACATATCTTTCTAATCCTTTCTCCCTCATGTGTTTATCTAGCTTCCCCTTGAATGCATCTATGCTATTGGCCTCAACCACTCCCTGCGGCAGCAAGTTCCACATTCTCACCACTCTTTGCGTACAGAAGTTTCTCCTGAATGCCCTATTGGATTTAATCAGTGACCATCTTGTATTTATGGCCCCGAGTTCTGGTCTTGCCCGCAAGTGAAAACATCTTCTCTACGCGTCTGCCCTATCAAACCCTTTCATAATTGTTCACAGGCACGCCCGTCGCAAGAGGTTAAACTCAGGGTCGGAGGGGGTTAAAATCCCCCCACCATGAAGTTTGGATTACCCGGTTGATGCTCATCGTGTGGTTATGGCCTGATCTTCAGACGCAATGTGACTTCCATAATTAGATCCTGACTAAAATTGTCATGGCCCATCCACTGTCAATTAATACACATAAACCATGAATGTTAGGTGAACAGTGCAAGTGAGATACTGGTCTGACTGCATTAGGCCATAAAAATCAATACATAATAAGTAATATAGAAGCCAGGACAAAAATTATGTGCACGCTGCATCAATGTTTATGACAGTCAGGTCTGACGTGTGCGCTTTCCCTTCTGCATTGAAAAATATGTTACATAAATGCAGTCTGCAATCAATTTTTACAGTGGTAACTAATTACTTGCAGTATGCCATTAAGTGTCAGCCGTGGCTCAGTGGATAGCACTACTCGCCTCTGAGTCAGAATGGTTGTGGGTTCAAGTCCCACTCCAGGGATTTGAGCACATAAAGCTAGGCTGACGCTCCAGTGCAGTGCTGAGGGAGTGCTCCACTGTCAGAGGTGCAGTCTTTCGGATGAGACGTTAAACCGAGGCCCCGTCTTCCCTCTCGGGTGGACGTGAAAGATCCCATGGCACTATTTCGAAGGCAAGCAGGAGGAGTTGTCCTGGGGCCAATATTTATCCCTCAACCAACATAACAAAAACAAACAGATTATCTGGTCATTATCACAGAGCTGTTTGTGGGAGCTTGCTGTGTGCGTTTCCCACGTTACAACAGTGACTACACTCCAAAAGTACTTCATTGGCTGTAAAGCGCTTTGAGACGTCCGGTGGTCATGACGTCTTTCTTTCTTTTCATATCTGTAATCCGCTTCTGTGATCCATACAACCACATATAAATAGAGCTTATTTTAGCCTGGGAATGAGACCCTCCTGTCCAACTTCTCTCCGAAAGGCACTGGCTGTAGTCATGCCACCGTAACCTCCCTTTGCCTGAGTGACCACTCTTTGCCAGCTCAGGTGGTGAAGACTGTCTGGCTCTTCTACTAAAGGGGGGGGGGGGGAAAGCATCACTGCTGAACACAATCACGACCTCACCAAACATCAGCACGCGCTCTCTTCGGCAGAACCTCCCAAACACACGGCCTCCACCACCTGGAAGGACGAGGGCGGCGGGCGCGTGGGAAGACCACCACCTCCAAGCTCCCCACCAAGTCACACGCACCATCCCAACTTGGGCATATATCGTCCATTCCATTATCGTCGCTGGGTCAAAATCCTGGAACTCCCTCCCTAACAGCACTGTTGGGAGCACCTTCACCCTGCGGGACCGCAGCGGTTCAAGAAGAAGGCCCACCACCATCTTCTCAAGGGATGGGCAGTTCTTCTAGCGACATCCCGAGAATGACTAATAAATAAAACTTTTCAGCAGGGTTCATGGGAAAGGGTTTGGAAATCCTGCTCGATTTTTTTCCCCCTTCCTGAACCCAGGGGCCAATTGTAGTGACCACCCCCCCCAGTGCCACCTTGAATGAGATAAGTTGCTCAGCACATCAGGGATCAATGCTTGACAGCTCCCTGATCTGTGGAGTGATCTGTATTTAGTTCACAGGCCACATTTTAAGACATCCCTGCTCTGGTGAGGAATAATTGTATGTAGATGCACCCTGACCTTCTCAAGTAAAGCCGCAGAATATTCATTCCATCCTTACCCTTCTGCCCTTCCAACAATATTCCCATCGCCTCCCCTGTCCTAACTGTACATTGTTCCATGTAACATTTGATCATCTCCGTCTGCACCTATTCCTATAACCACAGGTCCCAGCCAAGTATTTAATCAGCCACTTTTATTTTTTAACCAAGTTAACCATCTCAGCTTGAATTAACTTGGCCGGGGGGTGGAGGGGGTGGTGGGGAGGTGGGTGCCTGCTCCACATATCCACTGATCTGTGGGAGAAGAGAGGGGAAAACAATTTCCCCAAACTCCCGTCTCAGGTTAGTTAGTTTGTTCATTTTAAACCTGTATTCTCTAGTCTCTCGCTCACTGTCTAAGTCCAAAGCTCATGCCAATGCCACCCTGAATAAGTTAAAGAAGGATTTAGGAAGGATGTCAAGGCCTTGGAGAGGGTGCAGAGGAGATTCACTGGAATGGTACCAGGACTTCAGTTATGTGGAGAGACTGGAGGAGCTGGGATTGTTCTCTTTAGAGCAGAGACGTTTAAGGGGAGGTTTACCGGATTGATACCAGGGATGACGGACATCAGTTATGTGGAGGAACTATCGAAGCTGGGATTGTACTCGTTAGACCAGAGAAGCTTATGGAGAGATTTAATAGAGGGGTTCAGAATTATGAGGGATTTTGATAGAAACTGTTTCTGATGGCAGGAGGGTCAGTAGCCAGACGACACACAGATTTAAGATAATTAGCAAAAGAACTGAGGGCGACAGGGGGATAATTTTGTTTATGTAGCGAGTTGTTATGATCTGGAATGCACTGCCTGAAAGTGGGGTGGAAGCAGATTCAACAATAACTTTCAAAAGGGAATTGGATAAATAATTAAAAAGGAAAAATTAGTAAGGCTATGGGGAAAGAGTGGGAGGAGTGGGATTAATTGGATAGCTCTTACAAAGAGCCGGCACAGGCACAAATGGGCCAAATGGCCTCCTCCTGTCCAGTAAGACTCTGTGAGTCGATGATAAGTTACCTCAGCACGTCAGGGATCAATGCCTGAAAGCTCCCCGATCTGAATGTCTTAGCTCCAAACTGGGCCATGAATTTAGAAACTGAGCCATTAAGCAATGACCCAAAATATACTGCATCTGTCAGGCAAAGAAACAAATATCCAAAGTGCTGGGGCTACACAAAGCTCATTAGAACACTGTTACTGTTTCCCATCTTTAAAGTACAAATCTCGAATGTGAAAACAGGAAACATAACACATTAATGTCATTCCACGCCACTCCCCAAATATTGAACAATGTTCATAGCAATACGCAGTGTTGACGGCGACTGAATAAAATTGGACAAGACCAGTAAATGTAGGTATTGCCAACATGAAGCAGGTTCTCCTAATGAGCTATCAGTCAGCGGTAACAGGTACACAACACAGTGTGCAATTTGCACCCTCCCTGAGGATTCGAGAATTAATGAGGCATCAATCTAAATGTTATTGGTGTTCCCGTTTGAACATGCTGCATTATTTTCTCGCATGGATCTAATTTGCCTAGATGCTTCAGCCTCTGCTGCTGTCCTTTCCACTGAACCGCAGAACACGGAGCACAAGAACACCAACGGGTTCCAAAAATAAAGCCCTAACAATGTCGCCTGACTGCGCGAGTAGGTGGATAAGCAGAATCATAGAGGAGCAGATTGACAGAAGCACGTGCACAAACCTCACTGTGACAAAGTTGAATGGGATGATTAAGTAGTTCTTTTTTAATGAGAGGTCAAGAAAACATGGGATGAGAAAGGTTATTCATCTCAACAAGTCAACTCCATCCACAACAATGCCCAATATACACTACCCTCGGCCCAAGGGGTATCCATTCTTTCGGTCTTTGTGGCCGCAAACATCTTGCATTAATATAGCGCCTTGCTCACCATCTAAGTCAAATAGCTTGTGCCTTTTCTAAAATAACCAACAAGACGACACTGGATTGCCCCAGTGTCATTAAACCTGGGGTACGGTGGCATAGTCGTTATGCTATTGGACTAGTAATCCAGAGGCCTGGACTAGTAATCCAGAGGCATGGACTAGCAATCCAGAGGCCTAGAATAGTAATCCAGAGGCCTAGACTAGTGATCCAGAGGCCTACACTAGTAAGCCAAAGGCCGAGATTAGTAATCCAGAGGGCTGGACTAGTAATCCAGAGGCCTAGACTAGTAATCCAGAGGCCTGGACTAGTATTCCAGAGGCCGAGACTAGTAATACAGAGGCCTAGACTAGTAATCCAGAGGCCTAGACTTGTAAACCAGAGGCCGAGACTAGTAATCCAGAGGCCGAGACTAGTAATCCAGAGGCCTAAACTAGTAATCCAGAGGCCTAGAGTAGTAATCCAGAGGCCTAGACTAGTAATCCAGAGGCCTAAACTAGTAATCCAGAGGCCTAGAGTAGTAATCCAGAGGCCTAGACTAGCAATCCAGAGGCCTAGACTAGTAATCCAGAGGCCTGGACTAGTAGTCCAGAGGCCGAGACTAGTAATCAGAGGCCTAGACTAGCAATCCAGAGGTGTAGACTAGCAATCCAGAGATTAGACTAGTAATGCCAGAGGCCTGGACTAGTAATGCAGAGGCCTAGACTAACAATCCAGAGGCCTAGACTAGTAATCCAGAGGCCGAGACTAGCAAACCAGAGGGCGAGACTAGTAATACAGAGGCTTAGACTAGCAATCCAGAGGCCGAGACTGGTAATACAGAGGCCTAGACTAGCAATCCAGAGGCCTAGACTAGTAATCCAGAGGCCTACACTAGTAATAAGAGGCCTGGACTACTAATCCAGAGGCCTAGACTAGCAATCCAGAAACCTAGACTAGAAATCCAGAGGCCTAGACTAGCAATCCAGACGACAAGACTAGCAAACCAGAGGCCTAGACTAGTAATCCAGTGGCCTAGACTAGTAATCCAGAGGCCAAGACTAGCAAGCCAGAGGCCTAGACTAGTAATTCAGAGGCCTAGACTAGAAATCCAGAGGCCTAGACTAGTAATCCAGATGCCTAGACTAGTAATCCAGATGCCTAGACTAGTAATCCAGAGGCCTAGACTAGCAAACCAGAGGCCTAGACTAGTAATCCAGAGGCCTAGACTAGAAATCCAGAGGCCTAGACTAGTAATCCAGAGGCCTAGGCTAGTAATCCAGAGGCCAAGACTAGCAAGCCAGAGGCCTAGACTAGTAATCCAGAGGCCTGGACTAGCAATCCAAAAGCCAAGACTAGTAATCCAGAGGCGTGGACTAGTAATACAGAGGCCAAGACTAGCAATCCAGAGGCCCAGATTAGTAATACAGAGGCCTAGACTAGCACTCCAGAGGCTGAGATGAGGTATCCAGTGGCCTAGACTAGCAATCCAGAGGCCTAGACTAGTAATCCAGAGGCCGATACTAGTAATCCAGAGGGCTAGACTAGTAATCCAGAGGCCTGGACTAGTAATCCAGAGGCCTGGACTAGTAATCCAGAGGCAGAGACTAGTAATCCAGAGGTCTAGACTACTAATCCAGAGGCCTGGTCTAGTAATCCAGAGGGCTGGACTAGTAATCCATAGGCCTAGACAAGTACTCCAGAGGCCTAGACTAGCAATCCAGAGGCCTAGACTAGCAATCCAGAGGCCTGGACTAGCAATCCAGAGGCCTAGACTAGTAATCCAGAGGCCTGGACTAGTAATCCAGAGGCCTGGACTAGTAATCCAGAGGCCAGGACTAGTAATCCAGATGCATGGACTAGTAATCCAGAGGCCTAGACTAGTAATCCAGATGCCTGGACTAGTAATCCAGAGGCCAAGACTAGTAATCCAGAGGCCTGGACTAGTAATCTAGAGGCCTAGGCTAGTAATCCAGAGGCCAGGACTAGTAATCCAGAGGCCTGGACTAGTAATCCAGAGGCCTAGACTAGTAAACCAGAGGCAAAGACTAGTAATCCAGACGCCTAAACTACTAATCCAGAGGCCTGGACTAGTAATCCAGAGGCCTGGACTAGTAATCCAGAGGCCAAGACTAGTAAACCAGAGGGCAGGACTAGTAATCCAGAGGCCCGGACTAGTAATCCAGAGTCCTAGACTAGTAATCCAGATGCCTGGACTAGTAATCCAGAGGCCTAGACTAGTAAACCAGAGTCCAGGACTAGTAATCCAGAGGCCTAGACTAGTAAACCAGAGGCCAAGACTAGTAATCCAGAGGCCTGGACTAGTAATCCAGAGGTCTGGACTAGTAATACAGAGTGTTCCCCTTGTCCTCACCTTTCACCCCACCAGCCTCCACATTCAACGGATCATCCTCCGCCATTTCCGCCACCTCCAACGTGATCCCACCACCAAACGTATCTTCCCCTCACCTCCCCTTTCAGCATTCCGTAAGGACCGCTCCCTCCGAGACACCCTAGTCCACTCCTCTCTCACCCCCAGCACCCCTTCCCCTTCACCCGGCACCTTCCCGTGCAAGCGCAGGAGATGCAACACCTGCCCTTATACCTCCCCCCTTCCCACTCTCCAGGGCCCCAAACACCCCTTCCAGGTGAAACAGCGATTTACTTGTACTTCTTGCAATCTAGTATACTGTATTCGCTGCTCACGATGTGGTCTCCTCTACATTGGGGAGACCAAGCGCAGATTGGGTGACCGCTTTGCGGAACACCTCCGTTCAGTGCGGAAGGGTGACCCCGAGCTTCCGGTCGCTTGTCATTTTAATTCACCCCTCCACGCTCACTCAGACCTCACCGTCCTCGGCCTCTTGCATTGTTCCACGGAAGCGCAGCGTAAGCTCCAGGAACAGCACCTCATCTTCCGTTTAGGCACTTTACAGCCTTCCGGACTCAATATCGAGTTCAACAATTTCAGATCATAACCCCGGCCCCTACCACATATGTATACATTTTATCCACTCTTTTGGTCCGTGCCTTTTTCCTTTTTTTCTCTCTCTCCCCCCACGGCAACTGTCTCTGATTCTGCCAGCATTTCACACCTTACCTTTTGTTTCTCAACCTGTCTCATTACCATCTCGTCTTGCCTTGAGCATCTCTCAATGTCTCTACTCACTAAAGACCATCCCTTTTGTTCTTTTATTCCTCCCCCCAGCCTCCCCCTTGCATTTTTATCTGTTTATTTCTTGCTCTCTCAGTTCCGACGAAGGGTTTCGACCTGAAACGTTAACTCTCTTTCTCTCTCCACGGATGTTGCCTGGCCTGCTGAGTTTTTCCAGCGTTTTCTGTTGTTATTTCAGATTTCCAGCATCCGCAGTATTTTGCTATCGTAGTAATACAGAGTCCCGGACTAGTAATACAGAGGCCTAGACTAGTAATCCAGAGGCGTGGACTAGTAATCCAGAGGGCGAGACTAGTAATCCAGAGGCCAAGACTAGTAATCCAGAGGCCTAGACTAGCAAGCCAGAGGCCTAGACTAGCAATCCAGAGGCCTGGACTAGTAATCCAGAGTCCGAGACTAGTAATCCAGAGGCCTAGACTAGCAATCCAGAGGCCTAGACTAGTAATCCAGAGGCCAAGACTATTAATCCAGAGGCCTAGACTAGTAATCCAGAGGCCTGGACTAGTAATCCAGATGCCTGGACTAGTAATCCAGAGGCCAAGACTATTAATCCAGAGGCCTGGACTAGTAATCCAGAGGCCTAGACTAGTAATCCAGAGGCCTAGACTAGTAATCCAGAGGCCAGGACTAGTAATCCAGAGTCCTGGACTAGTAATCCAGAGGCCAAGACTATTAATCTAGAGGCCTGGACTAGTAATCCAGAGGCCGAGACTAGTAATCCAGAGGCCAAGACTATTAATACAGAGGCCTAGACTAGTAATCCAGAGTCCTAGACTAGTAATCCAGAGGCCTGGACTAGTAATCCAGAGGCCTAGACTAGTAATCCAGAGTCCTAGACTAGTAATCCAGAGGCCTGGACTAGTAATCCAGAGGCCTGGACTCGTAATCCAGAGGCCGAGACTAGTAATCCAGAGGCCTGGACTAGTATTCCAGAGGCCTAGACTAGTAATCCAGAGGCCTAGACTAGTAATCCAGATGCCTGGACTAGTAATCCAAATGCCTGGACTAGTATTCCAGAGGCCTAGACTAGTAATCGAGAGGCCGAGACTAGAATTCCAGAGGCCGAGACTAGTAATCCAGAGGCCTGGACTAGTAATCCAGAGGCCTAGACTAGTAATCCAGAGGCCTGGACTAGTAATCCAGAGGCCTAGACTAGTAATCCAGAGGCCGAGACTAGTAATCCAGAGGCCTGGACTAGTAATCCAGAGGCCTAGACTAGTAATCCAGAGGCCTGGACTAATGATCCAGAAGCCGACTAGTAATCCAGAGGCCTGGACTAGTAATCCAGAGGCCAAGACTATTAATCTAGAGGCCTGGACTAGTAATCCAGAGGCCGAGACTATTAATACAGAGGCCTAGACTAGTAATCCAGAGTCCTAGACTAGTAATCCAGAGGCCTGGACTAGTAATCCAGAGGCCTAGACTAGTAATCCAGAGTCCTAGACTAGTGATCCAGAGTCCTAGACTAGTAATCCAGAGGCCTGGACTAGTAATACAGAGGCCTGGACTCGTAATCCAGAGGCCGAGACTAGTAATCCAGAGGCCTGGACTAGTAATCCAGAGGGCTGGACTAGTATTCCAGAGGCCTAGACTAGTAATCCAGAGGCCTAGACTAGTAATCCAGATGCCTGGACTAGTAATCCAGAGGCCTGGACTAGTAATCCAGAGGCCTGGACTAACGATCCAGAAACCGAGACTAGTAATCCAGAGGCCTGGACTAGTAATCCAGAGGCCTAGATTAATGATCCAGAAACCGAGACTAGTAATCCAGAGGCCTAGACTAGCAATCCAGAGGCCTGGATTAGTAATCCAGAGGCCTAGACTAGTAATCCAGATGCCTGGACTAGTAATCCAGAGGCCTGGACTAGTAATCCAGAGGCCTGGACTAATGATCCAGAAGCCGAGACTAGTAATCCAGAGGCCTGGACTAGTAATCCAGAGGCCTGGACTAGTAATCCAGAGGCCTGGACTAGTAATCCAGAGGCCTGGACTAATGATCCAGAGACATGAGTTCAAATCCCATTACAGGAGCTGGGGGATTTTAAATTCAGTTAATGAAATAAAGTGGAATAAAAAGCTAATATCAGTAATGGTGACAATGAAGATTGTCTTAAAAACCCATCTGGCTCACTAATGTCCTTTAGGGAAGGAAAGCTGTCGTCCTTACCCGGTCTGGCCTCTATGTGACTCTAGACCCACAGCAATGTTGATTGACTCTTTTCTGACCTGTAAATGGCCGAGCAAGCCCCTTAGTTGGATAGGAATAAATGCCGGCCTTGCCAGCGATGCCCACATCCCGTGAATGAATAAAAAATAAACCAAAAGTGCCTCCTTTTTGGAGGTGCACAACTAATAGAAAACAAAAGCATAAAAAAAACAAAGGAACAGAGAGATCAGAGAGATGTACATCCACAAGTCTTTGAAGGTGGCAGGGCAAGTTGAGAAGGCTGTTAAAAAAGCATTTGGGATCCTTGGCTTTATAAATAGAGAAGTCGCACAACACCAGGTTATAGTCCAACAGATTTATTTAAAATTACAAGCTTTCGGAGCTGTCGCCCCTTCCTCAGGTAGAGTAGCTGTGAGAGAATCTCCCAGAATTCACAATATAAACACAGAAAAAATGTACATCAAAGACACACTAAGAGCACAGCCAAGACAATGAAATGTGTCCCAGGGGGTCCAACGTGTCAAAACACCTGCTGGCTGCATATCCTCTGCAGTTGAGTTTGGTTCTTGTGTTAGTTTTTTTTTTAAAAAGCTGGAAAGACCGGCCATGATGTCAAGTCACGTTCTGTATCGTGACATGAACCCGATATCGCGATTGAGGCCATCCTCATGAGTGCGGAACTTGGCTATCATTTTTTCTGTGTTTATATTGTGAATTCTGGGAGATTCTCTCACAGCTACTCTACCTGAGGAAGGGGCGACAGCTCCGAAAGCTTGTAATTTTAAATAAATCTGTTGGACTATAACCTGGTGTTGTGCGACTTCTCATTTTTGTCCACCCCAGTCCAACGCCGGCATCTCCACTTTATAAATAGAGGCATAGGGGACAAAAGCAGGGAAGTTATGCTAAACCTTTATAAACCACTGGTTAGGCCGCAGCTATTGTGTCCAATTCTGGGCACCACACTTTAGGAAGGATGTCAAGGACTTGGGGAGTGTGTAGAGGGGATTTACTAGAATGGTCCCAGGGATGTGGGACTTCAGTTACATGGAGAGACTGGAGAAACTGGGATTGTTCTCCTTAGAGCAGCGAAGGTTATGGGGAGATTTGATGAGAGGTGTTCAAAATCATGTAGGGTTTGGACAGAGTAAATAAGGAGAAACTGTTTCCAGTGGCAGAAGGGTTGCTAACCACAGGACACAGGTTTAAGGTAATCGGTAAAAGAACCAGAGGCGACATGAGGAAAAATTATTTTACTCAGCGAGTTGTTGTGATCTGGAATGCACTGTCTGAAAGGGCGGTGGAAGCAGATTCAATAGAAACTTTCAAAAGTGAATTGGATATAGACTTGAAAGGGGAAATTTTGCAGGGCTTTAGGGAAAGTGCAGAGGAAGTGGGACTAATTGGAAAGTTCTTTCATAGACCCGGCACAGGCACGATGGGCTGAATGGCCTCCTACTGTGCTGTATGATTCTATGAAGCTGAAATAATAATAATGTATACTCCAGTCCCTGCAGTGCCCAATGGCCACGGAAGGCCTCACGCATACTGGCGAACGCCACGTGCTCCATCTCCAGGGCTACCTGGGTGTGGACAGGATCATGTAAGAGAGGCAGGCAGCCAGAGAAACCATTCCCAAGGACTACTGCATCTAGGTATATAAAGTCAGTCTCACCATCCAAGTCCTAACCAAGCCAACATCTAGCTTAGCTTTTGAGACCAGATTGTATCGGATGCTATCAGAGCATCATGGACATCAGTTCAAACAGCTCATGAGATTTTACACAATAATCGAGCTTTAGCCAAGAGAGAGTGTGAGGTTTGTTATAGTGAGAAATTAATAAGTCAACAGAATTTATATTGATGGTACATGTCTATATTTAAACAGCGAGACACACAGATATATATCTAATTAGATAGACAAATGCGCACATATACATAGGCCGACTAACAGACATTATCGAAGAAAAAGAAAGACATGCATTTCTTTCGCGTCTTTCATGACCACCGGATGTCCCAAAGCACTTTGCAACCAATTAAGTACTTTTTTTTTTTAAGTGTAGTCAGTGTTGTAATGTAGGAAACGCAGCATTAAATTTGGGCACAGCAAGCTCCCACAAACAGCGATGTGATAATGACCAGATAATCTGTTAGTTGAGTGATGTTGATTAAGGGTTAAATATTGTCCAAGACACCAGGGATAACTCCCCTGCTCTTCTTCAAAATAGTGCCATGGGATCTTCTACGTCCACCTGACAGAGAGCAGACAGGGCCGCGATTTAACATCTCATCTGAAAGACGGCACCTCCGACAGTGCAGCACTCCCTCAGTACTGCACTGGCGTGTCAGCCTAGCTTTATATGCTCAAGTCTCTGGAGTGGGACTATGAACCCACAACCTTCGGACTCAGAGGTGAGAGTGCTACCCACTGAGCCACAGCTGACAAACATGCTAGTTAGATAAGTACATACATAATTTTACAATTGCCTACGTCACGCTGTGTGAATATTAACATATGGATATTTAATGCATTCATGTGAAATTTCTTAATGGAGACATTCAACTACTTAAAATAAGTAGGCTAAAAATCTCCATTAAAACAGCAGTCCTAGGACTGACTTACGAATACGTTAATTATTGGTATGCTAATATTCACAGCATAATTTCAAGGCCTGCAAAACATCTTGAAATAAACATTAAAGAGTCTCTAGTGGTCTATATTAAGAAAGATTACCCATCCAATGTCTGATATAGTATAAACTGAAATAAGTTTTTTTTCTCAGTTTTAGCGAATCATTTAACACTGCCCTGAGTGGTAGGAGGTAATTTATAATCTGTGCATCTCAGCAGGAATCTGAATCCCCAGTTGGGTGCCCAATACAGAAAGGCAAAATCTATGCAGAGACAGGAGGTGCTGATAAAATGTGATCTTCATTAATAATCTGAGGTATGTGACGGCAATGTCCATGGGTTACTCCAACCAACAGTAATTTTTAGCTGCCAGAACCCTTCAGCCATTCAAGTCTAACAAACAATTAGTTGACCGTTATGATGGACAACCTGCAGATAATGAGTGCAATGTGTACAACAACAACTTGCATTTATATAGCGCTTTTTACATCGTAAAACATCCCAAGGCGCTTCACAGAGCGTTATCACAAAAAATTTGACACCGAGCCACACAAGGAGATATTTGGACAGGTGACCAAAAGCTTGGTCAAAAGAGGTAGGTTTTAAGGAGCGTCTTAAAGGAGGAAAGAGCCGTAGAGAGGTGGAGAGGTTTAGGGAGAGAATTACAGAGCCAAGGGCCCAGGCAGCTGAAAGGACGGCCGGCAATGGTGGCACGATTAAAATCGGGGATGCACAAGGGGCCAGAATTGGAGGACCGCAGAGATCTTGGAAGGTTGTAGGGCAGGAGGAGGTTACAGAGATAGGGAGGGGGCGAGGAGGGAGCTTTGACTCTGCATTGGATCATGCTAAAACTGGCCTGATGCTGACATTGGGTGCTGTAAGTGGAAAGTTGTTCCATTTCCCCGCACTGACATCTCTCATCTTGATGAGCACAACCGATATTGGGGCAACAGATGGTGTGGTGGGTTATCACACTGTCCTTTTGCTTATAGTATGGGGCTTGAATTCAGCCCAACAAAAGAGAAGGAATGAATTTGCATTTATATGGAGCTTCTACGCAACCTCAAGATGTCCCAAAATACTACAGCCAAATAAGTACTTCTGAAGTGAAGCCACTAGACACTGTTGTAATACAGGGAAATGCCGATTTTCATGCAGCAAGGTCCCACAAACAGCAATGAGATAAATAACCATATAATCTGTTTTAATAAAGTTGAGTGAGGGATAAATGTTGGCCAGGACACAAGGAGAACTCCCCTGCTCTTCTTTGAATAGTTCCATGGGATCATTTACGTCCACCCGCGAGAGCAGACGGGGTCTCGGTTTAACTTCTCATTCCAAAAGACAGCAGTTCTGACAGTACAGCGCTGCCTCAGTACTGCATCGAAGTGTCAGCCTAGATTATGTGCTCAAGTCTCTGAAGTGAGACTTCAAACCACAACCTTCTGCCTCAGAGGCAAGCGTGCTACCACTCAGCAATGGCTGAAATTTTAAACTGGTGGGATGAAGTGTCTGCCCTCTATTGCATCCTTTCATAAGATCAATTTGGAAAGCTTAAGTCCAATTTCAACTAGCCATGGGTTCAAAGCATAAAACCTGTCTCCAATTTGGTGCTAATGGTCAATCTCACTCAGAGATGCATTTTGGCAGAAGGAACTGGGAGAGGCAATATACACTTAATGGCACAGTTTTAAAGAGTGTGAAAGGACAGCGGGACCTGGGAGTTAATGTGCATAGGTCCCTGAAGGTGGCAGGACATATTGAGAGAATGGTTAGCAAAGCATATGGGATCTTGGGTTTCATAAATAGAGGTATTGAGTACAAAATTAGAGAAGTTATGCTGAACCTTTATAAAGCGCTGGTTAGGCCACAACTGGAGTATTGCTTCCAGTTCTGGTCACCACACTTTAGGAAGGATGTGAAGGCCCTTGAGAGGGTGCAGAGGAGATTTACCAGAATGGTTCCGGGGATGGGGGATCTTAGCTACAAGGACAGGTTGGAGAAGCTGGATTTGTTTTCATTAGAGCGAAGGAGGTTGAGGGGTGATTTAATAGAGGTGTACAAGATTATGACGGGTTTGGATAGGCTAGATGGGGAAAGGCTGCTCCCTCTAGTTGATGGTACAAGGACTAGGGGACACAGATTTAAGGTTTTGGGCAAGAGATACAGGGGGAATGTGAGGAAAAACTTTTTTACGCAGCGACTGGTGAGGACCTGGAACTCACTGCCGACGGAAGTGGTGGAAGCGGAGACACTCAATGTTTTCAAGGGGAGACTGGATATGCACTTGAGGGAAATAAACTTGCAGGGCTACAGAGATAGAGCAGGGGAATGGGACTGACTGGATTGCTCTACAGAGAGCCGGCACGGACTCGATGGGCCGAATGGCCTCCTTCTGTGCCGTTATGACGCTATGGGGGAGAAATTCAGTATTGCCCCATTTGGGCTGCAATTATCGACCGGGCGCAAAGATTAGCGCCTGGCACTAATTATCGCCTCCGACTGCAAACTTGGCTTTTATCGCCCCTGGAGGTGATTGGAGCGCTAAATCAGGTGCTTCACAACAGTCTTAAGGCGCAAAGGCCGAGGAGCGAGGCGCTACCTCAGAGCGCTGGCGAAGCTCATGTGATGTCAGTCAGCAATGGAACACAGACACAATGGCGCCGGCCAGTTCTTAAAGGGGATGGTTGATCTTGCTTTCCATCCACATCCTGCTCATTGCAGCCTTGAATCTCGGCCTGGAGAGACCTGTACATCAAATCTGCTGGAAAGAACAATAGAGAGACCCAGGGAAAGAGCTCAGAGTGCAGCCCCCACAGTCGCTTCTAAATCGATACAAGGAAGGGCAAATCAAAATGAACCTGCAAAGTGTTGCTCAGTACACAAAAATCCTTCACACAGCGTTGCATCTCTCCAGAAGTCTCTCTCTCTCTCTCAGAATGTGTGGTGCAAAAATGTCACCAACAAAAAATGCCAGGAAGCGGTCGCCTTTAAATAGCGCTCCCCCAGTCCCTTCCTGACTGCAAAACGCTCCCCTCAACCTGTCGTTGCTAGCGGCAGGCGGTAAGGCAGGGGGCGCCACTCAATATCTGGTCCAGGGCGCTACCAGAGCTTTGCTCACTCGACTGACGTCACGATCTGCCGGCGCAGGAAATCGTGGTGGTAGTGTTTAGCGCTGCCGCAAAATGTCTAGTTAATTTTGTGAACGGCGCAAACATCGCCGCGCACGGGCGCTAGTTGCTTTGCGCCCCATTAGCGCCCTCTTAAGGCACTAACGGGAGGCGCAAACCAACTGAATTTTTCCCCCTATGACTCTACAAAGGCCACAGGACAGTTAACATGAGAAACCAAAACTGACTCTGGTGCAGCAGGCAGTGCAGAGGCTGCGGTTAGGACATTGTTTGGGCAAAACAGACGCTGGCCGGGAGTTTCCGCTCGGTTGCACTGGTCCTTCCAGTGCAATTCGCCTGAAATCGGCCAAACCAGCGCAAAAGATCGCGGAATTTCAAGCGCAAATCATGTCCGGCGCAACTTGAGTTTCCGCGCTCTTTTGCGCTGGTTTAAAGGACACCACACCAGAGGCCGGCCCCGCCCACAAAACTGGCTACGATCGATTTCATCACCACGACGAGGTTCCGCTAATTGCCCCAGTTTGGGGGCCTTCGAGGAGGCTCTTAAAATTAAGCTGGAACTTTTGGGCGCAAGGACACTAATAGGCACGGTTTAAAAGCTTCCAAATGTGGTTTTTTTGGTTTAATTTACTGAGAAACTGACTATTGTACCCCAATATAACAGGCAGATAAGTCTGTATTGTTTTTTTAAAGTCATTTTCAGTTATTTTAAGTCGGGTTACTCACAGGCGGTGGACTAGACACTCTGATTCAAAAAATGCTTATCTTTTGTGATAAACCCATTTTCAGCTCAAACTGCAGCAAGGTACCACTCTTAAATATAGCGCGGAATATTATTACTTTCTAAAATGCCGCCGGATTGTGCTGGCTCATGACAGATTCGTTGATAGGCAAATGAGTTCGAGCGGAAACTCGAGAGAGAAAAAAAAACACTTCTCAAAACGAGCGCAATTTTGGCCCACAATTCGCGCCCGGATCGCCGGTGGTGCCTGAAGCGGAAACTCTACCCCCCGGTCTGTCTTTAACACAATCTATAACTGACACATGCTGACTAGCTGCTCAAAGGCTCGGTTTCCAACATTCTCACTTTAGTAAGAGCGTGAAATCTCAATTATAAAAGACACTGGCATCCTTCCCTAATCACTGTTGAAATATTAATGTCCCCAATGCTCTTTCTCACTTGTTCTATTGAAAAATTTATAAATTAATTTATTCTGAAATTATGTCATGAGATAACAGCAGACAAACCCACAATGGAAGCATGTGAAATTCCTTTCTCTGATGTCCGCTGGAGGTAACAGCCCCAAACAGAGAGAGGAAATTCATGAATTCAGTCAGCGTCCGTGCCGAGGAGCCCTCCTTGAACCCTGCCACCGCTCCAACTGCTTTAAGTCCCACATTCAAACCCACCTCTTTGACCAATCGGCCATCCGGGCGCAAATTTTAAAGATTGTGCAGGGGACAGAGGGACCTCGGAGTTGATGTGCATAGGTCCCTGAAGGTGGCAGGACATATTGAGAGAGTGGTTAACAAAGCATATGGGATCTTGGGCTTCATAAATAGAGGTATTGAGTACAAAAATAGGGAAGTTCTGCTGAACCTTTATAAAGTGCTGGTTAGGCCATAACTGGAGTATTGCGTCCAGTTCTGGTCACCACACTTTAGGAAGGATGTGAAGGCCCTTGAGAGGGTGCAGAGGAGATTTACCAGAATGGTTCCAGGGATGGTGGATCTTAGCTACAAGGACAGGTTGGAGAAGCTGGATTTGTTTTCATTAGAGCAAAGGAGGTTGAGGGGTGATTTGCTAGAGGTGTACAAGATTATGACGGGTTTGGATAGGCTAGACGGGGAAAGGCTGTTCCCACTAGTTGAAGGTACAAGGACTAGGGGACACAGATTTAAGGTTTTGGGCAAGAGATACAGGGGGGATGTGAGGAAAAACTTTTTTACGCAGCGAGCGGTGAGGACCTGGAACTCGCTGTCGACAGAAGTGGTGGAAGTGGTGGGCAACACGGTGGCATAGTGGTTAGCACTGGTGCCTCACAGCGCCAGAGACCCGGGTTCGAATCTGACCTCGGGTGACTGTCTGTGTGGAGTTTGCACATTCTCCCCGTGTCTGCGTGGGTTTCCTCCGGGTGCTCCGGTTTCCTCCCACAGTCCAAAAATGTGCGGGTTAGGTTGATTTGGCTATGATAAATTGACCCTTAGTGTTAGGGGGGGATTAAATATGTGGGGTTATGGGGATAGGATGGGATATGTTAGGGGGAATTAAATACGTGGGGTTACGGGGGTAGGGTGGGATATGTGTACTGTGGGGATTAAAGCAGGGACAGGGTACTGGATTTGGATGATCAGCCATGATCGTATTGAATGGCGGAGCAGGCTCGACGGGCCGAATGGCCTACTCCTGCTCCTAGATTCTATGTTTCTATGTTTCTAAGTGGAGACACTCAATGTTTTCAAGGGGAGACTGGATAGGCACTTGAGGGAAATAAACTTGCAGGGCTACGGGGATAGAGCAGGGGAATGGGACTGACTGGATTGCTCTACAGAGAGCCGGCACCGACTCGATGGGCCTCCTTCTGTGCCGTTATGACTCTATGACTAAATTGTACCCAAAATTGCGCTAGTTCTGAGAAGTGTTTTTTTTTCTCGAGTTTCCGCTCAAACTCATTTGCCTATCAACGAACTTAAAATCTGTCATGAACCAGCACAGTCAGGCAGTATTTTAGAACCTAAAAATATTCCGCGCTATACTTAAGAGTGGTATCTTTCCATCATTGTTTTGGCACCATTTTTTCACTCCTCCGCTGTGACATTGAGACATTTTTCCAACATTAAAGGTGCTATATAAATGCAAGTCTTTGTTGTCGTGCTTTTCTAATGCGGGAATTAGAAAGCAAGAGCTCGCATTTATAGATCACCTTTCACATCCTCAGGATGTTCCAAGGCACTTCACAGCAAACAAAGTACTTTTGGTGTGTAGTCACTGTTGTCATGTAGCTGAATATAGGGAGTTAGGAGGTAAATTAAAAAATAGGAACTCAAAGGTAGTAATCTCCGGATTGCTACCAGTGCCATGTGCTAGTCAGAGTAGAAATAGAAGGATACGTGGCAAGAGGAATGGTGCAAGGGGGGAGGGATTCAAATTCCTGGGACATTAGAACCGGTTCTGGGGGAGGTGGGACCAGTACAAACCGGACGGTTTGCACCTGGGCAGGGCCGGGACCGATGTCCGAGGTGGAGTGTTTGCTAGTGCTCTGGGGGAGGGTTTAAACTAAAATGGCAGGGGGTTGGGAACTTGAGCAGGGAGAGAGAGGAAAGGGAAACAAGGATAAAAGCAAAAGATAGGAAGGAGAAAAACAAAAGTAGCAGTCAGAGAAATCAACGGTTTAAATGAAACATGGCCACAGTAAATAATAATTCTAATAGGTCTAAGAGCGTTAAAAAATCAAGCCTGAAGGCTTTGTGTCTTAATGCGAGGAGCATTCAGAATAAGGTGGATGAATTAGCTACGCAAATAGAGGTAAACAAATATGATTTGATTGGGATTACGGAAACATGGCTCCAGGGTGGCCAAGGCTGGGAACTCAACATCCAGGGTTATTCAACATTCAGGAAAGATAGGCAAAAAGGAAAGGGAGGTGGCGTAGCATTGCTGGTTAAAGAGGGGATTAACACAATTGTAAGGAAGGATATTAGCTCTGATGATGTGGAATCTGTATGGGTAGAACTGAGAAATACCAAGGGGCAGAAAACGTTAGTGGGAGTGGTATATAGACCTCCAAACAGTAATGCGGAGGTTGGGGATGGCATTAAAAGGGAAATTAGAGAAGTGTGCAATAAGGGCACAGCAGTCATCATGGGTGACTTTAATCTACATATAGATTGGACTAACAAAATTAGTAACAATACTGTGGAGGAGGAATTCCTGGAGTGTTTACGGGATGGTTTCCTGGACCAATATGTCAAGGAACCAACCAGAGAGCAGGCCATCTTAGACTAGGTATTATGTAATGAGAAAGGATTAATTAGCAATCTTGTTGTGCGAGGCCCCTTGGGTTGGAGCGATCATAATATGATAGAATTCTTCATTAAGATGGAGAGTGAAGTAGTTGAATCAGATACTAGGGTCCTGAATTTAAATAAAGGAAACTACAATGGTATGTGGCGCGAGTTGGGTAGAATTGATTGGGGCATGTCACTCAAAGGGTTGATGGTGGAGAGGCAATGGCAAACATTCAAAGACTGCATGGATGAACTACAGAATTTGTTCATCCCAGTTTGGCAATAGAATAAAACAAAACAGGTGACTCAACCGTGGCTAACAAGGGAAATTAGGGATAGCATAAGATCCAAGGAGAGGACATATAAATTGGCCAGAAAAAGCAGTAAACCTGAGGATTGGGAGCAGTTTAGGATTCAACAAAGGAGGACAAAGGGATTAATTAAGAAGGGGAAAATAGAATATGAGAGGAAGCTTGCAGGGAACATAAAAACTGACTGTAAAAGCTTTTATAGATATGTGAAAAGAAAAAGATTGGTGAAGTCAAGCGTAGGTCCCTTGCAGTCAGAATCAGGGGAACTTATAATGGGGAACAAAGAAATGGCTGACCAATTAAATACATATTTTGGTTCTGTCTTCACAAAGCAGAACACAAATAATCTCCCAGAGATGTCGGGGAACATAGGGTCTGATGAAAGGGAGGAACTGAAAGAAATCAGTATTTGTAGGGAAATGGTGTTAGGGAAATTGGTGGGATTGAAGGCCGATAAATCCCCAGGGCCTGATAATCTACATCCTAGGGTACTTAAGGAAGTGGCCCTAGAAATAGTAGATGCATTGCTGATCATCTTCCAACATTCGATGGAATCTGGAACAATACCCATGGATTGGAGGGTAGCTAATGTTACCCCACTATTCAAAAAAGGTGGTAGAGAGAAAACGGGGAATTACAGACCGGTAAGCCTGACATCAGTACTGGGGAAAATGCTAGAGTCCATTATAAAAGATGTAATAGCAGAGCACTTGGAAAACAGTGACAGGATCGGACAAAGTCAACATGGATTTACAAAAGGTAAATCGTGCTTGACTAATCTACTGGATTTTTTTGAGGATGTAACTGGTAAAATAGATAAGGGAGAACCAGTGGATGTGGTGTATTTGGACTTTCAAAAGGCTTTCGATAAGGTCCCGCATAAGAGATTAGCATGTAAAGTTAAGGCACATGGGATTGGGGCCAAGGTATTGACTTGGATAGAGAAGTGGTTGGCAGACAGAAAGCAAAGAATAAACGAGTCTTTTTCTGAGTGGCAGGCAGTGACTAGTGGGGAACCGCAGGGATTGGTCCTTGGACCCCAGCTATTCACAATATATATTAATGATCTAGACAAGGGAACTGGATGTAATATCTCCAAGTTTGCAGACGACACAAAGCTGTGTGGGCGTGTGTGCTGTGAGGAGGATGCCGAGAAACTCCAGGATGATTTGGACAGTTTGGGTGACTGGGCAGAAGCATGGCAGATGCAATATAACGTGGATAAATGCGAGGTTATCCACTTTGGTGTCAAAAACAGGAAGGCAGATTATTATCTGAATGGCAATAGATTGGGTGAAGGGGAAGTGCAACGAGACCTGGGTGTCCTTGTGCACCAGTCGCTGAAGGTAAGCATGCAGGTGCAGCAGACGGTTAAGAAGGCAAATGGTATGTTGGCCTTCGTAGTGAGAGGGTTTGAGCACAGGAACAGGGATGTCTTGCTGCAGTTGTACAGGGCCTTGGTGAGATCACATCTTGAGTATTGTGTGCAGTTTTGGTCGCCTTATCTGAGGAAGGAGGTTCTTGCCATGGAAGGAGTTCAGCGAAGATTCACCAGGCTGATATCTGGGATGGCAGGAATGACGTATGAGGAGAGATTGGGTCGATTGGGCTTATACTCGCTGGAGTTTAGAAGAATGAGAGGGGATCTCATTGAAACTTATAAAATTCTGAAAGGACTGGACAGACTAGATGCAGGAAGGATGTTCCCGATGGTCGGGGAGTCCAGAACCAGGGGTCACAGTCTCAGTTCTGACGAAAGGTCATCGACCTGAAACGTTAACTCTCTTTCTCTCTCCACGGATGCTGCCTGGCCTGCTGAGTTTTTCCAGCGTTTTCTGTTGTTATGTCACAGTCTAAGGATAAGGGGTAAGCCATTTAGGACAGAAATGAGGAGGAATTTCTTCACCCAGAGAGTGGTGAACCTGTGGAATTCTCTACCACAAAAGGCAGTAGAGGTCAATTCATTAAATATATTCAAGAAGGAGTTGGATATATTTCTTAAGGCTAAAGGGATCAAGGGATATGGGGAGAAAGCAGGGACAGGGTTCTGAATTTGGATGATCAGCCATGATCGCATTGAATGGCGGAGCAGTCTAGAGGGGCCGAATGGCCTACTCCTGCTCCTATCTTCTATGTTTCTATGTTTCTATGAAATGCCCATCAGCTTTCTTAGTTAGGCTGAGCCCTCCAAGTCAGCATCTGAGTCCTCTGCAACAGGGGTAATGTGTGATGTCCCCATCGACGAGCTGGCACTTGTGGCTCCTCTACAACAACCACAACAACTTGCATTGATACAGCGGCTTTAACGTAGTAAAACGTCCCAAGGCGCTTCACAGGAGCGTTATCAAACAGTATTTTGACACCGAGCCACATGAGGACAGGTGGTCAAAGAGGTAGATTTTAAGGAATGTCTTAAAGGAAGAGAGAGAGGTAGGCAGACAGAGAGCAATATGGAAGGAATTCCAGAGCTTAGGGCCCAGGCAGCTGAAGGCACGGCCGGCGATGGTGGAGCGATGAAAATCGAGATGTATCAGAATCGGAGGAACGCAGAGATCTCGGATGGTTGTAGCAGGTTACAGACATAGGGAGGGGCGAGGCCATGGAGGGATTTGAAAACAAGAATGAGAATTGTAATATCGAGGCATTACTGAGGCAATGTAGGTCAGCGAGCGCAGGGGTGATGGGTGAAAGACAGGTAGCAGAGATTTGGAGCAGCTCCTGAAGACGCCTCCTTTAGCCTACCCGCTAAAGCATGATTGAGTGATGCTGCATCTTCAGGCAGTCTGCCCTCCCCTGCATAAAGTGGCAGAGTTGTCTCCACATATTTTTTAAAAATTCATTCACAAGGCCAGCATTTATTGCCTCGAGAAGGTGGTGGTGAGCCACCTTCTTGAATAAGTGGCTTGTTAGGCCTTTTCAGAGGGCAGTTAAGCGTCAGTCACATTTCCGTGGGGCTGGCGTCACATATAGGCCAGACCGGGTAAGGACGGCAGATTTCCTTCCCTAAAGGATGTTTATGACAATCCAGTAGTTTCATGGTCAAATCACTAGTTATTTTATTCCAGATTTATTTAACTAATTGAATTTAAATCACCTAGCTGCCATGGCGGGATTTGAACTCACGTCGCGCAGATCATCAGTCCAGGCCTCCGGATTATTTGTCCAGCAACATAACCACTATGCGAACGTACCTCCTGCCACCTGAAATGAAATGAAATAATAAAAAGCTAACAAGGGTTAGCTTTTAGTGTGGAGGGAGAGCAGAGAAAGAAGTGGCCGGTGAAAGCAACTGCAGTTTATCATGCAGATTGTGTTGTGTGAGATAGAATTAAGAATGGAAAAATGAGGAAAATGAAACCCTGTGCAACATCTCATCCATTTCTTTACCCAGAGGGTGGTGAGAATGTGGATCTCGCTACCACAGGGAGTGGCTGAGGTGAACAGCATAGATGCATTTAAGGGGAAACTAGATAAGTACATGAGAGACAGAGGAATAGAAGGGTGTGCTGATGGGGGTTAGATGAAGTATGGTGAGAGGAGGTTCATATGGAACATAAACACCGGCGCAGACTAGTTTGGGCGAGAGGCCTGTTTCTGTAAGTTCCATGTAATTCTGTGTAATCTTCTTTAATGTAGGAAGTTTTCCTGTTGTCTGCAGCCAGGGTGCACCTTCCCTTTAAGAGGAGCTGGCTGCCTTTAACTGGCATCAGAGACGTCCAATTTTCCCCCAAACAGGCAAACAGCCAATGATTTTTTTAAATTCATTCATGGGATGTGGGCGTCGCTGGCAAGGCCAGCATTTATTGCCCATCCCTAGTTGCCCTTGAGAAGGTGGTGGTGAGCCGCCTTCTTGAACCGCTGCAGTCCGTGTGGTGAGGGTACTCCCACAGTGCTGTTAGGGAGGGAGTTCCCGGATTTTGACCCAGCGATGATGAAGGATCGACCGATATACTTCCATGTCAGGATGGTGTGTGACTTGGAGGGGAACTTGGAGGTGGTGGTGTTCCCACGCGCCTGCTACCCTTGTCCTTCTAGGTGGAAGAGGTCGTGGGTTTGGGAGGTGCTGCCGAAGAAACCTTGGCGAGTTGCTGCAGTGCACCTTGTAGATGGTACACACTGCAGCCACGGTACGCCGGTGGTGGAGGGAATGAATGTTTAAGGTGGTGGATGGGGTGCCAATCAAACGGGCTGCTTTGTCTTGGATGGTGTCAAGCTTCTTGAGCGTTGTTGTGTTGTTGGAGCTGCACTCATCCAGGCAAGTGGAGAGTATTCCATCACACTCCTGAATTGTACCTTGTAGATGGTGGAAAGGCTTTGGGGAGTCAGGAGGTGAGACACTCGCCACAGAATACCCAGCCTCTGACCTGCTCTTGTTGCCACAGTATTTATATGGCTGGTCCAGTTAAATTTCTGGTCAATGGTAACCCCCAGCATGTTGATGGTGGGGGATTCGGCGATGGTAATGCCGTTGAATGTCAAGGGGCGGTGGTTAGACTCTCGCTTGTTGGAGATATTCATTGCCTGGCACTTGTGTGGCGCGAATGTTAACTGCCACTTAGCAGCCCAAGCCTGAATGTCATCTTGTTGCATGCGGGCATAGACTGCTTCATTATCTGAGGAGTTGCGAATGGCACTAAACAATATGCATTCATCAGCGAACATCCCCATTCCTGCTTAGCACGGGTAACCATGCCTGAATCATCATGATGAGCTTCCAGCATGAATCCCAGGGACCACATGAACAGACACATGCAGCCCAACGCTCCGTCCCCTTCAGTCTCCCCGCCCGCCGCCTGCAACCCGCCCCCTGCAGCATGGCCCCCCACACCCGCTTCACCCTGCCCGCCGCACCATGCTGTATGACCCCTGCCCCCTGCAGCCCCCCACCTGATCGAATTTCTAGGCGAAAGCGTTTTAATTCATAATTAAGTGGGCCAAAGTCTAGAAAATAATTCAGCTAATCTTTTTTCCTTGATATACAACCCACGGACCATCCCCTTTTGGATGTGAAGAGGCTTCACGGGGACCTCGACAGGCTCAGTGAGTGGGCGAGAACATGGCAGATGGAATATAATGTGGATAAATGTGAAGTTATCCACTTTGGTAGAAAAACAGAAAGGCAGAGTATTTGCTAAATGGTGAAAGATTGGGGAATGCAGATGCTCAAAGGGACCTGGGTATCCTTGTACATGAGTCACTGAAAGTGAATGTGCAGGTGCAGCAAGCAATTAGGAAGGCAAATGGTATGCTGGCCTTCATTACAAGAGGATTTGAATACAGGAGTAAAGAAGTCTTACTCCAATTATATAAGGCATTGGTGAGACCACACCTGGAGTACTGTGTACAATTTTGGTCTCCTTACCTAAGGAAGGATATACTTGCCAACAAAGGTTCACGAGCATGATTCCTGGGATGGCGGGACTGTCGTATGTGAAGAGATTGAGTAAACTAGGCCTGTATTCTCTTGAATTCAGAAGAATGAGAGGGGATCTCATTGAAGCATACAAAATGATTACAAGGCTTGATAGGGTGGATGCTGGGAGAATGTTTCCCTTGGCTGGGGAGTCTAGAACCAGGGGCCACAGCCTCAGGATAAAGGGTAGGCCATTCAGGACTGAGATGAGAAGACATTTCTTCACACAGAGGGTGGTGAATCTTTGGAATTCTCTACTGTGGAGGCTCAGTCATTGAGTATATTTAAAACAGAAGTCGATAGATTTCTGACTAGTAAGGGCATTAAGGGATATGGCGATGGGGCCGGTGAATGGAGTTGAGGCAGAAGATCAGCCATGATCTCATTGAATGGCGGAGCAGGTTTGAAGGGCCGAATGGCCTACTCCTGCTCCTATTTCTTATGTTCTTATTTACTGTGCCAGGATGATATTTTGTCTACTTCTTACATTGACCATCCTGTGATCATCCTACTCCGAGTGAGATCGCCAATTTTGAGTGAAACGTGGAGGAAGATTTGTGCTGTGGGTTGTAACCTAGATTAAGACTGCTCAAAGTCATTTCACACAGGGCCCTTCCAGCCAACAGATGGAGGAGATTTTCATTCCTGCGGATTTGATCGCATATCCTAGAGGACATGAAAGGCCAGAATAATATTCAGCTCCCACCCAAAATTCAACTGATATTGTCGTTCTGAGTAATTGTAGATATTAGCAAAAAGAAAATAACGTATTTCCTCACATTTTGACCAGACCGGGTAAGGACGGCAGATTTCCTTCCCTAAAGGACATCAGTGAACCAGATGGGTTTTTACGACAATTCGGTAATTTCATGGTCACCTTTACTGATACTAGCATTTTTTTTTCTAGCTTTATTTAATTCACTGAATTGAAATTCCCCAGCTGGTGGGAAATTTAATTGAACTCCCGTCTCTGGATCATTAGTCCAGGCCTCTGCATTACTAGTCTAGTAACAAAACCAGGATGCTACCGTCTCCCTTTTGCAAAGTGAGGTCCGAAAAACGAGTCATCGGTATCTGGTCTTTAATCAGGGCATTATCCTATCGGCTGTACCTGCTGAAGTTCTCACTGCTTTTTTGACTTTTCGGCTGCAGCAAAACAGTGAAAGAAAACCCAGGTGCCAGTACAAAAATGTCAATTCCATCGCTGTAGGTTTGCTTGCAGGATTTCACCAGGTTCCTAAGCACAGAGGTTATCGCTTCAACTTCACTGTAATGAAATATTGCGCTCTTTAATACGAGGCTGATTTCGATATATGAGGGGTGATTTCACCGTCCTGCCTTCCCACCAAGGAGCAGTAGTTGCATGGGGCTTGTCTTGAGATAGTCTAGGCTTGCGGTTTCTGATTATCCCATCAAATGAATAGGAAGAAAGAACTTGCAATTCTACAGCGCCTTTCACATCCTCAGGACGTCCCAAAGCGCTTCACAGCCAATGGAATACTTTTAAAGTGTAGTCACCGTTGTAATGTAGGAAACGTGGAAGACAATTTGCGCACAGCAAGCTCCCACAAACAACAATGAAATTTTAAATAAATCAAATAATCTGTTTTTTTAGTGGTTTTGGTTGAAGGATAAATTTTGGCCCAGGACACCAGGGAGAGCTCCCCTGCTCTTCCTCAAATGGTGCCATGGGATCTTTTATGCCCACTTGAGAGAGCAGACAGAGACTTGGGCTCTTCGGCGAGAGAGTTTAAACCTCACGGGCCCTCACCAACGGGCTGTAGAAAGTATATACAGACCCTTCATTTTTAATATTTCTTGAAATGCTTTGCCAGGCAAAAAGATTTTACAAAGTGAAATAAAGTTGTTCAATGTAACAAGCAGTCTTTCACTGATGAGGCAGGAAACATGGTCGTGACAGCAGGGGATAGTGATAGACAACAGAGATAAACAAACCCCCTGAGTATTGTAGACATGGTATCTCCAGTGACTTTCTGAGGTGAGAAGTCAAACCTTTGAAGTTTTGAAATGCAGAATACGATGTAACTCATGAACCGAACCAAGTGGTTTTCTGCCACTTTTGTAAACTTTAGGAGTGAATGAAGTAAAATGGTGGATGAGTGCAATTTTGTGAAGAGGGAATGAGCAAAAATCAATCAATCTCGATCCACCCGTAATAATGGTCCTTCAGCACTTTTGAAGCTACTCAATTGGGAATGAACAATGGGAAGTTTGGTAAACTACTGATTGTGCCATACTTGTGCAGAATGACTAAATGACAATAGAGAAAATCAGACCTTTGGCGAGTCCGGTCCCAGTCTGTAGTGCACAGCTCCATTAAGCAGGTCACCAACGCCCTCTTAACCAGAGTCAATCCACACATTACTGCCACAATGGATGCCAGCAGCCAGAATGAGAGAGAACATAAGAACATAAGAAATAGGAGCAGGAGTAGGCCATTCGGCCCTTCGAGGCTGCTTCGCCATTCAATGAGATCATGGCTGATCTTCTGCCTCAACTCTATTCACCGGCCCTATCGCCATATCCCTTGATGCCCTTACTAGTCAGAAATCTATCGACTTCTGTTTTAAATATGCCCAATGACTGAGCCTCCACAGCACTCTGGGGTAGAGAATTCCAAAGATTCACCACCCTCTGTGTGAAGAAATTTCTTCTCATCTCGGTCCTGAATGGCCTACCCTTTATCCTGAGGCTGTGGCCCCTGGTTCTAGACTCCCCAGCTAAAGGAAACATTCTCCCAGCACTCACCCTATCAAGCCCTGTAATAATTTTGTATGCTTCAATGAGATCCCCTCTCATTCTTCTGAATTCAAGAGAATACAGGCCTAGTTTACTCAATCTCTTCTCACACGACAGTCCCGCCATCCCAGGAATCATGCTCGTGAACCTTCGTTGCACTCCCGAGCTCTGGTCCGTGCCGATGTTTCTGCTCCACACGAGCCTCTTCCCACCCTACTTCATCTCACCCCATCAACATATCCTTCTATTCCTTTCTCCCTCATGTACATATCTAGCTTCCCCTTAAATGCATCTATGCTATTCACCTCAACTACTCCATGTGGGAGCGAGTTTCATATTCTAACCACTCTCTGGATGAAATGTTTCTCCTGAATTCCTTATTGGATTTATTTGGTGATTATCTTATATTCCTGACCCCTAGTTTTGGACTCCCCCACAAGTGGAAACATTTTGATGGGGTTTTCTAAGATCTAAACACCGGGTCAGTTGGCTACATGACCATCCAGTCCATCACAACAGAATCCTGTCCTTGTATGATAGCTAGGAAAAATAGAAACATCACCTACATCTTAGAAAAGAAGAAACAAATGGGGTAGAAGAGCAAAGGGATCTAGGGATAGAAAGAAAGAAAGACTTACATTTATATAGCACCTTTCACGACCACTGGACAGCTCAAAGCACTTTTCAGCCAATGAAGTGGATTCACTGTTGCAATGTGGGAAACGCAGCAGTCAATTTGCGCACAGCAAGCTCCCACAAACAGCAATGTAACAATGACCAGATAATCTGTTTTTGTTATGTTGGTTGAAGGAGAAATATTGGCCAGGACACTGGGGATAACTCCCCTACTCTTCTTTGAAATAGTGCCATGGGATCTTTTACATCCACATGAGAGAGCAGACGGGGCCTCGGTTTAACTTCTCATCCAAAAGACAGCACCTCCAACAGTGCAGCACTCCCTCAGCGCTGCACTGGAGTGTCACCCTAGCATTTATGTGCTCAAGTCCCTGGCGTGGGACTAAGAACCCACAACCTTCTGACTCAGAGGCGAGTGTGCTACCCACTGAGTCACAGCTGACACAGGTGAACAAATCATTAAAAGCAGCATCACACATCAGGAAAGCAATTAAAAATGCTAACAAAGCACTGGGATTTATTTCTAGGGTATCAAATTCAAAAGTAGTGAAGTTATGTTAAATTTGTATCGAACCCTGGTCGGACTGCACTTAGTGTATTGTGCACAGTTCTGGTCTCCATACTATAAAAAGGACATAGAAGCACTGGAGAAAGTGCAAAAAAGATTTGCAAGGATGGTAACAGAACTGAGAGATTCTTCTTCTTCTTCTTAGGCAGTCCCTCGGAGCCGAGGATGACTTGCTTCCACATTAAAAATGAGTTCTCAGGTGACGGATGAGGCCAATGCGGGACCTACAGTCTCTGTCACAGGTGGGGCAGACGGTGGTTGAAGGGGCGGGTGGTTGGGGTGTCCTTGAAGTGTTTCCTCTGCCCACCTGGGGCTCTCTTGCTGTCGGAGCTCCGAGTAGAGCGCTTGTTTTGGGAGTCTCGTATCGGGCATGCGGACGATGTGACCCGTCCATTGGAGCTGATCGAGTGTGGTCAAAGCTTCGATGCTGGGGATGTTGGCCTGAGCGAGAACACTGATATTGGTGCACCTATCCAGCCAATGGATTTGCAGGATCTTGCGGAGGCAGCGTTGGTGGTACCTCTCCAGTGCTTTGAGGTGCCTGCTGTACATGGTCCATGTCTCTGAGGCATACAGGAGGGCGGGTATTACTACTGCTCTGTAGACCATGAGCTTGGTGCCGGGTTTGAGGTCCTGGTCTTCAAACACTCTCTTCCTCAGGCGACCGAAGGCTGCACTGGCAAACTGAAGGCGGTGTTGGACTTCATCATCGACGTCTGCCCTTGTTGACAGTAGGCTCCCGAGGTATGGAAAGTGGTCCACGTTGTCCAAGGCCTTGTCATGGATTTTGATAATCGGGGGGCAGTACTGTGTGGCGGGGGCAGGTTGGTAGAGGACCTTTGTCTTACGGATGTTTAGTGTAAGTCCCATGCTCTCGTACACTTCGGTGAAGGTGTTAACGATGGTTTGGAGTTTGACCTCTGAGTGTCCGCAGACGCAAGCGTCGTCTGCATACTGTAATTCGACGACAGAGGAAGGGACAACCTTGGATCTGGACTGGAGGCGACGGAGGTTGAACAGAATGGTGGTAACAGAACTGAGAGATTACAGCTATCGGGAAAGATTGAACAAGTTGGGGCTTTTTTCTTAAGAAAAGAGAAGACTTAGAGGAGACCTAATATAGGTCTTTAAAATTGTGAATGGGTTGGACAGGGTAGAGGTGGAGAGAATGTTTCCACTTGTAGGAGAATCCAAAACTAGGGGCCATAAATACAAGATAGTTACTAATAAATCCAACAGGGAAATACGGAGCAATTTCTTTCTTCAGAGAGTTGTTAGAATGTGTAACTCACTACCACAGGAAGTGTTTGAGTCAAATAGCTTGGATACTTGCAAAAGGAAACTAGATGAGTACATGAGAGAAAAGGGAATAGAAAGATATGCTGAAAAGCTGAGATGAGGTAGATAGAATGGGAGGAGACTGGCGTGGAGTATAAACACCAGCACAGACTAGTTGGGCCGAATGGCCTCTTACTGTGCTGTATATTCTGTGTAATTCTATGTAATTCTACACTTGTCGCATTTTCTAATGAGGGTAATTGGTTAATAATAGTTTTGCTTGGTTGGGACTTAGAGAAATAAGTCAAGCCAGTTCGAGTCACCTGCCCTCAGTCTACAGTGTTGGACGAGCTGGACTTGCAGCTTAGGAGTCACCCCTACCTGTATATACCATGAATTCGGCAAATGTAAAGCAAGAACTGTTCATGTCAGTACACCTTCTACTTCTTCGATGCCTTCAGTTCTTTGCATAGCCTGATTGCTCGATTATGATGTCTCCTAAGCAGCACTAGAAACCAATTTAGAGATGAAAGTATAATTACACACCATCTGCTGAGCAACATGGAAGTACCAATTATTGCATTATTTGCTCAGTAACAAAGAGATTATTTAAGATCACATCATCATGTGTCAGCTGTGGCTCAGTGGGTAGCACTCTCTAGGTGGGAGGGGCTAGGAGTGAGCAGGTGTCGCTGGTTACCAGATTAGTGTAGGGAGTTGGAGTGAGCTTGTAAAAAGTTGGTGGTTGTTTTTTTTTCCAGCTTTTTGGCCCATAAACAGCAGCCAGATGGCTGCTGAGGGGCCTGGAGTGCCGGGCCCCTCAGAGGACAGTGTTTCCAAGATTAATTTAATCAGGGGAGAAACTGTTGTTCAAAGGGAGAGAAAAAGGTCCAAACATTTGGACCGGGATCCTAGGAGGTTTGGAAAAGAAAACACGGTGGTGGTTCAGTGTGAGGATAAGGAGATACGAGCTTGGGATATTATCCAAGCGGTACATGAGGACTGCGGTGAGGGAAGCTGCTTTGCCTGCTGACCAAAGCCAAATGTTGGGTTTGAGGCGACACTCAGTGGACGAGAGGAGGTGGAAAGACTTTTACGATAGCAAAATACTGCGGATGCTGGAAACCCGAAATAACAACAGAAAACGCTGGAAAAACTCAGCAGGCCAGGCAGCATCCGTGGAGAGAGAAACAGAGTTAACGTTTCAGGTCGAAGACCTTTCATCAGAACTGGAAAAAAGCAGGAAATGGAAATAGATTTTAAAGCAAGTTTAGGGCTGGGAAATGGGGGAGGAGATGAAAGAACAAAAGGGAAGGTCAGTGATAGGATAGAAAGCTGAAGAGATTAAGAGACATTGAGAGACATTCAGAGATATTCAAGTCAAGAGCAGGTGGAAATGGGACAGGTTAAGGGACAAAGGATGGCTCTAAATGAAGTGTGAAAATTCACACTTCATCTGAGCCATCCTTTGTTCCTCAACCTGTCCCATTTCCACCTGCTCTTGGCTTGAATATCTCTTGTTGGCTCAAAAATTCGGCCGTTCTCGGGTGAGTACTCAGTGCGTACTCACCCATATTCATTCCCGAAGTGCTGTTTTCCTGCATGCACTGCGCATGCACGGGAAACCGGCACTTCCGGTATGGCGAAGGGGGCGGTTCCTAGGTGAACCGCGTGCGCACTAGAGGCTGCGTGTATGCAGCACACTTAGTTTTTTTTTCAGGTTTCAACGCGAGGGTAAGTATTGAAGATTCTACGCTAGTAAAAAGGAGGCGTAAGACCCCTTTTGAACAAGGTAAGTAGTTAATTAAGTATAATTTTAAAAATTTTTCAACAGGTTTATCTTTTTTAGAGATTTTAAAGAAAGGTAAGTTTATTTTTATAACTTTTAAAATGTATTTTAATTTTTTCAAAAATTTAAATTTTTGTTTAAAGTGGTTAATTTATTTAACTATAGTTATTTTATTAATGTAATGGGTTTTAAAAAAAAATTATTTGAGGTTTAGCTGTTCTTTTGGGGCCGATTTCAATTCACAGATTTGACATGTCTCCTGTCAAATCTATGAATGAAAGATGGTCTGCTGCCATTGGCTCTCCATGGCCCACGTGATCCCAGGGGTCGCATCGCACTAACCGCCCCTGGAACACGCAAGCATTGCGCGCCGGCACTAGGGAGAGGCCCGGGACCCGAAGTTCCTGTGGGCCCGAAACACAACGGCAGGCGCGGTGGGTAAGAGCGCGCGCGATCCTTACCCCCCACGGCAAGCCGGCCACCCGAATTTCTAGGCCGTTGTCTCTCAATGTCTCTTAATCTCTCCTGCTTTCTATCCTATCACTGACCTTCCCTTTTGTTCTTTCATCCCTTTCCCCATTTCCCAGCCTCTAAACCTGCTTTAAAATCTATTTCATTTCCTGCTTTTTTTCCAGTTCTGACGAAAGGTCTTCGACCTGAAGCGTTAACTCTGTTTCTCTCTCCACGGATGCTGCCTGGCCTGCTGAGTTTTTCTAGTGTTTTCTGGAAAGACTTTTACTCAGTTTGAAGGTTGGTGTTAAGTTCTTGGAGGTATCTCTGCTATAATCTGAAGAGATGGTGGTCTCATTGTTAAACTTGCTGGTTTATATTGAGGTTGAGGTGGTAATCAAAATGTTGGAGTCGTGGGACATTAAAATTTGCTCGGCAATAAAAAGGAGATATTATCCAGGAACACGGGTAGCAGATGGAACCTGCTACGTAAAGGTGCAGTTCCCAGAGGGGTGAAGTCATTACCGTACAGCATGAAATTTGAGACAATGAAAGGAGTGCAGTACTTCCGAGTACGGCATGATAACCAAATGAAGGTTTGCTATTGTTGTCTTGGACACTACCATCTTGTAAGAAACTGTCCGTACATGTACTATTATAATTGTGGCGAGTCTGGACACATCGCTCGGAGCTGGAAGGCGGAGAGCTGTGGGGTGTGCCACAAAGGCCCCACCTGCAGTGTGAGGCAGGAGGAAGCTTTGAGTGACGAGGAGATGGGAGAAGGAGCAGGAGGTGTGAGTGGAGCGGCCGGAGGAGCGGAGCAGGTGGAGGACACAGCTGGTGAATTGAGGGAGAAAAGAGCGCAGGAAGAGGCAGAAAATTGCAGAGCAGAGAACAGGATGGAGATGGTGGAGAACACACCAAGTACAGTGGAAAAGGACAAAGACAGCAGAGAGCAGCATAGGTCGAGGGCAGAGTCAAGCCATAATATGGTTCAGCTCTCCCTAAAGAATCTGGGGTCCACGGGGGGAGAGGCGGGAGCGGGGTGCTGGTAAATGTAAGTACTCCAAAGAAAGATGGGGAGTCGGACATCTTGGTGAGCAGGAGGGGGCAAGACAAGGAAAGGGTGCAAGAGGCAGGAGCCTTAAAGGGGCAGCGGGACAGGAGCGGCGAGACAAAAAGGGAGTAATATAGGTGTGCCATTGTCCCAGAGAGAGAAGGATCAGGGAGCAAGGGATGATGAGTCCGAAGGGAGTGGCACTGTTGGTGAAACCACGATAGCAGGAAGACATAGAAACATAGAAGATAGGAACAGGAGTAGGCCATTCGGCCCCTCTAGCCTGCTCCACCATTCAATCCAATCATGGCTGATCATCCAAATTCAGAACCCTGTCCCTGCTTTCTCCCCATAGCCCTTGATCACTTTATGGGAGATGATGTATCTGACGGGGAGCAGGAACAGAAAGTCACAGAAGAGCTCGAGAGTGAGGAATCAGAGGGGGACAGAGACATGGAAGTGAGGGGTGTGGTGGCATCGTGTGGAAAGGGAAAGGTCAGGTGAGGGGCAGAAGGAGGGAGAAGGGGCAGCTCCTCAGCCCAAACCTAATGCAAGGAAGAGTCTGAAACAGCAGGGAAGGTTCAAACAGGAGGTGAAAAAGAGCCGGAGGCTGCAGGAAAAAGTAACAGCTGCCCGAAAAGTTGAGAAGGAGCATGAGAGGAGGGAAGGGCCAGAGATTAAATGATGGGGAGATTACCAGCCATACTTCCCTTATTCAGAGCCATGATTACATTGGTCTCGATTAATGTGAACGGACTGAGGGCTGAGAAGAACATTGCAGCAGTTGTTGCAGGGTTTTAAAGGCACAAACTTGTATCTGCAAGCAACCTTTTGGGATGAGGATATCCTAGAAAGAGTTTGGAAGGGAGAGGTGTTTGCAAGTTGTGCAAACAACAACAAATGTAGAGGGGTGGCTGTTTTGTTGAGTCCGTCCATAAAAGAGAACGTTGCCTTGGTGGACAAGGACACTGAGGGGAGATTTTTATGGCTAAGGGTAAAAATGGAGGAGTTTAATTGCGATCTCTTTAATATCTATGCACCGAACGACCATTGCAAGCGGCGCGAGTTTTTTCGGTGGTTGTTCACTGAAATAGCAGAGGTAGAAAACCCTTGTATAGTGGGGGATTTTAATGTATTTTTATCTTGGATGGACATTTCAGCTCAGATGACCTATTAAGGATGATAACTCCAGAGGGATGATTGTAAAAATGATGGCAAATTTAAATTTGAGAGACTTATGGAGGGATCGGAACCCCATAAAAAGGGAGTTCTCCAGAACAGGTTGGGTGGGTGATGTTTTAAAACAGAGCTGAATAGATTTTGTTAATTAAGGGAAGGGTTAAGTTCTGAGGTGATGGAGATTTATTATTTAAAAAAAAAAGTATTTTTTAGTGACCACTCGGCTTTGACTCTTAGAATTAGGAACAGCAGAGTTAAGATCAGTCCAGGGGTGTGGCATTTAAACAATCAATACCTGAAATAAATTGCATATAAAGAAGGGATTTTAGATATAATAAAGAATGCTCAGAAGGAACCTTTGTTTTTGAAAGAAAGACGAGTTTGGTGGGACAATTTAAAATATGAGGTAAAAGTTTTTTCGGTACGTTATGGGAAAGAGAGAGCAGCAGCTAACCGGCATCGAGAAGAGAATATAAACAAAAGGTTTACGGATGTCTGTAAAGCAGTTGACGGAGGGGATAAGGGAGCTGAGACTAAGTTCCGGGTTTTAAAGGAAGAGTGGGAATTATTGCAAGCTGAAAAATGCAAGGGGGGGCCATTCTCCGTGCAAAGGCTAAAGATGCATTGGAGGGAGAAAGATGCACTAGATATTTTCTAGAGCAAGAGAAGCTGCAACAGAGATTATCATTAATTGGAGAGTTGAAGGTTGGGGAGAAGATCATTCATGAAAGTGGGGAGCTTATAGAGGCGGCTAGCAGCTTTTATCAAGAGTTACAGGAAACTTTCGTTTATCCGGCACCCAAATATCCGGAATTCTCGCTTAACCGGCAAAAATCATCCTCCGAAAACTCCTCTCAAATAACCGGCAATGTTGCCGAGCCACAGTCGAGTCTCCGCAAACGCCGAGTGCTCCGAAAACTCCTCTCAAATAACCGGCAATGTTGCCGATCCCGAGTCCGAGTCCGAGTCCGCGAACGCCGATTTAGTCAGTAGGGGTACTTTTCAAAAGTGCCACTACTCGGCCACCTGGCGCTGTCAGAAGTCCGAAACACTGCAGAAGCAGGATTTGATTCTCCCGCGCTGCCTGGAGTCTCTTTGTTAAAGATAGCCTCGGTAGATATAACTCTCCGTTATCCGGTACTTTCGATAAACCGGCACCACGCCGGTCCCGTCGATGCCGGATAAACGAAAGTTTCCTGTATATACAAAAGAAGACATTTCCAAATTGGCGATGGAGAAGGTTAGTGCTTTTATTGAAGAGGGTTTAAAGGAAGATGAGAGAAGCATGTGTGACAAAGAAGTAGGATTAGCGGAAATAAAAGTAGCAATAAGTGGAATGAAGGTGTGGAAAATTGCAGGTTCCGATGGACTAAGTGCAGAATTTTATAAAGAATTTTGAGATTTTAAGTCCATTGCTCTTAAAGGTTTTTAAGGAGATTAAAATTGAGGGAAGCCTGGCCCCATCTATGAGGAGATGTGTCATAAGCTTAGCTTATAAAAATAAAGGGGATAGAAGGGATTTGAAGAATTGGAGGCCCATCACATTATTAAATGTGGATTATAAGATCTTGGCGAAGGTTATGGCAAATCGTATGAAGGAGGTGCTGCCGCAGATAGTTTTGCCCTCTCAGTCCTATGGAGTCATCGGCCGGGACATCGCAGACTCTGTGGTCTCAATCCGAGATGCGATAGAGCTCATGGAAGAGAGTGAGAGGGAGGCTTATGTATTAAAGATAGATCAAGAGAAAGCCTTTGATAGGGTCTCATGAGTTTTTATTGATGGTTTTGGAAGCATTTGGTTTCAGGGAAAATTTCATTGAGTGGATAAGGATTTTTTATTCAAACATATTTAGCTGTGTTAAATGTAATGATTTTTTATCCAAGTATTTTCCGATAGAGGTCAGTGAGACAGGGTTGTCCCCTGTCCCCATTGTTGCATGATGCGGAGATGCCGGTGTTGGACTGGGGTGGACAAAATTGAGAGGTCGCACAACACCAGGTTATAGTCCAACAGTTTTATTTGAAATCACAAGCTTTCGGAGCTATCGATTTGCTCCTTCCTCAGGTGACCTGAGGAAGGAGCAAACCCATTGTTGCACACATTGATAGCAGAACCATTAGGTTACATGATGCGGAAGAAACAAGGTGTAGTTGGGATTGCGGTTCCCAGTTCCGGGCTGGTGTCGGTGATACACCAATATGCAGATGACACCACCTTAACATTGAGAAATGGGGAGTCAGTGAGGAAAGCTATGGATGTAGTGGAGGAATATTTTCGAGCTTCAGGAGCCAGAGTGAATTATAGTAAGTCCCAATGCCTGGTTGCAGGAAGGGGTAGGGGGGGAATGTTTGGAGGAAAGTCCCTTTTAAGGTGGTAGAGGTTTTGGAAGCTCTGGGGGTGCATATGGGGTGCAAGAAAGACAGAGATGAAGTGGATCAATTAAATTGGGAACCGAAGGTTATGAAAATTAAAAAGATTTTGGGGAAGATGGGAAAGAAGGTGGTTGAAAGTGCAAGGAAGAGCGACAGTGGTGTCCGCTCTCCTGCTATCTAAGCTATGGTACTTATTGACGGTGGAGGATATTCCTGAGTGGGCGGAAAAGTCCATCCGAGAGGCTTGTGTGAGGTTTTTATGGGAAGGGAAACCAGCCTTGGTTGCTTACAATACCATCATTGGATGGAGAAATCAGGGACGACTCAATTTCCCAGACATTGATTTTTGAAGAAAAAATCCTTTAGAATCAAATGGGTGAAGAGATTTCTTCAGGAGTCAAATACAAGTTTTTGGAAGAGTTGTTTTGAGCATTTTTCTAAACGAGGTGGGATAGGAGGGCAGGGATATTGTATATGGAATACAATAATATGTTTTTAAAATCGATTAAACCTCTCCCTAGGTTTTATAAGGGGGTTGTAGAGACTTGGGCCCAATTTTTTAAAAGTGTGCAGTTTATGCCCAAGGGTGCTGAGGAATTTTTAGAACAGCCCTTATTTTTGAACAGGTGGGTCAACATTGAAGGAGAGGTATTATTTAATCAAGCTTTTCTAAAAGCTGGTATTATATGTGAGAAAGATGTATTTATATGAGGTAATTCCAGGTTGGTTGCCGGAAGCGATATTGAAGGATATGGTTTGGGATGTAAGATTCTGAAAAGTGTAATAAAACCGCTGCTACCGTGTGGAGATCGAAATTGCGAACGAATTGTGAGATGATAACGGACGGATTCAAAATGTAGGAAATCAGCAGGTGTTCTTTGTTTGTGAAGACACAAAATGATGGTCAGTAGAGGCCACCTGGACAAGAAGCGGAGAAGATACATCTCACAGGAACAGGAATGTGTCATGTGGATGGAACTCCAATTAGGGAAGGTTTGGAGTGGAACCGACCTATCCAACGGAGGCAGAGAGTAATTTACGATCAACAAAGCCTTATAACCCAGTGGCGGGAGTTTTCAGAGATAAGAGGAACAGAGAAGACAAAGCAGGAGGAAGATTGAAGTGAGAAAGCCGGCCAGTTTATGTTTCGACTTACAGTTTCCTTTGACCGATCACCCAGAAATGAAGGAGTATGTATGAGAATTGGACATGGGCTTAGATATTGTTAAACGGGTTACTTTTATGTACATTTGAATCATTAAAGGGGCATTTTTATATGCTTTGAATTGATAAGTTGCAGGCATATTTATTGCCGGGAGTTCTTTGAATTTATTGCCAAAGGTGCTTCGATGTACACTTGAATTTTGAACTATAGTCTGATTAAAAGACCAATTTTATTGATCACATCCTTGTCTATCATTGTTAAGTTAATTTGTAATTCTCGAGGTCTGAACAGTAGTAAGAGAAAGTGTTACAGGGAGGAGGATCAGGAGGTAGAGGAAAAAGTGATTATAATCATGTATGAGAAGATTGTGAGGGCAATGCCACAGGATTGGATGGAAGAAATAAATGCCAAAATCGCCAAAGGAAGTAAAATGCGTCCCGCTTTTCCAAGCTTTCTGCTGGAGAAAGGGGGAGAGTTGGTCTAATTTGGCAACTGTAATACTCGAGATTTCTATGGGGTATTTAGAGAATGGAGATTCAAGATATCTGCTGGTCAGGAGTTTTGGCAGAGTATATACCCACAGCTGGACTTCACCAGGATTTGCAAGGGAGTGTGGGTGAATTTTAAATGTCCAGAGTGGATTGAACTGGATTTTAAATTGGCTCATAACCGGATTTTTACCATGACGGTTTTGTGTAAGATTGGGCGAGTGGAAGGGGCAATTTGCCCAGTGTGTGGGACACGGGATGAGACTCTGTCCCATTTACTGGTGTTATGTCCGCAGTTAAATGATTTTAAGTACTATGTTCGACAGTTGTGAGGTTTTTTTGCTGGGTGGGGACCAAAGAGCGAGAATGGGAATCCCGTGGGACTCAATTTTGAGATGGGGATTGCAGGAGAGTCTGCCCGAGTCTAGCGGAGCAGCAATTAATTTAATGTTCAGTTTGGCTAGATTCATGATTGTGCAAAGAAGGAATGCACTGGTTTTTAAGGGGAGGTGAATCAATCTAAAAGAGTATTTTAAATATAAGCTAAAAGATCATTATAAGGCTCTGTGGATGTTTTATTCAGAAAGAAATTTAAAGATAGTATTTTATGATCAATTTTTAAAGTACAATCGATTAATATATGTTACAGGAGACAAATTAAACTTCAAGTTTTGATGTTAATATGTGGTGGAGGAATGGCTGTGAATGATACAATGGAATGATCATGATGTTGTAAATGTTCTTAATGTTCAATAAATGATATAATAAAAAAAAAGTTGGTAGCACTCTCGCCTCTGAGTCACAAGGTTGTGGGTTCAAATCCCACTCCAGAGACTTGAGAACATAAAGCTAGGTTGTCACTCCAGTGCAGTGCTGAGGGAGTGCTGCATTGTCAGAGCTGCCGTCTTTCAGATGAGATGTTAAACCAAGGTTCTGTCTTTCGGATGAGATGTTAAACTGTGGGCCCCTGTCTGCTCTCTCAGGTGGATGTATAAGATCCTATGGCACTATTTCGAAGAAGAGCAGGGGAGTTATCACTGGTTTCCTGGCCAATACTTATCCCTCAACCAACATAACAAAAAACAGATTATCTGGTCATTATCACATTGCTATTTGTGGGACCTTGCTGTGTGCGAATTGGCTGCCGTGTTTCCCACATTACATCAGTGACTCCACTTCAAAAGTGGCTGTAAAGCGCTTTGGGATGTCCGGTGGTCATGTAAGGCGCTATATAAATGTAAGTCTTTATTTTCTTTTCTTCAGACTTCAGTTATGAGTCATACACATCGAGCCAGTTTTTTCTCTTTTTCTAGAATAAAATAGGACTTATACCTTTTTTTTTTAATAAACAATCCACATCATCATGGTGCGTAAACGGAATTTTGCCGCAAACATTTTTGTTGAGGCCGAATTGTGAAGAGGAGATCAGTCAACCTGGATCCAGCCGTTGTAATGTCCCTTTTACCAGTTTGGACGCAGCGAACCCAACACTTAAACAAAAGCAAAATACCGCAGATGCTGGCAATCTGAAATAAAATCAGAAAATGCTGGCAACACTCGGCAGGTCAGGCAGCCTCTGTAGAGAGAGAGAGAGAAACAGAGTCAACGTTTCAGGTCAACGACCTGTCGTCAGGAGGAAAGTGAGTTCCGATGAAAGGTCATCGACCTGAAACCCTGTTGGTCTCTCCACAAATCCTGCCTGACCTGCTGAGTATTTCCTGCCATTTTCTGTTTTTATAACTTGACTCTTAGCTGGGTACAAATGGTGAAAGGTTTGGTGGCTCATCTAAGGAGTGCACAGAACTTGTGCAGAACGGCTCAACGAAATTCACAGTAATCCTGATTTGCCCACAACAACAGCAAGAACTTGCATTTATATAGCACCTTTAATGCAGTAAAACATCCAAAGGGGCTTCACAGGAACGCAGTCAAATTTTGACACCGAGCCACAGAAGGAGATATTCGGACAGGTGACGACAAAGCTGGGTCAAAGAGGTAGGTTTTAGGAGCGTCTTAAAGGAAGAGAGGCGGAGAGGTTTAGGGAGGGGATTCCAGAGCTTTGGGCCTAGGCAGCTGAAGGCATAGCCGCCAATAGTAGAGCACTGTAAATTGGGGAATGTAGGGGTCTCAACATAAGAACATAAGAAATAGGAGCAGGAGTAGGCCATTTCGCCCCTCGATAAGATCATGGCTGATCTGATCTTGGCCTCAACGCCACTTTCCTTCCCGCTCCCCATAACCCTCAACTCCCCTATAGTTCAAATATCTGTCTATCTCCGCCTTAAATATATTTAACGACCCAGCCTCCACAGCTCTCTGGGGCAGAGAATTCCAAAGATTCATGACCCTCTGAGAGAAGAAATTCCTCCTCATCTCTGTTTTCAAAGGGTGCCCCCTTATTCTGAAACTATGCCCCCTAGTTCTAGATTCCCCCACGAGGGGAAACATCTACCTTGTCGAGCCCCCTCAGAATCTTATACGTTTCAATAAGACCACCTCTTCTAAACTCCAATGAGTATAGGCCCAACCTGCTCAACCTTTCCTCATAAAACAACCCCCTCATCTCAGGAATCAACCTAGTGAGCCTTCTCTGAACTGCCTCCAATGCAAGTATATCCCTCCTTAAATAAGGAGAACAAAACTGTAAGCAGTACTCCAGGTGTGGTCTCACCAACGCCCTGTACAGTTGTAGCAAGACTTCCCTACTTTTATACTCCAGCACATTTGCAATAAAGGTCAACATTCCATTTGCCTTCCTAATTACTTGCTGTATCTGCATGCTAACACTCCGTGTTTCATGTACGAGGACCCCCAGATCCCTCTGTACCGCAGCATTCTGTAGTCTCTCCCCATTTAAATAATAATTTGCTTTTTTATTCTTCCTACCAAAGTGGATAACCTCACATCTTCCCACATTAAACTGACTAAAGAACAACAATTTGCATTTATATTGCACTTTTAACAGAATAAAACACACCAAAGTGCTTCACAGGAATGTATTCAGATAAAATCTGATTTACACGTGCTCTGGACCCATCTTTGGTTTCCCTACTTGTTCCATTACCATCTCTTCTTCTGGCCTCTTCTGGGCACTGCACTATCATCCCTTTTGTCAGTTAATCACTCCTGCCCTCCACCCTATAGAAACATAGAAAAATAGGAGCAGGAGTAGGCCATTCGGCCCTTTGAGCCTGCTCTGCCATTCAGTATGATCATGGCTTATCCTCTATCTCAATACCATATTCCCCCTCTCTCCCCATTGTAAGGTTTCCAAAATTTGCAGATCCCCAAAACCTAAGGAAAAAGGACTTTGGAACTACCTCAGAGTGATAAAAATGCATTTAGGCCTAACCTAAGGAATATAAGAACAAAAACCAAGTTTTTGCATTTTAAAAACATGTCTGGGCCTGTAAAGGGAGAAAAGGCTGTGAAGGAAGTTGGGGACAACCTCTGTAAAAGCAGTTTGGGTATTGCAGTTAATTGCAAAGTCTGGGGAACCAGGATGATCTCACTCAAAGCCCCAGCACGCATTAACATTTCGACAATAGACCCTAGGAGAAGACAGCCCCACCCAAAACAATAGGTCCCATCAAACCGAATACAAGGCCCATCAAGAAATATGCATAATACAGAGCACCCAGGACTAGGCTATGGCAGCCTAGGAACCCAAAACACAAAACCCATCACCAGCAATCAGCCAAGAAGATTGACAGGATGCAAACCATCCCAAAAACCCATTTAACATTTACAGAGCAGTTACTGATAGCAGGCCCGCCAAATTCAGACAATGAACTGAACAGATTTGGCGGGTAGATAAGGCCATACTCAATGGGTCAGATTGAAGGCCTGTTAAAATCCAGTTAACGTGCTAGTAAATCGTTACCGATTTACGAGCCCGCTAAAACTAAACAATGAACTGAACAGATTTGGCGGGTAGGTAAGGCCACTTCAATTCTGTATAATTGAAGGCCCACCCAGCACACAGCAGGAAGAGAGAGCTGGAGGACGAACACAGACAATGAAGAAGAAGCAGGAGAGAAGAAGGAAGGAGAACCGGCGAGAAGAGGAGAGACCAAGAAGAAGAAGGCCCGAGCTGGAAGCGAGTCGGCATCGCTCACCACTCAGACACACCTGAGTCCAGCTCGCGAAGACACCATCTCGACGGACCTCCAACAACGGCCCCAACACAGCCGCCCGGAGCAACAAGCAGCAACCAGTCACTGACGGCTCCATGAGGTCGACCGACACACCAACCAAGGCCTAAAGCCATCGCGGACACCAAGGGCCTCACGAAACCAACAACCGCGCTTTACCCACAACTGACCAGGTAATCGCAGGCCATCACGACCAACAAAGACCAACTCCAGGGATGAAAACCCGAAGAATCGCAAAGTTTCCACACTACAAACTACTCCTGACTTACCCCGGGTAAGATTTTCCCTAAAAACTCTAAGCCCTACTGCTGAACTAAAGAAATTGGGTACTCACCAGATAAAACCATAACGACATCCTACCGCATCAGCGGACTCGCGAAGACTGACCAGAGACCCAGGTGAAGTCCTCTACCGCGTGCAGGGGTACGGCAGACACTAACCGCCATAAACAGCGAACCCCAAAACCGCGATTTAGCCCAACTGTCAAAGGATTGGTGAGCATTATCCCTGGTCCTTCAAAACCTAACTTAACTAGTAAAGTGGGGTTGGGAGGGGTGAAGTATTGTTCTACTATCATTTCCCTCGCTTGTACCGAAGTGTTCCCCACCTTTAGAGTATTCAGAGTGTTATTATTGGTGTCTTACCTTTTAATAAAGATTGAAGTTCTTTCATCAAACTCAGTTGTCTGCTGCACCTTTTGTATCACAACCCCCAAATGAGTCCAAGGTCTAGAACCAAGGGAGTGGGAGCGATTTGAACCGCTCAGAAGTCAGAGGTGAAGCTGACACAAAAACACCACCCCTACACCATACCCCTTGATGCCTTTTGTGTCTAGAAATCTATCTATCTCCTTCTTAAATATATTCAGTGACTTGGCCTCCACAGCCTTCTGTGGTAGAGAATTCCACAGGTTCACCACCCTCTGAGTGAAGAAATTTCTCCTCATCTCAGTCCTAAATGTCCCACCCCGTATCCTGAGACTGTGACCCCTCGTCCTAGACCCTTCCCTTGTGTTCTTTCCTCCTCTCCACACTTTCCCTACCTCTGTACTTGCTTAGAACCTGTTGCATCTCCAACATCTTCCAGTTCTGATATAAGGTCATCGACCTAAACGTTAACTCTATTTCTCTCTCTCCACAGATGCTGCCTGACCTGCTGAGTGTTTCCAGCATTTTCTGTTATAATTCCTAATTTTTCTGATCGGAGTTATTTTGACGCTGGCGATACCATCAAAGAGGCCGAAGTCTCAGAGCTGAAGTTGTTGTTGTTTCGTATTGCGGGAAAAGCTTATCATGAGATGTCTAGTTTGGCTGTCCATTCGATGGCCTCCTGAGATGCCGAGTGGAGAAATTAGGTGCCTCCTGCGACAGATCTCAGTGGGCAGGTTGATGTGATGTGTTCCGTGGTCTGGGACTCATGGCCACTGCCGCACTTCAGGTCATCCCTCATCTTCCACTTGTGGAGCAGGTGGCCGCACCCTCCACGCCCCCGTGCGGATTCAGTTGAGCGCCGTCCGCTCTCTTCGAGGGAGGTCGGAGCCAGGGACCTCTGCTGTTGGGTCAGCGATGAGGTGTTGGTTCTTTATGTTGCGTGCCTCCCACGATTCCGTCCCTCTGGATTTGTGGGTCTGGATTCCAGCTGCCTGAATATTGGCCGCTGTTTCCCAGAATGGCCGGCGCGATTTTAAGCGTTTTCGTGGTGGGTTTTTTCAAGTCTTCACAAATGGGAAGGTCGATGTTGCTCATGACATTTTCCATCTCACGGAGCTGAAGCAACAAACAGCGAAAAGAGGCTGGTCACCCTTCCTCAAAAAAGGACACAGATTACGAAGAGTTGAGGAAGATCAACCAGAGTGATTCCAGAGCCTGGAGCACTGCAGCCAATTCAATTTTGCTTCAGTTGGATTTTTTAACATAATATTTCTGTGCTTCCAAATCCAGTAGTTTTACTCAGCAATAAAGCAAGTTGCTGGTTGTCATGGTGATTTGAAATAGTCAGAGCAGGATTGTTATGTACACCCTCAAACTTAAACCTTTAAATAATCGAAAGGGAAAATTTTACAGGGCTATGGGGAAAGAGAAGGCGGGAGTGGGATTAATTGGAGAGTTCTTTCAAAGAGCCGGCACAGGCACGATGGGCCGAATGGCCTCCTTCGGTGCTGTGTCATTGTATGATTCAGGCTGTTAGGAGAAGTTGTGTTTGGGCCACAACTGGAGTATTGCGTCCAGTTCTGGTCACCACACTTCAGGAAGGATGTGAAGGCCCTTGAGAGGATGCAGAGGAGATTTACCAGAATGGTTCCGGGGATGGGGGATCTTAGCTACAAGGACAGGTTGGAGAAGCTGGATTTGTTTTCATTGGAGCAAAGGAGGCTCCGGGGTGATTTGGTAGAGGTGTACAAGATCATGACGGATTTGGATAGGCTAGACGGAAAAGGCTGTTCCCACTAGTTGATGGTACAAGGACTAGGAGACACAGATTTAAGGTTTTGGGCAAGAGATACAGGGGGGACGTGAGGGAAAACTTTTTTACACAGTGAGTGGTGAGGACCTGGAACTCGCTGCTGACGGAAGTGGTGGAAGCGGAGACACTCAATGTTTTCAAGGGGAGACTGGATAGGCACTTGAGGGAAATAAACTTGCAGGGCTACGCGGATAGAGCGGGGGAATGGGACTGACTGGATTGCTCTACAGAGAGCCGGCACGGACTCGATGGGCCGAATGGCCTCCTTCTGTGCCGTTATGACTCTATGGGGTAGAAATTAGGTCGCGCCCCATTTGGGGCGCAAATATCGTCCGCGCGCAAATATTAGCGCCTGGCGCTAATTATCGGCACTGACAGGAAACTTCACTTTTGCCGCCCCGGGAGGTGAGTGGAGCGCTAAATTAGGCGCTGCACACCTCTCTTAAGGCGCAAAGGCCTAGGAGTGAGGCGCTAACTCAGCGCACGAGCGCAGCGCAGCTGCTGCCAGTTAGCGAGGGAACACAGACACACTGGCGCCGGACACTTCTTAAAGCGGGGGGGGCCACTTGCTCCCCAGCCACACCCTGCTCATTGCAGCCTTGAATCTCAGCCTGGAGAGACCTGTAATCCATTTTGCTGCCAAGCATGGAGAGGGTGAGAGAACGCGCTCATCGCTTCACCGAGCGGGCCTTGGATGCTCTGGTTGACGCAGTGGAGCGCAGACGATGCATGCTGTTCCCAGAGAGTGGCAGGAGGCCTTTGCCACGCGAGTTCAGAAGAGTGTGGAGGGAGGTGGCTCAGAGCGTCTCCTCCAGGAGCATGGTGCCCAGGACCCATGTCCAGTGCCGCAAAAAGTTCAACGACCTCACTCAGGTCGTCAGGGTGAGTGGCTTTTTCTCAATACCTCTCCATCCCTCCATCTCAACCTCACTCTATGGCCAGAGGGTCTTAAAACCCCAATGCACAACACTCATCCAACACCTATGGCCCTTTCATCAAACACACACACACATTCCACACTTTGCATACAGTAAGGGCTATTCACCTATGGGAGGCACATCAGGCAAGACCATGGCTGCATACAGTAAGGGCTATTCACCTATGGGAGGCACATCAGGCAAGACCATGGCTGCATACAGTAAGGGCTATTCACCTATGGGAGACACATCAGGCAAGACCATGGCTGCATACAGTAAGGGCTATTCACCTATGGGAGGCACATCAGGCAAGACCATGGCTGTATATTGACTCAGATGCTGTCCTTTTTCTTGCAGGCTAAGCTGGCTCATAATCGGAGACAGCAGCAACGGACGGGTGGAGGGCGGCTTCAGCTGCAACCCCTCAGCGATCTGGAGGAGCGCGTCCACAGGATTGTGGCAAGCCGGGTGATCGGTCCCGTCGCCACTGGAGACGCCGACCCCGTTGTGGACAGCAATGGTAAGGTCATCACCTTTTTGTCCTCTGTCCTTCCACTTGTCCCTCACAATACCAGCCTTTGACACTTTCAATCCAACTTGCTAACTCGCTGCACTTATTCCTCCCTTACTGCCACCCTGTCCTCACGCTAAAGCCACTCTTGTACCTCCCTGCTTTCAGATGGTGATTCACCAGCTGAGGAGATGGTCCCTGAAGCTGCCACTGGGAGTGATGCTGCAGCTGAGGAGGAAGAGGAAGCCGGAGCATCAGTGCCACCCTCTCCCGAGGAAGCCCATGGCCACACTGGGAACACGCCTTCCCCGGAGGGGAGCAGGGGGGAAGGGGCTGATGATGGTGAAGTTCCAGGACCCAGCGGGCTGCAGCAACGCCATGGGAGGGGGAGGGAAGAACGGGGGAGCAGGGGGGAAGGGGCTGATGATGGTGAAGTTCCAGGACCCAGCGGGCTGCAGCAACGCCATGGGGGGGGGAGGGAAGAACGGGGGAGCAGGGGGGAAGGGGCTGATGATGGTGAAGTTCCAGGACCCAGCGGGCTGCAGCAACGCCATGGGGGGGGGGGAGGGAAGAACGGGAGCCTTCTCCCCAGAGGGAGAGTATGCCAGACACTCCTAATGCAATGGACGCAGAGGAGGAGCGGCTGATTGCAGAAATGAACAGCCAGGCGGTGGTCATGCACACTGAGCTCATGGGTGCAGTGGGAAGGGTGCCCGAATGCATTGAGGCACTGGCAAGGAGTGTGGAGCACTTCGCTGTAGCACAGGCGGATGCCACACTAAAGCTTACTGCTGCAATTCAGTCACTGGCTGCCAGGAACCCATCTGAGCCTGCTCTCATGCAGACTCAGATTGAGGCCACGCGAGCACTGACTGCTGCCATCCTCGATGGTTCGTGCACATGTCCCCGGGGCTGTCACCGCGCCGCAGCAGGCCAGCAATCTGTTCTCCGGCAAATTGCTCCGGATGCTGAAGTGCTGCCCCGTGGAAGTGCCAGTGTGTCGGGCGAGCAGGGAGTTGCTGTCCTCTCTCACGATGACAGCATTCCTGCTGCCAACACTGTCACTTCTCCACTGCACTTGCCACCGCCTGTAGGACAGACTGCTGCCGCCCATGCAGAGTTGGTGCAGTCTGCAGCCGGGCCCTCCAGGCCCAGAAGTGGTCGAGGCCGTCCTTCAGGGGCATCTGCAGTGTCAGGGTCTGACAAGCAGCAGCCTTCCACCAGCCTTGCTGCAGCCACTGAGGTCCCATTACGGAGGAGCAGTAGGGTTAGAAGGGGGGAAGTGCGCAAGGGAAGGAGATCACCCTCGAAGGGCAAAAAGTAGGAGGTGTGCCAAAATGCTGGTCATTTTTTTATTAAAGGCCGAGGTTCATGGCCCAACTTTTGTTTAGTGTTTTGGACATTATCTCCAGGTTGTGAGAACCAGTTATGTTATTGACTGTTTTTTTGTGTTTATTTCTATGAGTTTGTCATGAGGAATTGACACACACAGAGTTTGTACAATAAATAAGTTTCTGTATTCAAAATATACATGGCTGGTGGTTGGAATTATTGGTGCCTTGGCCGGCTTAGGGGTTGCGTGCTGGGTTGATTCGTGTTTGTAGCACTGGCAGGGGCCCTAGAAGCGGCTTGCTATTAGTCGTTGACGGACGGCCCTTGCAGTTTGACCATTGTGGGCCGCCCTCCTGCCTTGGTGCTGCTGCTGATCATCGTCCTCGGCCTGTTCCTCCTCTTCCTCCTCCTCCTCTTGTGGTGCTGCAAGGCCTGGTGGCATTGGCTGCGTCCTGAGGATTGCCATGTTGTGCAACATGCAGCACACCACTACGAATTTGGAAACTTGCTCAGGCGAGTACTGCAGGGCTCCTCCGGAATGGTCCAGACAGCGGAATCGTTGTTTGAGCACGCCGATTGTGCGCTCAATAATGTTCCTGGTTGCTTGTTGGCTTTCCTGGTACCGCAGCTCAGCAGGGGTGTTTGGCGCACGGAGCGGTGTCATCAGCCAGGTGCTCAATGCGTACCCCTTGTCCTCCAGAAGCCAACCAACTGGCTGATGCGGTGCCTCGAAAATTTCTGCCACAGTACTCTGGCGCAGGATGAAAGCATCGTGGCAGCTGCCCGGATAGTGGGCATTGACAGCGAGAATCACCTGTCTGTGGTCACAGACCAACTGCACATTCAAGGAATGGAACCCCTTTCTGTTCCGGAACTCCTCTGCATTCTCTCACGGAGCACGCAAAGCCACATGCGTGCAGTCAATGGCGCCCTGCACCATGGGGAAGCCCGCTACCCTCGCAAAGCCCATAGCACGGTCATGCTGCTTGTCTGGGGTCATAGGGAAGGAGATGAAGTCTCGTCTCCTTGTGAAGAGGGCATTGGTGACCTGCCGGATGCAGCGATGCACCGCAAACTGGGAGATATTGGCGAGGTCCCCAACAGCAGCTTGGAATGAGCCAGTGGCGTAGAAGTTCAAGGCCACTGTGACCTTCACTGCCACCGACAGAGACGTCCTGGACCTCAGCTGAGGCTGCAGATCTGGCTGCAGCAGGTGGCAGAGCTCAGTGACCACCTCCTTGCTGAATCGCAGCCTTCGCAAACACAGCTCCTCGGACATGTGGATGTAGGAGAGCTGTTCACGATATACCCTGGGAGGGTAAGCTCTCCTGTACATGCGCCTGATGGGCCTCCTCCGTCTGGCCATCATTGCCACTCTCTGTCTGCGTCTCACTCTGCTCCGATTGAGCTGGAGCAGGACGACGCCCCCAATCATTGCAGCCCCCATCTTCTCTTTGCCAGAAAAGTAATGAGGTACAGCAACGAAAGTAGCAGCAAAGTTAGGATGAACTAGGCAAAACTACCTCACAAAGCGTTGAGTCAATGTAGAAGTCTCTCTCTCTCTCTCTCCGAATCTCTCTCTCTCTCTCAGAACGAGTGGTGCATAAATGTCGACCACAGAAAAAGACAGGAAGAGGCCCCCTTTAAATAGCGCACCCCCCCAGCCCCAGACCGATTGATAACGTTCCAGTCTTCCGGTCGTTGGAAGCGCCAGGCGGTAAGGCAGGGGGCGCCACTCAATTTCCGCTCCGGGGCGCCCCAAGGGCGTTGCACCACGGACTGACGTCACAATCTGCGCGCGCAGGTGGTCGCAGCGGTAAGTTTTAGCGCCGCCGCACAATCTCAAGTTAAGTTCTCGAGCGGCGCAAACAGCGCTGCGCCCGGGCGTTAGCGCCTTAACGCCCCATTAGCGCCCATTTAAGGCGCTAACGGGAGGCGCAACCAACTGAATTTTTACCCCTATGACTCTAAGATCAGCTCTTGCGACACCTGTCCGTCCAGGTGTTGCTCTGTTCCATGTTCAGAGCAGGGAGCTCGTGCGGAGCTTAAACACCGGCATGGGCCAAATGGCCTCTTTCTGTGCTGTACATACTTTGTCGCTTAGATATAGTGGAAACATAAAAAGGAAATGCTGGAACTGCTCAGCAGGTCAGACAGCATCTGAGACAGAACAGAACCAACAAGTCAACATTTCAGTCTTGCACCCTATGTGGGAGCAGAAATGGACAGAACAAGGGGAATGGGAAGGGGGAAAACACAAACAGACAGAAAGAGAAATAGAATGACCTGTAACGCGCTTAACTGGTGAACAGGATACGGTTAAGTTGCAAAAGTGCTTTATAAACACCAGGCTGGTGAGGTGATTGGTACCTTTAGGTGTCCGCTGTGACTCTCTTGCCTGAGTCAGGAGGTTCTCGGATCCAGTCCTGCTCCCGAGACTTGGGCACAAAAATCCAGGCTGACACTCCAGTGTCAGTAGTGAGGGAGTGCTGCACTGTCGGAGGTGCCGTCTTTCAGATGAAACATTAAACAACAACAACAACTTGTATTTATATAGCGCCTTTAACGTAGTAAAACGTCCCAAGGCGCTGCACAGGAGTATTTTAAGACACAAAAACATTTTTTGACACCGAGCCACATAAGGATAAATTAGGGCAGGTGACCAAAAGCTTGGCCAAAGAGCGTCCTTGGTTTTAAGGAGCGTCTTAAAGGAGGAAAGAGAGGTAGCGAGGCAGAGAGGTTTAGGGAGCAAATTCCAGAGCTTAGGGCCCAGGCAACAGAAGGCACGGCCACCAAAGGTTGAGCGATTATAATCAGGGATGCTCATGAGGGCAGAATTAGAGGAGCGCAGATATCTCGGGGGGTTGTGGGGCTGAAGGAGATTACGGAGATAGGGAGGGGGCGAGGCCACGGAGGAAAACCAAGGTCCTATCTGATCCTCTCAGCTGGACTTAAAAGATCCCACGGCACTATTTCAAAGAAGAGCAGGGGGAGTTCTCCCCGGTGTCCTGGCCAATGTTTATCCCTCAATCAATACCACTAAAACTAAAACAGATAATCTGGTCATTGCTGTTTGTGGGAGCTTGCTGTGCGCAAATTGACTGTTGTGTTTCCTACATTACAACAGTGACTAGACTTCAAATGTACTTCACTGATATTTTAGATTTTACCAATTTGGCAGACGGCACACTTCTGGCTCGTAATGAGCGTGCTCTTCCTGCCCGCCATATTGCATGCTTAGAAGGCTGATGAGCCCCCGAAAATTGTATCTTTCCCTGTGTGCTTGAGTTTTTCCAGCGTTTTCTCTTTTTGTCTCAAATTTCTAGCGTCTGTGGTAGTTTGCTTTTTGTTCATATTAATTAAAGTCGATGCCGGAGAGCCACATCAAAGCGTAAGCATTCGCCTTAGGGCAGTAGCTATGATTGACAGCTCACTGGGCTGTGCTCCGCCTTTCTCAGACTTAGGAGAAGCAGTTCCCAGAGGCCTCTCTCTCGCACTCTCTCATCTCTCTCTCTGTCTCTCTGTGTGTCTCTCTATCTCTTTAGCTTTCTCTCTGTCTCTCTCTAACATCTCTATCTACCTCTCTGTCCCTCTCTTTCTCTCTCTCTTTGCCTCTGTCTGTCTCTATCCCTGTCTCTCTGTCTCTCTCTGTCTAACATCTTCCTTTATCTTCCTCTCTGTCCTTCTCTGTCTCTCTCTTTGCCTCTGTCTATCTGTCTTTCTATCTATCTCTCTCCGTGTCTCTCTAACTCTCTATCTCTCTCTCTGTCTCTAGCTAACTCTCTATCACTCTCTATCTCTCTCTTTCTGTGTCTCTCGCAAACTCTCTCTATCTCTCTCTCTCCGTGTCTCTCTCTAACTCTCTCTCTATCTCTCTCTCCGTGCCTCGCTCTATCTCTCTCTCTTCGTGCCTCGCTCTATCTCTCTCTCTCCGTGCCTCTCTCTAACTCTCTCTCTCTATCTCTCGTTAACTCTCTCTCTGTCTCTCGCTACCTCTCTCTCTTCGTGTCTCTCTCTCTATCTCTCTCTCTCCGTGTCTCTCTCTAACTCTCTCTCTATCTCTCTCTCCGTGCCTCGCTCTATCTCTCTCTCTTCGTGCCTCGCTCTATCTCGCTCTCTCTAACTCTCTCTCTCTATCTCTCGTTAACTCTCTCTCTGTCTCTCGCTACCTCTCTCTCTCCGTGTCTCTCTCTCTCTATCTCTCTCTCTCCGTGTCTCTCTCTCTATCTCTCTTTCTCCGTGCCTCGCTCTATCTCTCTCTCTCCGTGCCTCTCTCTAACTCTCTCTCTCTGTCTCTCGTTAACTCTCTCTCTGTCTCTCGCTACCTCTCTCTCCGTGTCTCTCTCTCTCTACCTCTCTCTCAGACATAGAGGTGATCTGTATTTCTTGCAGCAGCAGTGAGAAGCTGCCTGTGTTTTAAAAGTCTGAACCAGCTTAGCTTCAGAGACCTAGCTGGAGGAGCTAGACCAATGTTCTGAGAATTGGTAAGTTTCATCTTTATTGCTTTCCACAACCAAGGAGCAGATAAAGCCAAGTATCAGCCATGGCTCAGTGGGTAGCACTCTTGCCTCTTAGTCAGAAGATTGTGGGTTCATAGTCCCCCTCCATAGATTTGAGCACAAAATCTAGGCTGACACTCCAGTGCAAAACTGAGGGAGTGCTGCACTGTCAGAGGTGCCGTCTTTTGGATGAGACATTTACCCAAGGCTGCCCTCTTTGGATGAGCCTGGGTGTAAAAGATCCCATGGCACTATTTCGAAGAAGAGCAGGGGAGTTCTCCCTGATGTCACAGCCAATATTTATCACTCAACCAATATCACTAAAAACAGATTATCTGGTCATTATCTCATTGCTGTTTGTGGGAACTTGCTGTGCAAAATTAACTGCCACATTTCCTAAATTACAACAGTGACTGCACTTCGCCCCCTCCATCTTGATGTGCCTCACCTCCTCTAGACTGCCGCCTCCATCTTGATTCCCCCCCGCCCCCGATCGCATCGCCTCCCCTTTCCCAATCGACTCCCTTCATCCTGATTACTCCCTCCATCTCGATTTTCCCCCCTCCCAATAACGCACTCAACCCCCCTCCTCCCAGGACCTTCCTGAGAAAGAAAGAAAGACTTGCATTTATATAGCGCCTTTCCCAACCACCAGACGTCTCAAAGTGCTTTATAGCCAATGAAGTACTTCTGAAGTGGAGTCACTGTTATAATGTGGGAAACGCGGCAGCCAATTTGCACACAGCAAGCTCCCACAAGCAGCACTGTGATAATGACCAGACAATCTGTTTTTGTTATGTTGGTTGAGTATTGGCCAGGACACCGGGGATAATTCCCCTGCTCTTCTTCGAAATAGTGGCCATGGGATCTTTTACGTCCACCCGATAGAGTAGACGGGGCCTCGGTTTAACATCTCATCCAAAAGACGGCACTTCCGACAGTGCAGCACTCCCTCAGCACTATGAACCCACAACCTTCATGACTCAGAGCCGAGTAGTGCTACCCACTGAGCCACAGCTGACACTTAGGGCCGTAGCCAGCGAAGTAGCAGCCCTGTAAGGGGTTTCGGTTGGCTCTGTGCTTAGCCTGGGTGCTAGTGCGGGGTTAGGCCTTGTTGCCTGTTCTGGTCTCCAGCCAGCCTGGTAACACTAGACACCTGTGAGTGGTTCGACCCACTCGCCCTTACGGTTCTGACACTGGACTTAGGTGCGAGAACAATAATGCAGAGAAAACTCAGGTAGACCCGGTTGAATAGTACGAAATGGAAAATCTTTATTGCATATTATTCAAGATTACGAAATACATGTCATAAGCACAGATTAATGACAGTACAAACTTACATACATTTATGCAACTAGGTTTAGGGAAACGAGGAGCGCACGACACATCGTAAAAGGGGGCACACATTATAATTATCCTTAAAACAAAAACCCTCCCCTATCAATACCTGTCCTAATCTAGATCTGTAGGATCGAGACTCATGCTCACCACTCATGATAACTCGGAGAATTCCGAAACGCTGCTCGGATGTTTTCACCACAGCACCTGACTATTCACGTGTTGATCAGGGGTCTCTGTACCCCACTTGTTTACTCGCTTTGCTCCGGCTAGCAGGCTGGACCGTCTGCTGTCATGAAGATCTGTGTTGACCTCGGAACTCTGATAAAACTCAAAGAAGAGTCTTCCTGTGCTCGACACCAGTTAGCCGGTAAAATTCAAAGAAGAGTCTTTCTGGACCGACACCAGTTGTCGGTAGAACTCAAAGAAAAGTCTTCCAGGGCCAATTGTGGAGTAGCCGATAGAATTCGAAGAAGTGGTTAATCGATTTTCGGGCGCGGTCGGGGTTTACTGACCGCGGCGGCACGTGTAGTCGTCTTCTTCTCTTCTCATCTCATCTCATCTCATCTCCTCTCGGGCCTTCGGTTCCAACACCGTTTACCGACTTCTCGGGATGGTGCGCCCGCTTACCGGCCTTCGCAGACCAGCTCTCCACAGATCTTCGCAGCAAGCCACGAGGTTGACTCCCGGAAAATCAGCGGATCAGAGAATAAGAGTCAAGAGTTCTCTAGCGAGTCAAAGGAATAAGAGAAAGATGGACGTTTGGACACTACAGTTATAGTACTGTAATTCCTTATCTCCCGCCCAATCTTAATGTCCATCTTTTGTCATGTTTTGGCGCTCAAACTTCTTGTATGGGGTGGTACTTGTCGTTAATGGGTTTCGGTGATACTTGTAACTGTCTGAGTACCCGTTAATATTTCTCCCCTTGTGGAACCGGCTGGGAGTCTCCCTGGAGGGGTTTTGGGGGCCTCCGAATTCTTGCTGTGAGTACCCGCGAACGGCTCTCTCATCGTAGAGCCGTGGGGAATTTGCGTATCAATGTCTTTTGATGGGCCCCTTGATTGCCCAGTACAATAGCTCTCATTTGTGCATGGAAAACCCGATTCCAGCACTTATATTCCTTGCTTGGGTGTTAAAATGCAAAACGATCTCGTCTTGTCTTATCTCAATATGCTGAGTCCTGTCCGATCTTGCTGAAATGTTTATTGAAACGCCATCTTGTCTGCCTGCTGAAAGTCTAGAAGCTTCTGCCACGAGGCGTGGCGGCCATTTTACAGGCTGCTTGTGTCCGTTTTGAAACCTGACAGCATTTTGCTGAAATAAAACTGTGTTTACGAAACTGTATGTCTCTTTCTCATTATTTTTAAATCGCGATAATTTACGAATTCTACAGCCCGAAATAAATGCCGATTTGCCGGTGAGCTACCTGGGGAGGCCCAGCTTGAATCCGCAGCACGCCGACCTCATTTAAATGAGATCCGTGGCCCAATATCGGGTGTTCCTTGGGCCTACCTGTTCCTGCGCAGGGATTGCTCACCGACCCAAATAAATTTCTAGGCCTTAATGTTCTATTATAGAACAGTCATACACTGAGTCTGGATGGAGTGGCTCGAAAGGCCAGTTGGCCTCCTTTTGCTTCATTTACTTAGATCTACTTCTTGATAAAAAATTAAAGCAGAGAGGATAAAATGACTCCCTGTGAGTTTTATCATTGTTTCAGGGAGTAACCATGGCTCCGAGCTAAGCTTCCAACGCCATCCCAAGACCGCCTGCCTCCACTCCCGTCGCATTGCCCGCGGACTCTGCCCTCTTGCCCCAGCTTATCTGCTGCTGAAGCCCCTCGTCCCTGCTTTTGTTACCTCGAGACCCGACTGTTCCAAAGCTCTCCTGGCCTTCCACCTTCCGTAAACTCATCCAAAACTCTGCTGCTTGTAACCTAACTTGCACCAAGTCCCGTTCGAACCATCTGCCCTGATATCTCCTTACGTGGCTCGATGTTAAAAGTTGGTTTGATAATTGCTCCTGTGAAGCGCCTTGGGATGTTTTTTGACGACGTTAAACTCGTTACATCAATGCAAGTTGTTGTTGTTGTCAGCCCGTTGTTTAAGCTGATACTCGACTAAGTTATTTCGGCAACAGTGATTAAAGTTCATATCATTCCATTTCAGAAGCAAGGTTTGCTGGAGAAAAGGTCATTCTTTCAAAGGTAGATTCATCCTTCGGCATTTTATAAAGGCTGGTGATTTTGTCATCAGAATCTCAAGAGAAGGTCAACCAATTAGATTATTGACTGATGCATTCAAATCCCTCCATGGCCTCGCCCCTCCTTATCTCTGTGTCGTCCTCAAGCCTTGCAACCTTCCAAAGTCTCTGCCCTCCTCCAATTCTGGCCTCTTGCGAAACCCCGATTTCCATCGCTCCACCATTGGCGGCCGTGCCTTCAGCTGCCTTGGCCCTAAGCTCTGGAATTCCCTCCCTAAACCTCTCCTCCTCTCTCTACCTCTCACTCCTCCTTTAAGATGCTCCTTAAAGCCTAACTCTTGGAACAATCTTTTGGTCACCAGGCCCAATATCTCTTCATGTGGCTCGGTGTCCAATTAAGTTTGATAATGCTCCTGTGAAGCAACTTGGAGCATTTTATTACATTAAATGCGGCGTGATATAAATACAAGTTGTTGTTGTTGCTGTATTTAAAAAAAGGACATTGGCCAAGTGTCCCTTCTTTCTATGTGACCGTGGGGGTAATAACCTGCCTCGGTTAAGATGCCATACCCAGTGGAATGTCCTGCCACCACGCACTGGGGGAAGAGGTGTTCATTTTAGTTTTCATCACTGGGTGAGAAAACTAGAGATAGCCAATCGGTCTCCCCATTTGACAACTTGGCCGGTTTTCTTACCCATTGAAATCAAGTGACTGGGCGAAGTGTCAAAGCAAATTATACTGGAGCCTAATAGGCTGCCGACCTCCATGGAATCGTACCCCAAGCATCAGCAAAGTAATGGAAGTTGTGGTCGACTGTGTGATCAAGCGGCACTTACTCACCAACAACCTGCGCACCGATGCTCAGTTTGGGTTCCGCCAGGACCATTCGGCTCCAGACCTCATTCCAGCCTTGGTACAAACATGGACAAAAGAGCGAATTCCAGAGATGAGGTGAGAGTGACTGCCCTTGACATCAAGGCAGCATTTGACCAAGTGTGGCATCGAGGAGCCCGAGTAAAATAAGTCAATGGGAATCAAGGAGAAAACTCTCCACTGGCTGGAATCAAACCTAGCACAAAGGAAGATGGTTGTGGTTGTTGGAGGTCAATCATCTCAGCCCCAGGACATCGCTGCAGGAGTTCCTCAGGGCAGTGTCCTAGACCCAACCATCTTCAGCTGCCTCATCAATGACCTTGCCTCCATCATAAAGTCAGAAGTGGAGATGTTCACTGCTGACTGCGCAGTGTACAGTGCCATTCACAAGTCCTCAACAGTCCATGCCTGCATGCAGGAAGACCTGGATGACATTCAGGCTTTGGTTGATAAGTGGCAAGTAACATTCGCACCACATAAGTGCCAGGCAATGACTATCTCCAACAAGCGTGAGACTAACCACTGCCCCTTGGCATTCAATGGCATAACCATTGCTGAATCCCCCACCATCAACATCCTGGGGGTCACCATTGACCAGAAACTTAACTGGACCAGTCACATAAATACTGTGACTACAAGAGCAGGTCAGAGACTGAGTATTCTGTGGCGAGTGCCTCACCTCTTGACTGCCCAAAGCTTTTCCACCATCTACAAGGCACAAGTCAGAAGTGTGATGGAATACTGTCCACTTGCCTGGATGAGTGCAGCTCCAACAACACTCAAGAAGCTCGACACCATCCAGGACAAAGCAGCCCGCTTGATTGGCACCCCATCCACCACCTTAAACATTCACTCCCTCCACCAACGGCATACCGTGGCTGCAGTGAGTACCATCTACAAGATGCACTGCAGCAACTCGCCAAGGCATCTTCGACAACACCTCCCAAACTCGCCACCTCAACCACCTAGAAGGACAAGGGCAGCAGGCGCATGGGAACACCACCACCTCCAAGTTCCCCTCCGAGTCACACACCATTCTGACTTAGAAGTATATCGCCGTTCCTTCATAGTCGCTGGGTCAAAATCCAGGAACTCCCTACCTAACAGCACCGTGGGAGTACCTTTACTTCACGGACTATAGCGGTTCAAGAAGGCGGCTCACCACCACCATCTCAAGGGCAACTAGGGATGGGCAATAAATGCTGGCCTCACCAGCGATGCCAGGAACAATTTTTTTTTTTAAAAAGCAGGAGTCGGCACCTCCAGTAGAAAGATGATTGAGATAACCCTCCACCCCCCCCGCCCTACCCACCCCATTAGATGAATGCATGAATTCCGCATCAGTGCTCCTATAACTGCTCGTTAACTCACAGGCAGTCAAAGCCAGAACAGTGTGAGGTCTTACTCCTCTCACCGCCGGGCTGACTCCAGTCCCCCGTAACGCACTGAAGTACAACCTGACTCGGCAACTATGGGCTCACTGACCCGGAAAAAAAAATCTGCCAGTCGCTCTTGCGTAAGTGTCCCATTAATTGTCTGAGGTTGTCCTTTAAAAATTCGCACGGCCAAGCCCCGTGCAGAAAGGCCCCGAGCTCACGTCCTTTTGTTTTTGAAAGACTTTGCTAAATCTTAAACAATCCCTTCGAGCATGCCTCCGGTTAAATTGCTGTCAGAAGCAGCTCCGCTCTTGATTCCGTAATCACTGACTGTCAGCTATGCTGCTTGAAGTGGTAAGATACCAATTTTCAATAAGTCTCTCTGCCTATCACATTACTTTTACAAACATATTGATTTTCTTTTTTCAATTTTATCTCGCGGAGAGCTGATGGCCTTGAATGTAAAAAGGAAAGTATCCACCACAGGCTCCCAAAGCATCGTACAGTGAAGCTCAGTAATTAAACATTATCTTTGTTGATGCCCTAAAGGATTCTGGGAGCAAAATTCAGTATCGCCCCGTTTGGGGCGCCATTATCGGCCGTGCGCAAAGATTAGCGCCTGGCGCTAATTATCGCCTCCGACTGCAAACTTGATTTTTATCGCCCCTGGAGGTGATTGGAGCGCTACATCAGGCGCTACACACCTGTCTTAAGGCGCAAAGGCCGAGGAACGAGGCGCTACCTCAGAGCGCTGGCGAAGCTCATGTGATGTCAGTCAGCAATGGAACACAGACACACTGGCGCCGGCCAGTTCTTAAAGGGAAGGGTCGATCTTGCTCTCCATCCACATCCTGCTCATTGCAGCCTTGAATCTCGGCCTGGAGAGACCTGTACATCAAATCTGTTGGAAAGAACAATGGAGAGGCCCAGGGAAAGAGCTCAGAGTGCAGCCCCCATATTCTCTTCTAAATCGATGCAAGGAAGATCAAACCAGAAAGAACCTGCAAAGTGCTGCTCAGTACCCAAAACTCCTCAACACAGCTTTGAATATCTCCTGCTGTCTCTCTCTCTCACTTAGAATGCGTGGTGCAAAACTTTCGCCGACGAAAAAAGGCAGGAAGCAGTCGCCTTTAAATAGCGCTCCCCCAGTCCCTTCCTGACTGCAAAACGCTCCCCTCAACCTGTCGTTTCTAGCGGCAGGCGGTAAGACAGGGGGCGCCACTCAATATCCGGTCCGGGGCGCTCCCGGGGCGTTGCACTCTCGACTCAGGAGATCGTGGCGGTAGTGTTTAGCGCCGCCGCAAAATGTCTAGTTAATTTCGTGAGCGGTGCAAAGGTCGCCGCTAATGGGGCGCTAGTTGCTTTGCGCCCCATTAGCGCCCTCTTAAGACGCTAATGGGAGGCGCAATCCAACTGAATTTTTCCCCGTCTGTGTCTTCTGTGTGATGCCTCTGCTTATTTTCTTTTGTTCTCTGCAAGCAGGGAATCACTTTTGGGTGGAGCAACAGCGGCGAGGCGGCGGCGGTAAAAGGCGGCAGCGACCAGGTAGGCCCACAGAGGCGGCGGACCTGGGTGGAGCAACAGCGGCGAGGCGGCGGCGGTAAAAGGCGGCAGCGACCAGGTAGGCCCACAGAGGCGGCGGACCTGGGTGGAGCAACAGCGGCGAGGCGGCGGCGGTAAAAGGCGGCAGCGACCAGGTAGGCCCACAGAGGCGGTGGAGCAACAGCGGCGAGGCGGCGGCGGTAAAAGGCGGCAGCGACCAGGTAGGCCCACAGAGGCGGTGGAGCAACAGCGGCGAGGCGGCGGCGGTAAAAGGCGGCAGCGACCAGGTAGGCTTTCACCAAGCCGAGAGCAGGAGAGAGGTAAAAAATAATCGAAGTGTGACGTCACCAGAAAGCAGGTAAGTGATTGGTTGGTGAGTATTTCTCTTTTTTTTTATACAAAACTTCAATTTTATTGTTTCTCGGGTATCTGTGGTGTAGCAGAGACTGCTGGCATAAATTAACTGAAGGGTAAATAATAAATTTTTAATTAATTACATAGAATGGGAGAGCAGGTGATGTGTTACTGCTGCGATATGTGGGAGCTGGTGGACACCATTGATGTTCACGGTGAACACATTTGCAGTAAGTGTTGGCTGCTCGAGGAACTCCGGCTCCGTGTTGATGAGCTGGAGTCCGAGCTTCAAACACTGCGACACATCAGGGAAGGGGAGAGTTACCTGGACTCCGTGTTTCAGGAGGTAGTCACACCAATTAGAGTAACTAATTCAGAAGTAGCCCGTGGTCAGGGACAGGAAGGTGTGACTACGAGTGAGGCAGGTACAGGGATCCAGGAGGTAGTGTTGGAGGAGCCGCAGCCCTTGCTCTTGTCCAACAGGTTCGAGGCTCTTACTCCCTGTGTGGATAGGAGCGGGGACTGCAGGGAGGATGAGCAACCTGGCCACAGCACCGTGGTAAGGGGGGCCATTCAAGTGGGGGGAGTAAAAAGAAATGTTGTAGTGGTAGGGGATAGTATCATTAGGGGGATAGATAGGGTTCTTTGCAGCCAAGAGCGAGAGTCCCGAAGGCTGTGTTGCCTGCCCGGTGCCAGGGTTAAGGACATCTCCTCTGGGCTGGAGAGAAACTTGGAGTGGGAGGGGGAGGATCCAGTTGTCGTGGTCCATGTTGGTACCAATGACATAGATAGGACAAGGAAAGAGGTTCTGCTGAGGGAGTTTGAGCAGCTAGGGGCCAAATTAAAAAGCAGAACCTCGAGGGTAATAATCTCTGGATTACTACCTGAGCCACGAGCAAATTTGGCTAGGGTAAATAAAATCAGGGAGTTGAATGCGTGGCTCAAAGACTGGTGTGGGAAAAATGGGTTTTGCTTCTTGGGACACTGGCACCAGTACTGGGGCAGGAGAGAGCTGTTCCGTTGGGACGGACTTCACTTGGCCAGTGCTGGGACTAGTGTCCTGGCGAATCGAATAACTAGGGCTGTGGAGAGGGCTTTAAACTAATTAGTGGGGGGGAGGTTTCAAGAGAGCAAAAAATAAAAATGACAACAGAGAGGGTCATAGACATAGGTAGCAGTAGGGGAATCACAAATCAGAGCGTGGCAGGAAGGGACAGAGTGTGTGGAGTAAAAGGTAAACTGGTAAAAAGTGAAAAAGCAGGAACTAAGTGCCACAAAGCATATTTGAAAGTTCTCTATCTGAATGCACGTAGCATTCGTAACAAAATAGACGAGTTAATGGCACAAATAACTACATATGGTTATGATATTGTGGCCATTACAGAAACATGGCTGCAGGGTGACAATGCCTGGGAATTAAACATACCAGGTTATTTAACGATCAGGAAGGACAGGCAGGAAGGAAGGGGAGGTGGGGTGGCTATGTTAATAAAGGAAGGAATCACTGTAATACAGAGTAATGATATTGGGTCAAAAAATCATGATAATGAAACAGTTTGGGTGGAGATAAGGAATAATAAGGGGAAAAAAACATTAGTGGGCGTAGTCTATAGGCCTCTGAACAGTTGCAACTCTATTGGACGGAGTATCAATCAGGAAATAGTTGAGGCATGTAATAAGGGAACATCTATAATTATGGGGGATTTTAACTATCATATTAATTGGACAAATCAAATGGGGCAGGGCTGCCTTGAGGATGAGTTCATTGAGTGTATTAGGGATGGGTTTCTTGAGCAGTATGTAACTGAACCGACCAGGGGGCAAGCAACCTTAGATCTGGTCCTGTGTAACGAGACAGGATTAATTAAAAATGTCCTAGTAAAGGATCCCCTTGGAATGAGTGACCATAACATGGTTGAATTCCATATTCAATTAGAGGGTGAGAAGGTTGGATCTCAAACAAGCGTGCTAAGCTTGAATAAAGGAGACTATGAAGGTATGCGAGCGGAATTGAGTAGAGTGGATTGGGAAAATAGATTAAAGGGTAAGACGACACATGATCAGTGGTGTACATTCAAGGAGTTATTTTACAACTTCCAAAAAAAATATATTCCACTGAAAAGAAAAGGGTGTAAAAGAAAGGACAGTCATCCGTGGCTAAGTAAAGAAATTAAGGATAGTATTCGACTAAAAACAAGGGCATATAAGGTAGCGAAATCTAGTGGGAGGACAGAGGATTGGGAAAACTTTAAAAGGCAGCAAAAAATAACAAAAAGATTGATTAAGAAAGGGAAGATAGATTATGAAAGTAAATTAGCAAAAAATATAAAAACAGATAGTAAGAGTTTTTATAGTTATATAAAAAGAAAAAGGGTGGCTAAAGTAAATGTTGGTCCCTTAGAGGATGAGACCGGGAAATTAATGGTGGGAAATATGGAGATGGCAAAAACACTGAATGAATATTTTGTATCAGTCTTTACAGTAGAGGACACTAAGAATATCCCAACACTGGACAAACAGGGGGCTATAGGGGGAGAGGAGCTAAACACGATCAAAATCACTAAGGAAGTGGTACTCGGTAAAATAATGGGACTCAAGGCGGATAAATCACCTGGACCTGATGGCTTACATCCTAGAGTCTTGAAGGAAGTGGCGGTAGGGATTGTAGATGCATTGGTAATAATTTTTCAAAACTCCCTGGATTCCGCTAAGGTCCCGGCAGACTGGAAAACTGCTAATGTAACACCCTTATTTAAAAAGGGCAGTAGACAGAAGGCTGGTAACTATAGACCGGTTAGCCTAACATCTGTGGTAGGTAAAATTTTGGAGTCCATTATTAAGGAAACAGTAACAGGACATTTGGATAATCATAATTTAATAGGACAAAGTCAGCATGGTTTTACGAAGGGGAAGTCATGTTTGACAAATTTGCTGGAGTTCTTTGAGGAAGTAACATATAGAGTGGATAAAGGGGAACCAGTGGACGTAGTGTATTTAGACTTCCAAAAGGCATTTGACAAGGTGCCACACAAAAGATTATTGCTTAAGGTAAAAAATCATGGGATTGGGGGTAATATTCTGGCATGGATAGAGGATTGGCTATCTAACAGAAAGCAAAGAGTTGGGATAAATGGTTCATTCTCAGACTGGCAATCAGTAACTAGTGGTGTTCCACAGGGGTCAGTGCTGGGTCCCCAACTCTTCACAATCTATATTAACGATTTGGAGGAAGGGACCAAGTGTAACATATCAAAATTTGCAGATGATACAAAGATGGGAGGGAAAGTAGTGAGTGAGGAGGACATAAAAAACCTGCAAGGGGACATAATCAGGCTAAGTAAGTGGGCAGAGATTTGGCAGATGGAATACAACACTGGAAAGTGTGAGGTGATGCACTTTGGCAGGAAAAATCCTAGAGCAATTTATTATCTTAATGGCAAGAAACTGGAGAGTACTGAAGTGCAAAGGGATCTGGGGGTCCTGGTGCACGAAACTCAAAAGGTTAGTATGCAGGTGCAGCAAGTGATTAAGAAGGCAAATGGAATGTTGGCTTTCATTGCTAGGGGGATAGAATATAAAAATAGGGAGGTATTGCTTCAGTTGTACAAGGTATTGGTGAGACCGCACCTGGAATACTGCATACAGTTTTGGTGTCCTTACTTAAGGAAAGACATCCTTGCTCTCGAGGCAGTGCAAAAAAGGTTCACTCGGTTAATCCCGGGGATGAGGGGGTGGTCATATGAGGAGAGGTTGGGTAGATTGGGACTCTACTCATTGGAGTTCAGAAGAATGAGAGGCGATCTTATTGAAACATATAAGATTGTGAAGGGGTTGGATCGGGTGGATGCGGGGAGGATGTTCCCGATGACGGGTGAGACGAGAACTAGGGGACATAGTCTTAGAATAAGGGGCTGCTCTTTCAAAACTGAGATGAGGAGGAACTACTTCACTCAGAGGGTGGTAGGTCCATGGAATATGCTGCCACAAAAAGCGGTAGAAGCTACAACATTAATTAAATTTAAAACAGAAATAGACAGTTTCCTGGAAGTAAAGGGCATTAAGGGTTACGGGGAGCGGGCAGGAATTTGGACATGAGTCTAGGTTCGGATCGGTCATGGCCCTGTGGGTAGTGGAGCGGGCCCAGGGACTGTGTAGCCTGATTCTGCTCCTATTTCGTGTGTGCAATTCTGTTAGATGCAGGAGATGGTTCTGTGATAGATAGTAGATTGGCGGTTAGGATCAGATCAGCCATGATCTTATTGAATGGCGGAGCAGGCTCGAGGGGCCGATTGGCCTACTCCTGCTCCTATTTCTTATGTTCTTATGTTCTTATTCCCTTCCTCTTCCCCTCCGGCTTCGCTGAGTTAGAGCACCGATGCCTACGGAAAAGGCAAATTCGGGACTGATCCTGAGAAACCAAAGATTCATTCAGGACTTGGGATAGTCATTCCAGGTGGGGCAAGTGGCGGGCGGGAGGCGGTTAGAAATCTCTAGAGTCATTCAAGAAACTGTGGCAGGGGTGGGGGGTGGGGGTAGCCTAGGCTGCTATGGAGCAACGAGCTAGATGTGCCAATTAGCTCCCATCATCTTCATTTCTCATTGCATCAGCATTTTGCACCGTGAGCCTTGACCTTTCATTTAGCTCTATCAATAAAGAAATGAAACTGCAACAAGTGCTCTCAATTGCTAGCTTCTTCTGATGCCGTCACACCAGTGGATGATGCCCAGATCCTTCTTTCTTTATGGACTATTATAGGGCAGTACTTCAAAATGAAATGAAGGTACATCAGGAACAGTAGGAGGCCATTCGGGCCCTCAGATCTGCTCCTCCATTCAGTTAGATTGCTGCTAAGTGTCAGCCCTGGCTCAGTAGGTCACACCCTCGTCTCTGTAGTCCTGAAGGTTGTGAGTTCAAGTCCCCCTCCAGAGACTTGAGCACAAAAGTCTAAGCTGACACTCCAGTGCACTACTGAGGGAGTGCTGCTCTGTTAGAGGTTCTATCTTTCAGATGAGATGTTAAACCAAGGGCCCCGTCTGCTCTCTCAGGTGAATGTAAAAGATCCCATGGCACTATTTCAAAGAAGAGCAGGGGAGTTATCCCCGGTGTCCGGGCCAATATTTATCCCTCGATCAACATCACTAAAAACAGATTATCTGGTCATTATCACATTGCTGTTTGAAAATTGGCTGCTGCGTTTCCCACATTACAACAGTGACTACACTCCAAAAGTACTTCATTGGCTGTAAAGCGATTTGGGTTGTCCTGAGGTTGTGAAAGGCGCTATATAAACGCATACATTTCTTTCTTTATGGTTGATCTGTACCGCAATCCCATTTACCCGCCTTTGCTCCATATCCCTTGATGCTCGTAACAAAAAAAAATCTATCTGTCACAGTCTTGAAAGCTCCAATTGTCCCAGCATCCACAGTCGTTTTGGAGGGCGTGAATTCCAGCTTCCTACTACCCTATGTGTCAAGAAGTGCTTCCTGGTTTCCCTCCTGAATGGCTTGGCTCTAATTTTAAGGTTATGTCCCCTCATTCTTGATTTCCCCCACCAGAGGAGGTAGTTTCTCCGTATCTAGCCGATCAAGTGCGAGTTTATGAACAGTGCATAGGCAGCACGGTGGCATAGTGGTTAGCACTGTTGCCTGACAGCGCCAGGGACCCGGGTTCGAATCCGGCCTCGGGTGACTGTCTGTGTGGAGTTTGCACATTCTCCCCGTGTCTGCGTGGGTTTCCTCCGGGTGCTCCGGTTTCCTCCCACAGTCCAAAGATGTGCGGGTTAGGTTGATTTGGCTATGATAAATTGACCCTTAGTGTTAGGGGGGGTTAAATATGTGGGGTTATGGGGATAGGGTGGGATATGTGTCAGTGCAGGCTCGATGGGCCGAAATGGCCTCTATCTGCACTGTGGGGATTCTGTGATTCTGTGAGTGATGCTGTCCCAGATTACCACATCTGCAATAAATGTCTTTGGCTTGAGACACTCCGGCTCAGAGTCTTTGAGCTGGACTGGGAATGAGAGACACTCCGGCACATAAGGGAGGAGGAGGAATTTTCGGATAGTTTTCCCCAGAGGGCAGTCCACACCTCAGAGGAAAACACAGGTGCAGGAAGGGGAGAGTGTGACTGTTAGTCAGCAGGGTATGGGAAGGCAAGGGGAGATAGAGAAGGACGTCCCGCAGACACTGATCCTGTCCAACAGGTAAAATATACTTGCTGCCTGTGAGGATAAGGATGCAGGCTGCGGGGTGGACAGCCAGAATGCCAACCATGGCACCGTGGAGCAGGAGGCACTCTGAGGGGGCGGTGGGGAGAGGTTGTAGCCATAGAGGATTTGATAATTAGGGGATAGATAGAGTCCTCTGCAGTCACAACTGAGAGTCCGGAAGGGTGTGTTGCCTACCTGGTGCAAAGGTGACTGATTTCTCGGGGCAACTGGAGAGGAACTTCTAAAAGGAGGGGGAAGATCCAGTTGTCGTGGTCCATGTTGGGACCAATGACATAGGGAAGAAGTCCTGTGAAGGGAATATCAGAAGTTAGGAACTAACTTAAAAAACAGGACCTCACGGGTTGTAATCTCGGGATTACTACCCAAGCCACGTGTTAATTGGCCTAGGGTTAGGCAGAGCAGGATGGTGAATACGTGGCTAAAAGACTGGTGTGGGAAGGAGGGGTTCCATTTCATGGGGCACTGGCACCAATACTGGGACAGGAAGGAGCTGTACCGCTGGGACAGGCTCCATCTGAACCGGAGTGGGACCAGTCTTCTAGCTAAAGGATACATAGGGCTGTCGATCGCACTTTAAACTAGTAAGACGGGGTGAGGGATCTGGTAAAAATAACATAAGTCTGAAGATAAAAGAAACAGGAGATGAGAGTCAAGGTAAGGGACAAGGGTAACATAAACGGTCAGGGAACAAATACAGTTATAAAACAGAAGTATAAAAAGAAAGACTTGCATTTATATAGCACCTTTCACGACCTTAGGATGTCCCAAAGTGCTTTACAGCCAATGAAGTATTTTTGAAGTGCAGTCACTGTTGTAACGTCGGAAACGCGGCTGCTAATTTTCAAACAGCAATGTGATAATGACCAGCTAATCTGTTTTTCGTGATGTTGATTAAGGGATAAATATTCTCCAGGACACTGGGAATAACTCCCCTGCTCTTCTCCGAAATAGTGCCATGGGATCTTTTACGTCCACCTGAGAGGGCAGACGGTTTAACGTCTCATCCAAAAGACGGCACTTCTGACAATGCAGCACTCCCACAGTACTGCACCGGAGTGTCAGCCTAGATTTTTGTGCTCAAGTTTTAGTAAAAGGATTATTAAAAATAACGTAAAAGGAACAACTTCTAAAGATGAATTAAACTGCCTGTAACATAATCAGAAAAGATTGGGAAGGAAGAAAGTGGGGGTGGGGTAGCTCTACTAATTAAAGATGACGTCATGGCAGTAGAAAAAAGGGACATAACTAACAGAAGGTTAGAAACAGAATCCATATGGATTGAAATAAAAGATAAGAAGGGATCAATCACGCTAATAGAGGTATACTACAAGCCACCTAATAGTGGAAAAGAGATGGCGGAAGAAATATTAAAGCAAATATATGAAATGAGTAAAGGACATAGAATAATAATCAAGGGAGATGTTAACTACCCCCAAATAAACTGTCAAGACGTAGCGAAAAGGGTACAGAGAATGGAATTTTTACAATGTGAGCAGGGCTCCTTTCTTACCCAGTATAGAAAAAGCCCAATAAGAGAGGGAGCACTGCTGGATCTAGTAATGGGTCATGAACCAGAACAGGTAAGAGAAGTAAGCATAGGGGAACATCTAGGCAATAGTGATCACAACATAATAAGGTTTAAGGCACAGATTGAGGAGGACATACGTAAGATGAAGACCAAAGTAATAAACTGGAAAAAAAAGCTAATTTTAAAGGAGATGAGAATGGAACTAGGGAAAATAAACCAGAAAAATTTACTGACAAACAAAGAAATAGAACAGCAGTGGGAAACATTTAAAATACTGATCAATAGCGTCCAGGAGAAATATATCCCGACAAAAGAAAATTCAGCATAGGGATAGGGCCACGAAGGGATACACACGATAAACTCACAGGTAATGACAGTGAAATGGAAGAAATATTAAATAATTACTTTGCCTCACTATCTACCAGGGAAACTAACATGGTGGGCATGCCATTAGAAGAGATGAAAAAAGATAAATGACATTTTAGATAGAAAGGGGGGAGATAATTGATAAACTAATCAAAAATAGAGTGGATAAAACCTCTGGTCCGGATGGATTGCAGTCACGCATATTAAAAGTAGTTAGGGAAGAGATAGCAGAGGCACTATTACATATATATAATAATTCATTAGAAAAGGGAATAGTGCCAGAGGACTGGCAGACAGCTAATGTGATTCCTATATTTAAAAAGGGAGATAGAACAAGTCCAGGGAACTACAGACCAATTAGCTTGACGTTCATAGAATCATAGAATCATAGAATGGTTACAGCACGGAAGGAGGCCATTCGGCCCGTCAAGCCCATGCCGGCTCTCTGCAAGAGCACTTCAGCTAGTCCCACTCCCCCGCCCTTTCCCTGTTGCACAGCAAATTTCTTTCCTTCAGATACGTATCCAACTCCCTTTTGAAAGCCGTGATTGAATCTGCCTCCACCACCCTTTCAGGCAGTGCATTCCAGATCTTAACCACTCGCTGCGTAAAAAAGTTTTTTCTTACGTCGCCTTTGTTCTTTTGCCAATCACCTTAAATCTGTGGCCTCTGGTTCTCGACCCTTCTGCCAATGGTAACTGTTTCCCTCTATCTACTCTGTCCAGACCCCTCATGATTTTGAACACCTCTATCAAATCTCCTCTCAATCTTCTCTGCTCCAAGGAGAACAACCCCTGCTTCTCCAGTCTATCAACGTAACTGAAGTCCCTCATTCCTGGAATAATTCTCATAAATCTTTTCTGCACCCTCTCTAAGACCTTCACATCTTTCCTAAAGTGTGGTGCCCAGAATTGGACACAGTACTCCAGTTGGGGCCGAACCAATGTTTTATGCAGGTTCATCATAATTTCCACACTTTTGTACTCTATACCTCTATTTATAAAGCCCAGGATCCCATAAGCCTTTTTAACTGCTTTCTCAACCTGCCCTGCCACCTTCAACGACTTGAGCACACATAGCCCCAGGTCTCTCTGTTTGTGCATCCCCTTCAGGATTGTACCATTTAGTTTATATATCCTCTCCTCATTCTTTCTACCAAAATGTATCACTTCACATTTTTCTGCGTTAAATTTCATCTGCCACGTGTCCGCCCATTTCACCAGCCTGTCTATGTCTTCCTGAAGTCTATCACTCTCCTCCTCACTGTTCACTATACTTCCAAGTTTTGTGTCATCTGCAAATTTTGAAATTGTGCCCTGTACACCCACGTCCAAGTCATGAAGATATATATCAAGAAAAGCAGTGGTCCTAGAACCGACCCCTGGGGAACACCACAGTACACCTTCCTCCAGTCCGAAAAACAACCATTCACCACTACTCTCTGTTTCCTGTCACTCAGCCAATTCCGTATCCATGCTGCCACTGTCCCTTTTATTCCATGGAGTTCAACGTTGGTGGTAAGAAAGATAATGGAATTCTTACTCAAAGATTTCAAGATATTAAGGGGAACAGATAGGGTAGATAGAGAGAAACTATTTCCGCTGGTTCTAAGACTAGGGGGCATAGTCTAAAAATTAGAGCCAGACCTTTCAGGAGTGAAATTAGGAAACACTTCTACACACAAAGGGTGGTAGAATTTTGGAACTCTCTTCCGCAAATGGCAATTGAGGCTAGATCAATTGTTAATTTTAAATCGGAGATTGATAGCTTTCAGCTAACCAAAGGTATTAAGGAATATGGGTCAAAGGCGGGTATATGGAGTTAGATCGCAGATCAGCCATGATCTCATTGAATGGTGGAGCAGGCTCGAGGGGCCGAATGGTCTACTCCTGCTCCTATGTTCCTAGAAGATGTAATAGAATAACAACTGAAAATATAATAAAGAGTCGTCAGCACACATTTCAAAAGGAAAGGTCATGCTTGACCAAACTTATTGAATTCTTCAAAGAAGTAACAGAAAGGGTAGATAAGGGTAAATGCAGTGGACGTAATATATTTGGATTTCCAAAAGGCCTTAATTAAGGTACCATATAGTAGATTCATGACTAAGGTTAGAACATGTGGAGTCAGGGGACAAGCAGCAGAATGGATAGAAAGCTGGCTACAAAACAGAAAACAGAGAGTCGGGGTTAAAGGTAGTTGCTCAGACTGGTAAAAGGTGGGAATTGGTGCTCCACAGGGATCGGTGCTGGGACCACTGTTGTTCACCATTTACAGAAACAATTTGGACTCGGGACTCAGAAGTACAATTTCAAATTTGCGGATGACACTAAATTAGGGGGTGTGATTAATACAGAAGAGAATTGTGACAAAATACAAGGACATTAATACACTTGTGGAACGGGCATGTAATTGGCAAATGAACTTCAATATAGATAAGTGTGCAGTGGTATATTTTGGCAGGAAGAATAAGGAGATCACATACTCCTTGGGAAATAAGTGACTAAATGGGGTCGAAGAGCAGAGGGATCTGGGGGTACAGATACACAAATTACTAAAAGTAGCGACGCAGGTTAATACGTCCATAAAAAAAAGCAAACAAAGCACCAGGGTTCATTTCTAGAGGGATAGAATTGAAAAGCAGAGCTGTTATGTTAAACTTGTACAGAACCTTGGTTAGACCACACTTGAAGTATTGTGACAGTTCTGGTCTCCATATTATAAAAAGGATATTGAGGCACTGGAGAAGGTGCAAAAAAGATTTAATAGAATAATATGAGAACTGAGAGGTTATACCCATCAGGAAAGATTGAACTGGCTGGGGCTCTTTGCTCTAGAAAAGAGAAGACTGAGGGATGACCTGATAGAGGTCTTTAAGATTATGAAAGAGTTTGATAGGGTAGACGTAGAGACGATGTTTCCACTTGCGGGGGAGTCCAGAACTAAGGGCCGTAAACATAAGATAGTCACTAATAAATCCAATAGGGAATTCAGGAGAAACTTCTTTACCCAGAGAGTGGTTAGAATGTGAACCTTGCTACCACATGGAATGGTTGAGGTGAATAGAATAGATACATTTAAAGGGAAGCTAGATAAACACATCATGGAGAAAGAAATAGAAGGATATGTTGATGGGGTGAGATGAAGAAGGGTGGGAGGAGGCTCGTGTGGAGCAGAAAGTCTAGCATAGACCTATTGGACCGAATGGCCTCTTTGTGTGCTGTACATGCTATGTAAAAAGTCATTTTAACATTTTAAACGCCTCAATCAGATTATCTGGTCTTGTATCACTTCCGCTTCACATTTGATAACCATTATGGAGCCAAAACTCACCATGTTAAATTCTAGTGACTAAGGTGGTTCAGAAAATCACCTGGATTCTTTTTGAAGTCAAGAGAACCGTAGGAATTTCAGTGACAATTGGAGGCTGTGTGTTTGTGTAATTATGTAGAGCTCTAATCCCTCGCCTCCTATAGTGTGGGTCCCGATCCAGCAACGCCTCGAAGATAAAATTCTCACCCTTGTTGTCGAATCCCTCTGTGGCCTCGCCCCTTCTTACCTCTGTGACATTCTCCAGCCCTACAACCCCCCCACCCCCCCACCCCCAGCAAGAACACTGCATTCCTCCGATTCTGGCCTCTTGTGTATCCCCGAGTTCCTTCGCCCCGCCATTGGCGGCCGTGCTTTCATTAGTCTCGGTCCCTAAGCTCTGGAATTCCCTCCCTAAACCTCTCCGCCTCTCTCTCCTCCTTTAAGATGCTCCTTAAAACCTGCCTCTTTGACCAAGCTTTTGCTCAGCTGTCCTAATGTCTCCTTATGTGGCTCGGTGTCTAATTTTGCCCGATAACGCTCCTGTAACGTTGTAGGCGCTATTCCAATACAGGTTGCTGTTGCTGTGAGCAGCCAGTATAGTGACTTACCGCCCGCTCGCACCACCGCAGTAATGGCAGCGTTATCGCACCGGCAGCATTGAGAGGAGGGTGGTCTCTGTTCTCCGCTATGTGCGCAGGCAGCGGTTCGACTGCATGTTCTTTGACAGCTGTGAGGCGAAGCTCTCACAAAGAGCACTTTGATCCCCGACAGTACACTGACTGCGCTGGAGCACAGCCAGGATGTTATCTCTGAAGGCAACAACTGTAACAAATCATTGGATTACAAACACTGCTCGCAGGCAAAAATAAAACACGAGAGAAATGGGCTCTCGCTCTTTGATCAGCCAGTCTCTGCGCCCACCATCGAACTTCACAAATGATTCACTTGAAAGACAGCCCGCTGAAGGAGAAAGAGGGACAGACAGACAGAAGGAATTCTGAACGAGAGAATAAAGGAGAAAGAGGAAGGAGAGGAGTTGAGTGGTGGTGGGGGGGGGGGGAAGCTCGACACCAAAAATTGATGCACCGTAACGGCTCGACACAGCTCCAACGCACGTAGATCATCCAACCTTTACTCTTGTGCATAAAACGAGTTAAAGGGGGCAGATATTATACATTATAAAATTACTCACTGATCACCAAACAAAAGGGAGTCACGATAACTGAGCCAGGAAAGCATAAGAACATAAGAACATAAGAAATAGGAGCAGGAGTAGGCCAATAGGCCCCTCGAGCCTGCTCCGCCATTCAATAAGATCATGGCTGATCTGATCCTAACCGCCAATCTACTATCACAGAACCATCTCCTGAACCTAACAGACTTGGACACACGAAATAGGAGCAGGATCAGGCTACACGGCCCCTGGGCCCGCTATGATACCCACAGGGCCATGACCGATCCGAACCTAGACTCATGTCCAAATTCCTGCCCGCTCCCCGTAACCCTTAATTCCCTTTACTTCTAGGAAACTGTCTATTTCTGTTTTAAATTTATGTAATGATGTAGCTTCTACAGCTTTTTGGGGCAGCATATTCCATGGACCTACCACCCTCTGAGTGAAGTAGTTCCTTCTCATCTCGGTTTTGAAAGAGCAGCCCCTTATTCTAAGACTATGCCCCCTAGTTCTAGTTTCACCCATCATCGGGAACATCCTCCCCGCATCCACCCGATCCAACCCCTTCACAATCTTATATGTTTCAATAAGATCGCCTCTCATTCTTCTGAACTCCAATGAGTAGAGTCCCAATCTACCCAACCTCTCCTCATATGTCCATCCCCTCATCCCCGGGATTAACCGAGTGAGCCTTCGTTGTACTGACTCGAGAGCAAGTATGTCTTTTCTTAAGTATGGACACCAAAACTGTATGCAGTATTCCAGGTGCGGTCTCACCAATACCTTGTACAACTGAAGCAATACCTCCCTATTTTTATATTCTATCCCCTTAGCAATGAAAGCCAACATTCCATTGGCCTTCTTAATCACTTGCTGCACCTGCATACTAACCTTTTGAGTTTCGTGCACCAGGATCCCCAGATCCCTTTGTACTTCAGTACTTTCCAGTTTCTTGCCATTTAGATAATAACTTGCTCTACTATTTTTCCTGCCAAAGTGCATAACCTCACACTTTCCAGTATTGTATTCCATCTGCCAAATCTCTGCCCACTTACTTAGCCTGTCTATGTCCCCTTGCAGATTTTTTATGTCCTCCTCACTCACTACTTTCCCTCCCATCTTAGTATCATCTGCAAACTTTGATATGTTACACTCGGTCCCCTCCTCCAAATCGTTAATATAGATTGTAAAGAGTTGGGGACCCAGCACTGACCCCTGCGGAACACCACTAGTTACTGATTGCCAGTCTGAGAATGAACCATTTATCCCAACTCTCTGCCTTCTGTTAGATAGCCAATCCTCTATCTATGCCAGAATATTACCCCCAATCCTGTGATTTTTTATCTTAAGTAATAATCTTTTGTGTGGCACCTTGTCAAATGCCTTTTGGAAGTCTAAATACACCACATCCACTGGTTCCCCTTTATCCACCCTGTGTGTTACTTCCTCAAAGAACTCCAGCAAATCTGTCAAAAATGACTTCCCCTTCATAAAACCATGCTGACTTTGTCCTATTAAATTATGATTATCCAAATGTCCCGTTACTGTCTCCTTAATAATGGACTCCAAAATTTTACCTGCCACAGATGTTAGGCTAACCAGTCTATAGTTTCCAGCCTTCTGTCTACTGCCCTTTTTAAATAAGGGTGTTACATTAGCAGTTTTCCAGTCTGCCGGGATCTTTGCTGAGTCCAGGGAGTTTTGGAAAATTATTACCAATGCATCCATAATCCCTACCGCCACTTCCCTCAAGACCCTAGGATGTAAGCCATCAGGTCCAGGTGATGTATCCGCCTTGAGTCCCATTATTTTACCGAGTACCACTTCCCTAGTGATTTTGATCGTGTTTAGCTCCTCCCCCCCATAGCCCCCTGTTTGTCCAGTGTTGGGATATTCTTAGTGTCCTCTACTGTAAAGACTGATACAAAATATTCATTCAGTGTATTTGCCATCTCCATATTTCCCACCATTAATTTCCCGGTCTCATCCTCTAAGGGACCAACATTTACTTTAGCCACCCTTTTTCTTTTTATATAACTATAAAAACTCTTACTATCTGTTTTTATATTTTTTGCTAATTTACTTTCATGATCTATCTTCCCTTTCTTAATCAATCTTTTTGTTATTTTTTGCTGTCTTTTAAAGTTTTCCCAATCCTCTATCCTCCCACTAGATTTGGTTACCTTATAAGTCCTTGTTTTTAGTCGAATACTATCCTTAATTTCTTTACTTAGCCACGGATGACTGTCATTTCTTTTACACCCTTTTCTTCTCAGTGGAATATATATTTTTTGGAAGTTGTAAAATAACTCCTTAAATATACACCACTGATCATGTATCGTCTTACCCTTTAATCTATTTTCCCAATCCACTCTACTAAATTCCGCTCGCATACCTTCATAGTCTCCTTTATTCAAGCTTAGCACACTTGTTTGAGATCCAACCTTCTCACCCTCTAATTGAATATGGAATTCAACCATGTTATGGTCACTCATTCCAAGGGATCCTTTACTAGGACATTTTTAATTAATCCTGTCTCGTTACACAGGACCAGATCTAAGGTTGCTTGCCCCCTGGTCGGTTCAGTTACATACTGCTCAAGAAACCCATCCCTAATACACTCAAAGAACTCATCCTCAAGGCAGCCCTGCCCAATTTGATTTGTCCAATTAATATGATAGTTAAAATCCCCCATAATTATAGATGTTCCCTTATTACAAGCCTCAACTATTTCCCGATTGATACTCCGTCCAACAGAGTTGCAACTATTCGGAGGCCTATAGACTACGCCCACTAGTGTTTTTTTCCCCTTATTATTCCTTATCTCCACCCAAACTGTTTCATTATCCTGATCTTTTGACCCAATATCATTTCTCTGTATTACAGTGATTCCTTCCTTTATTAACATAGCCACCCCACCTCCCCTTCCTTCCTGCCTGTCCTTCCTGATCGTTAAGTAACCTGGTATGTTTAATTCCCAGGCATTGTCACCCTGCCGCCATGTTTCTGTAATGGCCACAAGATCATACCCATATGTAGTTATTTGTGCCATTAACTCGTCTATTTTGTTACGAATGCTACGTGCATTCAGCTAGAGAACTTTCAAATATGTTTTGTGACACTTAGTTCCTGCTTTTGCCCTTTTTATTACTTTACCTTTTACTCCATACCTTCTGCCCCTTCCTGACACACTCTGGTTTTTAATTTCCCCACTGCTACCTAAGTCTATGACCTTCTCTGTTGTCATTTTTATTATTTGCTCTCTAGGAACCTCCCCCCCACTAGTTAGTTTAAAGCCCTCTCTACAGCCCTAGTTATATGATCCACCAGGGCTCTAGTCCCAGCACTGGCCAAGTGAAGCCCGTCCCAATGGAACAGCTCCCTCCTGCCCCAGTACTGGTGCCAGTGTCCCAGGAAGCAAAACCCATTTCTCCCACACCAGTCTTTGAGCCACTCATTTAACTCTCTAATTTTATTTGTCCTAGCCAAATTCGCTCGTGGCTCAGGTAATAATCCAGAGATTAATACCCTTGAGGTTCTGTTTTTTAATTTGACCCCTAGCTGCTCATACTCCTTTAACAGAACCGGCTTCCTTGTCCTATCTACGTCGTTTGTACCAACATGGACCACGACAACTGGATCCACCCCCTCCCACTGCAAGTTTCTTTCCAGCCCAGAGGAGACGTCCTTAACCCTGGCACCGGGCAGGCAACACAGCCTACGGGACTCTCGCTCTCGGCTGCAGATAACTCTATCTATCCCCCTAATAATACTATCCCCTACCACTACAACATTTCTATTTACTCCCCCCTCTTGAATAGCCCCCCGTTCCACGGTGCTGTGGCCAGGTTGCTCATCCTCCCCGCAGTCCCTGCTCCCGTCCCCACAGGGAGTAAGAACCTCGAACCTGTTGGACAAGAGGAAGGGCTGCGGCTCCTCCAACACTACCTCCTGGATCCCCGTACCCTTTCCCCTGCGCTTTTAAAATTATTATTTCTGTCTTGTTCATTTCTATTTTATCGGATAGCACACGGCGGAGATGGAGGGGGAAGGGGTTCATGAAATGCGGGGGATATAGGATTCTATTCCTGATGATTCAACATTATTGTTTTGCCCCCCACCACCCCCCCCAATAAAATACTGAATTGTCCAGGAATTTGAATTAAGCAACATGAACAACACAGGAAAGAAGGAATTTAGGACCAACCATTGAACATTCAGGTACGTTCCACTAAGATGACTAGACTATGGTTGGAATTATAGTAGAAGATTTGAACCCTAAGGTCTTGAAGTTATAGTGAACAGTGTAGGAATCATTTAAGACTTTCACACCTCCTGCATTAGGTGTTTAGAGTGGGGTTCATCGACCTGAAACTACCTTAACAGAAACACACAAATACATTTGCTGTACCTGGGCGGGTCGGGTGCAGGCGGTCGCCGTGGCGGGTCGCGACCCCGTTCTTCAATTCATCCCGCTCCTGAGATCGACTTTCCCTTAATGGCACCTATTAAGGCAGCCCTCCGCGTTACCCGGCCCTATTAAATGGGGCAGGTCTGATGACTTCATCGATGATGCGTTTTCAGCCGGGCTCTTTAAAGGAGCCACGGCCACGTTACATTTGAAGGTTTATCTAGGATTGTGCAGGCACTGCACTGGAGCATTGGAGTGTTGCAAAGATTTGGAAACTTGACTGCACAGAGACAGAGGGCTGCACCCAGATTCTCCAATGTCTCCCTCCATATGCTTGTGGAGGGAGTCAGAGCACGCAGGGAGGTCCTCTTCCCTTGCGATGGGCGCAAGAGACCTCCCCAGCAGACCAAAGGAACCTGGCTCCAAATAGCAGAGGAGGTCACAAGCAGGGATGTGGTCAGGCGAACCTGGGTGCAGTGCCGCAAACGTTTCAATGATCTCATGTGATCAGGAAAGGTGAGTACAAAGCCACACTCAACTTCATCCTGCTGTGCCTCTCATCACAGTCCCACACTCTGCCTTCCCCACCCTGCTCCTGCACATCATTACTCTACTCCTGCACATCCTTACTCACACCAACATACCTTGCACCCCCACCCATCCCTCTCTCTCTATCTACATTATCACATCCTCATCTGACTAACCACCACTCACACTCACCCTCATCCTAATGCAATCATAGCAACTAACAACACACAAGGAGCCCACTTGACTTTGGCACCCCACTCCATCATAGTTACCCTCTAAAGATTTAACCCATCCATTCCTTACAATCATTCCAAAACTCTCACTCAACCTTCTCTTATTTACCTCCTTCCAGGAGAAGAGAGCCCACAATAAGAGGGAGAGGGAGAGAACCGGAGGTGGCCCACCATCGTTGGCCATCTTAACAGCAGCAGAGGAGGTTGCACTAGAAGTGTCAGGAGTCGCAGAGCAGCTGGACTTGGGAGTTGGAGAGAGGGGGACATCTCAGCAACCTGGTGACAGAATTACATCTCATACAGCAACATGGCATACAGCAGTCACTCATATGGGGACATGATGTTCATCATGTGCATAATGGTATCTGTACCCATTCTTGATATGACATATCTAACTCATCTCTTTACTCTCCACAGGTCCATCAAGAGCCCCCCCACCCCACCCCCCACCCCACCCCTGCCAATGTCCAGGAGAAAGAGCAAGGCGATTCCTCAGAGGAGCCTCCAGCCTCTGAGTGTGCACCATCGCCAGACATAAGCACCAGCACAGATACACACACCTCAGTGGGTCCTATGCGAGATAGAGTAGTGTTGTCACCCGGTGTCTCACAAGTCACAAGTGAGAAAGAGCAGATGGTGGAGACAGGGACAGCGGTGGAGACTCCTCGCCGGAGGGCACAGGATGCTCCCAGCTCTGCTCAGCTGCATGCAGACGCTGAGCCTCGGGGGCCATCCAGAAAGAGGGCGATCCTGGAGGTGCAGGAAGAAGTGCAGGGGGCTTTGACAGGTTTTGCGACCGCGATGTCGGCAAATGTGCAGAGAATGGAGGAGTCCATCTCCAAGGTGAACACCACCGTGTCGCAGGCGATGGCGACTGTAGGCTCTTCCATGGATAGGATGGCCACCTGCATGGAGCAGCTAATGCACCACTCATAGGAGCACATGGTCTCTATGGAGAACAGATGGCAGAGGCTCATAGACCTCCTCTCTAGGAGGGATGCTGGCGTAGATTTGGGTCCTCGTGGCCCTACTGTTGTGCAGCAAGGTGCTCTCCAGCTCCTTGCCAGCAGAGAAGTGCGGGTGGCCCATGAGAGGGATGATGGTGAGAGGGGACATGGAAGTTGGGGCTCCTCTCAAAGCACTTACAGTTCTCCCCCATTGCCCCCACCTCCCCAGTCAGAGCCCCAGATGGCTCCTCGAATCGCGATGGCTGAGTCTGCCCCTGCACAGTCGCAGGAGAAGCAGACTTTGGTGGAACCATCACAGGCTTCAAAACCAAGAGGACATTCGCCAAACGTGTCGCAGCAGGGAAGTGAGCAGGCTGCCTCTACCTCTGCTGAAGCCACAGGGGTAGCACCTCGTAGAAGCACGGATAAGAGAAAGATGAAACACAAGTAGATGCACAAGGCTAGTTACTTGGGTGTTTTAATAAATGTTTGTGAAGTTCCGTTACTGTGATGTCACAGATCAAAATCTTTATTTTCACCACTTTGCGGTCATGGACAAATTTGTGTGCCCCTTTGGAAGTGGCTTAGTGAGTTGGAGTGAATGGTGAGACATAACATTACCTCCAGCAATGGTGGTCAGTGTGAAAGGAATGGCTTGGTCATTGTAGGGATGCTTTATAGTGTTGCTGTGTGGTGGTGCTAACCTGGCACCGCATGTGCCAGCCATATGGGTGTAATGCCTTAAATTGAGTAAATCTGGCCATGATGAGGCCATCCCTGGCCTCCCGGGCAGCAATGTGCTCGGGTGCTGGTGGGATCTGGACCGCAGGTTCCTCCTGCTCCTCCTCCTCCTCCTTCTCTGAAGAGGCTGTGCGCTCAGTGCCTTGTTCCTCGTGCAGGGCTAATCCTCGCTGCTACGCTATGTTGTGCAGGGCGCAGCAGACCATGACGATTCTGGAGACCCTGGCTGGTGCTTACTGAAGGGCTTCTCCAGATCTGTCAAGGCATCTGAAGTCCATTTTCAGCATGCCTATTGTCTGCTGTATGCCAGATCTGGTGGAAATGTGCCTTTCATTATATCTCTCCTGGGCCTCAGTACTTGGCCTCCTCAAGGATATCATGAGCCATGTCTTCAGTGGATTGCCCTTGTCTCCAAGCAGCCAGCCAGAAAGTCTGTTTGGAGGAGCAAAGAACTGAGGGAAGGTGGACTGGCGCAGGATGAAAGAGTCATGGCAGCTGACAGGGAATTTGGCACACACACATGCATGATGATCTTCCTATGGTTGCAGAGAAGCTCCACATTGAGGGAGTGGAAGCCCTTGCGGTTGACAAAGAATCGTGGGTGATGTTGGGGTGCCCTGATGGCCACATGTGTGCAGTCGATGATGCCCTGCACTCGTGGGAAGCCAGCCAGAGCGGGAAAGGCCAGCGCCCGCTCAGTAACACTGGCATCATCAGTGGCAAAGTTGCTATAATTGGCTGACTTGTCAAACAAGGGATTGGTGACCTGTGTGATGCATCTGTGGGTGGCCGTCTGCGAGATGCTGCAAATGTCTGCTGCAGATCCCTGGAAGGAGCCTGAGGTGAAGAGGTTGAGGGTGCTGGTGACTTTGACAGTCACTGGTAAGGCAGGTCCACCAAGTCCTCTGGGCTGCAGATCTTGCTCCAGCAATCTGCAAATGTCTGAGACGACCTGTCGATAGCCTGAGCCTCCTTTGGCACTGCTGCTCTGTCATGTTGAGGAAGCTCATCCTCTGCCTGTATACCCTGTGTTGGCTGCAGCCCTGCACTGATGCCCTCTGTCCTGTGCAGCATCAGATGGTTGAGGAGAAGGTTGGTGGTGTTGTTGTTGGCGCTGCTGGTGTGCCTGGTGCTGCTGGTGTTGGGGTTCATCATGGTCTGTTTCTGAGAACCAAGGTGAGACAGTATAAACAGCACCCATGCTTATGTAATAGATGTGATGTGGAGATGCCAGTGTTGGACTGGGGTGGACAAATGTGAGAAGTCGCACAACACCAGGTTATAGTCCAACAGCTTTATTTGAAATCACAATCAGGATGAAGGAGCAGCGCTCCGAAAGCTTGTGATTTCAAATAAAACTGTTGGACTATAACCTGGTGTTGTGCGACTTCTCACATATGTAATAGATGACAGGTCAAGTAGAGATGACAGAAGCCAGCTGTCAATGGTGTGATAGGTTGTGCCAATGAGGTGACAGTGGATCCCGACTTTGCAACCTCTAGAAAGCTTAATCTGTGCTGACAATGAACTCAGCAATAGCATCTGCCTTAGGAAAGTGACCAGGTGTCAGGTGGGAGTTTTACGCTATGCACGAATGAGCTAGATCAATGGCCACTCAACTTCCGCCTCAGGTTCACAGATGTGGTTCCCAAGCTGCATGATTCCCATGGTCATCCAGGGAAATTTGAAAGGTAGGGTTAAAAAGAGGTTTAAGGGTCTGACCAGTACCTAATAATCATCTAAATTACCTTAGCCACCTCTGCCGCGCTGGCAAACACATCTGAGGAAAGGCGCATGGGGCGGGATGATGGCAGCTTCCTGACCCGCTCCAAGGTATTTCAAATTTCCCTTCTGACCTGCCTCCAATCGCACCCACACGGACAACAGAGATCTTTCATTTAACCACTAATACACAGATTAAATAACAACCCAACTTAACCTGTCCTGGAGTCTTCGGCCGGGATCTTACCTGAAGAGATACATTGGGGGCGGGACTGCTGCCTTTCAGGTTCTAGTCCCGCCCCCAGTGACGTCCGATACACAGACGCTATTTTGTGTCAATTGGCCTTGTTAAGCCCGCCCTGCGGGCTTGCCGGCCAATTAAGAGCAAGCCGGTGTCAGATGATGTCAGTTGATGACGCGTCATCTGCTGGTTTTCTTAAAGGGTCCACCACCATTTCTTTTTGACAGCTGATTTTTTCAGTGTTTGACGGCATTGAGGTGCTGCAAACACTGACAATCACTGTAAAAAGGTGAGCCCTTGCCCCCCAGGCTCTCCAGTGACTCTCTCCTTAGGCTAAAGCAGATGGCAGCTGCAGGTGAGGTTACAGAAGTGATCTGTCACTGGTGAGAGAGGTTCTCCCAATGAGATGGGACTACACAAACACTTCAAAGCTTGTCACGTACAGAAAAATCTAAACACATTAAAAATGACTTTCTCAACATTTTCTTACCTCTGCAACTCACCAGTGTCCCATTGGATCCTTCACACCACTTCTGCAGCTGTCATCTATACACAAACATTACAGTAGACCCACAGCATGCCACACTTACCCTGGTGGGGTTTCGCGACATCGGGAAGCCCGCAGTAGCAGTGTCAAAATGGGAAAAAGCAGGCAGTTAAGTGGCTATAATCCTCTTCCCGCCGCTAGGAGTCGGGTCCCTGCGCAAATTGGGGACCCAACATGTGAAGGAATAAGCCATATAACCTATTCAGAAAAATACACCATTCTATGAAATAATTCTGGCCTTATTAAAACATGACAAACTGGGTTTGGAAATCTAGAAACCTAACTATGAAAAAGCTGTGAAAGCATTCTGGCTATAGAGATAAGATAGTTGTTGACACTGAATCAATAACCTATTGAAACAGAAAGTTAAAGGTTCCAGTAGTCTGAACCTTTTGGAATGAAACAATGGTTCACCCTGTAGAAGGTGTTCTAATTTATACTTCGTAAAGAAGCACATAAAAGTAAGAAACATCTGCCTTCGTAAAAATGACATCAAGTAAAACACACCTGCCGTTACACCATTTTTTATGGTAAACTTAGAACACCTAGAAAAGAGACATAATTCTGTAATGCTACCAGCTGAGGTGACTGTAAGAATTGCAGGGGTCAGCAGAAAAATGACTAGAGATAATTAGCTTACATCAGCAGAAAACCTTAAAGGAAATACCACTGGAAAAGGGTATAAATATTGAACTCTCAAATGGGATAACAGACTCGCTTTAAAGGGGCAAAGCAATTCTCGGCTTCAGAGGCGGCTCTGTAAGTCTCCAACTCTTTGTACCTCGGGGATCAAAGGTATTTGATTTTGGTGGATATCCTGAATAGAACTTTAAGAACTGTAAAACTGTAGCGAAGTTAAGATTTGAGAGTAAGGTTCTCTGATAATAGAATTGTAAGCTTTCTCTTTTTGGAACTGTTAATGTTGCGATTGACTCACCAACTGTAAATTACATGTCGGTTCTTTAATAAATCTATATATTTTTAGAATTGTCTCACATAAGACTTCTTTATCAAACTCGCAAACTCAATCTCTGTACACTCTTTGGTGAGGAGTTGCAGAATTCTGGGGGAGTTTTCCGGACCCTCATAATATCCGAAACATTACAGTCTAGCTAAAGTTATTAAAAGTGCTATCTGGAGGACGGTAACATCTTCAGGTTGTTCCTTTCCTTTAGGAGAGATAGTCCAGACCTTTAGACCCAATTAAGTGTCTTTAGGATTCGGCTACCTTAAACTCTAGTTGAAAGTGAACGTCTGAGGAATACGCCTGATCCGGGGTAGCCCTAAAGGGGCCAGGACTAGTAATTATCCATTCAGACACTTGGGAAGATTGATTGGAGGCGGGTTGGAAGCGGGTGTTCGGGACCCGCTGCCAATCTTTTTGATTTTGCCAGCAGTCCCGCCTCCATACCCGACCCCTGAGTGCCGGCAAAATCGCCCCCTTCAAGTGCCCGGTGGCCAAGCTGACGATCACTTGAAGTCTGTTGAAATCTTTAGATGTCTTCTCTTCGGTAGACCAGGACACGTTTGTCCCGGCCGACTGCAGTAAAAAAAATAGGTATTGTGTCAGTTTTTCAATTTTTTGTATTCAAAACTCCTCTCGTGGCTCTCACATGCACATCTCAATGATTGGCTCCTTCAAGCATGGCTTCTCCCCTTGTTGTTTATAGTTAGTTCAAAGTTTAGTGGGGTTACTTCATCTTGCGTGTCACTTGTTGCAGTTTGATGAGGGTCTTATCTCAAGAAGGTGCTGGTCGGTTCCGCTGGTCCCATGGCAGCCCCGGATTTGACCTTGGCTACCACATTTTTTTTCGTCTGTTAAAAATGTTCCTCCATATTCCTGTTTCTCAGCTTGCATTTAGAAACATAGAAACATAGAAACATAGAAAATAGGTACAGGAGTAGACCATTCGGTCCTTCGAGCCTGCACCGCCATTCAATGCGTTCATGGCTGAACATGCTACCCCAGTACCCCATTCCTGCTTTCTCGCCATACCCCTTGATCCCCCTAGTTGTGAGTGTTATATCTAACTCCCTTTTGAATATATTTAGCGAACTGGCCTCAACAACCTTCTGTGGAAGAGAATTCCATAGATTCACCACTCTCTGGGTGAAGAAGTTCCTCCTCAGCTCAGTCTTAAATGGCTTCCACTTAATCCTTAGACTGTGACCCCTGGTTCTAGTTTTCCCTAACATTGGGAACATTCTTCCCGCATCTAATTTGTCTAAACCAGTCAGGATTTTAAATGTCTCTATAAGATCCCCCCTCATTCTTCTGAACTCCAGAGGATACAAGTTCAGTTGACCCAATCTTTCTTGATATGTCAGTCCGGCCATCCCAGGAATCAATCTAGTGAACCTTCGCTGCACTCCCTCAATAGCAAGAATGTCCTTCCTTAAGTTAGGAGACCAAAACTGCGCACAATACTCCAGGTGTGGCCTCACCAAGGCCCTGTACAACTGCAGCATCACCTCCCTACTCCTGTACTCAAATCCCCTTGCTATGAAGGCCATCATTCCGTTTGCTTTCTTGACTGCCTGCTGCACTTGCATTCCCACCTTCAGTGACTGATGTACCATGACGCCCAGGTCTCGTTGCACCTCCCCTTTCCCTAATCTGCCACCATTCAGGTAATAGTCCGCCTCTCTATTTTTACCACCAAAGTGGATAACCTCACATTTATCCACATTGTACTTCATCTGCCATACATTTGCCCATTCACCCAACCTGTCCAAGTCACTCTGTAGCCTCCTAGCATCCTCCTCATTGTTCACACTGCCTCCCAATTTAGTGTCATCCGCAAATTTGGAGATATTACATTTAATCCCTTCGTCCAAATCATTAATATATAATGTAAACAGCTGGGGTCCCAGCACCGAACCCTGCGGTACCCCGCTGGTCACTGCCTGCCATTCTGAAAAGTACCCATTTACTCCTACTCTTTGTTTCCTGTGTGCCAACCAGTTCTCAATCCACGTCAACACATTACCCCCAATCCCATGTGCTTTAACTTTGCTCACCAATCTCTTGTGTGGGACCTTGTCGAAGGCCTTCTGAAAGTCCAAATACACCACATCTACTGGTTCCCCCCTGTCCACCCTATTGGAAACATCCTCAAAAAATTCCAGTAGATTTGTCAAGCATGATTTCCCTTTCACAAATCCATGCTGACTTGGACCTATCATGTCGCCACTTTCCAAATGGTCTGTTATGACATCTTTAATAATTGCTTCCATCATTTTACCCACGACCGATGTCAGGCTGACCGGTCTATAATTCCCTGCTTTCTCCCTCCCTCCTTTTTTAAAAAGAGGGGTTACATTGGCCACCCTCCACTCCATCGGAACTGATCCAGAGTCTAAGGAATGTTGGAAAATGATCGTCAATGCATCCACTATTTCCAAGGCCACCTCCTTAAGTACTCTGGGATGCAGACCATCAGGCCCCGGGGATTTTTCAGCCTTCAGTCCCATCAATTTCCCCAATACCTTTTCCTGACTAATAAGGATTTCCCTCAGCTCCTCCCTCTTACCAGATCATTCCGTTTGCTTTCTTGACTGCCTGCTGCACTTGCATTCCCACCTTCAGTGACTGATGTACCATGACGCCCAGGTCTCGTTGCACCTCCCCTTTCCCTAATCTGCCACCATTCAGGTAATAGTCCGCCTCTCTATTTTTACTCTGGATTGCTACCAGGGCCACGTGCTAATCAGAATAGAGAGAACAGGATAGTGAGATTGAATACGTGGCTTGAGCAGTGGTGCAGGAGGGAGGGATTCAAATTCCTGAGGCATTGGAACCAGTTCTGGGGGATGTGGGACCTGTACAAAAGGGACGGTCTGCACTTGGGCAGGACTGGAACCGATGTCCTCGGGGTAATATTTGCTAAAGCAGTTCGGGAGGATTTAAACTAATATGGCAGGGGAATGGGAACCTATGTAGCGAAACAGGGTGAAGTAATATGCAGTCAGAAACAAATGTTAGAAGGGTGAGAAACAATAGGGGAAGGCCGAGTAAACAAAGGCAAGAAACACAAAGGGCCATACTAAATCATAAGTCTAAAAGGACAAAGGATGTTAATAAAACAAGCCTAAAGGCTCTGTGTCTTAGTGCAAGGAGTATCCGTAATAAGGTGGATGAATTGACTGTGCAAATAGATGTTAACGGATATGATGTGATTGGGATTACAGAGACGTGGCTCCAGAACAATCAAGGCTGGGAACTGAACATCCAGGGGTATTCAACATTCAGAAAGGATAGAATAAAAGGAAAAGGGGGTGGGGTAGCATTGCTGGTTAAAGAGGAGATTAATGCAATAGCTAGGAAGGACATCAGCTTGGAGGATGTGGAATCAATATGGGTTGAGCTGCAGAACACCAAAGGGCAGAAAACGTTAGTGGGAGTTGTGTACAGACCTCCAAACAGCAGTAGTGAGGTGGGGGAGGGTATGAAACAGGAAATCAGAGGTGCGTGCAAAAAAGGCATGGCAGTTATCATGGGTGACTTTAATATGCATATAGATTGGGCTACTCAAACTGGAAGCAATACGGTGGAGGAGGATTTCCTGGAGTGTTTAAGGGATGGTTTCCTAAACCAATATGTTGAGGAACCAACTCGAGGGGAGGCCATCCTGGACTGGGTGTTGTGTAATGAGGAGGGACTAATCAGCAATCTTGTGGTACGAGGCCCCCTGGGGAAGAGTGACCATAGTATGGTGGAGTTCTACATTAGGATGGAGAAGGAAACAGTTAAGTCAGAGACCATGGTCCAGAACTTAAATAAGGGCAACTTTGAGGGTATGAGGCGTGAATTGGCGAGGTTAAATTGGCAAGCAATATTTAAGGGGCTATCAGTGGAAGGGCAATGGCAGACATTTAGAGATCGCATGGATGAACTACAACAATTGTACATCCCGGTCTGGCGTAAAAATAAAAAAGGGAAGGTGGCTCAACCATGGCTAACAAGGGAAATCAGGGATAGTATTAAAACCAAGGAAGTTGCGTACAAATTGGCCAGAAGTAGCAGCAAACCCGGGGACTGGGAGAACTTCAAAACTCAGCAGAGGAGGACGAAGGGTTTGATTAGGGCAGGGAAAATAAAATATGAAAGGAAGCTTGCAGAGAACATTAAAATGGACTGCAAAAGCTTCTATAAATATGTAAAAAGAAAGAGGTTAGTAAAAACAAACGTAGGTCCCCTGCAGTCGGAAACAGGGGAAGTCGTAATGGGGAACAAGGAAATGGCAGATCAATTGAACATGTACTTTGGTTCGGTGTTTACTGTGGAGGACACACACAACCTACCGGAAATAAAAGGGGTCAGAGGATCTGGTAAGAGGGAGGAGCTGAGGGAAATCCTTATTAGTCGGGAAAAGGTATTGGGGAAATTGATGGGACTGAAGGCTGAAAAATCCCCGGGGCCTGATGGTCTGCATCCCAGAGTACTTAAGGAGGTGGCCTTGGAAATAGTGGATGCATTGACGATCATTTTCCAACATTCCTTAGACTCTGGATCAGTTCCGATGGAGTGGAGGGTGGCCAATGTAACCCCTCTTTTTAAAAAAGGAGGGAGGGAGAAAGCAGGGAATTATAAACCGGTCAGCCTGACATCGGTCGTGGGTAAAATGATGGAAGCAATTATTAAAGATGTCATAACAGACCATTTGGAAAGTGGCGACATGATAGGTCCAAGTCAGCATGGATTTGTGAAAGGGAAATCATGCTTGACAAATCTTCTGGAATTTTTTGAGGATGTTTCCAATAGGGTGGACAGGGGGGAACCAGTAGATGTGGTGTATTTGGACTTTCAGAAGGCCTTCGACAAGGTCCCACACAAGAGATTGGTGAGCAAAGTTAAAGCACATGGGATTGGGGGTAATGTGTTGACGTGGATTGAGAACTGGTTGGCACACAGGAAACAAAGAGTAGGAGTAAATGGGTACTTTTCAGAATGGCAGGCAGTGACCAGCGGGGTACCGCAGGGTTCGGTGCTGGGACCCCAGCTGTTTACATTATATATTAATGATTTGGACGAAGGGATTAAATGTAATATCTCCAAATTTGCGGATGACACTAAATTGGGAGGCAGTGTGAACAATGAGGAGGATGCTAGGAGGCTACAGAGTGACTTGGACAGGTTGGGTGAATCGGCAAATGTATGGCAGATGAAGTACAATGTGGATAAATGTGAGGTTATCCACTTTGGTGGTAAAAATAGAGAGGCGGACTATTACCTGAATGGTGGCAGATTAGGGAAAGGGGAGGTGCAACGAGACCTGGGCGTCATGGTACATCAGTCACTGAAGGTGGGAATGCAAGTGCAGCAGGCAGTCAAGAAAGCAAACGGAATGATGGCCTTCATAGCAAGGGGATTTGAGTACAGGAGTAGGGAGGTGATGCTACAGTTGTACAGGGCCTTGGTGAGGCCACACCTGGAGTATTGTGCGCAGTTTTGGTCTCCTAACTTAAGGAAGGACATTCTTGCTATTGAGGGAGTGCAGCGAAGGTTCACTAGATTGATTCCTGGGATGGCCGGACTGACATATCAAGAAAGATTGGGTCAACTGAACTTGTATCCTCTGGAGTTCAGAAGAATGAGGGGGGATCTTATAGAGACATTTAAAATCCTGACTGGTTTAGACAAATTAGATGCGGGCAGAATGTTCCCAATGGTAGGGAAAACTAGAACCAGGGGTCACAGTCTAAGGATTAAGGGGAAGCCATTTAGGACTGAGCTGAGGAGGAACTTCTTCACCCAGAGAGTGGTGAATCTATGGAATTCTCTTCCACAGAAGGTTGTTGAGGCCAGTTCGCTAAATATATTCAAAAGGGAGTTAGATATAACACTCACAACTAAGGGGATCAAGGGGTATGGCGAGAAAGCAGGAATGGGGTACTGAGGTAGCATGTTCAGCCATGAACGCATTGAATGGCGGTGCAGGCTCGAAGGACCGAATGGTCTACTCCTGTACCTATTTTCTATGTTTCTATGTTTCTATCCTCTGACCCCTTTTATTTCCGGCAGGTTGTGTGTGTCCTCCACAGTAAACACCGAACCAAAGTACTTGTTCAATTGATCTGCCATTTCCTTGTTCCCCATTACGACTTGCCCTGTTTCCGACTGCAGGGGACCTACGTTTGTTTTTACTAACCTCTTTCTTTTTACATATTTATAGAAGCTTTTGCAGTCCATTTTAATGTTCTCTGCAAGCTTCCTTTCATATTTTATTTTCCCTGCCCTAATCAAACACTTCGTCCTCCTTTGCTGAGTTTTGTAGTTCTCCCAGTCCCCGGGTTTGCTGCTACTTCTGGCCAATTTGTATGCAACTTCCTTGGTTTTAATACTATCCCTGATTTCCCTTGTTAGCCATGGTTGAGCCACCTTCCCTTTTTTATTTTTACGCCAGACCGGGATGTACAATTGTTGTAGTTCATCCATGCGATCTCTAAATGTCTGCCATTGCCCTTCCACTGATAGCCCCTTAAATATCGCTTGCCAATTTAACCTCGCCAATTCACGCCTCATACCATCAAAGTTGCCCTTATTTAAGTTCTGGACCATGGTGTCTGACTTAACTGTTTCCTTCTCCATCCTAATGTAGAACTCCACCATACTATGGTCACTCTTCCCCAGGGTGCCTCGTACCACAAGATTGCTGATTATTCCTTCCTCATTACACAACACCCAGTCCAGGATGGCCTCCCCTCGAGTTGGTTCCTCAACATATTGGTTTAGGAAACCATCCCTTAAACACTCCAGGAAATCCTCCTCCACCGTATTGCTTCCAGTTTGAGTAGCCCAATCTATATGCATATTAAAGTCACCCATGATAACTGCCGTGCGTTTTTTGCACGCACCTCTGATTTCCTGTTTCATACCCTCCCTCACCTCACCACTGCTGTTTGGAGGTCTGTACACAACTCCCACGAACGTTTTCTGCCCTTTGGTGTTCTGCAGCTCAACCCATATTGATTCCACATCCTCCAAGCTGATGTCCTTCCTAGCTATTGCATTAATCTCCTCTTTAACCAGCAATGCTACCCCACCCCCTTTTCCTTTTATTCTATCCTTTCTGAATGTTGAATACCCCTGGATGTTCAGTTCCCAGCCTTGATTGTTCTGGAGCCATGTCTCTGTAATCCCAATCACATCGTATCCGTTAACATCTATTTGCACAGTCAATTCATCCACCTTATTACGGATACTCCTTGCATTAAGACACAGAGCCTTTAGGCTTATTTTATTAACATCCTTTGTCCTTTTAGACTTATGATTTAGTATGCCCCTTTGTGTTTCTTGCCTTTGTTTACTCGGCCTTCCCCTATTGTTTCTCACCCTTCTAACATTTGTTTCTGACTGCATATTACTTCCCCCTGTTTCGCTACATAGGTTCCCCTTCCCCTGCCATATTAGTTTAAATCCTCCCGAACTGCTTTAGCAAATATTACCCCGAGGACATCGGTTCCAGTCCTGCCCAAGTGCAGACCGTCCCTTTTGTACAGGTCCCACTTCCCCCAGAACTGGTTCCAATGCCTCAGGAATTTGAATCCCTCCCTCCTGCACCACTGCTCAAGCCACGTATTCAATCTCACTATCCTGTTCTCTCTATTCTGATTCGCTCGTGGCCCTGGTAGCAATCCAGAGATTACTACCTTAGAGGTCCTACTTTTTAATTTAGCTCCTAGCTCCCTAAATTCTGCTTGTAGGACCTCTTCCCGCTTTTTACCTATATCGTTGGTACCTACATGCACCACGACAGCTGGCTGTTCACCCTCCCTCTTCAGAATGTTTTTAACGTGGTTTAGCCATCATTAAAAGTTCTCCTTTGTATTAAAGTTCTTCTTGTTGTCAGGGAGGTTTAAAATAGATTTTCTTTCAACAGATTAAAGATCAAGGGGTGACTTTCTGGGATGGGGTTTCTCACCTAGAATTACACGGAATTTCACAGCACAGAAACAGGCCATTCGGCCCAACCGTTCTATGCTGGTGTTTATGCTCCACACGAGCTTTCTGCCACCCTGTTTCATCTCACCCTATCAGCATAATCTCTAATCCTTTCTCCCTCATGTACTTATCTAGAATCATATCATCAACAACAACAACTTGTGTTTATATAGCACCTTTAACGTAGTAAAACGTCCCAAGGCGCTGCACAGGTGTATTTTAAGACAAAAAAATTTGACACCGAGCCACGTAAGGAGAAATTAGGGCAGATTTTACTACGTTAAAGCTTGGTCAAAGAGGGTAGGTTTTAAGGCGCGTCTTAAAGGAGGAAAGACAGGTAGCGAGGCGGAGAGGTTTAGGGAGGGAATTCCAGAGCTTAGGGCCCAGGCAACAGAAGGCACGGCCACCAATGGTTGAGCGATTATAATCAGGGATGCTCAAGAGGGCAGAATTAGAGGAGCGCAGATATCTCGGGGGTTGTTGTGGGGCTGAAGGAGATTACAGAGATAGGGAGGGGCGAGGCCATGGAGGGATTTGAAAACGGATGAGAATTTTGAAATCAAGGCGCTGCTTAACCGGGAGCCAATGTAGTTCAGCGAGCACAGGGGTGATGGGCGAACGGGACTTGGTGCAAGTTAGGACATGGGCAGCTGAGTTTTGGATGACCTTAAGTTTACGTAGGGTGGAATGTGGGAGGCCAGCCAGGAGTGCATTGGAATAGTCAAGTCTAGAGGCACAAAGGCGTGGATGAGGGTTTCAACAGTGGGTTTCAGAATCATAGAATGAAACAGCACAGAAGGAGGCCCTTCGGTCCATTGTGCCTGTGCCGGCTCTTTGGTAGAGCTATCCAATTAATCCCACTCCCCTGCTCTTTCCCCATAGCCCTGTAATTTTTTTCACTTCAAGTATTTATCCAATTCTCTTTTTAATATTACTATTGAATCTGCTTCCACCACACTTTCGGGCAGTGAAGTCCGGATCACAACAACTCGCTGTGTAAAAAATGTTTCCTCGTGTCGCCTCTGGTTTTGCCCAATCACCTTAAATTTTTGTCCTCTGGCTACCGACCGTTCTGCCACTGAAAACAGTTTCTCCTTATTTACACTATCAAAACAGTTCATGATTTTGAACACCTCTATCAAATTTCCTCTTAACCTTCTCTGTTCTAAGGAGAACAACCCCAGTTTCTCCAGTCTCTACAAAAATCACTGAAGTCACTCAACCCGGGTACCATTCTAGGAAATCTCCTCTGCACCCTCTCCAAGGCCTTGACATCCTCCCTAAAGTGTGGTGCCCAGAATTGAACACAATACTCCAGCTGAGCCCTAACCAGTGTTTTATTAAGGTTTAGCATAACTTCCTTGCTTTTGCACTCTATTCCTCTATTAATAAAGCCAAGCATCTCATATGCTTTTTTCACAGCCTTCTCAACTTGTCCAGCCACCTCCCTAGATTTGTGTACATACACCCCCAGGTCTCTCTCTTCCTGCATCCCACTAGCATCACCTTACATGGATCTATACCATTCACCTCAACCACTCCATGTGGTAGCAAGTTCCGCATTCTCACCACTCTCCTGTTGTTAGTGATTCGAACTGAAATAAGTAAAAATACAAGTCCAGAACCAGGGGTCACAGTCTAAGGATAAGGGGTAAGCCATTTAGGACTGAGATGAGGAGGAATTTCTTCACCCAGAGAGTGGTGAACCTGTGGAATTCTCTACCACAGAAGGCAGTTGAGGCCAATTTATTAAATATATTCAAGAAGGAGTTAGATATATTTCTTAAGGCTAAAGGGATCAAGGGATATGGGGAGAAAGCAGGGACAGGGTACTGAATTGGGTGACTGTCTGTGTGGAGTTTGCACATTCTCCCCGTGTCTGCGTGGGTTTCCTCCGGGTGCTCCGGTTTCCTCCCACAGTCCAAAAATGTGTGGGGTAGGTTGATTTGGCTATGATAAATTGACCCTTAGTGTTAGGGGGGGATTAATTATGTGGGGTTATGGGGATAGGATGGGATATGTTAGGGGGAATTAAATGTGGGGTTACGGGGGTAGGGTGGGATATGTGTACTGTGGGGATTAAAGCAGGGACAGGGTACTGGATTTGGATGATCAGCCATGATCGTATTGAATGGTGGAGCAGGCTCGACGGGCCGAATGGCCTACTCCTGCACCTAGATTCTATGTTTCTATGTAACACCTTATTAATGATTTATTCAGATTCGTATATCAGAGGCTTTTAAACACCCTTGAGATAACGAATCTCTAAGGGAGTCAAAAGAAAAATACCATAGATGCTGGAAATCTGAAATAATAACAGAAAATGCTGGAAACACTCAGCAGGTCAGGTAGCATCTGTGGAGAGAGAAACATAGGGTTAACGTTTCAGGTCGACAACCGTCCATCAGAACTGGAAGACGTTGGGGGTGATTTTGCCAATGGGGAGCTTTTGGAGGCGGGCCTCCCACTTGTCGGGTTTTAGTCCCGCCTCCATCAACTTCTGGCCAACACACGCTATTTTCCCTTGATTGACCTTGTTAATTCTGCCCAGCGGGCTTAGCAGTCCAACTAAGGGAAAGCTGGTTGCAGAGAACGTCAATGTATGACGTTTCATCTGTCAAAAAATGTTGACAGATGAATTGTCACCGTTTGACAGCTCTGTGAAGCTGTCTATACTATTCACCTCAACCACTCCAGGGTGGAGGGCAGGAGTATACATAGTATTTACAGCACAGAAACAGGCCATTCGGCCCAACTGGTCCATGCCGGTATTTCTGCTCCACACGAGCCTCCACCCACCCCTCTTCATCTCACCCTATCAACACATCCTTCTATATCTTTCTCCCTCATGTGTTTATCTAGCTTCCCCTTAAATGCATCTACACTAGTCACCTCAACAATCCATGTGGTCGTGATTTCCACATTCTAACCACTCCCTGGGTAAAGAAGTTTCTCCTGAATTCCCTATTGGATTTATCAGTGACTATCTTATAATTATGGCCCCTAGTTCTGGTCTCCCCCACAAGTGGAAAAATCCTCTCTATGTCAAGCCTATCAAATCCTTTCATAATCTTAAATAGTAATTAAATGACAAAAGCGATGATGGAGCAAGGCAAGAGGGGATGATAATGAGACAAATGTACAATCAAAATATAGGTCCAGAGGAGGTGTAGATGGTTGCAGGAGAATAGCAGAGGGGGAGGGAAGCATGGAAAATCTAACGGGAGAGTTAGCTACAAGAAATAAAAACCAAAAATGCTGGGAAACTCTCATCCGGTCAGGCAGCATCTGTGGAGAGAGAAAGAGGTAACGTTTCATGATCCCCTTTTCTGTTGACAGGGATTAGAAGCACGGTGCATTTAATGGTAGGAGTCCCCAGCTCTGCACTTCTAAGATTGAAATCCTATCAAACAGAAATTGTAATGGAAGCAAAATACTGCAGATGCTGGAAATCTGAAATTAAAACAGAAAAAGCTGGAAAATACTCAGCAGGTCAGGCAGCATCTCGGAGAGAGAAACAGAGTTAATGTTTCAGGCTGATGACCTTTCATCAGAACTCAATAAGAGTTACCCATAGCTATGAATCAGTTCAAATCCCAGTGGGTTGCTGCACTGGATAAAGGAGCACAGATTGGAGATAGGGCTAGAAAGCAGGTAAGTGATTGGTTGGTGAGTATTTCTCTCTTTTTAAACTTAAACTCTGTGGTTTATAGTTTCTAAGCACTCTGTGGTGTAGCGGGGACTGTTGGTAAACCAGGGCCCTTAAGTATATCATTTAACTGTAGTGCAATTGGTGGGATTGATTTGTTTTAGTTTAATTTGAATTAATTAAAGGGTAAGTCATGGCAGGAGAGCTCGGCCCCGTGGTATGCTCCTCCTGTGCTAAGTGGGAAATCAGGGACCCTTCCGGTGTCCTTGACAACCATGTGTGCGGGAAGTGTATCCAGCTACAGCTACTGGCAGACCGCATTACGGCGCTGGAGCTGCGATTGGATGCGTATTGGAGCATTCGCGATGCTGAGAACCTCGTGGATAGCACGTTTAGCGAGTTGGTCACACCGCAGGCAAAGGGTGTACAGGCAGGAAGTAAATGGGTGACCACCAGGCAGAGTAAGAAGTGCAGGCAGGTAGTGCAGGGGTCCCCTGTGGACATCCCCCTCTCAAACAGATATACCACTTTGGATACTGTTGGGGGGGATGACTTATCAGGGGAAGGCAGCAGCAGCCAACTTCCTGGCACCATGGGTGGCTCTGCTGCACAGGCTGGGAGGAAAAAGAGTGGAAGAGCTATAGTGATAGGGGACTCAATTGTAAGGGGAATAGATAGGCGTTTCTGCGGCCGCAATCGAGACTCCAGGATGGTGTGTTGCCTCCCTGGTGCAAGGGTCAAGGACGTCTCGGAGCGGCTACAGAACATTTTGGAGGGGGAGGGCGAACAGCCAGCTGTCGTGGTGCACATAGGCACCAACGATATAGGTAAAAAAGGGGATGAGGTCCAAAAAGCAGAATATAGGGAGTTAGGAGGTAAATTAAAAAATAGGACCTCAAAGGTAGTAATCTCAGGATTGCTACCAGTGCCACGTGCTAGTCAGAGTAGAAATAGGAGGATATTTCAAATGAATACGTGGCTAGAGGAATGGTGCAAGGGGGAGGGATTCAAATTCCTGGGACATTGGAACCGGTTTTGGGGGAGGTGGGACCAGTACAAACCGGACGGTCTGCACCTGAGCAGGGCCGGGACCACTGTCCTAGGGGGAGTGTTTGCTAGTGCTGTTGGGGAGGGTTTAAACTGAAGCGGCAGGGGGTTGGGCACCTGAGCAGGGAGACAGAGGAAAGCGTGTCAGGAAGGGATAGAAGGTATGGAGTAAAAGGTAAAGTGTTAAAAAAGGAAAAAGCAGGAACTAAGTGTCACAAAACATATTTGAAAGTTCTTTATCTGAATGCACGTAGCATTCATAACAAAATGGACGAGTTAACGGCACAAATAACTACGTATGGGTATGATCTTGTGGCCATTACAGAAACATGGCTGCAGGGTGACAACGACTGGGAACTAAATATGCCAGGGTATTTAACAATCAGGAAGGACAGGCAGGAAGGAAGGGGAGGTGGGGTGGCTATGTTAATAAAGGAAGGAATCACTGTAATACAGAGAAATGATATTGGGTCAAAGGATCAGGATAATGAAACAGTTTGGGTGGAGATAAGGAATAATAAGGGGAAAAAACACTAGTGGGAGTAGTATATAGGCCTCCTAATAGTTGCAACTCTGCAGGAAGAAGTATTAATCAGGAAATAGTTGGGGCATGTAATAAGGGAACAACTATAATTATGGGGGATTTTAACTATCATATTAACTGGACAAATCAAATTGGGCAGGGCAGCCTTGAGGAAGAGTTTATTGAGTGTATTAGGGATGGATTTCTTGAGCAGTATGTAACTGATCCTACAAGGGGGCAAGCAACCTTGGACCTGGTCCTGTGTAATGAGTCAGCATTAACTAATAATGTCCTAGTTAAGGATCCCCTTGGAATGAGTGACCATAACATGATATGCTCCTCCTGCACTATGTGGGAAATCAGGGACACTTCCTGTGTCCCTGACAACCATGTGTGTGGGAAATGTATCCAGCTGCAGCTACTGACGGACCGCATTGCGGCGCTGGAGCTGCGGCTGGATGCATATTGGAGCATTTGCGATGCTGAGAACCTCGTGGATAGCACGTTTAGTGAGTTGGTCATACCGCAGGTGAAGGGTGTACAGGCAGGAAGTGAATGGGTGACCACCAGGCAGAGTAAGAGGTGCAGGCATGTAGTGCAGGGGTCCCCTGTGGCCATCCCCCTCTCAAACAGATATACCACTTTGGATGCTGTTGGGGGGGATGACTTATCAGGGGAAGGCGGCAGCAGCCAACTTCCTGGCACCATGGGTGGCTCTGCCGCACAGGCTGGGAGGAAAAAGTGTGGAAGAGCTATAGTGATAGGGGATTCAATTGTAAGGGGAATAGATAGGCGTTTCTGCGGCCGCAATCGAGACTCCAGGATGGTGTGTTGCCTCCCTGGTGCAAGGGTCAAGGACGTCTCGGAGCGGCTACAGAACACTTTGGAGGGGGAGGGCGAACAGCCAGTTGTCGTGGTGCACATAGGCATCAACGATATAGGTAAAAAACGGGATGAGGTCCTAAAAGCAGAATATAGGGAGTTAGGAGGTAAATTAAAAAAGAGGACTTCAAAGGTAGTAATCTCAGGATTGCTACCAGTGCCACGTGCTAGTCAGAGTAGAAATAGGAGGATATTTCAAATGAATACGTGGCTAGAGGAATGGTGCAAGGGGGAGGGATTCAAATTCCTTGGACATTGGAACCGGTTCTGGGGGAGGTGGGACCAGTACAAACGGGACGGTCTGCACCTGGGCAGGGCCGGGACCGATGTCCTAGGGGGCGTGTTTGCTAGTGCTGTTGGGGAGGGTTTAAACTAAAGTGGCAGGGGGTTGGGAACCTGAGCAGGGAGACAGAGGAAAGGGAAATAAGGATAAAAGCTAAAGACAGGAAGGAGAAAAACAAAAGTAGAAGGCAAAGAACTCAACGGTTTAAATCAAACATGGTCACAGTAAATCATAATTCATATAGGTCTGAGAGCGTTAAAAAAACAAGCCTGAAGGCTTTGTGTCTTAATGCAAGGAGCATTCGGAACAAGGTGGATGAATTAGCTGCGCAAATAGAGGTAAATGGATACGATTTGATTGGGATTACAGAAACATGGTTCCAGGGCGGCCAAGGCTGGGAACTCAACATCCAGGGTTATTCAATATTTAGGAAAGATAGGCAAAAAAGAAAGGGAGGTGGGGTAGCATTGCTGGTTAAAGAGGGGATTAACACAATTGAAAGGAAGGATATTAGCTCTGATGATGCGGAATCTGTATGGGTAGAACTGAGAAATAACAAGGGGCAGAAAACGTTAGTGGGAGTGGTATATAGACCTCCAAACAGTAATACGGAGGTTGGGGACGGCATTAAAAGGGAAATTAGAGAAGCATGCAGTAAGGGCACAGCAGTCATCATGGGTGACTTTAATTTACATATAGATTGGGCTAACCAAATTAGTAAAAATACTGTGGAGGAGGAATTCCTAGAATGATTACGAGATGGTTTTCTGGAACAATATGTCGAGGAACCAACCAGAGATCAGGCCAACTTAGATTGGGTATTATGCAACGAGAAAGGATTAATTAGCAATCTTGTTGTACGAGGCCCCTTGGGTCAGAGTGATCATAATATGATAGAATTCTTCATTAGGTGGAGAGTGAAGTAGTTGAATCAGAGACTAGGGTCCTGAATTTAAATAAAGGAAACTACGATGGTATGAGGCGCGAATTGGGTAGGATTGATTGGGGAATGTCACTCAAGGGGTTGACGGTGGATAGGCAATGGCAAACATTCAAAGACTGCATGGATGAACTACAGAATTTGTACATCCCAGTGTGGCATAAGAATAAAACAAAAAGTTTGACTCAACCGTGGCTAACAAGGGAAATTAGGGATAGCATAAGATCCAAGGAGAGGGCATATAAATTGGCCAGAAAAAGCGGTAGCCCTGAGGATTGGGAGCAGTTTAGGATTCAACAAAGGAGGACAAAGGGATTAATTAAGAAGGGGAAAATAGAATATGAAAGTAAGCTTGCTGGGAACATAAAAACTGACTGTAAGAGATTTTATAGATATGTGAAGAGAAAAAGATTAGTGAAATCAAGTGTAGGTCCCTTGCAGTCAGAAGCGGGGGAAGTTATAATGGGGAACAAAGAAATGGCAGCCCAATTAAATGCATATTTTGGTTCTGTCTTCACAAAGGAGGACACAAATAACCTCCCAGAGATGTTGGAGAACATACAGTCTGATGAAAGAGAGGAACTGAAAGAAATCAGTATTTGCAGGGAAATGGTGTTAGGGAAATTGATGGTATTGAAGGCCGATAAATCCCCAGGGCCTGATAATCTACATCCTAGGGTACTTAAGGAAGTGGCCCTAGAAATAGTAGATGCATTGCTGATCATCTTCCAACATTCGATGGAATCTGGAACTGTACCCATGGATTGGAGGGTAGCTAATGTTACCCCACTATTCAAAAAGGGTGGTAGAGAGAAAGCGGGGAATTACAGACCGGTAAGCCTGACATCGGTAGTGGGGAAAATGCTAGAGTCCATTATAAAGGATGTAATAGCTGAGCATTTGAAAAACAGTGACAGGATCGGACAAAGTCAACATGGATTTACAAAAGGTAAATCATGCTTGACTAATCTACTGGAATTTTTTGAGGATGTAACTGGGAAAATAGATAAGGGAGAACCAGTAGATGTGGTGTATTTGGACTTTCAAAAGGCTTTTGATAAGGTCCCGCATAAGAGATTAGCGGGTAAAGTTAAGGCACATGGGATTGGGGGCAAGGTATTGACTTGGATAGAGAACTGGTTGGCGGACAGAAAGCAGAGAGTAGGAATTAATGAGTCTTTTTCCGAGTGGCAAGCAGTGACTAGTGGGGTACCGCAGGGATCGGTCCTTGGACCCCAGCTATTCACAATATACATTAATGATCTAGATAAGGGAATTAAATGTAATATCTCCAAGTTTGCAGATGACACAAAGCTGGGTGGGAGTGTGTGCAGCGAGGAGGATAGCGAGAAACTCCAGGATGATCTGGACAGGTTGGGTGAGTGGGCAGAAGCGTGGCAGATGCAATATAACGTGGATAAGTGCGAGGTTATCCACTTTGGTGTCAAAAACAGAAAGGCAGACTATTATCTGAATGGCAATAGATTGGGAGAAGGGGAAGTGCAACGAGACCTGGGTGTCCTTGTGCACCAGTCGCTGAAAGTAAGCATGCAGGTGCAGCAGGCGGTGAAGAAGTCAAATCGTATGTTGGCCTTCATAGCGAAAGGGTTTGAGTATAGGAACAGGGATGTCCTGCTGGAGTTGTACAGGGCCTTGATGAGACCACACCTTGAGTACTGTGTGCAGTTTTGGTCGCCTTATCTGAGGAAGGATGTTCTTGCCATGGAAGGAGTTCAGCGAAGATTCACAAGGCTGATACCTGGGATGGCAGGAATGACATATGAGGAGAGATTGGGTCGATTGGGCTTATACTCACTGGAGTATAGAAGAATGAGAGGGGATCTCATCGAAACATATAAAATTCTGACAGGTCTGGACAAACTAGATGCAGGAAGAATGTTCCCGATGGTCGGAGAGTCCAGAACCAGGGGTCATAATCTACGGATAACGTGTAAACCATTTAGGACAGAAATGAGGAAGAATTTCTTCACCCAGAGAGTGGTGAACCTGTGGAATTCTCTACCACAGAAGGTAGTTGAGGCGAAGTCATTAAATATATTCAAGGATGAGTTCGATATATTTCTTAAAGCTAAAGGTATCAAGGGATCTGGGGAGAAGGCAGGTACAGGGTACTGAGTTTAGATGATCAGCCATGATCTCATCGAATGGCGGAGCAGGCTCGAGGGGCCGAATGGCCTACTCCTGCTCCTATCTTCTATGTTTCTATAACATGGTTGAATTCCATATCCAATTAGAGGGTGAGAAGGTTGGTTCTCAAACAAGCATACTGAGCTTGAATAAAGGAGACTATGATGGTATGAGAGCGGAATTGATTAAAGTGGACTGGGAAAATAGATTAAAGGGTAAGACGGTACATGAGCAGTGGTGTTCATTTAAGGAGTTATTTTACAACTTTCAAAAAATATATATTCCACTGAGGAAAAAAGGGTGTAAAAGATATGACAGCCATCCGTGGCTAAGTAAAGAAATTAAGGATAGTATCCGACTAAAAACAATGACATATAAGGTAGCCAAACTTAGTGGGAGGATAGAAGATTGGGAAGACTTCAAAAGACAGCAAAAAGTAACTAAAGGATTGATTAAGAAAGGGAAGATAGATTATGAAAATAAATGCCATGATCTTATTGAATGGCGGAGCAGGCTCGAGGGGCCGATTGGCCTACTCCTGCTCCTATTTCTTATGTTCTTATGTTCTTATAACTATAGTGCCAATTCTTTGACTCATGCTTCCTTTGAGTGAGACTGGCAAGGAGCACAGGCTAGGTGGATTCACCCTATAAGCTAAAGTGTTGAAATTTCCAGATGGGGGTTTCACGTACATGTTCACATACAAATGGCTCATTGGGCAAGAAAAAAAACCAACTTGCATTTATATAGCGCCTTTCACAACCACCGGACGTCCTAAAGTGCTTTACAACCAATGAAGTACTTTTGAAGTGGAGTCACTGTTGTAATGGAGGAAATACACAATTTACACACAGCAAGCTCCCACAAACAGCAATGTGATAACGACCAAATAATCTGTTTCAGTGATGTTGATTGAGGGATAAGTATTGGCCAGGACACCGGTGATAACTCCCCTGCTCTTCTTCGAAATAGTGACATGGAATCTTTTACGTCCACCTGAGAGAGCAGACGGGGCCTCAGTTTAACATCTCATCCGAAAGACGGCACCTCCGACAGTGCAGCGCTCCCTCAGCACTGCACTGGAGTGTTAGCCTAGATTTTTGTGCTCAAGTCTCTGGAGTGGGATTTGAACCCACAACCTTCTGACTCAGAGGCAAGAGTGCTACCCACTGAGCCACAGCTGACACAAAAAATAGGTTAAGATACTCTTATTAGTGGCTTAATGGGTGATCTAATTGAGGTGTTTACGATGATTAAAGGAGTTGATGGGGTAGATGGAGAGAAACTATTTCCTTTGCTGGGCGAATCCAGAACAAGAGGGCAAAACCTTAAAATTAGAGCTAGGCCATTCAGGGCTGATGTCAGGAAGCACTTCTTCACACGAAGGGTAGTGGAAATCTGGAACTCTTTCCCCCTAAAAAGCTGTTGAGTCTGGGGGTCAAGTGAAAATTTCAAAACTGAGATTGATAGATTTGTGTTGGGCAAAGGTATTAAGGGTTACGGAACCAAGGCAGGTAGATAGAGTTAAGATACAGATCAGCCATGATCTAACTGAATGGCGGCATATGCTCGAGGGGCTGAATGGCCTCCTCCTGTTCCTATGTTCCTAGTAGCTCCAGAAGATGTTAGAGGAACTGACTGCTGGAACCACAAGTGTAGGAATTCCTCTAGATCGTTATGTCTTTGCGAAGATGTCCTCTGATTGATAATTCAAGCAAAATTAAAAATCCCTTTCCAAAAGAACAGGTTTTAAAAGATTTGCAAGGAATTTCTTCGCGCATTCACAATGTTGCTACCCATAATACTCAGAGGAAATCTTGGGGCAGAAATTAGGCTCTCCACGGGTGAGTACGCACTATGTACTCACCCGTGGATGGAACGAAAGTGCCGGTTTCTTGCATGCACTGCGCATGCGCGGGAAACCGGCACTTCCGTTCCCCTGAAGGAAGGGGTTCAGAGGTCGAACACGCACGCCGGAGGGCCAGCGCGTTCGCCTCGCACTTCGGATTTTTTACAGGTTCCTCCGTGAGGGTAAGCACGGAGAAGATACACTTTGAAAAAGGAGGCGCAAGGCCTTCTTTTAACAAGGTAAGTGGTGATTTTATTCAAATTTAAACAGTTTTTTCACAGATTTATCTTTTTTAATTACTTTAAAGATAGGTCAGTTTAGTTTTAGCCCTGTTAAAAAGTGTAATTATTTTTTTCAAAAATTTAAATTTTTGTTTAAAATAGTTAATTTATGTTATTTATAGTTATTTTAAAAATGTGATGTTTTTAAAAAAAATTATTTGTAGTTTTAGGGAGGTTTTGGGGCCGATCTGTATTCATAGATTTGACAGGTCTTCCTGTCAAATCTATGAATGAAAGATGGCCTGCTGCCATTGGCTCTCCATGGCCCATGTGATCCCAGGGGACGCATCGCACTAACTACGCCCCTGGGACACGCAAGCACTGCGCGCCGGCACTTGGAGCAGGCCCAGGAGCTGAAGTCCCCGCGGGCCCAGAGGTCAACGGCAGGTGCGGTAGGTAGGTGCGCGCGCGATCCTTACACCCGCGGGAAGCCAGGGAGCCGAATTTCTGGCCCCTTAACAGCATAATGGCTGAGCGGAAATCCCAGGCTCTTTACCTTCGGCTGTTGCTGTCTCCTTCCGCTCTTTCCTGCTCATACCAATTCTGACGAAGGGTCCCACCAGAGCAATAAGCCGGCATTTCTCTTTCAGACGCTGACTATCCTTCTGTGCCTATCCAGAATGTTCCGCTTTCACTTCAGACCTCCAGCCTTTGCAGATTGTCTCAGGTTCGGATAGTCTGCAGCAGTTACTGTCTGATCTCCTGACAGTGGGATTGCATGGAGGTTACAAAAGAGCAAAAGACTGCAAACAATTTCATAGATAGTAGCTGCTAGCGGAACTGTCATTCATTGTAGTGTGAACAATAACGTAACCTTTTTTGTGTATGCCACTCGTAAAGGTGAATACAACTGCCCCGTGTTAAAATAGGTTGCAATCTGTGTTGCTCTGGTCAGTATTTCCCGTGCCATCCTCAAGCATGTCTTTCAAGAACGAGTTTGAGACTCCAGTAGAAATACTGAACAAAGGAAATCTTCACTAAAAACAGATTATCTGGTCATTGTTACATTGCTGCTTGTGGGAGCTTGCTGTGCGCATATTGGCTGCCGCGTTTCCTACACTACAGCAGTGACCACACTTCATAGAATCATAAAATCCTAGAATGGTTACAGCACAGAAGGAGGCCATTCGGCCCGTCGAGCCCGTGCCGGCTCTCTGCAAGAGCACTTCAGCCAGTCCCACTCCCCCGCCCTTTCCCCATTGCACAGCAAATTTCTTTCCTTCAGATACGTATCCAACTCCCTTTTGAAAGCCGTGATTGAATCTGGTGCACCACCCTTTCAGGAAGTGCATTCCAGATCTTAACCACTCGCTGCGTAGAAAAGTTTTTTCTTACATCGCCTTTGGTTCTTTTGCCAATCACCTTAAATCTGTCTATTCTGGTTCTCGACCCTTCTGCCAATGGGAACAGTTTCTCTCTATCTACTCTGTCCAGACCCCTCATGATTTTGAACACCTCTATCATATCTCCTCTCAATCTTCTCTGCTCCAAGGAGAACAACCCCAGCTTCTCCAGTCTATCAACATAACTGAAGTCCCTCATTCCTGGAATCATTCTCGTAAAACTTTTCGGCACCTTCTCTAAGGCCTTCACATCCTTCCTAAAGTGTGGTGCCCAGAATTGGACACAGTACTCCAGTTGGGGCTGAACCAGTGTTTTACACAGGTTCATCATAATTTCATACTTTTGTACTCTATGCCTCTATTTATGAAGCCTAGGATCCCATATACTTTTTAACTGCTTTCTCAACCTGCCCTGCCACCTTCAGCGATTTGTGCACATATACCCCTAAGTTTCTCTGTTCGTGCACTCCCTTCAGGATTGTATCCTTCAGTTTATATGTCCTTACTGCATTCTTTCTACCAAAATGTATCACATCACACTTTCCTGTGTTAAATTTCATCTGCCACGTGTCCGCCCATTTCACCAGCTTGTCTATATCTTCCTGAAGTCTATCACTCTCATCCTCACTGTTCACTATACTTCCAAATTTTGTATCATCTGCAAATTTTGAAATTGTGCCCTATACACCCACATCCAAGTCATTAATATATATCAAGAAAAGCAGTGGTCCTAGAACCGACTCCTGGGGAACACCACTGTATACCTTCCTCCAGTCCAATAAACAACCGTTCACCACTACTCTCTGTTTCCTATGACTTAGCCAATTCCATATCCATGCTGCCACTGTCCCTTTTATTCCATGGGCTTCAACTTTGCTGGCAAGTCTATTATGTGGCACTTTGTCGAACGCCTTTTGGAAATTCATGTACACTACGTCAACTGCATTACCCTCATCAACCCTCTCTGTTACCTCATCAAAGAACTCAATCAACAATCAAGTTAGTTAAACACGATTTGCCTTTAACAAATCCGTGCTGGTTTTCCTTAATTAATCCACACTTGTCCAAGTGACTGTTAATTGTGTCCCTGATTACTGTTTCTAAAAGCTTCCCCACTACCGAGGTCAAACTGACTGGCCTGTAGTTGCTGGGTTTATCTTTACACACTTGTTTGAACAATGGTGTAACATTTGCAATTCTCCAGTCCTCTGGCACCACCCATGTTTCTAAGGAGGATTGGAATATTCTGGCCAGTACCTCCACGATTTCCTCCCTCAATTCCCTCAGCATCCTAGGATGCATCCCATCCGCTCCTGGTGATTTATCTACATTAAGTACAGCAGCCTTTCTAATACCTCCTCTTTATCAATTTTTATCCTATCAGGTGTCTCCACTCCCTTCTCCTTCACTATGTCTATGGCAGCATCCTCTTCCTTGGTGAAGACAGATGCAAATGTTACACCATTTAGTTTGGGAGGACTAACAAGCAAGGGAATACACAATGAATGGTAGGATCCTAGGAAGGACAGAGGATCAGAGGGACCTTGGTGTGCATGTACATAGATCCCTGAAGGCAGCAGGACAGGTAGATAAGGTGGTTAAGAAGGCATATGGGATACTTGCCTTCATTAGCCGAGGCATAGAATATAAGAGCAGGGAGGTTATGATGGAGCTGTACAAAATGCTAGTTAGGCCACAGCTGGAATACTGTGTGCAGTTCTGGTCGCCACACTATAGGAGGGATGTGATTGCATTGGAGAGGGTGCAGAGGAGATTCACCAGGATGTTACCTGGGCTGGAGCGCTTCAGCTATGAAGAGAGACTGGACAGGCTGGGGTTGTTTTCCTTAGAGCAGAGAAGGCTGAGGGGGGACCTGATTGAGGTGTACAAAATTATGAGGGGCATAGATAGGGTAGATAGAAAGGAACTTTTCCCCTTAGTAGAGGGGTCAATAACCAGGGGGCATAGTTTCAAGGTAAGGGGCAGGAGGTTTAGAGGGGATTTGAGGAAAACCTTTTTCACCCAGAGGGTGGTTGGAATCTGGAACTCACTGCCTGAAAGGGTGGTAGAGGCAGGAACCCTCACAACATTCAAGAAGCATTTAGATGAGCACTTGAAACGCCATAGCATACAAGGCTACGGACCAAGTGCTGGGAAATGGGATTAGAATAGACAGGGCTTGATGGCCGGCGCGGACACGATGGGCTGTATAACTCTATGACTCTATGACCTCAGCCATACGCTCTGCCTCCGTACATAGGTCTCCTTTTTGGTCCCTAATTGGCCCCACCCCTCCTCTTCCTAACCTTTTACTATTTATATGCCTGTAGAAGGCTTTTGGATTCCCTTTTATGTTGGCTGCCATTCTATTCTCACACCTTTTCTTTGCTCCTCTTATTTCCTTTTTCACCTCTCCTCCTCATTGTCTGTAAAATGCTTTGGGACATCCTGAGGTCGTGAATGGCACGATAGAAATGCAAATCTTTCTTTCTCTTCTTAATGCTTTTACAATGTCACTCCAGAGCAATTCATAACCCTGTGCAATGTTTGCCAGTTCAACGCACAGCTGCTCTTGTTTTACTATATTTAAACCATCAATTCTGAGGGTATTGAGTGAGAAATTTTTAAACCGGACACCAATTTTGAAAACAGAAGCCATTTCTTTCCCTCGCTTATCTCTATGCTGTATCGTGTAGAGGAATTAGCATTCAAGGCTTTCCTTTTCCCCCATTTTTCCCCTCCTCCTGCTCTCTCGATAACGTTGCTGGGTCCTACAGGTGCCAGCCGCATTCTGCCACCTTGCCCATGAATATTGGGTGAGTGTTGGCAGAGTTTTCAACCATGGGCAGAATGTGATTGGGCCAACCCAATCCTCTCCTTACTCAACATCCATAAGTGCACGTAGCAGGCTAGCAATCAGGATTAAAAGAAAAGAATAAAAGAAAGACATGCATTTATATAGCGCCTTTCACAACTACACGACATCCCAAAGCATTTTACAGCCAATGAAGTACTGCTTTTGAAGTGCAGTCTGTTGGAATGTCGGAAATGCGGCATCCAATCTAAGCAATAGGGGAATCAAGGGATATGGGGATCAAGAGAGGAAGGTGGAGTTGAGGTCGAAGATCAGCCATGACCTTATTGAATGGCGGAGCAGGCTGGAGGGGCCATATGGCTGACTCCTGCTCCTAATTCTTATGTTCTTATGTACGCACAGCAATGTGATAATGACCAGATAATGGGCCTGAATTTGCGATTGGAGGCGGATGCCTCTGATCATCAAAAAATCTACGCATTTACCTGGTGGTCCGGGAGATACGGAGGCCTGTGATCCTGGGCCTCTCCTGGTAGAAATGCGTAGAGGCCCACGTATCCCAGGGGCGCATGCGGTTCGCAAGCCCCCCTGGGATCATGTGGGCCGGCCCAACCAATGAAAGAAGGGGAAACTCCATTCATACTTATGGGAGTTCTGTACGTACGGAACTGTTATATGTACGAATGGGGAGGACAGAAAAAATACACCAACACATGAAATAATTTTTTTGAAATGCCATATATAAAATTAATTAAAATGGCATTTAATTAAATATTTTAAACAATAGATTAATTTTTTATATGTTTTAATGGGGCTAAATATAAACTTACCTTATTGGACAGGGTTTTTAATGTATAAGTGAGTGATAAAATGTTATTTTTCTATATTTTAAAACTCTTATGCTGGTAAAAGCAGGCCTTGCACCTGCTTTTACCAGGTGTAAGAATTCCACGGCCTTTCAGCGGGCAGAGTTGGGCAAATAGCGCAGAGGCCCTTCTCCCGGGGATGCGGAGGATCTGTCAAGAAGATTCTTGACAGATCGCAAGTGCCGGGTTTCAGCGCCTGCGCTTCCCATGCTTAAACCCTGACCTTGCGCAGCCCCTACGGGCACGTGCGCACCTCGTATGCACCCATAGGGGTCGCAAAATACGGCCCAATCTCTTTCTTAGCTGTGCGGGTTGATAAGTATTGCCGAGGACACCGGGGAGAACTCCCCTGCTCTTCTTCAAACTAGCACTATCGATCATTTATATCCACCTGAAAGGACAGACGGGGCCTGGGTTTGGCGTCTCATCCAAAAGACGGCACCTCTGACCGTGCAGCACTCCCTCAGTACTGCACTGAAGTGTCAGCCTAGATTTTGTGCTCAAGTCCCTGAAGTCGGACATGAACGGACAACGGACTGAGAGGCGAGAGTGCTACCCACTGAACCGCTTTAGGGACCCCGCCTGAATTTTCTCCTGCCTAACCCAGGAACACCTTGTCGCATTGTAGCATTGACCAGGGATAGTATCTGAGACCTTCCTTGTCTGTATAGCTGAGGTACTCAGTAGGTGAGCTGTTAACACGGTTTTTAATAAAATTTAATCTTCAAAGCAAGCATCAGAATTCATGTCATATTATCCCTTTTTGAAATTTCTTTTTTAAATGAGCCAGGTGTCTAACATCATGGAAATGCATTACCACATTTAAAGACTTTCAAACCAAGCTTCTGTGAAATTCATTTGGCTGATTTTGAGCGAACACAATCTCTCTGCAGAAATGTAGGTGCAGACAACGTACTGGGATTCATTTCCAGAATGAATAGAATAAAAAAGCAGGGAGGTAATGATATATTTATGTAGAACCAAGCTTGGTTAGACCGCACCTGGAGTATTGTGCGCAGTTCTGGTCTCCATACAATAAAAAACAATATGGAATCACTGGCAATAATGCAGAAAACATTGACAAGTAATCATAGAATGGTTACAGCACAGAAGGAGGCCATTCGGCCCGTCGAGCCCGTGCCGGCTCTCTGCAAGAGCACTTCAGCTAGTCCCACTCCCCCGCCCTTTCCCCGTAGCCCTGCAAAATTTTTTTTCCTTCAGGTCCTTATCCAACTCCCTTTTGAAAGCCATGATTGAGTTTGCCTCCACCACCCTCTCAGGCAGTCCTAACCACTCGCTGCGTAAAAATCTTTTCCTCATCTCGCCTCTGGTTCTTTTGCCAATCACCTTAAATCTGTGTCCTCTGGTTCTCGACCCCTCTGTCACTGGGAATAGTTTCTCTCTATCTGCTCTGTCCAGACCCTTGTTACCAGAATTGAGAGGATTCAACTATCAGGAAAAATTGAGCAGAGTGGGGCTCTTTTCTCTGGCGAAGAGAAGGTCTTTAAAATTATGAAGGGTTTTGATAGCTGGAGGTGGTAAAAGTGTTTCCGCTTGTGGCTGAGTCCAGCATAACAACAACAACTTGAATATATATAGCGCCTTTAACGTAGTAAAACGTCCCAAGGTGCTTCACAGGAGCGATTATCAAACAAAATTTGACACCGAGCCACATAAGGAGAAATTAGGACAGGTGACCAAAAGCTTGCCCAAAGAGGTCGGTTTTAAGGAGCGTCTTAAAGGAGGAGAGAGAGGCGGAGAGGTATAGGGAGGGAATTCCAGAGCTTAGGGCCTTGGCAGCTGAAGGCACGGCCGCCAATGATGGGGCAATTAAAATCGGGGATGCTCAAGAGTCCAGTATCAGAGGAGCGCAGATCTCTCGGTGGGTTGTGGGGCTGGAGGAGATTACAACAACAACAACTTGCATTTATATAGCGCCTTTAATGAAGTAAAACATCCCAAGGCGCTGCACAGGAGTATTATAAGATCAAGAAAAACAGAGATAGGGAGTGGCGAGACCATGGAGCGATTTGAAAACAGGATGAGAATTTTAAAATTGAGGCGTTGCTTAAGCAGGCGCCAATGTAGGTCAACAAGAATATAAGATAGGCCCTAACAGATCAAATTGAGAAGTTAGGAGTCATTCCTTTATCCAGAGAGTGGTGAGAATGTGGAACTATCTGCCACATGGAGTGATTTAAGGAGATTGCATTGACAGAGTTAAGGAGAGGCTTGATGCACACACGAGAAGGGAATAGAGGGATAATGGGGGCAGGGTGGGAGAAGGTAATTAGTGCGGGAAGAGGCTGGAGAATGAAGACTGGCAATGACCAGTTGGGCCGAATGGTCTGTTTCTGTGCTGTAGATTCTACGCAATTCTACGTATTCCGCTAAGCCTGGGGAACGTTGCAATTGGCTGGCAAGAGTTAAAAATTCAGGTACCCACTAAATGGGGCTATTTTAAAAGAAAATAAAGAAAGACTTACATTTATATAAATTCTTTCACGACCACCGGACGTCTCAAAGCGCTTTACAGCCAATGAAGTACTTCTTTGAAGTGTAGTCACTGTTGTAATGTGGGAAACACGGCAGCCAATTTGCGCACAGCAAGCTCCCACAAACAGCAATGTGATAATGACCAGATAATCTGTTTCAGTGATGTTGATTGAGGGATAAATATTGACCAGGACACCGTGGAGAATTTCCCTGCTCTTCTTCGAAATAGTGCCATGGGATCTTTTACGTCCACCTGAGAGGGCAGATGGGGCCTCAGTTTAATGTCTCATCCAAAAGACAGCACCTCCAACAGTGCAGCACTCTTGCGATCTCTGTGGCGAGATGTTCGGCTTTTCCGACCTTCAGTTGAGATCAGTACCAGCTAATAGAATCTAGGAGCAGGAGTAGGCCATTCGGCCCGTCGAGCCTGCTCCACCATTCAATACGATCATGGCTGATCATCCAAATCCAGTACCTTGTCCCTGCTTTAATCCCCACAGTACACATATCCCACCCTACCCCCACGTACTTAATTCCCCCTAACATATCCCATCCTATCCCCATAACCCCACATATTTAATCCACCCCTAACACTAAGGGTCAATTTATCATAGCCAAATCAACCTAACCCACACATTTTTGGACGGTGGGAGGAAACCGGAGCACCCGGAGGAAACCCACTAATGGGGGATCCCTAATGCCAGCTGCAGTGATGTCAACAAGCCGTCTCAGCAGCCAATCACAATGCAGAATTTTCACAGACCGGGAACCAGGAAGCGAATAATACAACAGCAAAATACTGCGGATGACCAGATAATCTGTTTTTGTTATGTTAATTAATTTAGTTAGGACAGAGAAGATTAAGGAGCGCTTTTATAGAGGTGCTTTGAAATAAGAAAGGGTGGGACAGAGTAGATAGAAGCAGACTGTTTTCAATGATTGATGAATCTAGAACAAGGGGTCATAGCTGTACGATTAAAGATAAGAGAGTTCGGACAGAGAGGAAGAGAAATTTCTTTGCCAAGAGGCTGTGGTATGTGTTACAAGAGGTGGTGACTGAAGCAGAGCCCAGGTCGAAATTTAAGAACAGTTAAGGTAGATAGCTGAAGAAAAGGGGAATAAAGGGTTATGGGAACTGGACGGGACATAGGATTAGGACCACTGCTCCTGCGGAGGATGACCACTAACATGGACTGGTTGGGTTGAACAGTCAGTTTCTGTGTGGTAATCTCGATGTAATTCAATATAAAGTGTGCGCTGGGGTACTCCTGGAGCCTAACCAGCTAAAACCATGCAGTTCACCAGCACAGAGCACCAAAGAACTTCCCTCTTCTTGTACAGCTTTGGCTTGCAGGCCTATCCAGAGCCAAGTATGAAGAATCCCAGTCTCCCATTACAGGTCAACTCTTCCTTGGTCTACTGTAACTCTGTCACCTCCTCCAGCCCTACAACGTTCCGAATCTCTGCGCTCCTGCAATTCTGGCCTCTTGCGCATCCCCAATTTCAATCGCTCCACCATTGGCGGCCGTGCCTTCAGCTGCCTGGGCCCTAAGCCCTGGAATGACCCTCCCTAAAGTTTTCCGCCTCTCTACCTCTCTCTCCTCCTTTAAGACGCTCTTAAAACCTACCTCTTCGACCAAGCTTTTGGTCACCTGTCCTAATATCGTCTTATGTAGCTCGATATCAAATTCTGATGATAACGCTCCTGTCAAGCACCTTGGGATGTTTTACTACGTTAAAGGCTCTATATAAATGTAGGTTGTTGTTGTTCTTGTTGTTGTGGATTTGCTTCACTTAGATATAAGATTGTTAGTTCTGCCCCAGAGTATTGACTTGGCTCCGATCTCCCATTGTCAGGTGGGTCAACTTGGAGCCCTTTCTACCGTAAAGGAACCCGACTGACCTCATCCCCATTAGACAACTGGCAAGCACAGGTTCAAGGCATCAACTCTTCCTGAGTACGATAGTGAGCAGTAGAACTCACCATAAAATATATAATAACAGCGAATGAACAGCATTCACTGTCATTACCCCTTTGAAACTGACGGCAACTTCAGGATTGAGCGCACGCGCATCCCAACACGGAAATCCTGAAGTTGCGGTCAGTCAGTCACCGCTCCGACACTGGCTGCGCTGTGGCCCAAGCCCCCCTCCACAGAGCCGGCAATCAGTGTAATCGGGGGAATCAGTGAAACAGCCGAAAACTTTGGCTTTTCCATGGTAATATCACTGTTAAATACCCCATTAAAAGTTACACTCTTTTAGATTAGGTGTAACAGTGGTTTTAGCAGTGTATTGACTGCTAAACAAACGTTATGGCCCTGAAAAATGAATTTTAATTTTGTGGAGTGTCAAAATTAATCATTTTAATAGAAACTTTAAAAAAATTAAATTAAAAAAAAATGTTGTTAATCTTTATTTCAGGTTTACCTTTTCCCCATGTGAGAGCCCCAATCTTCATTTTGCTCTCTGTAACGTTTTTAAATAGTTAGAATAAAAGGAGCTTATTCAGGTCCTGGTTCCCGCTCTGTGAGACTTCTGCATTGTGATTGGCTGCTGAGACGGCTTGTTGACATCACTGCAGCTGGCATTAGGGACCCCCCATTAACTGACACTGATCTCAACTGAAGGTCGGAAAAGCCGAACTTCTCGCCACAGAGATCGCGAGAGCGCTGCACTGTCGGAGGTGCCATCTTTTGGATGAGACATTAAACCGAGGCCCCGTCTGCTCTCTCAGGTGGTCGTAAAAGATCCCATGGCACTATTTCGAAGAAGAGCCAGGGGAGTTATCCCCCGGTGTCCTGGGGCCAATATTTATCCCTCAACCAACATCACTAAAACAGATGATCTGGTCATTATCACATTGCTGTTTGTGGGAGCTTGCTGTGCACAAATTGGCTTTGCGTTTCCCACATTACAACAGTGACTACACTTCAAAAAAGTACTTCATTGGCTGTAAAGCACTTTGAGATGTCCGGTGGTTGTGGAAGGCGCTACAGAAATGTAAACCTTTCTTTCTTTATGTCTCTGGGAAGCTTTCTTCGGGTCCAGCAACGAGCGCCTTTGCTTCGCCGCTGACCACCAATTCCGGGCCACTATCTTTATCTATTGTGCAATGGTTCCACTAATTGGAGGTGAAGAGCTCCGGCAGTTGCTGCTTGCCTCTCTGCAACTCCTTCGAGGTAGCTACCAAAGCCTGGATAGATGTTCAACTGTTTCCCATACCCAATCCACAGGACTCATCCCAAGCTTCCGGTTTTCCATAGCAGAAAGAAAAGGCAAGGAAAACCTTGCATTTATACAGCGCCTTTCACAACCTCACGACGCCCCAACCAATGAAGTACTTTTGAAGTGTAGTCGCTGTTGTAAAGTAGGAAACGCAGCAACCAATTAGCCCACAGCAAGCTCCCACAAAGAGCAATGTGATAATGACCAGATCATTGTTATTTCTTAGTGATGCTGGCTGAGGGATAAATATTAGCCAGGACATTGGGGAGAACTCCCCTGCTCTTCTTCAAAATAATGCCATGGGAACATTTACATCCACCTGAGAGAGCAAATGGGGCCGCAGTTTAACAACTCCTCCGAAATACGGCGCCTCCGACAGTGCAGCACTCCCTCAGTACTGCACTGGGAGTGTCAGCCTGGATTATGTGCTCAAGCCTCGGGAGTGGGATGACCATCTGCTCAGAGGCGGGAGTGCTTCCAACTGAGCCATGGTTGACACCGTGGCAACAATCTAATGGTGTCCACCTTAGGTGCAGCAGAAGGAGTTACACAAGACCCTACCTCCAACAACAACAACAGCAACTTGTATTTCTATAGCGCCTTTAACGTAGTAAAACTTCCCAAGACCCTTCACCGGAGCGCTATCAAACAAGAGTCTAAAACTATGTGTCACAGTCTCAGTATAAGGTGTCGGCTATTTAGGACTGAGATGAGGAGAAATTTCTTCACTCAGAGGGTGGTGAATCTTTGGAATTCTCTACCCCAGAGGGCTGTGGATGCTCAGTCATTGAGTATATTCAAGACAGAAGTCGATAGATTTCTGGGCACTAAGGGAATCAAGGGGTATGGGGATAGTGCAGGAAAGTGGAGTTGATGTAAAAGTTCAGCCGTGATCTTACTGAATGGCGGAGCAGGCTCGAGGGGCCATATGCCCTACTCCTGCTCCTATTTCTTATTTCTTATGTTAAAATTTGACAACAAGCCACATAAGGAGATATTGAAGCAGAAATTCCGTTCCCCAGGGGTGTGTACGCGCTGTGTACTCACCCGTAGGGCCAACGGAAATGCCAGTTTTAACCGCTGGAAACCGGCATTTCCAATCTGTCAAGAAAGCTCTTGACAGATCCTCCGCCTGCCCGGGAGCAGGGCCTCTGTGGCTGGAGAGTTCCGCTTTTTGGAGACCCCCCGCCCACAGAAAACATTTACAATTCTTGCGCCTGGTAAGGCCTGCTTTAACCAGGATAAGTGTTGAAAAAAAGTTTTTAAAAAAAATTTCTGCTGATTTATTCATTAAAAATACTTCAAAGAAAGGTAAGTTTATTTTTAGCGCCGTTAAAATCTTTAATTTTTTTTTCAAAAAATAAAATTTTTGTTTAAAATACTTAATTTATGTAATTTAAAGTCATTTTAAAAATGTGATTAAAAAAATATATTTAAAGTTTTACTATGTTTTGGGGGTGATTTCCATTTATATATTTGACAGGTCTTCCTGTCAAATGTATGAAGGGAGATTCCCTTCTCTGATTGGCTCCCCATGGCCCACGTGATCCCAGGGACGCTGTGAACCGCCTGCGCCTCTGGGATACGTGGGCCCTGCGCACCGGCAGTTTGGAGAGGCCCAGCAACGGAACTCTGCGCCTCCTGGGAGCCCTCCAGGCGCAGATTTTTCCAGATCGCAGCCCTCCGCCCGCAGGAGGCCTGCGAACGGAATTTCTGGGCCATTAGGACAGTAGACCAAAAGCTTGGTCAAAGAGGTGTGTTTTAAGGAGCGTCTTAAAGGAGGAAAGAGAGTTAGAGAGGCGGAGAGCTTTAGGGAGGAAATTCAGAGCTTAGGGCCCAGGCAGCTGAAAGCACGACCCCCAATGATGGAGAAATTTAAATAGGGGATGCGCAAGAGACCTGAATTGGAGGAGTGCAGAATTCTCAGAGGGTTGTAGGGCTGGAGGAGGTAACAGAGATAGGGAGGGGCGAGGCCATGGAGGGATTTGAAAACAAGGATGAGAATTTTAAAATTAAGGCGTTACCAGACCGGGAGCAAATGTCAGTCAGCAAGCTCAGGGTTGATGAGTGAATGGGACTTAGGATAATTTATGAAGGGTGAAAAATGGGAAGCTGGCCAGGAGAGCATTGGAATAGTTGAGTCTAGAGGTAACAAAAGCATGGATGAGGGTTTCAGCAGCGGATGAAATAAGCCCCTCCAAATCACACACCATCCCGACTTGGAAATCGATCGCTATTTCTTCCTCGTCGATGGGTGAGAATCCTGGACTTCCCTACCTGATACCGCGGTTGGAAGCATCATCACCGCATGGATTGCAACCATTCAAAGAGGCAGCCCAACACCACCTTCTCGGAACCACTAGAGAGGGACAACGAGAGAGGGAATACGTAACTTCCAGCATCGCCCGCGTCATGAGAACAAATTGAAAGGAAACCTACTCTCTGCCTGCGATCGATCGACCAGCAGACCAGAGTTTGAAATTGGGCCCTTCTAGTCTCTTTGCACACAAAGTCATTAGGCAAATCTACTTTGCTGGTATTTAAAAGAAGGCCAGTTTCTTTTTTTAAAGAGAAAAGCTGGAAAGTATAGCTGGAGGCAAGTCGACATGAATATTAAAAAGGTGCGATCAAGGCAGGCCAAGAGGGACAATCCCCACCAGCCAGCTGAAAACTCCGATATCTGCTTTTCTTCCATTGGCTTTTCCCAGAGAGACACATTTCATTAAACATTTACAGGAGGTGACACAGAAGCCTGACCCCCCTCCTGCAATGATAGAAAAAATAAACTTCAGCAGCTCAGCATTTTATTGAAATGATTGACCAAAACAGAAATATCTTTTCTACAACCCGTCATTGCTTTAATTCAAAAGTGAGGTGGTCTAGCAGACTTGTGTTTTGTTGAAACGCATTTCCCTTTGATTAAGAGGGCTTTCGTGTTATGTAGAACAGTCAACAAAGGGACAGAAGAGAGCTTTAGTGTTATGTAAAACAGTCAACAAAGAGATGAAACAAAGCTTGGGCATGTTTTGTGTTTTTTTTAAATGACGGGAGATGTTGATTAATCTACATTTTAAGATTGCACGGGCAGCGGCTCAGGGACAGTCATTAGACACAATGACTAGAGAGTCGCAGCTAAATTTACATTGTCACGTGGACAGTAGCTCTGTGATGCCATGCTTCCGGCGGGGAGGTCCACTTGCCTGGAGCACATCACGAACAATCGCATGCCCCAGGGCCTGCCATTCCTCGAAATACGTTCCCCAGGAACGGTGTTCCCCATTGAGGTTGATAGACGGTGGAATCACCCCTCACAACACGGTGGCATAGTGGTTAGCACTGTTGCCTCACAGCGCCAGAGACCCGGGTTCGAATCCGGCCTCGGGTGACTGTCTGTGTGGAGTTTGCACATTCTCCCCGTGTCTGCGTGGGTTTCCTCCGGGTGCTCCGGTTTCCTCCCACAGTCCAAAGATGTGCGGGTTAGGTTGATTTGGCTATGATAAATTGACCCTTAGTGTTAGGGGGATTAAAAACGTGGGGTTACGGGGATAGGGTGGGATATGTATCGGTGCAGGCTCGATGGGCCGAAATGGCCTCTATCTGCACTGTGGGGATTCTGTGATTCTGTGATTCACACATTGGTGTTTTCTATTTCTTGTTCCAATTTTCTCTTCTGCTCTCCTCAAGGTGCTGATCCATGTCGAATATGGTTCCACATAGAATGATACAGCACAGAAGGAGGCCATGCGGCCCCTCATGCTTGTGCCGGCTCTTTGAAAGAGCGATCCAATTAGACCCACTCTTTCCCCATAGTCCTGCAATTTTATCACTTTTAAGCATATATCCAATTCCCTTTAGAAAGTTACTACTGAATCTGCTTCCACCACCCTTTCAGGCAGTGCATTCTGGATCACAATAACTCGCTGCATAAAAAAAAATTTCTCCTCATTTCAACTCTGGTTCTTTTGCCAATTACCTTAAATCTGTGTCTTCTGGTTACCGACCCTTCTGCCGGTGGAGGCAGTTTCTCCCTGTTTACTCTATCAAAATCCCTCATGATTTCCAACACAACTGCCAGCAAACTTCCAGTACCTTTTCCAAGTGGTCATTCTTCATGTGCGACTCGAGTGAACGTTTCGCAGGCTAATCGGCTATTGGAGGCATCATAACATAAGAACATAAGAAATAGGACTGGGAGTTGGCCATTTGGCCCCTCGAGCCTGCTCCGCCATTTAATGAGATCATGGCTGATCTGATCTTGGGCTCAGCTCCATTTCCCTGCCCTCGCCCCATAACCCATCACTCCCTTATTGTTCAAAAATCTGTCTATCTCCACCTTAAATATATTCAATGACCCAGCCTACACAGCTCTCTGGGGCAGAGAATTCCACAGATTTACGACCCTCTGAGAGAAGAAATTCCTCCTCATTTCAGTTTTAAATGGGCGACTCCTTATTCTGAAACTATGCCCCCGAGTTCTAGATTCCCCCATGAGAGGAAACATCTTCTCTGCATCTACCCTGTCAAGCCACCGCAGTATCTTATATGTTTCAATAAGATCACCTCTCATTCTTCTAAACTCCAATGAGTACAGGCCCAACCCGCTCAACCTTTCTTCATAAGTCAACCCCTTCATCTCAGGAATCAACCTCGTGAACCTTCTCTGAACTGTCTCCAATGCAAATATATTCCTCCTTAAATAAGGAGACCAAAACTGTACACAGTACTCCAGGTGTGGTCTCACCAATACCCTGTACAGTTGTAGCAGGACTTCCCTGCTTTTATACTCCAGCCCCCTTGCAATAAAGGCCAACATTCCATTTACCTTCCTGATTACTTGCTGTACTTGCATGCTAAATTTTTGTGTTTCATGCACAAGGACCCCCAGATCCCTCTGTACCGCAGCATTCTGTAATCTCTCTCCATTTAAATAATAATTTGCTTTTTTATTTTTCTTACCAAGTGGATAACCTCACACTTTCCCACATTATACTCCATCTGCCAAATGTTTGCCCACTCGCTTAGTCTGTCTATATGCCTTTGCAGGTTCTTTGAGTCCTCTGCACAACTTGCTTTCCCACCCATCTTTGTATCATCAGCAAATTTGGCTACATTACACTCGGTCCCTTCATCCAAGTCATTAATATAGATTGTAAATAGTTGAGGCCCCAGCACTGATCCCTGCGGCACCCCACTAGTTACCGTTTGCCAACCGGAAAATGACTCATTTATCCCGACTCTCTGTTTTCTGTTAGTTAGCCAATCCCCTATCCATGCTAATATATTAGCCCCAACCCCGTGAGCTCTTATCTTGTGCAGTAACCTTTTATGTGGCACCTTATCGAATGCCTTCTGGAAATCCAAATATATCACAGCTGGACCAGATCCTGCCCTTGCCTGATGCACATACACACACTCCAACGTAAGCCAATGGGAAAGAACACTGCTTAATTTATTTCCCCATAGCCTCGAGACATTGAGGCCAGGTGTAACGCTGACTCGATGGGCTGAATGGCCTCCTTCCGTGCTGTAGTATTCTATGTTTCTATAACTGCTGCAATCCTGACTGAGTTCAACTAACTCAGCACTGACCAGCAGGTTCCTGCTCCAAACGGCTCAACTTTATACCAGTAGTTAATTTACCAACTTAACCATCAAGGGAGTTACATTTTTTTTATTATATAAGAGGTTTTCACAGAATCACAGAATCCCCACAGTGCAGATAGAGGCCATTTCAGCCCATTGAGCCTACACCGACACATATCCCACCCTATCCCCGTAACCCCACGTATTTAATCCCCCCTAACACTGAGGGTCAATTTATCATAGCCAAATCAACCTAACCCGCACATCTTTGGACTGTGGGAGGAAACCGGAGCACCCGGAGGAAACCCACGCAGACACGGGGAGAATGTGCAAACTCCACACAGATAGCACCCGGGTCCCTGGTGCTGTGAGGTAACAGTGCTAACCACTATGCCACCGTTTTGATAGAGAAAATAAGGAGAAACCGTTTCTACTGACAGGAGGGTCGCTAACCAGAGGACACAGATTTAAGGTAATTGGCAAAAGAGCCAGAGGCGATTTTTTTTTTAACGCAGCGAGTTGTGATGATCAGGAATGCGCTGCCTGAAAGGGCGGTGGAACCAGATTCAGTAGTAACTTTCAAAAGGGAATTGGATAAAGACTTGAAGGGGAAAAAAAATTTCAAGGCAATGGGGAAAGAGCAGGGGGAGTGGGACTAATTGGTTAGCTCGTTCAAAGAGCCGGCACAGGCACAATGGGCTGAATGGCCTCCTGTGCTGTGTGATTCTATGGACTAAAATGGCGAATTATAGGGTGCCACAGTGTAGTGGTTATGTTACTGGACTGCGAATCAAGAGACCGGGTCTAATACTCCAGTAGAATGTGAGTTCACATCCTCACATGCCACGGGAACAGGCTATATTGGACTGGGTACTGTGCAATGAGAAGGGACTAATTAGTAATCTTGTTGTACGGGGACCCTTGGGTCAGAGCGATCATAACATGATCGATTTCTCACTCGAAATGGAGAGCGAAGAAATTGACTCAGAGACTCAGGTCCTGAATTTAAACAAGGGGAATTATGATGCCATTAGAAGGGAACTGAGTAGGTCTGATTGGACAACGTTCCTGGGAGGACTGGAGGTAGATAAACAATGGCAAGCATTTAAAGATAGAATGACAAAATTGCAAAAATTGTTTATACCAATCTGGCATAAAAGGAAATCTAAAAAGGTGACTCAACCGTGGATAACAGGGGAAATTAGAGACAGCATAAAATCCAAAGATAGGGCGTATAAAATAGCCAAAAAACGCGCCAGAGCGGAAGATTGGGAACAGTTTAAGATAGAGCAAAGGAGGGCAAAGGGCTTAATCAAGAAGGGCAAAATAGCTTACGAAAGCAAGCTGGCGGAAAATATAAAAACTAACTCCAAAAGCTTTTATAAGTATATCAAGAGGAAAAGACTGGTGAAAACCAAAGTTGGTCCATTGCAGTCAGATACGGGGGAATATATAATGGGAAATAAGGAAATGGCAGACCAACTAAATGCATACTTTGGGTCAGTCTTTACGAAGGAAGACACAAAAAACCTCCCTGGGATATCGGGAAAAATAGGGACATTGGCAAAGGAGGAACTGACGCAAATCAATATCTCTAAGGATATGGTGTTAAGGAAGCTAAAGGGATTGAAGGCGGACAAATCCCCAGGGCCTGATAACATGCATCCTAGGGTACTGAAGGAGGTGGCCCTAGAGATAGCGGATGCACTAAGCATGATTTTTCAGAATTCATTAGACTCGGGAACAGTGCCCATGGATTGGAGGGTAGCTAACGTTACCCCACTATTCAAAAAGGGGGGTAGGGAAAAAGCAGGTAATTACAGACCTGTAAGCCTTACATCAGTTGTGGGCAAAATGCTGGAGTCCATCATTAAGGATGAAATAGCCGAGCACTTAGCAAATGGGGACAGGATAGGACAGAGTCAACATGGATTTACAAAGGGTAAATCGTGCTTGACTAATCTATTGGAATTTTTTGAGGGAGTAACTGGTAAAATAGATGGGGGAGAGCCAGTAGATGTGGTGTACCTGGACTTCCAAAAGGCCTTCGATAAGGTCCCACATAAAAGATTAGCATGGAAAATTGAAGCTCATGGGATAAAGGGGAAAGTATTGACGTGGATAGAGAACTGGCTGTCAGATAGAAAACAGAGAGTTGGAATAAACGGCTCATTTTCTGAATGGCAGGCAGTAACAAGTGGGGTACCACAGGGATCTGTCCTGGGTCCCCAGCTGTTCACAATTTATATTAATGACCTGGATCAGGGAGTCGAATGCAGCATTTCCAAATTTGCAGACGACACTAAACTAGGAGGGGGGGTGGGCTCAGAGGAGGAGACCAGGAAGCTCCAGAGCGATTTGGACAGACTGGGTGATTGGGCGGATAAATGGCAGATGCACTATAATGTGGACAAGTGCGAAGTTATCCACCTTGGGTGCAGGAACGGGAGGGCAAATTATTATTTAAATGGCAATAAATTGGGAGAGGGGGAAGTACAGAGAGACCTGGGTGTTCTTGTACACCAGTCACTGAAGGCGAGCATGCAGGTGCAACAGGCGGTCAAGAAGGCAAACGGTATGCTGGCCTTCATAGCAAAAGGGTTGGAATACAGGAACAGGGATACCTTGCTGCAGCTGTACAGGGCACTGGTGAGACCACACCTCGAGTACTGTGTACAGTTTTGGTCGCCTCATCTGAGGAAAGATGTTCTTGCCATGGAGGGGGTGCAGCGGCGATTCACCAGGCTGATACCAGGAATGGCGGGATTGACCTATGAGGAGAGACTATGTAGTTTAGGGATGTACACACTGGAGTTTAGAAGATTGAGAGGGGACCTCATAGAAGTGTATAAAATTCTGACAGGTCTAGACAGATTAGATGCAGAAGGAATGTTTCCCTTGGCGGGTGAGAACAGAACTAGAGGACATAATTTAAGGATAAGGGCTAAACCATTTAGGACAGAAATGAGGGGGAATTTCTTCACTCAGAGAGTGGTGAACCTGTGGAACTCATTGCCACAGAGGGCAGTGTACGCCAGCTCATTAAATATATTTAAGAGGGAATTAGATATATTTCTACAGGCAAAAGGGGTTAAGGGTTACGGAGAGAAGGCGGGGACGGGATACTGAATTGAAGGATCAGCCATGATCTCATTAAATGGCGGAGCAGGCTCGAAGGGCCGGATGGCCTACTCCTGCTCCTATCTTCTATGTATCTATGTATGAAGATATCTGGCAGGAGCTGCAATTCTTAATAGTCTGCACACATGATAGAAAAGGTATCGTCAAGGAGTTAAAATTGGACTTCAAAGCCACCGATTTCCAACTGCTACACAACTGCCACAACAATAGGACTAAGAGTTTGTAGCATCATCCAGGGAGTCAGTGTAACGATGTCAATTTAAAAAAAAATATTGTAGCGGTTCAATAAAAATAAATTAATGCTGGTTATTAGCCACTGGAAGCATGTCTCTCCGATGCACTCCGAACGTGTTTGAACTTCAAGAACAGTAGATGTCTATGGGTTACGAGGGCTGTTTGTCTTAATCTGTAACTCATGCAGAACCTGGGCCACAGAAGCAAGGCATAGTGCAAAATTGTTTTCCATTAACGATGCAGTGAAACCATTATCCATTTGGTAACCATGGCTGCGTTACTTAAGAACATAAGGGATAAGAGCCCCTCGGGCCTGCTCCACCATTAGGAAAGATCACGGCTGACCTTCTGCATCAACTCCACTTTCCTGCCCTATTCCCATATCCCTCGATTCTCTCAGAGCCCAAAAATCTATCGATCTCGGTCCTGAATATACTCATCGACTGAGCATCCACAGCCTTCGGGGGAATATTCCAAAGATTCACAACCCTCTGAGTGAAGAAATTTCTCCTCATCTCAGTGCTGAATGGCCGACCCCTTATCCTGAGATTCTGCCCCCTAGTTCTCGACTCTCCAGCCAGGGGAAACAACCTCTCAGCATCTACCCTGTCAAGCCTTCTAAGAATTTATGCATTTCAGTGAGATCACTTCTCAGTCTTCTAAACTCCAGAGAGTATAGGCCCATTCTACTCAATCTCTCCTCATAGGACAGCCCTCTCATCCCAGGGATCAATCTAGTGAACCTTCGTTGCATCCCTCCTATGGCAAGTATATCCTTCCTTAGGTAAGGAGACCAAAACTGTGCACAGAACTCCAGGTGTGGTCGCACCAAAGCTACTTGAGGGATTTAACTATGTAGCTAGTCTGAGAGCTTTCATTACCTGGCCTGATGGTCACCAGCGACACTCTTGGTGATTTTCTTATTGTAACACATCCAAGAAGCGATTCCACCTACAAAAAAAAATTAATGCAATTGGCATCACTACCTTGCAGTAAACACCCATCAGTAAAGACATAGGGGGCAAAATTCAGTAGATAAGCGCCCCCAGTTAGCACCTAGCGGGGGCACTAACGGGGCACTCAGGCAGTAGCACCGTGGCGGGGTGAGTCCCACGCCGCACGGCAAATTCGCCGGCCCCGTAGCGCCATGCCGATCATGACGTCAGCGAGTGTGCAACGCTCGCTGGGCACCTGGTCTGCAAACTTCAGTAGCGCCCCCTGCCTTACCGCCTTGTGCCGACAGCGCCGGGGAGCGGAGGCGTGGACCAGCCAGCTGGCGGCTGGCGGGGCGCTACTTAAAGGGATGCACCCCAGCTGTCAAGGAACTCCCGTGCCAAAGGTCAGTTATGAGTGGCAGAGAGCGCAGGATGTATCTGCAGCCAAATAAAGGCTGCTTAGTCCCCGGAGTGTTGCGGGCCATCAAAGGACTTTGCGTTTCATCTCACAGCATGTCGCCGTTCTGCACTCCGTGAATCATTGGGGACTGCTGTGCCGACTCCAGTGACCCTCCCCTTTAATGGCTGGAAGGCGCCTGTGCCAATGCTCACTTCCAATTACACAGCACCTCATATTCAGTATCGTTTGGAGCCTAACGCCACTCACCTACACCTTTAGCGCCTGATTTAGCGCTCCCCTGCATTCTTTGAGCGCTGAGACTGAATTTAGCGGGCAGCGAGATTGATTAGCGCCTGGCGCTAAACTTCCAACTTATCAAAAGTTAGCGCCCCTTCCTGGGCGCTACGGAAGTTCTCCCCCATAATGTCATCACTTAAATTTAAACAATGAAACACAGAAAATCATTCGGCATGTTGAAGATACCTCAGTCGGCTCGGAAACCTAATTTGCCTCCTATGGATTATCAGGCATTCCTGATGCGTTGAATGAAATATGGAGCCAACAGCTTCCAAGTAGCCTTAATTATACAGAGTGGCTCAAATACAATGGATTTTCTAGTCAAGCGGTTCTTGCATCGCTTGCGAGTCCGCCTCATTGACTTGTAAAACGTTGTGGGGTTGAAATCGCGCAGTGTGACATAGAATCATAGACTCTTACAGCACAGAAGGAGGCCATTAGACACATCGTGCCTGTGCCGGCTCTTTGAAGGAGCGATCCAATTAGTCCCACTGCCCCCTGGCTCTTTCCCTATTGCCCTGTAATTTTCACCTCTTCAAGTAATTATCCAATTCCTTTTTTGAAAGTTACTATTGAATCTGCTTCCACCACCCTTTCAGGCAGTGCGTTCCAGATCACAACAACTCGCTGCATAAAAAATATTCTCCTCATCTGCCCCCTGGCTCTTTTGCCAATTACCTTAAATCTGCGTCCTCTGGTTACAGACCCTCCTGCCAGTATTAGTAATGAATGCATCGGTGTGAAACACTTCCGCCTGCTGTTTAAAGGAAGCCCTCGCCAGTTTAAAATGGGTTTGCACCTTTGCCAAAATAACAGAGAGAGGAATTTTGTACGAACACGTTAAGATGCTCGTTACTAATATCGCACAGCGTGATTTCACTCCTTTGTGATGTGCGATGACAATGGCTCCATACTCAGCGGATGGCTCAACGCAATTCCCCCCCGCCCCCCCCCCCGTCTTCCCAAAACTAACATTGCTGAGAAATTCGAGGAGATATTTCACACTCCCAGCAAGGAGAGCCATTGGGAATTCTAGGCCATCATCTCCTGGTCAAGATTCTCAAAGATTTTGAATAAAACTACATTAGTTTGATGGGAAATTATTGTCTGGAAATAAATAATATTTATTTGATTGTTAGAATGGGTGAGCGCTTTGCGGAACACCTCTGTTCACTCCGTAAGGATGGCCCCGAGCTTCCGGTCGCCTGTCATTTTAATTCTCCGCCCCACTCCCACTCCCACTCTGACCTCTCTGTCCTTGACCTCGCACACTGCTCCAATGAAGCTCAACGTAAGCTCGAGGAACAGCACCTCATCTTTCTATTAGGCATTTTACAGCCTACCAGACTCAATATCGAGTTCAACAATTTCAGATCATAATCTCTGCCCCCATTTTTTCGGACAGCAGCTGTTGATGATTCTGCCATTCCCATTTACACCTCCTCTAGACCCATCTTTTGTTTCTTTACTTGCCCCATTACCACCCCCCCCCTTTCACCTCATACCATCATCCCTTTTGTCATTTAATCTCTCCTGCCTTCCACCCTATCACAGACCTTCTCTTTTGTTCTTTCCTCCCATCCTCCTCTTTTTCCCTGCCTCTGGGCTTGCTTAAAGCCTGTTACATCTCTAAATTTTCCAGTTCTGACGACAGGTTGACTCTGTTTTTCTCTCCCCAGTTGTCTGTCATATTAAACCAGGATTTGTAGTGAAGTAGAAGTGCTTTGATATGGAGCAGCCAATTAGGCCCCTATTGATATAAACAGGCCTAATTTGGTTTCTCATTGATGCTGTTATACATCATTCATAGAACTGATATTCAAAGCTTTAGTTGTGCTAATTCCAGATAGCAACAAAGGAAAGCTTCTGGTTTAAAAAAAAACTCTTGTTTGAAAAAAATATTTTATATGCTTAAACTTATTTCTAACTCTGACAGGTCAGTCAAATATTTTTCATAAGTCGACCAGATGGTACATTAGGTAGTGTCAGCTGGGGCTCAGTGGGTAGCACTCTCCAAGTGGGAGGGGCTAGGTGTGAGCAGGTGCTGCTGGTTGTCTGATTACTGCAGGGAGTTGGAGTGAGCTTATAAAAAGTTGGTGGTGGTTTTTTTTCAGGTTTTAGGGCCTTTTTGGCATGTAAAGAGCAGCCATCTGGCTGCTGAGGGGCCTGGAGTGCCGGGCCCCTCAGAGGAAAGTGTTCCCAAGATGAATTTAATCAGGGGAGAATCTGTTGTTGGAAGGGAGAGAAAAAGACCCAAAGATTTGGGCCAGGAGCCGAGGAGGTTTGGAAAAGAAAACACGGTGGTGGTTCAGTGCGAGGATAAGGAGATACGAGCTTGGGATATTATCCAGGTGGTACATGAGGACTGCGGTGAGGGAAGCTGCTTTGCCGGCCGACCAAAGCCGAATGTTGGGTTCGAGGTGACGGTCAGTGGCCGAGAGGAGGAAAGACTTTTACTGAGTTTGAAGGTTGGTGATAAGTTCTTGAAGGTATCTCTGCTATATTCAGAAGAGGTGGTGGTCTCATTCTTAAACTTGCCGGTTTATATTGAGGACGAGGTGCTAATCAAAAAGTTGGAGTCGGGGGACGTTAAAATTTGCTCGGCAATAAAGAGGAGATATTATCCAGGAACACTGGTAGCAGATAGAACCCGTTACATAAAGGTGCGGTTCCCAGAGGGGTTGAAGTCACTACCGTACAGCATGAAATTTGAGACAATGGAAGGAGTGCAGTACTTCTGAGTACGGCATGATAACCAAATGAAGGTTTGTTATTATTGTCTTGGGCACGACCATCTTGTAAGAAACTGTCCGGACTTGTACTTTTATAATTGCGGTGAGTCTGGACACATCGCTTGGAGCTGCAAGGTGGAGAGCTGTGGGGTGTCACAAAGGCCCCACCCGCTGTGAGTGTGAGGCTGAAGGAAGCTCTATGAGTGACGAGGAGATTGGAGAAGGAGCAGAAGGTGTGAGTGGAATGGCTGGAGGAGCGGAGCAGGCGGAAGACACAGCTGGAGAATTGAAGGAGAAAAGAGCGCAGGAAGAGGCAGAAAATTGCGGAGCAAAGAACAGGATGGAGATGGTGGAAAACACAGAAAGGACAAAGACAGCAGAGAGCAGCATAGGTCGAGGGCAGAGTCGAGCCATAATATGGTACAGCTCTCCCTCAAGAATCTGGTGTCCGCGGGGGGAGAGGAGGTGGGAGCGGTGTGCGGGGTAAGTGTAAGTACTCCAAAGAAAGACGGGGAGTCGGACATCTCTGTGAGCAGGAGGGGGCAAGACAAGGAGAGGGGGCAAGACAAGGAGAGGGTGCAAGAGGCAGGAGCCTTAAAGGGGCAGCAGGACGGGAGCGGCGAGACAAAGACGCCAGAAGGGAGTAATATAGGTGCACCATTCTCCCAGAGAGCGAAGGATCAGGGAGCAAGGGTCAGCGGTGGAGATGAGGTCGAAGGGAGCGGCACTGTTGGAGAAACCGCGATAGCAGGAAGACTCTCTATGGGAGATGATGTATCTGACGGGGGAGCAGGAACAGAAGGTTACAGAAGAGCTCGAGAGTGAGGAATCAGAGGGGGACAGAGACATGGAAGTGAGGGGTGTGGTGGCATCGTGTGGAAAGGGTAAAGTTAGTGAGGGGCAGAAGGCGGGAAAATGGGCAGCTCCTAGGCCCAAACTTAATGCAAGGAAGAGTCTGAAACAGCAGGGAAGGTTCAAACAGGAGGTGAAAAAGAGCCGGAGGCTGCAGGCGAAAGCAACAGCTGCCCAAAAAGTTGGGAAGGAGCATGAGAGGAGGGAAGGGCCAGAGATTAAATGATGGGAAGATTATCTGGCACACTTCCCTTATTTGGATCCATGATTACATTGGTCTAGATTAATGTGAACGGACTGAGGGCTGAGAAGAAATTGCAGCAGTTGTTGCAGGGTTTTAAAGGCACTGACTTGTTGTGTCTGCAAGAAACCTTATGGGATGAGGATATCCAAGAAAGAGTTTGGAAGGGAGAGGCGTTTGCAAGTTGTGCAAACAATAACCGTAGAGGGGTGGCAGTTTTGGCGAGTCCGTCCATAAAAGAGAACGTTGCCTTGGTGGATAAGGACACTGAGGGGAGATTTTTACGGCTAAGGGTAAAAATGGAGGAGTTTAATTGCGATCTCTTTAATATCTATGCACCAAACAACCATTGCAACCGGCATGAGTTTTTTCGGTGGTTATTCACTGAAGTGGCAGAGGTGGAAAACCCTTGTATAGTGGGGGATTTTAATGTATTTTTATCTCGGATGGACATTTCAGCCCAGATGACGTTTAAGGATGATGACTCCAGAGGGATGATTGTAAAAATGATGGCAAATTTAAATTTGAGAGACTTATGGAGGGATCGGAACCCCATAAAAAGGGAATTCTCATGAACCGGTTGGGTGGGTGATGTTTTAAAACAGAGCCGAATAGATTTTGTGTTAATGCAGAAGGGTTAAGTTCTGAGGTGATGTAGATTTATTATAAAAAAGTACTTTTTAGTGACCACTCGGCTTTGACTCTTAGAATTAGGAACAGCAGAGTTAAGATCGGTCCAGGGGTGTGGATTTTAAACAATCAATACTTGAAATAAATTGCTTATAAAGAAGGGATTTTAAATATAATAAAGAATGCTCGGAAGGAACCTTTGTTCTTGAAAGAAAGGAGAGTTTGGTGGGACAATTTCAAATGAGGTAAAAGTTTTTTCGGTACGTTATGGGAAAGAGAGCGGCAGCTAACCGGCGTCGAGAAGAGAATATAAACAAAAGGTTTACGGATGTCTGTAAAGCAGTTGACGGAGGGGATAAGGGAGCTGAGACTAAGTTCTGGGTTTTAAAGGAAGAGTGGGAATTATTGCAAGCTGAAAAATGCAAGGGGCCATTCTCCGTGCAAAGGCTAGAGATGCATTGGAGGGAGAAAGATGCACTAGATATTTTCTAGAGCAAGAGAAGCTGTGACAGAGATTATCATTGGAGAGTTGAAAGTTGGGGAGAAGATCATTAATGAAAGTGGGGAGATTTTGGAGGTGGCTAGCAGCTTTTATGAAGTTATATACAAAAGAAGACCTTTCCAATTTGGCAATGGAGAAGGTTAGTGCTTTTATTGAAGAGGGTTTAAAGGAGGATGAGAGAAGCATATGTGACAAAGAAGTAGGATTAGTGGAAATAAAAGTAGCAATAGTTGGAATGAAGGGGGGGAAAAGCCCAGGGTCCGATGGATTAAGTGCAGAATTTTATAAAGATTTTTTTCAGATTTTAAGTCCATTGCTCTTAGAGGTTTTTAAGGAGATTAAAATTGAGGGAAGCCTGGCCCCATCTATGAGGAGAGGTGTCATAAGCTTAGCTTATAAAAATAAAGGGGATAGAAGGGATCTGAAGAATTGGAGGCCCATCACATTATTAAATGTGGATTATAAGATCTTGGTGAGAATTATGGCACATCGTATGAAGGAGGTGTTGCCACAGATAGTTTTGCCTTCTCAGTCCTATGGAGTCATCGGCCGGGACATCGCAGACTCTGTTGTCTCAATCTGAGATGCGATAGAGCTCATGGAAGAGAGTGGGAGGGAGGCTTATGTATTAAAGATAGATCAAGAGAAAGCCTTTGATAGGGTCGAGTTTTTATTGATGGTTTTGAAAGCATTTGGTTTCGGGGAAAATTTCATTGACTGGATAAAGATTTTTTATACAAACATATTTAGCTGTTTTAAATGTAATGGTTTTTTATCCAAGTATTTTCCGATACAGAGGTCAGTGAGACAGGTTTGTCCCCTGTCCCCGTTGTTGTACACATTGGTAGCAGAACCGTGCGAAAGAAACAAGGTGTAGTTGGGATTGCGGTTCCCAGTTCCAGGCTGGTGTCGGTGATACACCAATATGCAGATGACACCACCTTAACATTGAGAAATGGAGAGTCAGCGAGGAAAGCTATGGATGTAGTGGAGGAGTATTGTAGAGCTTCAGGAGCCAGAGTGAATTATAGTAAGTCCTAATACCTGGTTGCAGGAAGGGCTAGGGGGGGGAATGGTTGGAGGAAATTCCCATTAAGTTGGGGGAGGTTTTGGAAGTTCTGGGGGTTCATATGTGGTGCAAGCAAGACAGAGATGAAGTGGATCGATTAAATTGGGAACCAAAGGTTATGAAAATTAAAAAGATTTTGGGAAGGTGGTTGAAAGTGCAAGGAAGAGCGACAGTGGTGTCCGCTCTCCTGCTATCTAAGCTATGGTACTTATTGACGGTGGAGGATATTCCTGAGTGGGCGGAAAAGTCCATCCGAGAGGCTTGTGTGAGGTTTTTATGGGCAGGGAAACCAGCCTTGGTTGCTTACAGTACCATCATTGGACGGAGAAATCAGGGAGGACTCAATTTCCCAGATATTGATTTGAAGAAAAAATCCTTTAGAAGCAAATGGGTGAAGAGATTTCTTCAGAAGTCAAATACAAGTTTTTGGAAGAGATGTTTTGAGCATTTTTTTAAACGATGTGGGATAGGAAGGCAGGGGATATTGTCTATGGAATACAATAACATGTTTTTAAAATCGATTAAACCTCTCCCTAGGTTTTATAAGGGGGTTGTAGAGACTTGGGCCCAATTTTTAAAAAGTGTGCAGTTTATGCCCAAGGGTGCTGAGGAATTTTTAGAACAGCCCTTATTTTTGAACAGGTGGGTCAACATTGAAGGAAAGGTATTATTTAAACAAGCTTTTCTAAAAGCTGGTATTCGATGTGTAAAAGATGTATTGCATGAGGTAATTCCAGGTTGGTTGCCGGAAGCGATATTGAGGGATATGGTGTGGGAGGAGGATCAGGAGGTAGAAGAAAAAGGAATTATGATCATGTATGAGAAGATTGTGAGGGCAATGCCACAGGATTGGATGGAAGAAATAAATGCGGAAATCTCCAAAGGAAGTAAAATGCGTCCCGCTTTTCCAAGCTTTCTGCTGGAGAAAGGGGGTGAGTTGGTCCAATTTGACAACTGTAATACTCGAGATTTCTATGGGGTATTTAGAGAATGGAGATTCAAGACACCTGCTGGTCAGGAGTTTTGGCAGAGTATATACCCACAGCTGGACTTCACCAGGATTTGGAAGGGAGTGTGGGCGAATTTAAAGGGGGAGAAATTCAGTATCGCCCCGTTTGGGGCGCGATTATCGGCCGGGCACAAAGTTTAGTGCCTGGCGCTAATTATCGCCTCCGACTACAAACTTGGATTTTATCGCCCCTGGAGGTGATTGGAGCGCTAAATCAAGCACTACACACCTGTCTTAAGGCACAAAGGCCGAGGAGCGAGGTGCTAACTCAGAGCGCGGGTGCAGCGCAGGTGCTGTCAGTTAGTGATGGAACACAGACGCACTGGCGCCGGACAGTTCTCAAAGGGGAGGGTCGATCTTGCTCTCCAGCCACACCCTGCTCATTGGAGCCTTGAATCTCGGCCTGAAGAGACCTGGGACTACATTTTCCAGCCAAAGACTATGGAGAGGGTGAGAGAATGAGCTCAGCACTTCAGCAAGTGGGCCTTGGAGGCTCTGGTTGACACGGTGGAGTGCAGAAGATCTATACTCTTCCCTGAGAGTGGCAGGAGGCCTTTGCCGCGCGACTGCAGAAAACTGTGGAGGGAGGTGGCTCAGACCGTCTCCTCCAGGAGCATGGTGACCAGGACCCATATACAATGTCGCAAAAGGTTTAACGACCTCACTCGGGTCGTCAGGGTGAGTGGCTTTTTTTCAATACCTCTCCATCCCTCCATTCAACCTCACTCTATGGCCAGAGAGTCTTAATATCCCAATGCCTAACACTCATCCAAAACCTATGGCCCTGTCATGAAACACAGATGCACATTCCACACTTTGCTTACAGTAAGGGGTATTCAACTATGGGAGGCACATCAGGCAAGACCATGGCTGCTTACATTAAGGGCTATTCAATTATGGGAGGCATATCAGGCAAGACCATGGCTGTATGTCTACTCAGACGCCGTCCTTTTTCTTGCAGGCCAAGCTATCTCGTAATAGGAGACAGCAGCAATGGATGGGTGAAGGGCGGGCTCAGCTGCAACCCCTCAGCGATCTTGAGGCGCGCGTCCACAGGATTGTGGCAAGCCAGGTGATCGGTCCCATCGCCCCTGGAGAGGCCGACCCCGTTCTGGACAGCAATGGTAAGGTCATCACCTTTTTCTCCCCTCTCATTCCACTTGTCCCTCCCAACACCAGCCTTTGACACTTTCAATCCAACTTACTAAATCGCTGCACTCATCCCTCCCTTGCTGCCACCCTGTCCTCACGCTAAAGCCACTCTTGTACCTCCCTGCTTTCAGATGGTGATTCACCAGCTGAGGAGACGGGCCCTCAAGCTGCCAGTGGGAGTGAAGCCGCAGGCGAGGAGGAAGAGGAAGCCGGAGCATCAGCGCCACCCTCTCCCAAGGAAGCCCATGCCCACACTGGGAACACGTCTTCCCTGGAGGGGAGCAGGGGGGAAGGGTCTGCTGAGGGTGAAGCTCCAGGACCCAGCGGGCTGCAGCAATGCGATGTGGCTAGGGAAGCTCGGGGGCCTTCTCCCCGGAGGGAGAGTAGGCCAGCGAGTCCTGCTGCACTGGACGCAGAGGAGAAGCGGCTCATCGCTGAAATGAACACCCAGGCGGTGGACATGCACACTGAGCTCATGGGTGCAGTGGGAAGGGTGCCCAAATGCATTGAAGTACTGGCAAGGAGTGTGGAGCACTTTGCTGTAGCACAGGCGGACGCCACGCTAAAGCTTAGTGCTGCAATTCAGTCACTGGCTGCCGTGATCCCATCTCGGACTGCTCTCATGCAGACTCAGATTGAGGTCACGCAAACCCTGACTGCTGCCATTGTCGCTGGTTCGGACACATTTCCCCGGGACTCTCACCGCGCTGCAGCAGGCCAGCAATCTGTGCTCCAGCAGATTGCTCCAGATGCTGAAGTGCTGCCCCATGGGAGTGCCAGTGTGTCGGTCGAGCAGGGAGTTGCTGTCCCCTCTCAAGATGACAGCATTCCTGCTGCCACCACTGTCACTTCCCCATTGCACTTGCCACCGCCTGTAGCCCAGACTGCTGCCGCCCATGCAGAGTTGGTGCAGTCTGCAGTCGGGCCCTCCAGGCCCAGAGCTGGTCGAGGCCGTCCTTCAAGGGCATCTGCAGTCTCAGGTTCTGACAATCAGCAGCCTTCCACTAGCCTTGCTGCAGCCACTGGGGCCCCATTACGGAGGAGCAGTCGGATGGGAAGGGGGGGAAGTGCGCAAGGGAAGGAGATCACCCTCGAAGTGCAAAAAGTAGGAGGTGTGACGAAATGTTGGTCAATTTTTTATTAAAGGCTGAGGTTCACGTTCAAACTTTTGTTTAGTGTTTTGGACATTATCTCCAGGTTGTGAGAACCAGTTATGTTAATGACTTTTTTTGTGTTTGTTTCTATTAGTTTGTCATGAAGAAATGACACACACACAGTTTGTAAAATAAATAAGTTTTTGTATTCAAAATGTACATGTTTGGTCTTTGGACTCATTGCTGCCTTTGCCGGCTTAGGGGTTGCGGGTTGATTTCATTCATGTTGTTCTCCATGGCAGAAGCCATTTCCTCAGCAGGGGCCTAGAAGCGGCTTGCTATCAGCCGTTGACAGACGGCCCTTGCAGTTTCAACATTGTGGGCCTCCCTCCCACCTTGGTGCTGCTGATGATCCTCCTCCTCCTCTTCCTCCTCCTCTGGTGGTGCTCCAAGGCCTGGTGGCATTGGCTGGGTCCTGAGGATTGCAAGGTTATGAAGAATGCAGCACACAACTATGAAGAGGGAGACTCGCTCAGGCGAGTACTGCAGGGCTCCTCCTGAGTGGTCCATACAGCGGAACCGTTGCTTGAGCACGCCGATCGTCTGCTCAACGATGTTCCTGGTGGCGAGATGGCTCTCATTGTACCGCAGCTCAGCAGGGGTGTTGGGGTTATGGAGCGGTGTCATCAGCCAGGTGCACAGTGGATAACCCTTGTCCCCCGAGGAGCCAACCACTTGTCTTATGCGGTGCCTGGAAAAGTTCTGGCGCAGGATGAATGCATCGTGGCTGCTGCCAGGATAGCGGGCATTGACAGCGAGTATCAGCTGTCTATGGTCACAGACCAACTGGACGTTTAAGGAGTGGAACCCCTTGCGGTTGCGGAAATCCTCTGTATTCTCATGCGGTGCACGCAATGCCACATGCGTGCAGTCAATGGCGCTCTGCACCATGGGGAAGCCCGCTATCCTTGCAAAGCCCAATGCGCGTTCATGCTGTTTGGCCCGGGTCATCGGGAAAGAGATGTACTGGCGTCTCCTTTTATAGAGGGCATTTGTGACCTGACGGATGCAGCAATGGACCATGAATTGGGAGATATTGGTGATGTCCCCAGTAGCTGCTTGAAAGGAGCCGGTGGCATAAAAGTTCAGAGCCACTGTGACCTTCACTGCCACCGACAGAGACGTCCTGGTCCTCAGTAGAGGCTGCAGATCTGGCTGCAGCAGGTGGCAGAGCTCAGTGACCACCTCCTTGCTGAAGCACAGCCTTCGCAAACACTGCTCCTCAGACAAATTAATGTAGGAGAATTGTTGGCGAAATACCCTGGGAGGGTAAGGTCTCCTGTACAGAGGCCTGTTGGCCCTCCTCCGTCTGGCCATGATTGCCACTCTCTCTCTGCGTCTATGTTGCATCCGAATCTGCAGGCGCAGGACGACGCCCCGAATCAGTGCAGCCCCCATGGTCTCTTGGTAATCAAAGTAATGAAGGTCAAATCCAAAAGTACCTGCAAAGTGATGCTCAGTAGCCAAAACTACTTCACACAGAGTTGACTCTATGCAGAAGTCTCTCCTTTTTTTTTCTCTCAGAATCTCTCTCTCTGTCAGAATGAGTGGTGCAAAAATGTCTACCACAGAAAAAGCCAGGAAGAGGCCGCCTTTAAATAGCACCCAACCCCCCACCCCCCAGCCCCCAGCCCCACACCAACTGGGAAACGTTCCGGTCTACCTGTCGTTGCTTGCGCCAGGCGGAATGTAGGGGGTTGTGGTTTGTATCGGCTTCACCTGACTTCTGAACGGTTCGAATCGCTCCCACTCACTTGGTTCTAGACCTTGGACTTATTTGGGGGTTGTGATTATAAAAAAATAAAGTGCAGCAGACAGCTGGTTTTGATGCAAGAACTTTGATATTTATTCAAGAAAGTAAAACACAACACAAACACTCTTAACACTGTAAACGTGGGGAACACTTCAGTACAAGCGAGGGAAATAACATGAAGCGAATACTTCACCCCTCCCAATCCCACTTCACTAGCTAGGTTGGACTCCAGAGGACCAGGGATGATACTCACCAGAATCCTTGACAGTTAGGTTAGTTCGCGGTTTTGGGGTTCGCTCTATATGTCGGTTGGTGTCTGCCATACCCTGTACGCGGTAGAGTATTTCAACTGCATATCTGGTCAGTCTTCGCGAGTCCGCTGATGCGGTAGGGTGCGTATTGGATTTATCAGGTGAGGACCTACTTTTCTTTGGTTTAGAAGTAGGGTTTAGAGTTTTTTAAGGGAAAATCTTACCCAGGGGTAAGTCAGGAGTAGATTGTAGAGTGGAAGCTTTGCGGGTCTTCGGTTTTTCTTCGAGTTGGTTTTCTTTGGTCGCGGTGGCCCAAATATTGGTACTTAGTGTTCGGTTGGTTGTTTTGTGAGGGCTTTGTTGCGCGAGGTGTCCGATGGTCACTGAGGCGGTCATTCTGGTTTCTTCTCGTGTCAGCCTACTTTGTTGGACGGTCTGGCCTTCGAGCTGTCGACCTCCTGGCTGGACACGGAATGCTGAACGGTGATGTTTTTAGAACTGTGTTGCGGAGAATGCCTCCGTCGATGTTGTCTTCTTCTTCCTTTCTCTTCTTTTTCAGGTTGAGAACGGGCCTTCAATTATACCCATTGAAGCTCCCTTATCAGCGCGCCAATCAGGTCTTTGTTAGTTTTGGCGGGCTCGTTAACGGTAACTGGTTTGTTAAGGTGTGAAGTGGTTCCGGGATGACCCCCACCCTGTCGATTTGCCACTTAATCGGAGTTTGATTGTTCTTATGTTTTGGGTTTTCTTGGCTGGGCCTAAGTAATCTGTTTTATGCATGTCTTAATGGGCTCTGTAACTTGGGGTGGAGACTGTTTATCCTCGGGTCTATTGTTAGGATGCTAATGTCTGATAGGGGCCGATTTACACTCCCAGCGAGATCATGTGGTTCCCCAGACAGTTCCTATTAGCTCCAATACCCAAAATGGTTTTGCAGAGGTTGAACCCACCTTCCCTCACAGCCTTTTCTCCCTTACAAGCCCAGACATGTTTTAAAAATATCAAATCTTGGTTTTTGCTCAATGTCCTTCGGTTAGGCCCAATGCACTTCACCACCTGTAATAGCTGGAAAAGAGTCCAAGACTTTTTCCTTAGGGTATTTCTTGAGTTTTGGGGGATCTGTGAATTTTGAGAATCTTACAGGAAAGGAGGGGGGCGCCACTCCATATCCGGTCAAGGGCGTTGCACGCTCGACTGATGTCAAGATCTGCGGGCGCAGGAGATCGGGGCGGTATTGTTTAGCACCACCACAAAATGTCTGGCCAATTTCGCGAGCGGCGCAGACATCGCCGTGCCCGGGCGCTAGTTGCTTTGCGCCCCATTCGCGCCCTCTTAAGGTGCTAAAGGGAGGCGCAAACCAACCAAATTTTTCCCCCTAAATATCCAGAGTGGATTGAACTGGATTTCAAATTGGCTCTTAACCGGATTTTTACCATGACGGTCTTGTGTAAGATTGGGCGAGTAGAGGGGGCAACTTGCCCAGTGTGTGGGACATGGGATGAGACTCTGTCCCATTTACTGGTGTTATGTCCACAGTTAAATGATTTTTAAGTACTATGTTCGACAGGTGTGTGAGGTTTTTTTGCTGGCTGGGGACCGAAGAGCGAGAATGGGAATCCCGTGGGACTCAATTTTGAGATGGGGATTGCAGGAGAGTCTGCCCGAGTCTAGTGGAGCGGCAATTAATTTAATGTTCAGTTTGGCTAGATTCGTGATTGTGCAAAGAAGGAATGCTCTTTTTTAAGGGGAGGTGAATCAATCTAAAAGAGTATTTTAAATATAAGCTAAAAGATCATTGGGCCGAAAATTGATCCCGGGACGCGAGAGTACGCACTGCGTACTCTCGTGTATTCCCACTCCAATTGCCGGTTTTCTGCATGCCCTGCGCATGCGCTGAAAACCGGCAATTGCTCTTCTGAAAAGGGGGCGGGGCCTGGGTGCATCGCGTGCGCGCTACAGGCTTGCGCGCACGCTGTGCACTTCATGCTTTGGATGCGCAGGTAAGTAGGGAAGATTTTGGAAATGTAAAAAGGAGGAGTAAGACCCGCTTTTAAAAAGGTAAGTAGTGAATTAAGTATTTTTTTATTTTTTTTTACAGGTATATCTTTTTTATAGACTTTAAAGACAGGTAAGTTTATTTTTATAACTTTTTAAAAGATTTTAAATTTTTTCAAAAATTTAATTTTTTATTTAAAATGGTTAATTTAATTAACTATACTTATTTTATTAATGTGATGGGTTTTTTTAAAAATTTAATTGAGGTTTAGCTGTTATTTTGGGGGGGTGTAAGATTCATAGATTTAACAGCCATGCTGTGAGACTTATGAATGGAAGATGGTGTGCTGCCATTGGCTCTAACTGAGTCACGTGATCCCACAGCTCGCACGAATTCACTACGCCGCTGGGATACGCAAGCCCAGCACAGCTGATGTCTGGAACATCAAGTTCGTGCGAGCTGGATCTGAAAAAGCATAAGCGAGGTGAGACATCGCGGGGAAGGCTTACCCCCGCGGGAACAGAGCGAGATCAATTTCTGGGCCATTATAAGGCTCTGTGGATGTTTTATTCAGAAAGAAATTCAAAGATAGTATTTTATGATCAATTTTTAAAGTACAATCGATTAATATATGTTACGGAAGACAAATTAAACTTCAGGTTTTGATAATATGTGTTGGAGGAATGGCTGTGCAGAGCAGCGGAATGGATTTGAATGATACAATGGAATGATCACGATGTTCTTAATGTTCAATAAATGATATCATAAAAAAAAGTTGGTAGCACCCTCGCCTCCTGAGTCCAAAGGTTGTGGGTTCAAATCCCATTCCAGGGACTTAAGCACATAAATCTAGGCTGACACTCTAGTGCAGCGCTGAGGTTGTGCTGCACTGTCGGAGGTGCTGTCTTTCGGATGAAATGTTAAACTGAGGCCCCGTCTGCTCTCTGTGGCACTATTTTGAAGAAGAGCAGGGGGGAGTTGTCCCCGGTGTCCTGGCTAATATTTATCCCTCAACCAACATAACAAAAAACAGATGATCTGGACATTATCACATTGGTGTTTGTGGGAGCTTGCTGTGCGCAAATTAGCTGCTGCGTTTCCCACATTACAACAGTGACTCCACTTCAAAAAAGCACTTCATTGGCTATAAAGCGCTCTGAGACGTCCGGTGGTCGTGAAAGGCGCTATAGAAATGCAAGTCTTTCTTTTTAGGTTAGGATATTTTTTTCACCTACGCAACTATAGTTGGAAACTAGCCCAGATGAACTGAATGAATGATGGAAGCCTTCTCCCTCCTCTTCTCCCTGTGTGAAATTAGAATGTGTCGTCTCATCCCAGCTCCGAATGGACGTGTGTTTGTAGTACAAACCCGCCTGTTATTCAGTACTAATTGCTGTTAATTAAGTAAACAAATAGCTTGTCTGCTTGAAACAAATTGCCTGCGCAGATGGGAATGATGGAGGAGGTTCTGAGGTTGGGACTGACACATTGTTCAGTGGTGTGGTGGGAGCTTTGCTCTGCTCCAACCCATGTTAAACCTGACTGGGAGTAATTGATGCTAACACTGGGTCCAAGAATTTGAAAAGGCTCCAATCCCTAATATAGGCATTGCTCAACTGAGTGAGCACAGAAATTCGCCAGTTTTTTTAAAACTTGTTTTTAACTTTCTGGTGAAAACCTTGATTATCAACGTGAAGGATATTAGTCTTGTGGAAGGGATCACTATCCCATTCTGGGCTCCCAGAATCCGCACCGACCATTCCCAGGGCAGGAGCACCACTATTAAAGTAAAGCTCACTCTAACTCTGCCCCAACAATATGCCACAGCCCCATGCCTATGAAGATCACTCCTTACTGTGTACAATTTTGGTCTCCTTACCTAAGGAAGGATATACTTGCCACAGAGGGAGTGCAACGAAGGTTCACGAGAATGATTCCTGGGATGGCGGAACTGTCGTATGAGAAGAGATTGAGTAAACTAGGCCTGTATTCTCTTGAATTCAGAAGAATGAGAGGGGATCACATTGAAGCATACAAAATTATTACAGGGCTTGATAGGGTGGATGCTGGGAGAATGTTTCCCTTGGCTGGGGAGTCTAGAACCAGGGGCCACAGCCTCAAGATAAAGGGTAGGCCATTCAGGACGGAGATGAGAAGAAATTTCTTCACACAGAGGGTGGTGAATCTTTGGAATTCTCTACTCTCGAGGGCTGTGGAGGCTCCGTCATTGGGTATATTCAAAACAGAAGTCGATAGATTTCTGATTAGTAAGGGCATCAAGGGATATGGCGATAGGGCCAGTGAATGGAGTTGAGGCAGAAGATCAGCCATGATCTCATTGAATGGCGGAGCAGGCTCGAAGGGCCTGCTCCTGCTCCTATTTCTTATGTTCTTACTTACTGTGCCAGGATGATATTTTGTCTACTTCTTACATTGACCATCCTGTGATCATCCTACTCCGAGTGAGATCGCCAATTTTGAGTGAAACGTGGAGGAAGATTTGTGCTGTGGGTTGTAACCTAGATTAAGACTGCTCAAAGTCATTTCACTCCGGGCCCTTCCAGCCAACAGATGGAGGAGATTTTCATTCCTGCGGGTCTGATCTGGATTTGATCGCATATCCTAGAGGACATGAAAGGCCAGAGTAATATTCAGCTCCCACCCAAAATTCAACTGATATTGGCGTTCTGAGTAATTGTAGATATTAGCAAAAAGAAAATAACGTATTTCCTCACATTTTGAGAAGAGCATTCAGTTCTGGTGAATACAAAGTGACTACACTTAAAAAACAAAAGTACTTCATTGGCTGTGAAACGTTTTGGGACGTCCTGAGATTGTGAACAGTGCTTACGTAAATACAAGTTTTTTTTTTCATGAAGAAAGGAAGACTTGCATTTATATCTCACCTTTCATGACCTCCGGATGTCCCAAAGCACTTTACAGCCAATGAAGTACTTTTAAAGTGTCGTCACTGTTGTAATGTAGGAAACGCGGCAGCCAATTTGCACACAGCAAGCTCCCACAAACAGCAATGTGATAATGACCAGATAATCTGTTTTTGTTATGTTGATTGAGGGATAAATATTAGATCAGATGCCAGGGAGAACTCCCCTGCTCTTCTTCAAAATCGAGCCACGGGATCTTTTACGTCCACCTGAGAGAGCAGATGGGGTTTAACGTCTCATGCGAAAGACGGCACCTCCGATTGTGCAGCACTCCCTCAGTGCTGCACTGGAGTGTCAGCCTAGATTTTTTGTGACGCCAAGCCACATAAGGAATTATTAGGATAGGTTCCCAAAAGCTTGGTCAAAGAGGTAGGTTTCAAGGAGGGGAGAGAGAGGCGGAGAGGTTTACATAAGAATATAAGAACATAAGAAATAGGAGCAGGAGTAGGTCATTTGGCCCCTCGAGCCTGCCCCGCCATTCAATAAGATCATGGCTGATCTGATCTTGGCCTCAACTCCACTTCCCTGCCTGCTCCCCATAACCCTTACCTCCCTTATTGTTCAAAAATCTGTCTATCTCCACCTTTAAATATATTCAATGACTCCGCCTCCACAGCTCTCTGGGGAAGGGAATTCCAAAGATTCACGACCCTCTGAGAGAAGAAATTCCTCCTCATTTCCATTTTAAATGGGCAACCCCTTATTCTGAAATTATGCCCCCTAGTTCTAGATTCCCCCATGAGGGGAAACATCCTCTCTGCATCTACCCTGTCGAGCCCCCTCAGTATCTTATGTTTCAATAAGATCCCCTCTCATTCTTCTAAACTCCAATGAGTATAGGCCCAACCTGCTCAACCTTTCTTCATAAGACAACCCCTTCATCCCAAGAATCAACCTCGTGAACCTTCTCTGAACTGCCTCCAATGCAAGTATATCCTTCCTTAACTAAGGAGACCAAAACTGTACGCAGGGAAGTAATTACAGAGCTTAGGGCCTCGGCAGCTGAAGGCACGGCCACCAATGGTGGAACGAAGAAAATCGGGGATTCGCAAGAGGCCAGAATTGAAGGAGCCTAATTTGCATTATGCTTGATAACATTATAGGTTAAATTTTGGGAAGCACTCCCAATTATTTAGTAATGACTGCAAAATGTGAAATAAAGACTTGCATTACAGGAAACTCTTTATTAATCGGCACCGACGGGAACGGCGTGGTGCCGGTTTATCGAAAGTACCGGATAACGGAGAGTTATATCTACCGAGGCTATTTTTAACAAAGAAAAATAAATAAATCAAGAAATGTGCAGTATACAGTATTTGGGTACTTTTGAAAACTACCCCTACTGACTAAATCGGCGTTCGCGGACTTGGACTCGGGATCGGCAACATTGCCGGTTATTTGAGAGGAGTTTTCGAAGTACTCGGCGTTCGCGGAGACTCGACTGCGACTCGGCAACATTGCCGGTTATTTGAGAAGAGTTTTCGGAGGATGATTTTTGCCGGTTAAGCGAGAATTCCGGATATTTGGGTGCCGGATAAACAAAAGCTTCCTGTATATAGCGGCTTTCACAATCTCAGGACGTCCCAAAGCGTTTACAGCCATTGAAGTGCTTTTTGAAGTGTAGTCACTGTTGTAGTGTGGGAAACGCGGCAGCCAGTTTGCGCACAGCAAGGTCCCACAAATAGCAATGTGATAATGGCCAGATAATCTGGTTTTTTTAGTGACGTTGATTGAGGGATCAGTATTGGGCAGGACACCAGGAAGGACTCCCCTGCTCCTCTTCAAAATGGTGTCATGGGTTCTTTTACATCCACCTGAGAGAACAGACGAAGTCTCGGTTTAACATCTCATCCGAAAGACGGCACCTGCGACAGTGCAGAACTCCCTCGGTACTGCATTGGGAGTGTCAGCCTCGGGTTCTGTGCTCAAGTCTCTGGAGCGGGACTTGAACCCGCAACCTTCCGCACAACCTTTTGAATCAGAGGCGAGAGTGCTACCAATCCACAGCTGACACATTATCCAGAGATGACTAAGATGTGGAGAGCTGTAAATCGGGCGAGCAGATGCACCAATCTGCTCTTCCATCGAGCCAGGCCTCATGCTGGGGGCAAGAATCTGGCAAATTTTTCTCTTATATGGCAACATATGCATTGGCGTATTAATAATGGTTGTTGAAAATAATAACTGTGTGTTAGAGAGGTTAGTCTGCAGAAGCTTTGATGGGCACTGCTGCTGATACACATAGGTTGTATGAGTGTAAAGTTTGCATCTGTAACTTTTACGCCAAGTGTTTAACTGTTAATGATCACTGGCATTGCCACATGTCACACCCTCAGGCTTGTAAAATTGTGACTTATGCACTAGATTTCACGGAAATTCAATTGGTACAGAAGGCGACTGATGCACAGGATTACAGGCGGTAGGTCGATACTGGGGCTTAGAGGGTTAAATTATGAGGACAGGTTGCATAAACTTGGCTTGAACTCCCTTGTGTGTAGAAGATTGAGGGGTTGATCTGATCGAGGTGTTTAAAATGTTAAAAGGATTCGATCGAGTAGATATGGAGAAACTATTTCCTCTGGTGAGCAAATGAAGAACGATGGGGACATAACCTTAAAATTAGAGCAAGGCCATTCAGGAGCAAAATCAGGAAGAACCATTTCACATAAAGGGTAGTAGAATTCTGTAATACTCTCCCCTAAAAGTCTGTGGATGCTGGGGGAACAATTGAAGCTTTCAAGACTGAGGTAAATAGATTTTTGTTCGGTAAAGGTATCAAGAGAAATGGAGCAAAGGCAGATAAATGGAGTCGAGGTACAGATCAGTCATGATCTAGTTGAATGGCGGAACAGACTCGAGGGGCTGAACGGCCTCCTCCTGTTCCTAATGTTCCGAGGATTGGTATCTTTGAAGAGCCTCACTAGATAGGCGCATGGTTTGGAGATAGAGCCACACTACTGTAGTCCTGACTCTCGGACCCATGCTAACCGACAACGAGTTTCTTCATCAACAGTGCAGACTCTCAATGACCTCAATTGCTTTGATTTCATCAATAGCAATGCATCCTTCAGCTTTGCCAGCAGTCTTGTGGCATTTCCAGTGCTGACCTTTCTGCTCTCTGCGTGAGGGAATTGATGGAGAATCTGAAAATGTTGACGTCTGTCAACACATCTAAATTAAAGGTTTCATCCCATTTAAACGGTTTGAGGAATAAAACGGGTCATTGTAAAGTGACATTATCAAATATCTGGAAGCCTCCGTCGACGCTCAGCGAGGTTATGTTGCCTGGCAGCAGGTCTTACCGAGCAGTACATGGGAGAAAATTGATCCGTCTGGTATCTCTGACCTTTCCGCTTGCTCGCAGTGATGTTGGCTTCAGATCCTTTTACGATGCGAGGCAAAACCGAGTCGATTACATCTGCTCTTGTGTGGCCTAAAGGGCAAGCAAAGAAACCTAGACATTTTAGCACAGGAGGAGGCTACTTCAGCCTTCGTTGGAGTCAAGCCTGTCTCGGGGGGGGCAATCCCATTTTCCTGCTTTCACCTCTCCGTCCCCCCACAAAGTATTCCCGAAAGATTTTATTTTCCAGTAGATCTAGCTAGTGAATTCAAACAACAGTTAAGTGATAGGAGTATGCAAGCCTTGATATTTCTGTCCAGACATCCCTTTTGGCTTGTGCGGTGTATGCCGATTCACTGAATTCCTTCAGGCGAGAGCTGGACCTGTTTCTGGCTGGGGGGGAGATCACCTCTTACAAAAGGTAGGTACTGCAGGGAATTCGGGGCCAGAGCGATCTCCTGGACTAGTTTTGTTCGCCTTCGGAGAGGAATTGCCCAGATTTGTGTTTTTCCCTAAATTGGTCTGGGTTTTTATCTTTTTTCACCTCTTCCAGGAGCTCTCACAATGTCGTAGAATGGTTACAGCACAGAAGGAGGCCATTCGGCCCGTCGAGCCCGTACCAGCTCTCTGCAAGAGAACACTTCAGCTAGTCCCACTCCCCCGCCCTTTCCCCATAGCCCTGCAATTTTTTTCCTTCAGGTACTTATCCAATTCCCTTTTGAAAGCCATGATTGAGTCTGCCTCCACCACCCTTTCAGGCAGCGCATTCCAGATCATAACCACTCGCTGCGTAGAAATGTTTTTCCTCGTGTCGCCTTTGGTTCTTTTGCCAATCACCTTAAATCTGTGTCCTCTGGTTCTCGACCCTTCCACCAATGGGAACAGTTTCTCTCTATCTACTCTGTCTTGCAGAGTTTGCCATGGCAGGGTTGTGTGGTGTCGTGGTCGCTGTTATCCTGAAAGCTGGGTAATTTGCTGCGAACGATGGTACTTCTGAGGTTAGGCGGCTGTTTGAAGGCAATAGTGGAGGCGTGGGGATGGCCTTAGCGAGGTGTTTGTCGTCATCGATGACATGTTGAAGGCTGCGAAGAACATGTCGTAGTTTCTCCGCTCCGGGAAGTACTGGACGACGTAGGGTACCCTGTTGGTTGTGTCCCGTGTTTGCCTTCTGAGGAGGTCTATGCGATTTTTCGCTGTGGCCCGTCGGAACTGTCGATCGATGAGTCGAGCGTCATATCCCGTTCTTACGAGGGCGTTTTTCAGCGTCCGTAGGTGTCCATCGCGTTCCTCCTCGTCTGAGCAGATCCTGTGTATTCGCAGGGCTTGTCCATAGGGGATGGCTTCTTTAACATGGTTAGGGTGGAAGCTGGAGAAGTGGAGCATCGTGAGGTTGTCCGTGGGCTTGCGGTAGAGTGAAGTGCTGAGGTGTCCGTCTTTGATGGAGATTCGTGTGTCCAGGAATGAGACCGATTCTGAGGAGTAGTCCATGGTGAGTTGATGGTGGGATGGAACTTGTTTATGTTATCGTGTAGTCTTTTCAGTGATCCTTCGCCATGGGTCCAAAGGAAGAAAATGTCGTCGATGTATCTGGTGTACAGCGTTGGCTGGAGGTCCTGTGCAGCGAAGAAGTCTTGCTCGAACTTGTGCATGAAGATGTTGGCGTATTGGGGTGCGAATTTGGTCCCCATGGCTGTTCCGTGTGTTTGGGTAAAAAAATGGTGTCGAAGGTGAAGACATTGTGGTCAAGGATGAAGCGGATGAGTTGTAGGATGGCGTCTGGAGATTGGCTGTTGTTGATGTTGAGTACTGAGGCTGTTGCAGCGATGCCGTCATCGTGGGGGATACTGGTGTAGAGTGCCGATACGTCCATCGTGGCAAGGAGTGTTCCTGGTTCAACTGGTCCGTGGGTGCTGAGTTTCTGTAAGAAGTCTGTAGTGTCGCGACAGAAGCTGGGGTTCCCTGTACGATGGGTTTCAGAATGCCCTCGACGTATCCAGAGAGGTTCTCACACAGGGTTCCATTGCCTGATACGATAGGACGTCCGGGTGTGTTGGCTTTGTGTATCTTTGGGAGGCAGTAGAAGTCTCCCACCGGGGAGTACGTGGGATGAGAGCGCGTAGGATGTTTTGAAGGTCTGGATCGAAGGTCTTGATCAGTCTATTGAGTTGGCGGGTGTGTTCTTTGGTCGGATCTGCGGGTAGCTGTCTGTAGTGTTCCTGGTTGTCCAGTTGTCGGTATGCTTCTTTACAATAGTCCGTTCTGTTCTGTATGACGATGGCTCCTCCTTTGTCCGCTGGTTTGATGACAATGTTGCGGTTGGTCTTGAGAGCGTGGATGGCGTTGCGTTGTGCTCGGGTGACATTCTGGACTGTCTTGTGAGTGCGGCTGATGAATCTGGCGTTGATGCATTTCCTGACAGCTTGAGCATACATGTCAAGCTTGGGGCAGCGACCCCCGGAGGGTCCAGTTTGACTCTTTTTCTTCGGTTGCTGCACTGCGAGTCCCTCTGTCTGCTGTTCTGGATCATTGATTGTCTCATTGGGTTTGTTGCTGACATCTTGGGATTTGTGGAAGTATTCCCGGAGCCTCATTCTCCTGATGAATTCCTCCGTGTCTGCCGCGAGACCGATGGGTCCATTTGGTGTTGGGCAGAACTTGAGCCCTAGGGCGAGAACTTCGATTTCGTCTGGTTGAAGGGTGTGGTCCGAGAGGTTGACGATGGACTTCCCTGTGGTTGCAACCATGGTACCGGGGGAGGCTTGGTTGCTGCTGGTGGTGATGCCGAGTTTCTCAAGCTTCCTGTTCTTGATGCGCATGTAGGCAGCGTAGTTCCGTTGCCTCGTCTGTTTGGTGGTGTCTCGTAACTGGTCTGCTGTGTCCTGAGCACAGGCTGAGAGCATGGACTCTATCTTGGTTTCGAGGTTGTGGCGTTTGCTGTAGAGCTATTTATGAAGCCCAGGATCAACATATGCTTTCGGATGGAGTGAGGAGTGTAGATATTGCGATGCACAAGGCATTGCAGCTGTATGGGACAGGCTGGATGGACCATAGGGTCTTTTCCTTATGTCATTGTTTGTATGTTTGTAACATTTAAATATGTAACCCCTTTATTTCCCCAAATAATACCTTTCCAGTGTTATTAAAATGAATGCGAATTTGGCTCTCAAACAAAATGTCAGTAATGACACTCGATTTGCTTTAAGGGACAGATTTTATTTTTTTTGTGCCTCTACATTTCTGCTGCTGTGGCATCTGAGGCTGATGAAGCTTTGCTAATGTCGATGGCAAATTAGGAAGCTTCTGTTCTTACGATCTAAATCTGACACCATCTCATGGAAATTGCCATCTAACATGAGAGAAGTTGCATTTATATATAAGAACATAAGAGAAGGAGTAGGTTATCCGAGCCTGCTCTGCCATTCAATCAGATCATGGCTGATCTTCAACCTCAACTCAATGGCCCATAATTTCCGATCGGAGGCTTCCTGGGTGCGGATGCCTCCTATCGGGGAAAAAAATCTACGCTCTTACCTGAGGGCTCCCGAGGTCCGGACACTTCCGCTCCCGGGCCTCTCCACAGTCCCCACGTATCCCAGGGGCGCAGGCGGTTCGCAAGCGTCCCTGGGATCACATGGGCCAGGTCAGCCCAGCCAATAGGAGAAGGGAATCTCCCTTCATACTTTTGACACATAGACCTGTCAAATATATGAATGGAGATCACCCCAAAAACACATCAAAACATTAAATACATTTTTAAAAATCACCTTTTTAAAATTACATTAAATTAAATATTTTAAACAAAAAATTAATTTTTTGAAAAAAAGAATTAGTGTTTTACAGGGCTAAAAATAAACACCTTTTTTTAAAAGTATTTTTAAATTATAAAAATTTTTTTTTTTTTAACTTTTTTTCAACTCTTATGCTGGTAAAAGCAGGCCTTACGCTGCTTTTACCAGGTGTAAGATTTCTAAGGGATTTCAGCGGGCGGAGGTTCTCCAGAAAGCGGAACTCCCCTCCCGCAAAGGCCCTTCTCCAGGGCAGGCGTGCGATCTGTCAAGAGCATTCTTGACAGATCGGAAGGGCCGGTTTTCAGCGCATGCGCTTGGCATGCCTGAAACCGGCATTCCCGATGTCCCTACGGGTGGGTACACAGCGCGTACACACCCGTAGGCATCAGAATATACGGGCCCTTGTATCGCCTTGTCATGTCCTCACAAGCAACAATGACAACAACTTTGCATCTAAACAAAAGCAAAATACTGCAAATGCAGAAAGTATGAAATAAAAACAGAAAATTCTAGAAAACTCTCAGCAGGTCGGGCAGCAACTGTGGAGAGAGGAACAGAGTTAACGTTTCAGGTCGGTGACCTTTCGTCAGAACTGGAAGAAGTTAGAGATGGAACAGTTTATAAGCAAGTACAGAGCCAGCGGGAAAAAAAAAGGGGGAAGGTCTGTAACTTCTTGTAGTGAGACATCCCAAGGCGCTTCACAAAATTAGACACCGAGCCACATTAGGAGATATTAGGACAGGTGACCAAAAGCTTGGTCAAAGAGGTAGGTTTTATGGAGCGTCTTACAGGAGGAGAGAGGCGGAGAGGTTTAAGTAGGGGATTCCAGAGCTTAGGGCCTAGGCAGCTGGAGGCAATGGTGGAGCAATGAAAATTGGGGATGAGCAAGAGGTCAGAATTGGAGGAGTGCAGAGATCTCGGAGGGTTGTAATGCTGGAGGAGGTTACAGAGAGTGGTGAGGCTATGGAGGGATTTGAAAACAAGAGTGAAAATTTTTTAAATCGAGGGGTTGCTAGACCGGGACCAATATAGTTCAGTGAGTGCAGGTGTGACCGGAGAAGAGGACTTGGTGCGAGTTAGGATAGGGGCTGCAGAGTTATGGATGAGCTCAACTTTACTGAGGATGGAAGGTAGGAGGCCAGCCAGGTTTACATTGGAATAGTCGAGTCTGGCGGTAACAAAGGCACGGATGAGGGTTTTGAGCTGAGGCAGGGAGCAGAGACGGGTGAAGAACTTCACATCCAATGGATTACTTTTGAAGGATAGTCCCTGGTGTGATGTGGGCAAATGCAGCAATCAATGTGCGCCCAGCAAGATCCCACAACAATGAGACAAATGGCCAGGCTGATCTGTTCTTTGATGGCAGGGACAACAGGAAATCTCCACACTCTTCTTCAGCTTGTGCTGTGGGAACATTTTATGTCCAGCTACGGAGGCTGCGAAGGCCTGTTAGTTTTAATGCCTGAACTGAAAGATTAGCATCGTCAACAAGGCACGTGGTATTAAACTGAAGGTTTTTTGTTATTCAATCACGGGATGTGGGCATCAGCAGCAAGGTCAGCATTTATTGCCCGTCCCTATTCTCCCTTGAGAAGGTGGTGGTGGGCCTTCCTCTTGAACCGCCGCAGTCCGTGTGGTGAAGGCGCTCCCGCAGTGCTGTTAGGTGGGGTACATAACAACGTGCTACAGAATGTCAGCCGTGGCTCAGTGGTCAGCACTCCCGTCCTTCTAGAGTCAGAAGAGGGCCGGGCTGACGGAGCGCGGCTGGCACCCCGCGGGGGGGCTGAAGAGGGGGCGGGTGCTGGCAGGCGGCCAGCAACAAAAATGGCCACCCGGCACCTCCCCTTTAATTAGTGCCGCCCCGGACCCACGTACCCCACTCCCTGACCCTGTTGGACATAGCGTCCGGCGGTAAGCCAGGGGGCGCTACTGAAATTTGCAGCCGGGACGCGAGCGGGGCGCTGTGCACGGCAATGATGTCATCACCGGAGGCGCAGCACCGCGGGGCGCTACCAGTTACCACCGCCGCTAACCTCCCGCTGAATTTTGCGGGCGGCGTTAGCGGCACTGGTTGCTTTGCGCCCTCTTAGAGCACTAACGGCAGGCGCAAAGCAACCAAATTTTGCCCCCATTATCTCTGACAGTGCGGCACTCCCTCAGCACTGCACTGGGAGTGTCGGCCTAGATTTTTTTGCTGAAGTCTCTGGAGTCGGGGCTATGAACTCACAACCACCTGACTCAGAGGCGAGAGTGCTACCAACTGAGCCACAGCTGACACCTAAGAAAGGAGTCTACAAGTTGCCTTTCAGCAATTCCAGGCAGGGAAACCTCTTGCTTCCTGTTCTTCTGTCATGGATCATGGGGTTCACGATGGACAATCCCACATACATCCTTATAATGGAGACACAATAGGAACAGAAAGTGCAAAAGGAAACGGCGGGCAATAATTCTGCTCCGCCCCCATTCTGTCGGAATTTTGTGCCCTCGCGGGGATTTTTTGTAACTCTCTGCTGTGGGATCCAGGAGAGCTCCACTCAAAGTGGAGAACGTGACTGCTGAGTGCTTTTTTACTGCAGCCGTGAGCTACAAGCCACAGTCCGAGGCCTGACCAAAAGAGGCCTGTGTTTCCTGTGGCGCCCCCCTGCCCCAACCTCCAGACATAAGGAAGATCGTGCTGTAGGCTGTGCAGCATTTGTTTCTGTTACGTTACAGTGCAGTGGGCGATGGGACTATCCGACTCACACCAGTGACGACACGCGATCAATGGACAAGTGCCCTCCGTTAGCCAAGGCGACTCCCCACGGCTGTGCGTCCCTGAACTTTGCCCTGCGCTCTTTTCAGAGCAGTGTCACGGGATCTCCCTGGCAGCTGGGAAGTCTGAATTGAAGGGCAGTGTGCACCTCTCGCAGGGATAGTGCAACAAGAAGGTGTAAGGTCATGCCTCTGTGACTTGACCTGAGGTCATTATGCTCCTGAGGTGGGAGTTCTACCCAACGAGTCAACGAAGAAGCCAGATGTTGAGTAGCAGTAGTCTGTTTCTTTCTTTGTGCGTACGGCTTCAGTGATCGAGAAGACTTTAATCTCAACAAAAAATGAGAACATTCCCCTTTGCGCAGAATAGACTGTTGTTATACCAAATGCTCAAGGTGTCCAATTAAACTACTTGACATCTGGCAGGGCATTACATTGCCAGTTCCTTTCTGGTATAATTTGAGTAGTCTACATACGGAGGAACTAATTTGTTATAAAAGAGGAGTAGCAGCAGGACGAGACAGCAGAGAGCATCATAACAATTAAGAAAGGAAGGGAATTAAAGCGTTTCCATTTCACGCAGGCTGCCTTCAGAGGAAGACTGTGCAGCGAACAGCTTCGCATCTCCTTTTGCATCGTGTTTCTGTGACTAATTTGAGCTCTCACTAAATCTAGCGTTTCCGCTGAAGCGCGCGGAGCACCGGTGGGGGTGGGAGTGGGGTTTGCGTTGTGGGGTTGGTGGGGGGGGTTGGGGAAAGGATTCCGCCTCCTTCAGCCGGGAGACACCGTGAGAGGGGGGAAGGGGCTGAGGGGGCGGTAGCACCCCGAGGATCATGGGGGTAAAAAATGGCCCCTCCTCTCCACCCTTGCCCGCCCCACCTTTCCCGATCTGGCCGGCTCGGTCGTGAAAGCGGCCAATCGGTGGAAGGCTCGGGATGAGGTTTGCCAAATTTGGTTGGACATCGCCATGGAGGTTTCATCACATGACTTCCCGCCTCGAACCACCCCGTCCAGTCAGCCAGCCTTCTTTACCCCATTTCCAATATTTCTACAACTAATAAACAAAAACGTTCAAAGAACATTAAAAAAAAAATGCATCTTTTTTTTAATGCTCCTATTTTTTTTGGCAATATGAATAATTTTAAAAGGGGGTGCGGGCACAGAAAGACCTGGGGGTGTACGTACACACATCTATGAAAGTGGCAGGATGTTAAGAAAGCATATGTGGTCTCCTCTACACTGGGGAGACCAAACACAGATTGGGTGACCACTTTGCGGAACACCTCCGTTCAGTCCGCAAGCGTGACCCCGAGCTTCCGGTCGCCTGTCACTTTAATTCTCCCCTCCACTTCCACTCTGACCTCTCTGTCCTCGGCCTCTTACACTGTTCCAACGAAGCTCAACGTAAGCTCGAGGAACAGCACCTCATCCTTCGATTAGGCACTTTACAGCCTTCTGGACTCAACATTGAGTTCAATAATTTCAGACTATATCCTCTGCCCCTATTTTTTTCACAAGGCAGCTGTTGATGATTCTGCCATTCCCATTTACACGTCATCTAGACTCATCTTTCATTTCTTTACTTGCCCATTACCATCTCCTTTTGCTTTATACAATCATCCCTTTTGTCATTTAATTTCTCATGCCTTCCACCCTATTAAAGACCTTCCCTTTTGTTCTTTCCTCTTCTCCTGCCTTTCCCTGCCTCTGCACCTGCTTAAAACCTGTTACACCTCTAACTTTTTCCAGTTCTGACGAAAGGTAATCGACCTGAAACATTGGCCCAGAAATTCGCCTCTCCGGCTTGCCGCGGGGGTAAGGATCGCGCGCGCACTTACCTACCGCGTCTGCCGTTCTGCTTCTGGCCCACGGGGACTTCAGCTCCTGGGCCTGCTCCAAGTGCTGGCGCGCAGTGCTTGCGTGTCCCAGGGGCGTAGTTAGTGCGATGCATCCCCTGGGATCACGTGGGCCATGGAGAGCCAATGGCAGCAGACCATCTTTCATTCATAGATTTGACAGGAAGACCTGTCAATTCTATGAATTGAAATCAGCCCCAAAACAACAGCTAAACTTCAAATAAATTTAAAAAAAAAATCACATTTTTAAAATAACTATAAGTTAAATAAATTAACTACTTTAAACAAAAATTTAAATTTTTGAAAAAATTAAAATACTTTTTAACAGTGCTAAAAATAAACGTACCTTTCTTTAAAGTATCTAAAAAAGATAAACCTGTTGAAATTTTTTTTTTAATTATAATTAATTAACCACTTACCTTGTTGAAAACGGGTCTTGCGCCTCCTTTTTAAAAGCGCAGCTTCTTCAATACTTACCCTCCCGGAGAAACCTGAAAAAAAACCTAAGTTTGCTGCGTGCGCGCAGCCTCTCCCACGCACGTGGTTCACCTCTGAACCGCTCCCCAGACCGGAACTTCCGGTTTCCCGCGCATGCGCAGTGCATGCAGTAAACCGGCACTTCAGGAGGCCTTATGGGTGAGTACTCACCCGGCAAGTGCCGAATTTTTGGCCCATTAACTCTGTTTCTCTCTTCACAGATGCTGCCCGACCTGTTGAGTATTTCCAGCATATGGGGTCCTTGGCAATTTTTAAAATTAATTCACAAGACGTGGGCATTGCTGGCAAGCCCAGCATTTATTGCCCGTAGAATCATAAAATGGTTACAGCACGGAAGAAGGCCATTCGGCCCATCGAGCCCATGCCATGCCCATCTCTGTACAACTGAGTGGCTTGCTAGGCCATTTCAGAGGGCAGTTAAGCATCAACCACATTGCTGTAGGTCTGGAGTCACATTTAGGCCAGACCGCATAAGGACGGCAGATTTCCTTCCCTAAAGGACATTAGTGAACCAGATGGGTTTTTATGACAATCTGCTAGTTACATGGTCACCATTACTGATACTAGCTTTTTTAATTCCAGATTTATTTAATTATCTGAATTATAAATTCCCCAGCTACCCTAGTGGGATTATGAATTCATGAGATCATTAGTCCAGGCCTCTGGATTACGAGTCCAGTAACATAACCACTATGCTATCGTTCCCACTTCTCTAACCTTTCCACATAACAGAAGAGGATATTTAATAGAGGCATAGGCCAGGATCTTACCTGAAGAGGCGCGTTGGGGGGTGGGACTGCTGCCTTTCGGGTTCTAGTCCCACCCCCAGCGACGTCTGACGAACAGACGCTATTTTCCCCTGATTGGCCTTGTTAAGCCCGCCCTGCTGGCTTGCCGGCCAATTAAGGGAAAGCCGGTATCAGAAGACGTCAGTTGATGACGATTCATCTGCCAGTTTTCTTAAAGGCATATGCACCACACTTGTTTGACAGATGATTTGACTGTTTGACAGCATTGAGGTGATGTCAAACACTGACAATCACTGTCCAAAGTTGAGCCCTTGCACCAAGGCTCTCCAATTACTCTCTCCTTTAGGATAAAACAAATGGCAGCTGCAGCTGAGATTACAGAAGCCATCTGTCACTTCTCCCGATGAGATGAGGCTACACAAACACTTCACAGCTTGTCACTTGCAGAAACATCTAACCACAATAAAAATTACTTTCATAACTTTTCCTTACCTCTGATACTCACCAGTGTCCCATTGAATCCTTTAAACCACTTCTGCAGCTGTCATATATACACAAAAATTACAGCAGACCCACATCACGCCTCACTTACCCTGGCGGGGTTCCCCGACGTCAGGAAGCCCGCAGCAGCAGTGGAAAAATGGGAAAAAGCCTCTTAACTGTCTGTTAACTACCTGTTAACAGGCAGTTAAGTGGCTGTAATCCTCTTCCCGCCTCTAGGAGTCAGGGCCCTGTGCAAATCGGGGACCCGACTCCCGGGAAGATTGGTCGGAGGCGGGTTGGGAGCGAGTTTGGGACCCGCTCCCATTTTTGGGGATTTTCCCAGCAGTCCCGCCTCCTCAGGGCTGGTAAAATCCAGCCCATAGAGTACAAAAACAAGGAAGTTACGCTAAACCTTGTTAAAACACTGGTTAGGCCCCAGCTGAATTGTGTCCAGTTCTGGGCACCACATTTTAGGAAGGTTGTCAAGGCCTTAGCGTGGGAGCAGGAGAGATTTACTAGAATGATACCAGGGATGAAAGACTATTGTCATGTGGAGAGATTAGAGAAGCCGGGATTGTTCTCCTTTGAGCAGAGAGGTTTCAGGGGAGATTTAATAGAGGTGCTCAAAATGTTGAGGAGTTTTGACTGAATAAATAAAGAGAAACTGTTTCCACTGGCAGGAGCGTCAGTAACCAAAGGGCACAGATTTAAGTTAATTGGCAAAAGAACCAAAGGGGAGATGAGGAGAAATTATTTTGCTCTGCAAGTTATGATCTGGAATGCGCTGCCTGAAAGATTCAATAGTAAATTTCAAAAGTGAATTGGATAAATACTTGAAAAGGAAAGTTTTGCAGGACTATGGAGAAAGAACAGGGGGGGGCGGGATTAATTGGACAGCTCTTTCAAAGAGCCGGCACAGGCACGATGGGCCGAATGGCCTCCTTCTGTGCTGTAAGATTTTTCAAACGGTTTGATGGAAGCAGTGTCCAGGAGATTAATCTCTAATTCCTGGGGACTCCAGGGCAATCCTGGAGAGTTGGCAACCCTGCTGGAGAGCCAGACCTGTTCAGGCAGTGGGTGCCTTTTAATATGCAAATCGGGGTCGGATGAGGTACACAGGACCCCCGATTGACATTTTGGGGGACAACCATGGCGCAGCACGCGCTCCACCCAGTTTTCCTTGGCAGTACAGACGGAGAGAACCGAAAAACAGGGGGTAAGTTTGAAATGATTTTTTTGTGGGGTCAGGAGGGGGGCATGAGTGCCCCCCCCTCCGATACCTGCACGAGTGCCGGAAAAGCACGCCGGCTCACAGGCTGCTCAACCTAGTAGCAGCAAGTCCGAGTGCAGCCAGCTGCAGTGAGTGAAGAGAGCCGCCTCTATCGCTAGAAGATCCCAACGGCACTTCAGAACTCGCCAGTTCCACCGAAGCAGCATCCAGACAAAGCACTGGCTTGGAGTTGAAAGGACACCCTTTGCACATTGAAACAAAGAAAGAAAGACTTGCATTTATATAGCGCCTTTCACGACCACCGGACGTCACACAGCGCTTTACAACCAATGAAGTACTTTTTGAAGTGTAGTCACTGTTGTAATGTGGGAAATGCGGCAGCCAATTTGCGCACAGCAAGCTCCCACAAACAGCAATGTGATAATGACCAGATCATCTGTTTTTGTTATGTTGATTGAAGGATAAATATTGGCCCCAGGACACCGGGGATAACTCCCCTACACTTCTTCGAAATAGTGCCACGGGATCTTTTACGTCCACCTGAGAGAGCGACGGGGCCTCGGTTTAACCTCTCATCCGAAAGTCGGCACCTCCGACAGTGCAGCACTCCCTCAGCACTGGACTGGAGTGTCAGCCTAGCTTTATGTGCTCCCTTGAGCCCACAACCTTCTGATTCAGAAGCGAGTGTGCTACCAACTGAGCCACAGCTGACACTGGGGAAGCACCATTGCAGGGTCAAATATCCTGACCCTTGGCAGAATATTTGACCCTTGGCCGGAAGTATACTGTGTATTCATTTGTCAGCCGTGGCTCATTTGGGGGCCTCTAGAACGGGGGGTCACAGTCTCAGGATACGGGGTAGGACATTTAGGACTGAGATGAGGAGAAATTTCTTCACTCAGAGGGTGGTGAACCTGTGGAATTCTCTACCCCAGAAGGCTGTGGAGGCCAAGTCACTGAATATATTTAAGAAGGAGATAGATAGATTTCTAGACGCAAAAGGCGTCGAGGGGTATGGGGAGAGAGCGGGAATATGGTATTGAGATAGAGGATCAGCCATGATCATATTGAATGGCGGAGCAGGCTCGAAGGGCCGAATGGCCTACTCCTGCTCCTATTTTTCTATGTTTCTACGGTAGCACTCTTATAAGCTAAAAGATCATTATAAGGCTCTACGGATGTTGTATTTAGAAAGGAATTTAAAGATCGTACTTTGTGTTCAATTTTTAAAGCGCAAAAGATTAATATACGGAGTGACTGCTCCTGGAAGCTGTGCAAATCAATTCTGTGCTTAAATGTTAAAAACCAATTCAACTCTTAATATTTTTTCCTTCAGTTCGGCAGCAGATCACTTTCCCCCCCCGACGCATAAATGTTAACCATCTCTCTCGGCTCAGTTCGGCAACAGCGATCTCCTTTCCCCACCCCCTTCCCCTCCTTTCTCTCTCGGCTCAGTTCGGCAGCGCCTAAACGTTAATTCAACTTTTAGGGGGAAAAATTAGGTATCGCCCACTTTGGGGGGGAGGGGGGAGGGGGGAGGGGGGGGCGGGTGCTAATATCGGCCGGGCGCAAAGTTTAACGCCCGGTGCTAATTATCGCCGTCGACCACAAAATTCGTCTCCAGCGCCCCTGGAGGTGATTGGAGCGCTAAATCAGGCGCCTCTCTTAGGGCGCTAACGTCGGGGAGCGAGGCGCTACCTCAGAGCGCTACCGAAGCTCAGGCGATGTCAATTATCTTGTACTCAGACAGACTGTCGTCGTCCAGTTCTTAAAGGGGAGAGTCCATCTTGCTGCACAGCCTCACCCTGCTCATTGCAGATTTTGACCTCGGCCTGCAAACACCTACAGATATTGCTCAAACAATTGTGATGGATACTCAGAGGCCCAGGGAGAGAGCTCAACGCTTTTGGGACCAGGCATTGGTGGCTCTGGTTGGCGCTGTTGAACGGCGACGGGCAGTGCTCTTTCCAGAGAATGGCAGGAGACCATTGGCCCGCGAGTTTACAAGGCTCTGGTGGGAGGTTGCCCAGCACATGTCATCGTGGAGCCTGGTCCAAAGGACGCATACACAGTGTCGCAAAAAGTTCAACGACCTGACTCGGGTGGTCAGAGTGAGTGCCTGCTTTTCAAAACCTCTACATCCCATCATCTCAACCTCACTCAGTTGACAGATGGTGTAAATACCCAAATGCCCAACACTCACCCAACAACTATGGCCATTTCAGAAAACTCACATGCACATCCCACACCTTGCACACATTACCGGCTATTCAACTAAAGTAGGCACAGCTGCCAAACACATGGCTGCACACTCACTCACACGCTGTCCTTTTTCTTGCAGGCCAAGCTTTCACATAACCGCCGAGAGCAACAGCGGACGGGAGGAGGACAGGCGGAGCTGCACCCCCTCACAGAATTGGAGGAGAGAGTCCACAGGCTGATTGCAAGCCAGATCGTCGGTGCTGTGGCCGGTGGAGAGGTCGACCACCTTGGGGACGGCTACGGTATGTTCATCAGCTTTCTCTCCTCTCTCATACCACTTCCCCCTCACAACACCTTTTACACTTTCAATCTAACTAACTATCTCCAGTCCTTGCTCCCTTCCTGGCCCCCTGCCCGCATGTTAAAGCCACTCTTACACCTTTCTGCTTTCAGATAGTGAACCAACAGCTGAGCAGCCTGTCCCTCAGCCTCCCAGTGGCAGCGATGCGCCAGAGGAGGAGGAAGAGGAAGCCGGAGCCTCACCGCCTGCGTCTCCCGAGGGTGACATGTCCGACACTGGGGCCACGCGTTCACTGGAGGAGAGCAGGGGGTTTGCATCTGATGTGGGTGAAGCTCCGGGACCCAGCGGCCTGCAGCAACGCCATGGGGAAAGGGAAGCTTGGAGGCCATCTCCCCGGAGGGTGAGTGCGCGCACAAGTTCTGCTGCACAGGACTCAGATGAGGACCTCGATATAGTGGCCGTGAATACTCAGGCAATGAGCATGCATACAGAGCTCATGGGTGCAATGGCAAGGGTGCCCGATAGCATGGATGCACTGGCTAGGAGCGTGGAGGAGTCCGCCGTCAGCACAGCTGTCATCTGTGCGCAAACCCTTGAACCCATCTTTGCCTCCTTGCAGAGGATGGTTGAATTGCAGGGACCCTCCTGGCCCAGAGCTGGTCGAGGGCGTCCTGCAAGGCCATCTGCAGTCGCTGGATCTGACATTCAGCAGCCTTCCGCCAGCCTTGCTGCAGCCACTGGGGCCACAATACGAAGGAGCAGTAGGGTGGGAAGGGGGGATGTGCGCAAGGAATGGAGATCACCCTTGAAGGGCAAAAAGTAAAAATTATGCAATAAATGGGGGTAATGCTTGTGGCAAAGTTTGATGTTCATAATATATTGTTCACTGTGTTGACGCTTATCTCTATATGGTAAGAACGAGTTTTGTTAGTTTATGAATTGTTGTGTTTGTTTGTAATTGTTTGTCCTGAATAATAGTTTGTCATATAAATAAAACATTTTATTGGAACTTTGCTGATTTGACTCATTGGAGCTTTGCCCGGCAATAGGGGCTGTGGGATGCTTGCGATGATGTGCTTGTTCATCTTCTCTGTCATTCGTCAGAAGTTGTGTCTTATCAGGCGTTCACGGATGGCCCTTGCAGAAGCAACATTGAGCGCCTACCTCCCACATTGGTGCTGCTGATCCTCCTCTTCTTCCTCCTCCTACTCCGCCTCCTCCTCCTCTCCCTCTTCCTCCTCCTGAGGTGGTGCACCAATCCCTGGTGGCAATGGCTGTGTCCTCATAACTGCGAGGTTGTGAAGCATGCAGCACACAACAATGAAAACCGATACTCGATCAGGGGAGTACTGCAGGGCTCCTCCAGAGTGGTCAAGGCACCGGAACCGTTGCTTCAAGACGCCGATCATCTTTTCAATGAGGTTCCTGGTGGCGCTATGGCTCTCATTGTAGGCGAGCTCGGCAGGAGTGTTGGGGTTATGAAGCGGTGTCATCAGCCAGGTGCAGAGTGGATGTCCCTTGCCCCCGAGGAGCCAGCCATGAGTTTGACGCGGTGGTTGGAAGAGGGCTGGAACACCAGTCTGGCGCACGATGAAAGCATCATGGCTGCTGCCAGGATAGCGGGCATTGACGTCGAGGATGCGCTGTCTGTGGTCGCACTGTACATTCAGAGAGTGGAAGCCTTTGCGGTTGCGGAACACCTCTGCATTTTCATGAGGTGCCCACAATGCCACAAGCGTGCAGTCAATGGCGCCCTGAACCATGGGGAAGCCCGCTATACCAGCGAAGCCACATGCGCATTCACGCTGTTTGTCCCGGGTCATGGGGAAAGAGATGTATTCCCTTTTTTGACCTCCCGGATGCAGCAATGGACAGCGAACTGGGAGATATTCACTATGTCCCCAGTTGAAGCCTGGAAGGAGCCACCGACACCTTCACTGCCACCGACAGAGATGTCCTGGTCCTGAGCTGAGGCTGCAGATCTGGTTGCAGGAGGTGGCACAGCTCAGTGACCACCTCCTTGCTGAAGCGCAGCCTTTGCAAACACTGCTCCTCAGACAAATGAATGTAGGAGAATTGCTCCCGGAATACCCTGGGAGGGTAAGGTCTCCTGTGCAGAGGCCTGTTGGCCCTCCTCCCTCTGGCCACGTTTGCCATTCTCTCTCTGCGCCTCTGCAGCCTCCGAAGGTGAAGCTGGAGGATAAGGCCCCGAGTTAGTACAGCACCCATTTAATCTTCTAAATGTGGTAAATATGAAGCTCAGAGAGACAGGAACCTGAAAAGTGTTGCTCAGGACCAGAACTCCTTGTAGGACAGCGTTAAAAGTCTCCAGAAGTCTCTCTCCCTCAACCTGTGTATGGCAAAAATGTTGCCAACAAGAAAAAACAGGAAGGGCACGCCTTTAAATAGCGCTCCCCAGCTCCTTGCCGACTGCAAACTGTCCCCCTCTACCTGTCGTCCCTAGCAACAGGCGCAAAGGCAGGGGGCGAGAATCAATTTCCGGTCCGGGGCGTTGCACGCTTGGATGACGTCACGATCTCCGGGCGCAGGAGATTGTGGTGGGAGTGTTTACCGCCACAGCAAAGCGGCAGGTCAATTTCGCGGGCGGCGCTAAAATCGCCGCGCTCGGGCGTTAAGTTGCTAGCGCCCCGTTAGCGCCCCCCCCCCAGTGGCGCTAACGGGAGGCGCTAACCAACCCAATTTTTCCCCCTTAATTTTTATTTTCTTCTCCTGACGCGGCTCAGTTCGGCAGCAGCGAGCAAACTTTTCATTTTTATTTTCTTCTGTTCGGCAGCAGTGATCTCTTTTCCCCACTCCCTCCCCTCCTTCCTCTCTCTCCAATCTGTGGGAAGTCCGATGAGAACAACCAAAAAACCAATGGAACTGCGCAGGCGCAACGACTTAACTTGGTTGGTAGCAGTCGCCTCCATTAATATATGTTACGGGAGACAAATCAACCTTCAGGTTTTGATGTTAATATGTGGTGGAGGAATGGCTGTGCAGAGCGGCGGAATGGATTTGTATGATACAATGGAATGATCACGATGTTTTTAATGTTGAATAATTCCTAAGTAATAATAAATTCGGCATCAGAAGGTTGTGGGTTCAAGTCCCACTCCAGGAGACTTGAGCACAAAAACCTAGGCTGACACTCCAGTGCAGTACTGAGGGAGCCTCCGCTGCACTGTCGGAGGAGCCGTCTTTCAGATGAGACGTTAAACCGAGGCCCCGTCTGCTCTCTCTCAGGTGGATATAAAAATCTCCTGGCACTATTTCGAAGAAGAGATGGGGAGTTCTGCCAATATTAATCTCTCAGCCAACATCACCGAAAAAAAAAACCCCAGCTGATCTGGTCATTTATCACATTGGCCCAGAGATTGATCTCGCTCTGTTCCCGCGGGGGTAAGGCTTCCCCGCGATCTCTCACTCCGCGTTGGCTTTTTCAGATCCAGCTCGCACGAACTTGATGTTCTAGACATCAGCTGGGCAGTGCTTGCGTATCCCACCGGCGTAGTGAATTTGTGCGAGCTGTGGGATCACGTGACTCAGTTAGAGCCAATGGCAGCACACCATCTTCCATTCATAAGTTTCACATACGTGCTGTGAAATCTATGAATCTTACACCCCCCCAAAATAACAGCTAAACCTCAATTAAATTAAAAAAAAAAACGATCACATTAATAAAATAAGTATAGTTAAATAAATTAACCATTTTAAATAAAAAATTAAATTTTTGAAAAAATTTAAAATCTTTTAAAAAGTTATAAAAATAAACTTACCTGTCTTTAAAGTCTCTAAAAAAGATATACCTGTTAAAAAAAATTCAAAAAAATACTTAATTCACTACTTACCTTGTGGGTCTTACTCCTCCTTTTTCCATTTCTAAAATCTTCCGTACTTACCTGCGCATCCAAAGCACGAAGTGCACAGCGTGCGCGCAGCCTGTAGCGCGCACGCGATGCACCGAGGACCCGCCCCCTTTTCAAAAGACCAAGTGCCGGTTTTCAGCGCATGCGCAGGGCATGCAGAAAACCGGCAATTGGAGAGAGAATACGCGAGAGTACGCAGTGCGTACTCTCGCGTCGCGGGATGAATTTTTGGCCCATTGTTGTTGGTGGGAGCTTGCTGTGTGCTAATTGGCTTGTTTCCTATGTTAAAATAGTGATGACACTTCAAAAGTACTTAATTGACTGTAAAGTGCTTTCGGACATCCTGATGTCATGAAAGGCACTATATGAAAAGCCTCCGAGGAGGCCAAGATGGGGTCTTAAGCTGCAACACAGGTCTAGCTTGTGTTTAGCGCAAGACAGTGGATCATTAAGGGCTGATTGATAATTAAATTGCCTGCTAGTGCTCATTAAAGTGGCGGCACTCCATTTTGACGGCCATCGCTTGGCCTAACGGCCTCTCCTAACAAAGACCAACTGTTTGGGAGTAAACGAGTAGTTGCAGATGATTTCGAGCGCTACTTAAAGGTATATCACTTTTTCTGTTGACTTTTTTTCATTTGTTTATGGGATGTGGGCGTCGCTGGCAAGGCCAGCATTTATTGCCCATCCCGAGTTGCCCTTGAGCAGGTGGTGGTGAGCCACCTTCTTGAACCGCTGCAGTCCGTGTGGTGAAGGTACTCCCACAGTGCTTTTCGGGAGGGAGTTCCAGGATTTTGACCCAGCGACGATGAAGGATCGGCCGATATACTTCTAAGTCAGGATGGTGTGTGACTTGGAGGGGAACTTGGAGGTGGTGATGTTCCCATGCGCCTGCTGCCCTTGTCCTTCTAGGTGGAAGAGGTCACGGGTTTGGGAGGTGCTGCCGAAGAAGCCTTGGCGAGTTGCTGCAGTGCATCTTGTAGATGGTACACACTGCAGCCACGGTACGCCGGTGGTGGAGGGAGTGAATGTTTAAGGTGGTGGATGGGGAGCCAATCAAGTAGGCTGCTTTTCCTGGATGGTGTCGAGCTTCTTGAGTGTTGTTGGAGCTGCACTCATCCAGTCAAGTGGAGAGTATTCCATCACACTCCTTACTTGTGCCTTGTAGATGGTGGAAAGGCTTTGGGGAGTCAGGAGGTGAGACACTCGCCACAGAATACCTAGACTCTGACCTGCTCGTGTTGGCACAGTATTTATGTGGCTGGTCCAGTTAAGTTTCTGGTCAATGGTGATCCCCAGGATATTGATGGTGGGGGATTCGGCGATGGTAATGCCGTTGAATGTCCTGGGGAGGTGGTTAGACTCTTGCTTGTTGGAGATAGTCATTGCCTGGCACTTCTGTGACGCGAATGTTACCTGCCACTTATCAGCCCAAGCCTGATCATCTTCCAGATCTTGTTGCATGCGGGCATGGACTAGTTCATTATCTCAGGAGTTGTGAATGGCTCTGAACACTGTGCAGTCATCAGTGAACATCCCCATTTCTGACCTTACGTTGGAGGGAAGGTCATTGATGAAGGAGCTGAAGATGGTTGGGCCTAGGACACTGCCCTGAGGAACTTCTGCAGTGATGTCCTGAGGCTGTGATGATTGACCTTCAACCACAACAATCATCTTCCTTTGTGTTAGGTATGGCTCCAGCCAATGGAGAGTTTGCCCCCCGATTCCCATTGACTTCAATTTTACTAGGGCTCCTTGATGCCAGACTCGGTCAAATGCTGCCTTGATGTCAAGGGAAGTCACTCTTACCTCACCTCTGGAATTCAGCTCTTTTGTCCATGTTTGGACCAAGGCTGTAATGAGGTCGGGAGCTGAGTGATCTTGGCAAAACCTAAACTGGGCATCAGTGAGCAGGAGGACTTGCTGCTGGAGGTGTGAAGAGGACTTTTGAAACACATCGGAAGATTTTTTGGGACACTTCACCTACACTCGAGCAACATTTATTCTGGAAATTCTCTGAGGACTTCACTGAAAAAGAGTGAGAGCTGTACTACTCTACCTTATTGGACAACTTGTAGGACTCACCAGGAGAAATGGAGTCCTTGTTCATCGGCATCTTGCTAGGGATCCCCCTTGGTCTGCAGGTGGAATGGGAGGAGGACATGAGGCTAGACAGAGCAGCACCCGATTCTGCAAGAGAGAGGAACAGGAGGGCGAGGTAGACTCCTTCACCACTGAGGGAATAGGGAGGTATTGCTTCAGTTGTACAAGGTATTGGTGAGACCGCACCTGGAATACTGCATACAGTTTTGGTGTCCATACTTAAGAAAAGACATACTTGCTCTCGAGTCAGTACAAAGAAGGTTCACTCGGTTAATCCCGGGGATGAGGGGATGGACATATGAGGAGAGGTTGGGTAGATTGGGACTCTACTCATTGGAGTTCAGAAGAATGAGAGGCGATCTTATTGAAACATATAAGATTCTGAAGGGGTTGGATCGGGTGGATGCGGGGAGGATGTTCTCGATGATGGGTGAAACTAGAACTAGGGGGCATAGTCTTAGACTAAGGGGCTGCTCTTTCAAAACTGAGATGAGAAGGAACTACTTCACTCAGAGGGTGGTAGGTCCATGGAATATGCTGCCCCAAAAAGCTGTAGAAGCTACATCATTACATAAATTTAAAACAGAAATAGACAGTTTCCTAGAAGTAAAGGGAATTAAGGGTTACGGGGAGCGGGCAGGAATTTGGACATGAGTCTAGGTTCGGATCGGTCATGGCCCTATGGGTAGCGTAGCGGGCCCAGGGGCCATGTAGCCTGATCCTGCTCCTATTTCATGTGTCCAATTCTGTTAGGTTCAGGAGATGGTTCTGTGATAGTAGATTGGCGGTTAGGATCAGATCAGCCATGATCTTATTGAATGGCGGAGCAGGTTCGAGAGGGCCAATTGGCCTACTCCTGCTCCTATTTCTTATGTTCTTATCTCTCCTCCTCTAGACCTCCTCCACCAGGACCTCCAGGGCCACATCCGAGAACCGGTGCGCCGTCTCCCTCGGTCCCTAGCCATCCTGAAACCTGCCGCTGTGTGTGAGCCAGAGCACTCCACACCTTCAGTGGAAGTGGGTGAGTGGAGGCTACATACACAGCTCCAAGAAAATTGCATCTAATCAGAGCATGAGTGCTAAACCTGCAGTTGTCTGTTTCAGCGCCTTGCAGGCACGTTCAAATCCTGATAATCATCAATTAGCCCGAAAAATGCGTGCTTAAATCCAAACTTTCAAACCGGCGTTTCTTATTAGCTCAGCACCCATTTAGTGCCTGTTTTCACCCTGTGGCCCTAGTTTATACAAAATTGAGAGGTCGCACAACACCAGGTTATAGTCCAACAGTTTTATTTGAAATCACAAGCTTTCGGAACTATCGCTCCTTCCTCAGGTGAAGTAAATTGGATACAGAATCGTCAGAGCATATATAGATGGAAAAAAAAGCATGTGTACTTTACAATTGCAGACCAATAAATTAAATCATCCTGACTATCTGCCGAGGTGTGATAAAGTTAATTAAGTCAGCCAGGAAGGTACCACATCAAAAGACATAGCAAGATACAACTGAGACAATGAGGTGAAGTCGCAGGGGTTCTAACGTGTCAAAAGCTGCCGTCTGTATGTAAAACGAAAAGCTTTAAAAAAAAATTTACTTTTTTACTGGGAAAATTTTTACTTTTTTACTGGGAATCACATCTGTGAACAAGCTAACGACGACTCGAGTCCGGATCACGTCATGTATCGTGACATAAACCCAAGATCCCGATTGAGACCGTCTTCATGAGTGCAGAACTTGGCTATCAGTTTCTGCTCGATGATTTTGCGTTGTCGTGTGTTTCTAAGGTTGCCTTGGAGAACGCTTACCCGCAGATCCGAGGCTGAATGTCCTTGACTGCTGAAGTGTTCCCCGACTGGGAGGTAACAATCCTGCCTGGCGATTGTTGCGCGGTGCTCGTTCATACGTTGTCTCAGTGTCTGCATGGTCTCGCCGATGTACCATGCCGCGGTGCATTCTTTCCTGCAACGTATGAGGTAGACAACGTTGGCCGAGTCACATGAGTATGTACCATGTACCTGGTGGGTAGTGTCCTCACGTGTGATGGTGGTATCTGTGTTGATGATCTGGCATGTCTTGCAGAGTTTGCCATGGCAGGGTTGTGTGGTGTCGTGGTCGCTGTTATCCTGAAAGCTGGGTAATTTGCTGCGAACGATGGTACTTCTGAGGTTAGGCGGCTGTTTGAAGGCAAGTAGTGGAGGCGTGGGGATGGCCTTAGCGAGGTGTTTGTCGTCATCGATGACATGTTGAAGGCTGCGAAGAACATGTCGTAGTTTCTCCGCTCCGGGGAAGTACTGGACGACGTAGGGTACCCTGTTGGTTGTGTCCCGTGTTTGCCTTCTGAGGAGGTCTATGCGATTTTTCGCTGTGGCCCGTCGGAACTGTCGATCGATGAGTCGAGCGTCATATCCCGTTCTTACGAGGGCGTTTTTCAGCGTCCGTAGGTGTCCATCGCGTTCCTCCTCGTCTGAGCAGATCCTGTGTATTCGCAGGGCTTGTCCATAGGGGATGGCTTCTTTAACATGGTTAGGGTGGAAGCTGGAGAAGTGGAGCATCGTGAGGTTGTCCGTGGGCTTGCGGTAGAGTGAAGTGCTGAGGTGTCCGTCTTTGATGGAGATTCGTGTGTCCAGGAATGAGACCGATTCTGAGGAGTAGTCCATGGTGAGTTTGATGGTGGGATGGAACTTGTTTATGTTATCGTGTAGTCTTTTCAGTGATCCTTCGCCATGGGTCCAAAGGAAGAAAATGTCGTCGATGTATCTGGTGTACAGCGTTGGCTGGAGGTCCTGTGCAGCGAAGAAGTCTTGCTCGAACTTGTGCATGAAGATGTTGGCGTATTGGGGTGCGAATTTGGTCCCCATGGCTGTTCCGTGTGTTTGGGTAAAAAAATGGTTGTCGAAGGTGAAGACATTGTGGTCAAGGATGAAGCGGATGAGTTGTAGGATGGCGTCTGGAGATTGGCTGTTGTTGATGTTGAGTACTGAGGCTGTTGCAGCGATGCCGTCATCGTGGGGGATACTGGTGTAGAGTGCCGATACGTCCATCGTGGCAAGGAGTGTTCCTGGTTCAACTGGTCCGTGGGTGCTGAGTTTCTGTAAGAAGTCTGTAGTGTCGCGACAGAAGCTGGGGGTTCCCTGTACGATGGGTTTCAGAATGCCCTCGACGTATCCAGAGAGGTTCTCACACAGGGTTCCATTGCCTGATACGATAGGACGTCCGGGTGTGTTGGCTTTGTGTATCTTTGGGAGGCAGTAGAAGTCTCCCACGCGGGGAGTACGTGGGATGAGAGCGCGTAGGATGTTTTGAAGGTCTGGATCGAAGGTCTTGATCAGTCTATTGAGTTGGCGGGTGTGTTCTTTGGTCGGATCTGCGGGTAGCTGTCTGTAGTGTTCCTGGTTGTCCAGTTGTCGGTATGCTTCTTTACAATAGTCCGTTCTGTTCTGTATGACGATGGCTCCTCCTTTGTCCGCTGGTTTGATGACAATGTTGCGGTTGGTCTTGAGAGCGTGGATGGCGTTGCGTTGTGCTCGGGTGACATTCTGGACTGTCTTGTGAGTTTATACAGGCAGAGAAAGGAAAAAGAATGAAATGGGCGGAAATTATAGAAAATTGTGCAGACAATTATTTGGCACTAACCTACTCATATTCACCCAGTGTGTGTTACCTGCGCTATTTCAAAAAGTGATCAGAGACTTGATTCAGGAGCAATGTAAGCACAGATTGGGTCTAATGAATCTCTGCTCAACTTTCTGATTTGGCTTTGGCCGATCATGAAAAACGGGCGATATCGATTTAGTCGCCCGTTATACATCACTTTCTTTCTTTCTTTCTTTCTCTTCTATATTTTTATATGGGGATCGGGCAGGAAAGTGAAGTTGATGTAAAAGTTCAGCCATGATCTTATTGAATGGTGGAGCAGGCTTGAGGGGCCGTACGGCCGACTCCTGCTCCTGTTTCTTATGTTCTTATGTAGTTGTATATAATAATGAGTTCAGACATATAAACACACAACTTTTTTTTTGCTTTGACCTAATCTATCACCAGAATATTTTATACAGAGCAGTATTAAACTAAGAGACTAACAAAAATTGGTCTGTAGAATATCTGATTTGGTTAACTCCCAAGAGGTGTTTGATGGAGAAGGTGCATTGTATTTTAAGACTTTACTTTAATGTTTTCTGTACAAAACACCACATCAAGACAGACCTGTGCCCTGTGTGTGTCAAACTCATGGCGGAACTCATGGAGGCCTATATGTTAAACCTCCTATCTGAACTCAAGGGAGCTATCTATCTTCCTTTCTATCTATCTATCTATCTTCCTTTCTGTCTATCTTTCTTCCTTCCTACTTATCTTTCTATCTATCTATCTACCTACCTTCCTTCCTTTCTTTCAAAAACTGATTATCTGCTCATTATCACATTGCTTTTTGTGCACAAATTGGCTGCCGCGTTTCCCACATTACAACAGTGACTCCACTTCAAAAGTACTTCATTGGCTGTAAAGCTTTTGAGCTGTCCGGTGGTCATGAATGGCGCTATATAAATGCAAGTCTTTCTTTTCCTTCTTTTCCTTCCTTCCTTCCTTTCTATTTCTTTTTTCTTTCCTTCCTACCTTCCTTCCTACCTTCCTTCCCTTCCCTTCCCTTCCCTTCCTTCCCCTTTCCTTCCCTTCCTTTCTTTCCCTTCCTTCCTTCCTTTCTTTCTTTCTTTCCCTTCCTTCCTTTCTTTCCCTTCCTTCTTCTTCTTCCCCTGTAATGGCCATGCAGACGCTATTATGTATCCAGTTTGTGAGTGTTGCCTACCACTGCCGACTATTGATCCGAATTGGGGAAGATCAATGCTCACTTGTTGCCGAGTTACTGATCCGTCGGCACAGACAGACAGCAGCCATGTGAGAACAACGAGTATGAATGTTTGCCAGGACCAGCCGAATGACCCACGGAGCACCTTCCTCAGAATGAACCAACACATAAATAGGCATGATTCTTATGTAATTTTTCCCCCGAAGAAACCCTGTGCATTATGCAACAAGTTGTAAATCCCAGAGAAATATTATTATATCTAAAGGAGCCTAATGAGCTCTCAAAGGACAAGTTAAACCTCTTACAACCTCATTCTGTTGTGCTTTCTGGCTGATTAAAGCTGTGAATTGCCGCACACATCATTTAAATTAACGTTTGAAATGTTTATTCTTGTTCCTTATTTCAGCAATCATCCACATCACACTGCTGCAAAGCATTAATCAATCATTAGCTAATCTGAAATGAATCTACAGTGAGGTACTGTGACAGGCAGAGTGCTGAAGTTACGGGTCCCTTACTCACAATTCTAGCTTTAAATCCTGACTGACATTCCCACTTAAGATTCGCTTCTCTTGACCAGTCATCTGACAGGTAGAGGGAAAGTAGCCTTATTTTAATATCCAGGGCCCAAAGTCAAGGGACAAGGCTGAGAGTGCACGGCACCCCAAACATTGAGAGACATTGAGATAAATCAACTGCTGGAGAAAAGCCAAGGAACAGCCTTTAAATTGTGCTACAGGGATCGGTGCTGGGGCCTTCAACTATTTACAATCTACATTAATGACTTGGATGAAGCGACCGAGTGTAATGAAGCCAAGTTTGCGGATGATACAAAGATGGGTGGGAAAGCAAGTTGTGCAGAGGACTCAAAGAATCTGCAAAGGGATATAGACAGGCTAAGTGAGTGGGCAGACATTTGGCAGATGGAGTATAATGTGGGAAAGTGCGAGGTTATCCACTTTGGCAGGAAAAATAATAAAGCAAATTATTATTTAAATGGAGAGAGATTACAAAATGCTACAGTTCAGAGGGACCTGGGGGTCCTTGCACATGCAACACAAAAAGTTAGCATGCAGGTGCAGCAAGTAATCAAAAAGGCAAATGGAATGTTGGCCTTTATTGCAAGGGGGTTGGAGTATAAAAGCAGGGAAGTCCTGCTACAACTGTATCACACCTGGAGTACTGCCTACAGTTTTGGTCTCCTTATTTAAGAAAGGATATACTTGCATTGTAGCCAATTCAGAGAAGGCTCACTAGATTGATTCCAGAGGTGAGGGGGTTGACTTATGAAGAAAGGTTGAGCAGGGTTGGGCCTATACTCATTGGAATTTAGAAGAATGAGATGTGATCTTATTGAAACATATAAGATACTGAGGGGGCTCGACAAGGTAGATGCAGAGAGGATTTTTTCCCTTGTGGGAAAATCTAGAACTCGGGGGCATAGTTTCAGAATAAAGGGCCGCCCTTTTAGAACTGAGATGAGGAGGAATTTCTTCTCTCAGAGGGTCGTAAATCTGTGGAATTCTCTGCCCCAGAGAGCTGTGGAGGCTGGGTCATTAAATACATTTAAGGTGGAGATAGACACATTTTTGCAAGGTAAGGGAGTGAAGAATTATGGGGAGCGGGCAGGGAAGTGGCTTTGAGCCCAAGATCACCCATGATCTTATTGAATGGCAGAGCAGGCTCAAGGGGCCAAGTGGCCTATTTCTGCTCCTATTTCTTATGTTCTTATGTTCTTATTTCTGTAAGCTGAAAATGCTGGAAACACTCAGCAGGTCAGGCAGCATCTGTGGGGAGAAAACCAGAGTTAACGTTTCAGGTCGATGACCTTTCGTCAGAACTGGAAAACGTTAGTGATGTAACAGATTTAAAGCAATAACAGAGGCAGGGAAAGGGGGGAGTGAAGGAAAGAACAAAAGGGATCGTCTGTAATAGGGTGGAGGGCAAGAGTGATTAAATGAACAGATTATTGAGTAGAATGGGCCTATATTCTCTGGCGTTCAGAAGAATGAGAGGCGATCTCATTGAAACATGTAAAATTCTTTGAGGGCTTGATGGGGTAGATGCTGAGAGGCTGGCCTGTTTCCCCTGGCTGGAGAGTCTAGAACTAGGGGGCACAGTCTCAGGATAAGGGGTCGGCCATTCTGGACTGAGATGAGGAGAAATTTCTTCACTCAGAGGGTGGTGAATCTTTGGAATTCTCTACCCCAGATGGCTGTGGGGGCTCAGTCATTGAGTATATTCAAGGCTGAGATCGGTAGATTTTTGGGCGCTAAGGGAATCAAGGGATAGGGGGATAGGCGGAAAAATGGAGTTGATATAGAAGTTCAACCATGATCTTATTGAATGGCGGAGCAGGCTCGATGGGCTGTATGGCCTACTCCTGCTCCTATTTATTATGTCCTTAACAGCAGAAACATTAGCAACACCTGTTGTCCGAAAAAATGGGAGCAGTGGTTATGATCTGAAATTGTTGAGATTGTAAAGTGCCTAATCGAAAGATGAGGTGCTTTCCTCGAGCTTCTGTTGAGCTTCATTAGAACAGTGTAGGAGGCCGAGGACAGAGAGGTCAGAGTGGGACTGGGACGGAGAATTAAAATGGCAGGCGACCCTCGGAAGCTCAGGGAAATGCTTGCGGACTGAACGGAGTTGTTCAGCAAAGCGATCACCCAATCTGCGTTTGGTCTCCCCAGTGTAGAGGTGACCGCATCGTGAGCAGCGAATACGGTATACTAAATTAAAAGACGTGCAACTAAAGTGCTGTTTCACCAAATTTTGTTTGGCAACACTCCCGTGAAGCGCCTTGGGACGTTTTACGACATTAACGGTGCTGTATAAATACAAGTTGTTGTTGTTGCTGAAGGAGTATTTGAGGCCTTCTCTCCTACAACCCTTCAAGATCTCTGCGCTCCTCCGATTCTGGCTTCTTCAGCAGCCCCAATTTTAATCGCTCCAACATTGGCGGCCATGCCTTCATCTGCCAAGGACCTAAGCTCTGGAATTCTCTCCCAGAGATCGTTAGATTTTTGGATACTAAGGGAATCAAGGGATATGTGGATAGGGCGGAAGGTGGAGTTGAGGGCGAAGATCTACCATGATCTCATTGAATGGCGGAGCAGGCTCAAAGGGCCGAATGGCCGACTCCTGCTCCTATTTATTATGTTCTTATGCAATAGAGCACCTATCTCCAAAAATAGATACATGGCTTCAAGGCCCATTGATGGCTATTTTATATTGTTGTTGAGCGGTTTTATAAGACTAGGTGGGAGTGAAATTTAACTTTGGTGGGGGTGCAGTACGACAGGTAGCGGTAGCGTATCTGCCACCCATTATAAACCCTGTCCAATTTGCCTTCTATTGACCTCAAGGAGCTCAGATGGGCAATCGCAGGCCCGAAGTTTGTGATGCTCCACCCATTAAAGTTAATGGACTGAAAGACACGGGATGTGGCTTGCAATTACTTGGCTTCAGCTCAGTACAAGTGCCGGGAGGGCTCAATCATAAAGTTAATGTCAGCTGTGGCTCAGTGGGCAGCACATATCCCTTGATTCCCTTAGTATCCGGAACGCAGAACCTGAAAAGATGGTGGAAGCTGATTCCATAAATAATTTTAAAAGGGAGTTTGACGGGTACTGGAGGTTGAGGAACTCGCAGGGTTACGGACAAAAAGCGGGGGGATGTGGGACTGAGCACGACTGTTCTTTCAAAGAGCCGGCACAGGCACGACGGGCCGAATGGCCTCCTTCCGTGCTGTAAGTTGCTATGATCCTATAATATTGCTCCTTTCATGACCTCAGGACCCCCCCAGAAGCGGTTTACAGCCCAGTGATGTACTTTTGAAGTGGAATCGCTGTTGTAATGTTGGAAACGTAGTATCCAATTTGTGCACAGCAAGGTCCCACAACCAGCAATGAGATAACGACCACATAATACGCTTTGGTGATGTTGATTAAGGGATAAAAATTGTCGGAGACACCACGGAGAACTCTCCTGCTCTTCTTCGAAATCGTGCCCTGGAATCTTTTATGTCCACTTGAGAGGGCGGACGGCGCCTCGGTTTAAGGCCTCATCCAGAAGACGGGCACCTCCGACACTGCAGCACTCCCTAGGTACCGCACTGGGAGTGTCAGTCTAGATTCCGTGCTCAAGTCTACGGAGTGGAAACTTGAAAGCCCTTTGGGACAACGCGAAAGGCACTATAGAAATGCAAGTATTTCGCTCTTTTTTTCTTTACTTTGAACAGCAGAGACGGATCAGAGAAGAACGGCTGCACCTAAGGCAATGACCTAAATCTTCCTGGGAAAAAAAAAAATCATCTGAAGTAATTACAGTCTCCGCACTGTATATTTCCTTAATCAGGACGGGATCATAATATAAAGGGAAGTTTTGAGTGATTACCTAATATCCTTAGAGGTTTTTCATAACCTATCTTGTCAAAAATAGTGAATTTTAAACTATTGCACCTTCACAATCTATTATAAAGCCGAGTGGTTGAAAACATTTTAAATTATGCATTCGTTTCTATTTTTGTGTCATATTTTTGGAGTTTATCAATGGGAAAGTTGATAACTGTTTGTTCTCATCATTTTTCATGCTACTGAAAACTAATAAATCTTGTCAAAGGAAGTCAAATTCAAACCCTGTCTAATTGATTTTTTAAGAAAGATATTTAAATGGAAACTGTTGATCTGCTGAGTGTAATTTCTTAAAAGAGCGAGTAATGATTATAACATGTGTCATGCGATTGTGTAAAACCGAGTACTGACTGCCTATCGCAGTCACTTCTGATCTCTGTCAGTGAGACCGAGGGTGCAGTTATATTACCGGCGTCAGTTTGGGATTAGTTTCTATTTCCTGAGGAGCTCGGGGAGAAGTTTCCCCCCCAAAAAAAGATTTCTTCTTGTGGCGGCAGAGGGCGTGGCTGATGTACTAAATGAGTACTTTGCATCTGTCTTCGCTTAAGAAGAGGATGCGGCCAATGCCACAATAAAGGAGGAGGCAGTAGAGAAATCGGATGGGATAAAAATATGATGCGGAGATGCCGGTGTTGGACTGGGGTGGACAAATGTGAGAAGTCGCACAACACCAGGTTATAGTCCAACAGCTTTATTTGAAATCGCAAGCTTTCGGAGCGCTGCTCCTTCGTCAGGTGAAGTGAAGAGATGCATATCGGCACAGCATATATAGTCAGAGAACACTGCCAGATGATTACAGTTAATCTTTCTAACTGCCCTTTATCACACCTCGGCAGAGAGATAATCACGGCAATCAAAGGTGTGGATGGTGTCCAAACAGGTCAGTCAGGAAAACATTACATCAAAGACAATGAGGTGGGGGCACAAGGGGTCAAATGTGTCAGATGCTGGGGTCTGTATGGAAAACAAAACACTTTTTTTGCTGGAAATCACAGCAGGTCCGGCCGCATCTGTGTAGAGAGAACAAGCCAACGGCGACTCGAGTTTGGATGACTCTACGTCAGGTGGGGTTACATGTAGCGTGACATGAACCCAAGATCCCGGTTGAGGCCGTCCTCATGGATACGGGAACTTGGCTATCAGTTTCTGCTCGACGATTTTGCGTTGTCGTGTGTCTCGAAGGCCGCCTTGGAGAACGCTATAAAAAGAGACAAAGAGGAGGTGCTAAATCGGAGGGCGGAGCTCGAGGTCACCCGGTCCGAATGGGAGGCATTGAAGCTTGCAGAGGGAAGTAAGGGTGGAGGTAGCGAAGGCTCTGGCTACAATCTCCCAATCCTCCTTCGATATGGGGGCAGTGCCAGAGGGCTGGAGGATTGCAAATGTTATACACCCCTGTTTAAAAAAGGGAAGAGGAATAACCTCGGCAACTATAGGCCAGTCAGCCTAATGTCGGTGTTGAGGAAACTTGTAGAGTCAATAATCTGATAAAAAAATCAATTGTCACTTGGAAACATATGGGTTAATAAATAACACCCAGCATGGATTTGTTAAAGGAAAATCAAGGTTTAACTAACTTGTCCTGCCACATGCAGTCGTGAATGGTGGTGGACTATTAAACAACTAACGGGAGGAGGAGGCTCCATGAATATCCCCATCCTCAATGATGGTGGAGCCCAGCACGTGAGTGCAAAAGACAAAGCTGAAGCGTTTGCAACCATCTTCAGCCAGAAGTGCCGAGTGGATGATCCATATCGGCCGACTCCCGAGGTCCTCACCATCACAGAAGCCAGTCTTCAGCCAATTCGATTCACTCCACGTGATATCAAGAAACGGCTGAGCGCACTGAATACAGCAAAGGCTATGGGCCCCAACAACATCCCGGCTATCGTGCTGAAGACTTGTGCTCCAGAACTAGCCACGCCTCTAGCCAAGCTGTTCCAGTACAGCTACAACACTGGCATCGATCCGACAATGTGGAAAACTGCCCAGGTATGTCCTGTCCACAAAATGCAGGACAAATCCAACCTGGCCAATTACCGCCCCATCAGTCTACTCTCAATCATCAGCAAAGTGATGCAAGGTGTCATCGACAGTGCTATCAAGCGGCACTTACTCATCAATAACCTGCTCACTGAGACCCAGTTTGGGTTCCGCCAAGACCACACGGATCCCGACCTCATTACAGCCTTGGTCCAAACATGGACAAAGGAACTGAATTCCAGAGGTGAGGTGAGAGTGACTGCCCTTGACATCAAGGCAGCATTTGACCGAGTGTGGCATCAAGGAGACCTAGTAAAACGGAAGTCAATGGGAATCAGGGGGAAAATGCTCCACTGGCTGAAGTCATACCTAGCACAAATAAAGATGGTTGTGGTGGTTGAAGATCAATCATCACATCCCCAGGACATCGCTGCAGAGTTCCTCAGGGCAGTGTCCTAGGCCCAACCATCTTCAGCTGTTTCATCAATGACCTTCCCTCCAACATAAGGTCAGAAATGGGGATGTTCACTGATGACTGCACAGTGTTCAGCGCCATTCAAAACTCCTCAGATAATGAAGCAGTCCATGCCCGCATGCAACAAGACCTGGAGGACATTCAGGCTTGGGCTAAGTGGCAGGTAACATTCGCGCCACAGGAGTGCCAGGCGATGACTATCTCCAACAAGCGAGAGTCTAACCACCTCCCCATGACATTCAACGGCATTACCATCACCGAAACCCCCACCATCAACATCCTGGGGGTCACCATTGACCAGAAACTTAACTGGACCAGCCACATAAATACTGTGGCAACAAGAGCAGGTCAGATGCTGGGTATTCTGCGGCGAGTGTCTCACCTCCTGACTCCCCAAAGCCTTTCCACCATCTAAAAGACACAAGTAAGGAGTGTGATGTAATACTCTCCACTTGCCTGGATGAGTGCAGCTCCAACAACACTCAAGAAGCTTGACACTATCCAGGACAAAGCAGTCCATTTGATTGTCATCCCAACCACCACCTTAAACATTCACTCCCTCCACCACCGGCGTACCGTGGCTGCAGTGTGTACCATCTACAAGATGCACTGCAGCAACTCGCCAAGGCTTCTTCGGCAGCACCTCCCAAACCCGCAATCTCTTCCACCTACAAGGACAAGGGCAGCAGGCGCATGGGAACACCACCACCTCCAAGTTCCCCTCCAAGTCACACACCATCCTGACTTAAAAGTATATTGGCGATCCTTCATCGTCGCTGGGTCAAAATCCTGGAACTCCCTCCCTAACAGCACTGTGGGAGTACCTTCACCACATGGACTGCAGCGGTTCAAGAAGGCTGCTCACCACCACCTTCTCAAGGGCAACTAGGGATGGGCAATAAATGCTGGCCTTGACAGCGACGCACAGATCCCACAAGTGAATAAAAACTTTTTTTTTTTATTTAGGTTATTTGATGAAGTAACGGAGAGAGTTGATGAAGATAGTGTGGTTGATGTTGTGTATTTGGACTTTCAAAAGGCGTTTGATAAAGTGCCACATAATAGCCTTGTTAACAAAATTATAACCCATGGGATTAAAGGGGCAGTGGCAGCGTGGATACAAAGCTGGCTAACGGACTGAGAGCAGACAGTATGGTGAACGGTTCTTTTTCAGACCGGAGAGAAGTATACAGTGGTCATAGAATCATAGAAAGTTACAGCACGGAAGGAGGCCATTTCGGGCCATCTTGTCCGTGCCGGCCAACAAAGAGCTATCCAGCCTAATCCCACTTCCCAGCTCTTGGTCCGTAGCCCTGCAGGTTACAGCATCCCAAGTGCACATCCAAGTACTTTTTAAATGTGGTTAGGGTTTCTGCCTCTACCACCCTTTCAGGCAGTGAGTTTCAGACCCCCACAACCCTCTGGGTGAAGAAATTTCCCCTCAAATCCCCTCTAAACCTTCCACCAATTACTTTAAATCTGTGCCCCCTGGTTTTTGACCCCTCTGCCAAGGGAAATATTCACTTTATCTAGGCCCCTCATAATTTTATACACCTCAGTAAGGTCTCCCCTCAGCCTCCTCTGTTCCAAGGAAAACAAACCCAGCCTATCCAGTCTTTCCTCATAGCTAAGATTCTCTACTCCCGGCAACATCCTTGTAAATCTCCTCTGTACCCTCTCTAGTGCAATCACATCTTTCCTGTAATGTGGTGACCAGAACTGCACGCAGTACTCTAGCTGAGGCCTAACTAGTGTTTTATACAGTTGAAGCATAACCCCCCTGCTCTTGTATTCTATGCCACGGCTAATAAAGACAAGCATTCCATATGCCTCCTTAACCACCTTATCTACCTGGCCTGCTACCTTCAGGGATCTGTGCACATGCACTCCAAGGTCCCTTTGTTCCTCTACACTACTCAGTGTCCTACCATTAAATGTGTATTCCCTTTCCTTGTTAGCCCTCCCCAAATGCATTACCTCACACTTCTCCGGATTGAATTCCATTTGCCACTGTTCTGCCCACCTGACCAATTTATTGATATCTTCCTGCAGTCTACAGCTTCCTTCTTCAGTATCAACCACACAGCCGATTTTAGAATCATCTGCAAACTTCTTAATCATACCCCCTATATTCAAGTCTAGATCATTGATATATACCACAAAAAGTAAGGGACCTAGTACTGAGCCCTGCGGAACCCCACTGGAAACAGTCTTCCAGTCACAAAAACACCCATCAACCATTACCCTGTGCTTTCTGCCTCCGAGCCAGTTTTGAATCCAACTTGACACTTTGCCCTGGATCGCATGGGCTTTTAACCTCGTGACCAGTCTGCCATGTGGAACCTTATCAAAAGCCTTGCTAAAGTCCATATACACTACATCAAATGCACTACCCTCCTTGTTACCTCCTCAAAAAATGTAATCAACTTTGTCAGACACGACCTTCCCTTAACAAACCCGTGCTGACTATCCTTGATTAATCCGTGTCTTTCTAAATGAAGATTTAGCCTGTCCTTCAGAATTCTTTCCAATAATTTTCCCACCACCGAGGTTAGGCTGACTGCCCTGTAATTAATCGGTCTATCCTTTTCTCCCTTTTTAAACAAGGGTACCACTTTAGCAGTCCTCCGGAAGCCCGAGAGAATTGGAAAATAATGGTCGGGGCCTCTGCTATTTCCTCTTTTGCTTTGCTTAACAGCCTGGGATACATTTCATCCGGGCCTGGGGATTTATCCACTTTTAAAGCTGCTAAACCCCTTAATACTTCCTTTCTCACTATGTTTATTTCATCTAATATTTCACAATCCTCCTCCCTGATAGCAATGTCTGCTTCGCCCCTCTCCTTTGTGAAAACAGACGCAAAGTATTCATTAAGAACCCTACCAACATCTCCCGCCTCCACACACAGATTACCCTCATGATCTCAAATAACCCTACCCTTTCTTTAGTTATCCTCTTACTCTTAATATATTTATAAAACATCTTTGGTTTTCCTTGATTTTACTTGCCAAGAACTTTCATGCTCTCTCTTTGCTTTCTTAATATCCTTTTTAATTGCACCCCTGCACTTTCTGTACTCCTCTAAAGATTCTGGAGTATTTAGCCCTCGGTATCTGTCATACGGTATCCTACCCTGTATGTCCCTAGACGTCGAGGGGGATCTAGATTTGTTAGTCCCACCTCTTTTCTTTTAGGGCACATATTTGGTCTGAGCCCTTCGGATCTCTCCTTGAATGCCTCTGACACTGATTTACCTTCAAGTAGCTGTTTCCAGTCCACTATGGCTAAATCCCCTCTGAGCTTAGAAAAATTTGCTTTTCCCCAATTTAGAATTTTTATTCCTGGTCTATCCTTGTCCTTTTCCATAACTACCTTAAAATCTAACTGAATTATGGTCACTAGCAACAAAATGCTCCACTACTGATACGCCTTCTACCTGCCCAGCTTCATTCCCTAAAACTAAGTCCAGAACCGGCCCCTCCTTTGTTGGGCTTGCTACATACTGGCTAAAAAAGTTCTCCTGGATGCATTTTAGGAATTCCGCACCCTCTATACCCTTCACACTCATTTTATCCCAGTTAATATTGGGGTAGTTGAAATCCCCTACTATTACTGCCCTATAGTTTTTGCACTTCTCAGAAATTTGTCTACATATTTGCTCTTCTATCTCCCTCTCACTGTTTGGGGGTCTACAGTCCACTCCCAGCAGTGTGATCGCCCCTTTTTTGTTTTTCAATTCGACCCATATAGCCTCGTTTGATGATCCCTCCAACATATCATCCCTCCTCACAGCTGTAATAGTTTCTTTAATCAATACCGCGACCCCCCCCTCCCTTTTTCCCTCCCTCTCTATCCCGTCTGAAAATCCTGTAACCAGGAGTGTTCAGCTGCTATAGCTGCCCCTCTTTCAGCCACATCTCTGTAATAGCTATAATATCATAGTCCCAAGTATCTACCTGTGCCCTCAGCTCATCTGCCTTGTTTGCTATATTCCTTGCATTGAAGTATATACCATTTAGTACAGGCAAACCTCCTTGTTGACTACTATCTAGCCCTTGATTCCTCTGTCCTTCCAATTTACTTTCTACGTTTATGTTTTCCAATTCCAGTTTTTCTTCCCTTCCTATTGACTCTATTCTTAGGTTCCCATCCCCCTGCCAAGCTACTTTAAACCCTCCCCAACAGCACTAGCAACCCCGCCCCCCCCCCCGCAAAGATATTGGTCCCAGCTCGGTTGAGGTGCAACCCGTCCGTCCTGTGGTGGCCCCCAGGGGTCAGTTTTAGGACAACAGCTCTTTTTGATCTATAGTAATTACCTTGACTTGGGTATACAGGGCATAATTTCAAAGTTTTCAGATGACAAGAAACTCGGAAATATAGTAAACATTGAGGAGGATAGGAACAGACGTCAGGAGGACATAGACTGGTAAAATGGGCAGACACGTGACAGATGCAATTTAACGCAGAGAAGTGTGAAGTAATGCATTTTAGTAGGAAAAATGAGGAGGGGCAACAGAAACTAAATGGTACAATTCTGAAGAGGGTGCAGGAACAGAGAGACGTACACAAATCTTTGAAGGTGACAGGACGAGTTGAGAAGTGCTGTTAAAAAAGCATACGGGATCCTTGACTTTATAAACTCTGCATTTGACACATTAGACCCCCTGTGACCCCACCTCATTGTCTTAGTTGTATTTTGCTATGTCTTTGATATAATGTCTTCCTGACTGACCTGATTGTTTCTCTGCCGAGGTGTGATAAAAGGCAGTCAGAAAGATTAACTGTAGTCGTCTGACATTGTACGCTGCACAGGCATTGTTCTCTGTCTATATATGCTTTGCCGATTCGTATTCCTTCACTTCACCTGATGAAGGAGCAGTGCTCTGAAAGCTTGTGATTTCAAATAAAACTGTTGGACTATAACCTGGTGTTGTGCGACTTCTCACTTTTATAAACAGAGACAGAGTACAAAAGCAAAAAAAGTTATGCTAAACTTTTATAAATCCAATTCTGGGCACCACACTTTAGGAAGGATGTCAACGCCTTAGAGAGGGTGTAATGGCGATTTATTAGAATAGTACCAGGGGATGCGGGCCTTCAGTTGTGTGGAAAGACTAAAGAAGCTGGGGCTGTTCTCATTAGAGCGGAGAAGGTTAAGGGGAGGCTAATAGATGTTCTCAAAATCATGAAGGGTTTTTTGATGGGGTAACTAAGGAGAAACTCTTTCCAGTGGCAGAAGGGTCGGTAACCAAAGGACGCAGATTTAAAGTAACTGGCAAAAGAACCAGAGGCGAGATGAGGAGAATTTTTTTGAGTCATTGAGTTGTTGTGATCTGGAATGCGCTGCCTGAAAGGGCGGTGGAAGCAGATTCAATAGTAACTTTCAAAAGGAAATTGGATGAATAGGTGAAAGGGAAAAATTTGCATGGCTATGGGGAAAGGGCAGTGGAATGACACTAATTGGATAGCTCTTTCAAAGAGCACCGACCGGCACGGTGGGCCGAATGGCACCCTTCTGTGCTGTGTGATTCTATAATTCTATTTATTTTCCCCAATTGGCCTGGGTTTTTAATCTGCTTTTCCGCCTCTCTCTGGAGACCACACAGTGCTCTTCAGTAACACGAAAACCATTTAACATGAAGGTTCAAAAAAATAAACCTGCCTCTTTAATCTTCTCTTGGCACTTGGAGCGGAGGGGGCCCAGAGTGTCATTTTCTCATTGCCATTTTGCTTACGGTGTAGAGCGCAGACGGTTGGCAGAAGCTGCGTTGACTGCGTTTGCTAAACGGAAAAGATTCATTTCTTGTCACAAAAATCCCAGCTCGTAGCGGCTGAACCCCAATGGAGGAGCTGGTGAACCGCAGACAAAGTCAACAGAGGGGTTTGCATTTGCTTTCTCCGCTCTCTTTAAACTCCCTGGTTGGCACGTTCAAATAAATTTATGATGGCACTCTTTTAAAGCCATTGCTAGCCCATTTAAAATAAATAACTTAATTACCGTGGCAAAAGAGCACAGACCGCAGTTTATCTGAATACGTCAAAACGCCACACAGAGGAAATTAACCACAAAGGGCTGTATTAGCTGGTAAAGCCCTATTGTGAGCAGTGCATCAGCCACTTACCTCAAATAGGCCATTAACAAAACTGAGTTTCACTATAACTCACTCTAAAGCAACTCGACGCGGCCAAGGAGAAACAAAATTGGCCCAGGCAGAATCGAGGATTAACAAGCTAACCCAGAATACCAAGCCTACTGTCTTCAGTAAGAAAGAAAGAACATGCATTTATATAGCGCCTTTCACAACCTCAGGAGGTCCCAAACCGGTTTACAACCAGTGAAGTACTTTTTGAAGTGTAGTTACTATAGTCATGTAGAAAACCCGTCAGCCAATACGCGCACAGCAATGAGATAATGACCAGATTATTTGTTTTAGTGATATTGGAAAAACAAAACTGGGAGAGGATGGTTTCAATCCATTGGGTTATGGACCCAACACTCTGTCACTCTGCTATATGCTACATTGTGTAGCGTGCATTGTAATAACGTAATGTGAATCCTTTCTAACATCCTTAATCAATCTTTTAAAATAATTTCAGCACCATAGTTTTAACAGCCAAAAAGTCTTATTTCCCGTTTTCTATTTTTTTTTGTTGTATACTTAGCTTGTCATGAAATCTGGTAAGTCATGCAGACCTAAAACAGACACCTTCTTCAGTCTTTGGACTGCGCCGATTCAGCTGAGGTGGGTATCGTGTCACTGCGATATGGTTCAGTGCCAGCTGGATTAGAGAGGAGTAAACTCAGCCAGGGCACTTGCCCGCGATCACTTTCCGATGCGAACACAGGACTAGCCGGACCAGGCTTAGCCAGGGTGAGAAGCCAGCTGAGAGACTACAGGAGCCGATGGAACCATGCCCCAGCGTGAGTTTGTTCCTGCTGGAGATAAAACTGGAAACAAAGCCTGAAAGTGCCATGATAGAAAAGGTCTGACTCTCATGAGAGGTTTTAAAAGGAAGAATATCCTTTATGTAGCACTTTTACCGTGCTCAGGACGTCCCAAAGCTCTTTACAACCACCGAATTACCTTTGAATTGTAGTCACTGATGTTTTGTAGGAAAATGCAGCATCCAATTTGCACCCAGCGCAGTCCTACAGACAGCAATGTGATAAGTGATTAGTTAATCCGCCTTGTTGGTATTGCTTAAGGAGTAACTGCTAGCCAGAACACTGGGAGAACTGTCCACCTGAGTAGGCAGATAGGACCTCAGTTTAACATCTCACCCAGAAGACAACACCTGCAATTATCCAGCAACCCTGCGCTGCACTGAAGTGCCAGCCTGGATTGTGGTCTCAAGTCCAGGTATGGGGATTGAACCCATGACCTTTACCTTTTGACCCAAGATGACACTTCTGAAACTAAATTTTGGAGCACCTGGCTAATAGACATGCCATGCTGATGCAGTAAGGAATAATCTTTTTATTTTTTAATTCAGTCTCAGGATGTGGGCATCGCTGGCAAGGCCAGTATTTGGTGGCCATCCCTAGTTGCCCTGAAATTTTGATAGAACATTGGCTTGCTAGGCCACCTCAGAGGGCAGTTATCAATCAACCATGTCACATAAAATTTGTAAGACAGAAACAAGCCATTCAGCCCAACTGGTCCATGCCAGCATTTATGCTCCACGCGAGCCTCCTCCCAATCTACTTCATCTCGCCCCTCTTCATCTAACCTTATCAGCATATTCTTCTATTCCTTTCTCCCTCATATACTTATCTAGCTTCCCCTTAAATACATCTACGCTATTCGCCTCAACCACTCCCTGTGGTAGCGAGTTCCACATTCTCACCACTCTCTGGGTAAAGAAGTTTCTCCTGAATTCCCCGTTGGATTTATTGGTGACTACCTTATTTTTATGGCCCAAGTTTTGGTCTCCCCACGTGGAAACATCTTCTCTACGTCTACCCTATCAAATCCCTTCATAATTTTATCAGGTCACCCCTCAGTCTCTCTTTTCTAGAGAAAGAAGACTCAGCCTGTTCAGTCTTTCCTGATAGGTATAACCTCTCAATTCTGGTATCATTCTTTTAAGTCTTATTTTGTAACTTCTCCAGTGTCTCTATATCCTTTTTCTTATATGATAGCAAAATACTGCGGATGCTGGAAATCTGAAATAACAACAGAAAACGCTGGAAAAACTCAGCAGGCCAGGCAGCATCCGTGGAGAGAGAAAGAGAGTTGACGTTTCAGGTCGATGACCTTTCATCAGAACTGTGAAGAGCCGGAAATCAAATAGATTTAAGGCCAGAGTAAAGCTGGGAAAAGGGGGAGGGGATAAATGAACAAAGGGGGAGATGAAGAGACATTAAGAGACATTAAGAGATATGCAAGGCTAGAGGTGGTGTAAATGTGACAGATTAAGGCTGAAAGAAGTGTGAAATCCACTGGCAGAATGAAGGACAGCTGCCCCCCCACGTGGGGAGATCTTCCCCCCACGGCCGCCAACCTCATAGTTCCCCAACCGCGCACAGCCCGCTTCTACCTCCTTCCCAAGATCCACAAACAGGACTGCCCCGGTAGACCCATCGTTTCAGCCTGTTCTTGCCCCACGGAACTTATCTCTTCCTATCTCGACTCTATTTTTTCTCCCCTTGTCCAGTCTCTTCCCACCTACATCCGCGACTCTTCCGATGCCCTCCGCCATTTTAACAGTTTCCAGTTTCCCGGCCCCAACCGTCTCCTCTTCACTATGGACGTACAATCCCTCTACACCTCCATTCCCCACCAGGATGGCCTGAGGGCGCTCCGCTTCTTCCTTGAACAGAGGCCCAACCAGTCCCCATCCACCACCACCCTCCTCCGCCTGGCTGAACTTGTTCTCACATTGAACAACTTCTCCTTTGACTCTACCCATTTCCTCCAAATTAAAGGTGTTGCTATGGGTACCCGCATGGGTCCTAGCTATGCCTGCCTTTTCGTGGGATATGTGGAACACTCTTTGTTCCAGTCCTACTCGGGTCCCCTCCCTCACCTCTTTTTCCGGTACATTGATGACTGTATCGGTGCCGTCTCCTGCTCTCGCCCTGAACTAGAACATTTCATTCACTATGCTTCCAATTTCCACCCTTCCCTCACCTTCACATGGTCCATCTCCGACTCTTCCCTTCCCTTCCTCGACTTCTCCATCTCCATCTCTGGGGATAGGTTATTGACTAACATTCACTACAAGCCCACTGACTCCCACAGCTACCTGGACTACACTTCCTCCCACCCCGCCTCCTGTAAGGACTCTATTCCATTCTCCCAGTTTCTCCGTCTCCGCCGCATCTGCTCTGATGATGCCACCTTCCATACCAGTGCTTCCGACATGTCTTCCTTTTTCCTCAACCGAGGATTCCCCTCTACCGTGGTCGACACGGCCCTCGACCGTGTCCGTTCTATCTCCCGCACTTCTGCCCTCACCCCTGCCCCTCCCTCCCGGAACCACGATAGGGTTCCCCTTGTCCTCACCTTTCACCCCACCAGCCTCCACATTCAACGGATCATCCTCTGCCATTTCCGCCACCTCCAGCGTGATCCCACCACCAAACACATCTTCCCCTCACCTCCCCTTTCAGCATTCCGCAGGGACCGCTCCCTCCGCGACACCCTAGTCCACTCCTCTACCACCCCCAGCACCCCTCCCCCTTCGCCCGGCACCTTCCCATGCACGCGCAGGAGATGCAACACATGCCCTTACACCTCCCCTCTTCCCACTGTCCAGGGCCCCAAACACCCCTTCCAGGTGAAACAGCGATTTACTTGTACTTCCTGCAATTTAGTATACTGTATTCGCTGCTCACGATGTGGTCTCCTCTACATTGGGGAGACCAAACGCAGATTGGGTGACCGCTTTGCGGAACACCTCCGTTCAGTCCGTAAGGGGGACCCCGAGCTCCCGGTGGCCTGTCACTTTAATTCACCGCTTCACTCCCACTCTGACCTCACCGTCCTCGGCCTATTACACTGTTCCACGGAAGCGCAGCGTAAGTTCGAGGAACAGCACCTCATCTTTCGTTTAGGCACGCTACAGCCCTCTGGACTCAATATCGAGTTCAACAATTTTAGATCATAACCTCAGCTCCAATCACATTTATATTTTATTTTTTCCACCCTTTTATTTGTCCCCCCCCCCACCTTTTTTTTCCTCCTAGAAGCTGGCAGCTGTCCTTCATTCTGCCAGTGGATTTCACACTTCTTTCAGCCTTAATCTGTCACATTTACACCACCTCTAGCCTTGCATATCTCTTAATGTCTCTTAATGTCTCTTCATCTCCCCCTTTGTTCTTTTATCCCCTCCCCCTTTTCCCAGCTTTACTCTGGCCTTAAATCTATTTGATTTCCGGCTCTTCACAGTTCTGATGAAAGGTCATCGACCTGAAACGTCAACTCTCTTTCTCTCTCCACGGATGCTGCCTGGCCTGCTGAGTTTTTCCAGCGTTTTCTGTTGTTATTCCTTTTTCTTATATGTTGTTTTGGGATTGGGTATGGTAGCATAGTGATTATGTTACTGGACCAGTAATCCAGTCGACCTGGACTAATACAAAAAGAAAATACTGCAGATGCTGGAAATCTGAAATAAAAACAGAAAATGCTGGAGGAACTCAGCAGGTCAGGCAGCATCTGTGAAGAGAGAAACAGAGTTAACGGTTCAGGTCGATGACCTTTCGTCAGAACTGGAAAAAAGCAGGAAATGGAACAGATTTTAAAGCAAGTTTAGGGGCTGGGAAATGGGGGAGGGGATGAAAGAACAAAAGGGAAGGTCTGTGATAGGATAAAAGGCAGGAGAAGTAAAGAGACATTAAGAGATACTCAAGGCAAAAGGAGATGGTAATGGGACAGGTTAAGAAACAAAGGATGGCTCGAGATAGCGTGTGGATTGCGCTGGCAGAATGAAAGACAGCTGCCATGTGGGAGAGAAGAACAAAAGGAACAAACAAAAAGTATTGATAAAAAATATATACCTGATAGGGGCCGAGGTTATGATCTGAAATTGTTGAACTCTATGTTGAGTCCAGAGGGTTCTAAAGTGCCTCATCGAAAGATGAGGTGCTGTTCCTCGAGCTTTCACTGAGCTTCCGTGGAACAATGCAAGAGGCCAAGGACGGTGAGGTCTGAGTGGGAGTAGAGCGGAGAATTAAAGTGACAGGCCACCGGGAGCTCAGGGTCCCCCTTACAGACTGAATGGAGGTGTTCCGCAAAGCGGTCACCCAATCTGCATTTGGTCTCCCCAATGTAGAGAGACCACATCGTGAGCAGCGAATACAGTATTCTAAATTGCAAGAAGTACAAGCAAATCGCAGTTTCACCTGGAAGGGGTGTTTGGGGCCCTGGACAGTGGGAAGGGGGGAGGTATAAGGGCATGTGTTGCATCTCCTGCGCTTGCACGGGAAGGTGCCGGGCGAAGGGGAAGGGGTGCTGGGGGTGATAGAGGAGTGGACTAGGGTGTCGTGGAGGGAGCGGTCCCTACGGAATGCTGAAAGGGGAGGTGAGGGGAAGATGCATTTGGTGGTGGGATCACACTGGAGGTGGCGGAAATGGTGGAGGATGATCCGTTGAATGTGAAGGCTGGTGGGGTGAAAGGTGAGGACAAGGGGAACTCTATCGTGGTTCTGGGAGGGAGGGGCAAGGGTGAGGGCAGAAGTGCGGGAGATAGAACGGACACGGTCGAGAGCCATGTCAACCACCGTAGAGGGGAATCCTCGGTTGAGGAAAAAGGAAGACATGTCGGAAGCACTGGTGTGGAAGGTGGCATCGTCAGAGCAGATGCGGCGGAGACGGAGAAACTGGGAGAATGGAATAGAGTCCTTACAGGAAGCGGGGTGGGAGGAAGTGTAGTCCAGGTAGCTGTGGGAGTCAGTGGGCTTGTAGTGAATGTTTGTCAATGAACTGGACTAATGATCTGTGAGAGGCATGAGTTCTAAATCCCACCACGGCTGCTGGGGAAGTTAAATTCAGTTAACTAAATTTAAAAATAATCTGGAATAAAATAGTATCAGTAATGGTGACCATGAAACTTCCGGATCGTTGTAAAAACCCATCTGCTTCACTACTGTCCTTTAGGGAAGGAAATCTGCTGTCCTTACCCGGTCTGGCCTATATGTGTCTCCAGACCCACAGCAATGTGGTTGACTCTTAACTACCCTCTGAAATGTCCCAGCGAGACACTCAGTTGTATAAGGCTGCTCACCACCACCTTCTCAAGGGCAATTCTCAGGCAGCATCTGTGGAGAGAGAAACAGAGTTAACGTTTCAGGTCGATGACCCTTCGTCAGAACAGGTTTCCTGTGACATTAGTGAACCAGTTGGGTTTTTACGACAATTTGAAGACTTTTACTGAAACCAGCTTCATTTAAAAAAAAAACGTGAATTCAAATTCTCCAACTGCCATGGTGGGATTTGAACTCACGTTTTACCAGATTACTAGTCCTGGAACATAACCACTGCACTACTGTACCCAGGCGTACTGATAAGTAATAGTGTACTTTCCATCTGATCCAAAGCATATGTCCAAAAATGTGCGGGTTAGGTTGATTTAGCTATGATAAATTGACCCTTAGTGTTAGGGGGGGATTAAATATGTGGGGTTATGGGGATAGGATGGGATATGTTAGGGGGAATTAAATACGGGGGTAGGGTGGGATATGTGTACTGTGGGGATTAAAGCAGGGACAGGGTACTGGATTTGGATGATCAGCCATGATCGTATTGAATGTTGGAGCAGGCTCGACGGGCCGAATGGCCTACTCCTGCTCCTAGATTCTATGTTTCTATGTTTCTATATGTGCCCTGAGCTTGATCACGGTTGCACACTGATCACTGGTACCCTTCACCTAGTTAAACATGATGTGGAGATGCCGGTGTTGGACTGGGGTGGACAAATGTGAGAAGTCGCACAACACCAGGTTATAGTCCAACAGCTTTATTTGAAATCACAAGCTTTCGGAGCGCTGCTCCTTCGTCAGGTGAAGTGACTTCACCTGACGAAGGAGCAGCGCTCCGAAAGCTTGTGATTTCAAATAAAGCTGTTGGACTATAACCTGGTGTTGTGCGACTTCTCACACTAGTTAAACATGCAAGCGTGTCTCTGAGCTTCAGCCGTTTGCCACCTTAATTCTCCGGACCACGCCCACTCTGACCTCAGCCTTCTACACTGTTCCAATGCAAGCTCAAGGAGCAGCACCTCATATTTTGATGAGGCACTTACAACCTCAATGTTGAATTCAACAATTAAAAAAAAATTCATTCACAGGATGTGGGCGTCGCTGGCAAGCCCAGCATTTATTGCCCATCCCTATACAACTGAGTGGCTTGCTAGACCATTTCAGAAGGCAGTTAAGAGTCAACCCCATTGGCCAGCCCACGTTAAAAGAATACACGCACAGGCATCTTCCACCCTTTAAAATGAAGTTCAGGACCTGGAACGTCAGGACCCTCATGGACAACCCCAACAGTGACAGACCGAAACACCGTACTGCTATTGTTGTCCGGGTGCTCAGACGTTTCGACATAGACATCGCCGCCCTAAGCAAGACCCGGCGGGCAGGGGAAGGCCAGCTCAAGGAGCAATGCGGTGGTTACACCTTCTTCTGGAAAGGCAAACCTAAAGAAGAACGCCCCCTCCATGGGGTAGGCTTCGCCATAAAAAATGAGCTAGTTCAACGTCTCAGAGACTCCCCTTGTGGAATAAACAAACGCCTCATGGCTCTACGGCTCACCCTAGCCCGGAACCAGTGCGCTACAGTCATCAATGCGTACGTCCCAACACTGGAAGCCACAGACGAGACCAAAGAGGAATTCTACTCCAGCCTCGAACAATCCCTGTCCCGAGTCCCAACGGGCGACAAGCTGGACCTCTTTGGCGACTTCAACGCCAGAGTTAGAAAGGACACAGAATTCTGGGGAGGTGTGATCGGCAGAGAGGGGGTAGGGAAAGCCAACTCCAACGGTACCCTCCTCCTGACGAACTGCTTGGAACATGGCCTTGTCATAACCAACACCTTGTTCCGTCAGAGAGACAAGTACAAGGCTTCATGGCAACACCCTTGCTCCATGGCAACACCTTCGCTCCAAGCACTGGCATCTGCTGGACTATGTCATCGTCCGAGCGAGGGACCGCAAGGACGTCTGCATCACCCGCGTCATGACAGGAGCTGATGACTGCTGGACAGACCACTGCCAAATCCGCTCTGTCATCTCCATCAACGTAGCCCCAAAACAGCGGCGGCAACAGAAGCAATGCCAAAGGAAAATCAACGCTGGAGCACTCAAAGACCCTGCTAAGAAAGCCCTATTCAGCCTGCGCCTCACAACCAACCTGATGACTCCCAGTGATTCAGAGACACAGAGTGTCCACAGCGTCTGGTCTGCACTCAAGGCCTCCATAATCAGCACCTGTGAAGAGACGCTCGGCCACTCGACCAGGAAACACCAAGACTGGTTCAACGAGAATGACCAGGAGATCCAGGAGCTAATAAGCCGCAAGCGCATGGCATTCCTGATCTGGAAACAGCAACAGAACTCTAGAGCAAGAAAGCAGCTCTACAGACGCCTGAAGGCCGAGGTCCAACAAAAAACTCGCGACCTAAAGAACAGATGGTGGGTGGAGAAAGCGCAGGAGATCCAGCAGCTAGCCGACAACCACGACGTGCGTGGATTCTTTAGCGCATTCAAGACCACCTACGGCATAAGCACCCAAGGTCCTCCCCCACCGCTGGCAAAGAACGGAGAGGTACTCATCAAGGACAGAGAGGCAGTCAGTGCCCACTGGAAGGAGCACTTCGAAGATCTCCTTAACCGAGACTCTGTCTTCGACGCGAGTGTCCTCAACTCCATCCCGCAGCATGCTACCCACCACCACCTCAGCACAACCCCAGCCCGGCATGAGGTTGAAAAGGCCATCCGACAACAAGGCCTCAGGAGCAGATGGAATCCCCACCAAGGCGCTAAAACATGGCGGAGAAGCACTATTGGCGTGAATAGATGAACTCATTCCTCTTATTTGGAAGGAGGAGAGCATGCCAGGGGATCTCAGAGATGCCGTAATCGTGATGATTTTCAAGAAAGGTGACAAGTCCGATTGCGGTAATTACAGAGGAGTCTCCCTGCTGTCTGCCACAGAGAAAGTCATCGGAAGAATCCTCCTCAATCGCCTTCTCCCAGTGGCTGAAGAGCTCCTCCCAGAGTCGCAATGCGGATTCCGCCCACTAAGGGGCACAAGGGACATGATCTTCACCGTGCGTCAACTACAAGAGAAATGCAGGGTTCAGCACCAACCGCTGGACATGGCCTTCTTTGACCTCACAAAGGCTTTTGACATCATCAACCGTGAAGGATTATGGAGTGTCCTCCTCAAATTCGGCTGCCCTCAAAGGTTTGTCACCATCCTCTGCCTGCTTCATGACGACATGCAAGCCGTGATCCTGACCAACGGATCCACCACAGACCCAATTCACATACGGACCAGGGTCAAGCAAGGCTGTGTCATCGCACCAACGCTCTTCTCGATCTTCCTGGCTGCAATGCTCCATCTCACCCTCAATAAGCTCCCCGCTGGAGTGGAGCTAATTTACAGAACAAACGGGAAACTGTTCAACCTCCATCGCCTCCAGTCCAGATCAAAGGTCGTCCCATCCTCTGTCGTCGAATTACAGTATGCAGACAATGCTTGCGTCTGCGCACACTCTGAGGCTGAACTCCAAACCATTGTCAACACCTTCACCGAAGCGTACAAGAGCATGGGTCTTACACTAAACAGCCGTAAGACAAAGGTCCTCTACCAACCTGCCCCCGCCACACAGTACTGCTCCCTGATTATCAAAATCCATGACAACGTGGACAACTTTCCATACCTCGGGAGCCTACGGTCAACAAGGGCAGACGTCGATGATGAAGTCCAACACTGCCTTCAGTGTGCCAGTGCAGCCTTCGGTCGCCTGAGGAAGAGAGTGTTTGAAGACCAGGACCTCAAACCCGGCACATGGTCTACAGAGCAGTAGTGATACCCGCCCTCCTGTATGCTTCAGAGACATGAACCATGTACAGCAGACACCTCAAAGCACTGGAGAGGTACCACCAATGCTGCCTCTGCAAGATCCTGCAAATCCATTGGCAGGATAGGTGCACCAACGTCAGTGTTCTCGTTCAGGCCAACATCCCCAGCATCGAAGCTTTGACCACGCTCAATCAGCTCCGATGGACGGGTCACATTTTCCGCATGCCCGATACGAGAGGAAACGCTTCAAGGACACCCTCAAAGCCTCCTTGAAAAAGTGCAACATCCCCACAACACCTGGGAATACCTGGACCAAGACCGTACAAAGTGGAGGAGAAGCATCCGGGAAGGCGCCAAATACCTCGAGTCTCTTCGCCGGGAGCAAACGGGAGCCAAGCGCACTTCAACCCAAGCACCCCACCCACCACCGTCTGCCCCAACTGTGACAGAGACTGTTGGTCCCGCACTGGGCTCATCAACCACCTGAGAACTAATTTTTAGTGTGGAAGCAAGTCATCCTTGGTTCCGAGGGACTGCCTAAGAAGAAGAGACATTGCTGTGGGTCTGGAGTCACATATAAGCTAGACCGGGAATATTATCCAGACGGCAGATTTCCTTCCCTAAAGGAAATTAGTGATCTAGATGGTTTTTACAACAATCCTGTAGTTTCATGGTCACCATTACTGATACTACCTTTTTATTCCAGATTTATTAATTAACTGAATTTAAATTACCCAGCTGCTCATGGTCAGATTTGAACTCATGTCTCTGGATCACCAGTTCAGCCCTACTAGAATTACTAGCCCAGTAACATAACCACTAAGCTACTGTTCCTGCTATTAGAACAGAACCACCGCTCCCATTTTTTCGGACAGCAGGTGCTATTACTGGTTCTGCTGTAGCCATTTACACCTCCTGTATCCCAGATTTTGTAATCACTCCTGCCCTCCGCCCTATTACAGATCTTCCTTTTTGTTCTTCCCCCCCACCCCACACCCCAACTTTTCCCTGGCTTTGTAGTTGCTTAAAAACTTCTTCCAGTTCTGACAAAAGGTCATCAAGCTTGAAACAATGGCCCGAAATCTGCGGTCGCTGGCAAAGTGACGGCAATCGCCGCTGACTTTGAAGAAAGCTGCCCACAAAGATCTCGCGGTCTATGTGGCAAAAACTTTAGCTTTCGCGAGCATAATATGATAGTAGAGCTTTCAAAGGCAATCCCTAACGTACAACAGCAGTGATGTCATCAAGCTGGCTAAGCAGCCAATCACATTGAAGAATTCTCACAGCCAGCAAACCAGGAAATAAAAAGCACTGAATATCAATCACTTAAAAAATTTTTTTACAGAGAGCAAAAAAAAGATTGGGACATACACACGGGGTTTAGGTATAAGCTGAAATATCATTAACCAACTTTTTTTTTTTAATTTAAAAAATATGTTTTTTTATTATTTTAAAAACCTAGTAATTTTTATCATAATGGAGAAATTTGACATTCCACAAATATAATGGTTGTTCAGCGGTCAATATGCCATTAAAACCCCAGTTAGACCTATTTCAACAAGGCTTAACTTTTTACGGGGTTTTTAACAGCGATATTAGAGTGGAAAAGGGGAAATTTTCATCAGTTCAGGTGATTTCACTGATTGCCGGCTATGGGGAGTTCCACAGCGTGGCCAGTGGCGGAGCAGGGAATGACTGGCCGCAACTTAAGGATTTTCGCGTTTATCTGCGCGTGCACTAAATCCTGAAGTTCCGGTCAGTCTCCGAGAGGTAATGACGGCGAACGCCGTCTCTCCAAAGAAGCTGCCTAGCCTGCGGAGTGATTCCAGCATTATCAGTTTTTTTAATTCCAATTTCCAGCATTCGCAGCATTTTGCTTTCATAAACAGACAATTAGTTACTAACAATAGATATGTGGATGGGGATCATGATTTGTTGATGTTTGCTACAGCGATAACAGACAGTTGCATTAGATTTGAGTAGATGCCCAGGATGCTGATTGTGTGCGGAGGAACACCAGGCTGCAGTGATCTCCGTATGTTGTTGATTATTTTTCTCTCCCCTGCACCGTCTGTCTCTGGTTTGCCGCTGTGGGAATTTCTATCTGCTGGTTTTAACACCAAACACCATATGGGAAAGAGCTGGAGCAACAGGGAAGGAATCAGTAATCAAACCATCGAGCAATCACTCCAAAGACCCCTATGAGCTTTACTGACTAATATTGGAAAATGCCCTGTGGACACAAACAAGCCGACGTTACTGCACAGCTCTCAAGTACAATCACATGGTTGAGATTCTCCCAGGATAGTGGTGGGGGAGGGCAGCGGTGCGATGGGGAGAGAGTTTACTGACAGCCTTGTGAATGATTCTTTCTTTTAATGAAAGCCGACAAACAACGTGAGCAAGTTATCCCAATTATCTCCCTACTTCATACCCAGGGCAGCAGCTGAGTGGGGCTGAACAGGCCACCAGCATCCAGTCTGGAGCCTTGGCTTTTTACACGATCTGCTGCCTTCATAAGCCCACACATAGCGTTATTTTCCCATAATGACTTCAGGGGCGGGGCACGGGGGAAACGATGACATTACATCATATTCGAGTCAGCACAGGCAAGATGGGCCGAATGGCCCCGTTCTGTGCTGTAACGTTCTGTGACATTGCAATTTCCTCAACTACTGAGCCTACTTCTATGATATAGCGCCTGTCACGACCTCAGGACGTTCCAAAGCGCTTTACAGCCAATGAAGTACTTTTGAAGTGTAGTCACTGTTGTAATGTAGGAAATGCGGCAGCCAATTTGCGCGCAGCAAGCTCCCACAAACAGCAAGATGATAATGACCAGATAATCTGTTCTGTGATGTTGGTTGAGGGATAAATATTGGTCCCAGGACACCGGGGATAATTCCACTGCTCTTCTTCAAGATACTGCCGTGGGATCTTTTACATCCACCTGAGAGAGCAGACGGGGCCTCAGTTTAATGTCTCATCCAAAAGACAGCACCTCCAACAGTGCAGCACTCCCCTAGAGTGTCAGCCTAGATTTTTGTGCTCAAGTCTCTTGAGTGAGACTCAAACTCCATCAACCTTTAGACTCAGAAGTGAGAGTGCTACCCACTGAGCCATGGCTGACACACAACTAACCTGTGCTTGTAACAATGTGCTCAGTCAGTTCAGATCCATACTATTGCAATTCAGAGCCGTTTAACATGCCCCCATTCACTTCCCTCTACAGTGATGAATGGTGTTTCTGGTGGTCAGTTGATCATGTTGGCAGTGCGCTGGAGTAATATTATTTACCATCTCAAATCTGTTCTTCTGTATTTATTGCCTCAGAGCCACATGAAGATAAAATGCAGCCAGTGCTGTCAGTGTATGTTCCCAAACATGGTCTGCCTGTGTTATCAAGCATTGTTTATTTTTGTTTCCATCATCTGTCTGTCACCATTTCTCTTTCTCCCCCACATTCATTCACTCTTTTTCCCATTTCTTCCTTCTCTCCTGGGGATGATTACTCATTCAACGGGAAAGTGCTACGGACACTGCTGCTAGCTTCTCAGGTGTCAGCCATGGCTCAATGGGTAGCACACTCAGCTCTGAGTCAGAAGGTTGTGGGTTCAAGCCCCACTCCAGGGACTTGAGCACAGAAATCTAGGCTGACTCTCCCAGTGCAGTACTGAGCAAGTGCTGCACTGTCGGAGGTGCCGTCTTTCGGATGAGGTGTTAAACCGAGGCCCCGTCTGCTCTCTCGGGTGGATGTAAAAGATCCCATGGCACTATTTCAAAGAAGAGCAGGGGAGTTACCCCTGGTGTCCTGGCCAATATTTACACAAAAACGGATTATCTGGTCATTAGCACATTGCTGTTTGTGGGACCTTGCTGTGCGCAAATTGGCTGCTGCGTTTCCCATATTACAACAGTGACAGTACTTCATTGGATGTAAAGCGCTTTGAGATGTCTAGTGGTCATGAAAGGTGCTATATAAATATAAGTCTTTCAATCATGGCAATATGAACTAAATGGTATGATTTTAAAAATGGTCTGGGAACAGAGAGATGTACATACACACGTCTTTGAAGGTGGCAGGACAAGTTGAGAAGGCTGTTAAAAAAGCATATGGGATCCTTGGCTTTATAAACAGAGGCATTGAGTACTAAAAGCAAGGGAGTTATGCTAAACCTTTATAAAACACTGGTTAGGCTACAGCTGGAGTATTGTGTCCAATTCTGGGCACCGCACTTTTACGAAGGATGTCAAATCCTTAGAGCGGGTGCAGAGGAGATTTACCAGAATGGTACCACTGATGTGGGACTTCAGTTACGTGGAGAGACTAGGGAAGCTGAGGTTGTTCTCCTCAGAGCTGAGAAGGTAAAGAGGTGTTCAAAATCATAAAGGGTTTTGATAGAGTAAATAAGGAGAAATCGGTTTCTAGTGGCCGAAGGGGCAGTAACCAGAGGACACAGATTTAAGGTAATTGGCAAAAGAACTAAGGGGCAGATGAGGATATTTTTTTTTTTTTTTACACAGTGAGTTGTTATGACCTGGAATGCGCTGCCTGAAAGGGTGGTGGAAGCAGATTCAATAATAACTTTCAAAAGGGAATTGGGGTAAATACTTGAAAGGGGGAATTTGCAGGGCTATGGGAAAAGGGCAGGGGATTGGGAATAATTGGATAGCTTTCAAAGAGTTGACACAGGCATTGATGGGCCGAATGGTCTCCTTCTGTGCTGTATCATTCTACGATTCTATGATTTATGTGTCAGCCCTTAAAGTGAAGTTGGGCTGTTTGACGATGGAAGGCACCAAGCTACATGCTGTCCCTCTCGTAGCAAAGCCAATTGATGTGCTAATGCAGCTAACAATTAGCTTAGATATAGATTCTAGGAACAGCACTACCTGTGCACGGGCTGAGCCTATCTTTACCTGTACGTGTTTACAGCACCCGTGATTTTGGAGCAGGTGAGGAATTAGTGAGACACCCAACTGTGATGTAAGTTCCTCTCATTTGAAAAACAGCCTGTGATAATCCCTTTACGATATAGAAGTAAAACGGTCACCTGATGTTCACAAGAGCACGTTGTCCAATAGTAGCCACTGGGCATTCAATCCACTTTTTTCCCTCTGTAATACAGAGGCCAATTACAGCATCTCAGCTTGCATTTCTGTAGCACCTTTCTCATCCTCAGGATGTCCCAAAGCGCTTTACAGCCAATGAAGTACTTTTGAAGTGTCGTCACATTTGTCGGAAACACGGCAGCCAATTTGCACACAGCAAGCTCCAACAAACAGCAATGTGATAATGACCATATTTTTTTTTTACTGATGTTGGTTTTGAGGGATAAATATTGGTTAGGACACCGGGAAGAACTTCCCATCTCTTCTTCAAAATAGAGCTGTGGAATCATTTACATCCACCTGAGAGGCAGACGAGTCCACAGTTTATCTCCTCGGCTGAAAGACGGCACCTCCAACAGTGCAGCACTCTCTCAGTACTACACTGGAGTGTCAGCCTGGATTATGTGCTCAAGTCTCGTGGAGTCAGGGCTTGAACCCACACAACCTCCTGACTCCCAGGCATGAGATCTACCCTCTTGATACCTGTGCACAGGTAGTGCTGGTCCTAGGCAACATTTATCCCTCAACCAACATAACAAAAACAGATTATCTGGTCATTATCACATTGCTGTTTGTGGGAGCTTGCTGTGCGCAAATTGGCTGCCACGTTTCCCACATTACAACGGTAACTCCACTTCAAAAAGTACTTCATTGGCTGTAAAGCGCTTTGAGACGTCCGGTGGTCGTGAAAGGCGTTGTATAAATGCATGTCTTTCTTTCTTTCTTAGCCACGGTTGACACCATTACTGCCAATGGTGGACATTGAGCAATGCATAAACTGTGATTGTTTTACACGATGAATATTTCAGAAGGTGTAGAATAATTCATTCATTTATTTATTTATTAGAAAGTTAAATGATTACTACAGACACACGTATTGGGGCCTCATCCATTGATATTATGAAAAGCTCTAACTATTACTCATTTCGTGCCAAGGGATGGGCAATAAACGCCACCCTTGCCAGCGATGCTCGCATCCCGAGAACGAGTTAAAAACAAAATGGAGAATTTGCAAGACTTTGGTAAACATTGCTGGCATGCTGATAATCGAAATATGTATAGACATTACTTTGATGCTATTTATTCATGAGTAAGATAGAAAACATAAATATCACTTGTCAGAATTAACAGCAGGCACTCCACAAGAGCTGCTTGTTCATCCTGAATACTAACCAGTCGTGTAAATATTTCTACAGGACCTGTAAGAATTTTTGGGTTGCCCGGGGCACTAACTTACCATTGATTTCAGCTTCCTGCTACAGTTCTGTGTATTTTTTTTCACATCGTTTGCCCTTTTTATTTGCTCCTGGGTTGTGGACAATGATGGCAAGGCCGCATTTTTATTGCCCATATCCGAGTTACCCCGAGATGCAGTTGAAGGCAGGGGCTCTCTCTCTCTCTCTCTGGCATTTGGCTAGCGTGAGCGCGTCTGAAACAAAGCTGAGATGAAGTCCGCAATTGAGGGTTTGGGTGGAACGCAAACTAAGAGTCGGCGAGCAATTTATCATTGATTAGTTGTTGCTTGATGTCATTATTGAAGAATCTTACTTATCACTTCATTTGTGATTGGTGTGGCTCAGTGGGTAAGCGCTCTCTCGTCTCTGAGTCAGAAGGTTGTGCGTTCACAGTCCCACTCCAGGGACTTGAACACACAAACCCTAGGTTGACACTCCAGGGGCAGTACTGAGGGAGTGCTGCGCTGTCGGAGGTGCCGTCATTCAGATGAGACGTTAGACCGAGGCCCCACCTGCCCTCTCAAGTGGTTGCTAAAGGTCCCACAGGCACTATTTCGATGAAGAACAGGGGATTGCGGACTTCATCTCAGCCTTGTTTCAGACGCGCTCACGCTAGCCAAATGCCAGAGGAGAAGAGAGAGCCCCTGCCTTCAACTGCATCTCGGGGTAACTAGGATATGGGCAATAAAAATGCGGCCTTGCCATCATTCACCCCAGAGTCCTCGCCAATATTTATCCTCAAATTCTTTCTTATTGGGAGGAGGCTGATACGGCAGTAATTAGCCAGGTTAGATTGACCCTGCTTCTTGTGGACAAGACGTACCTGGGTAGCCTTCCATATTGTCAGGTAGATGCCATTTTATAGCTGTATTGGTACAGCTTGACGAGAGGAGAGACTAGCTATGGTATAAAGGTCTTCAGCTCTGCCTTTCAACATCTTTTACTTGCAAAAGACTGAAGAACAAATAAAACAACTTGCATTTATATAGCACCTTTCATGCCCTCAGGAGATCCCAAAGCTCTTCAACTGTCTTTTGAATTACTTTTGACGTGTAGTCGCTGTTACGGATACAGCAGCCAATTTGCACACAGCAAAGTCGTTACAAACAGCAATGAGATAAATGTCCAAATAATCATTTTCCATGGTGTTTGTTGAGGGATAAGTGTTGCGAAGGACACTGTGACAACCTCTGCTCCTCTTCACATAGTGCCATGGGATCTTTTACGTCCACCTGAAAAGGCAGACAGGCCTTGCTTTAATTTTTTTTTATTCATTCATTCGTTCATGGGATGTGGGCATCACTGGCAAGGCCAGCATTTATTGCCCATCCCTAATTGCCCTTGAGCAGGTGGTGGTGAGCCGCCTTCTTGAACCGCTGCAGGCCGTGTGGTGAAGGTACTCCCACAGTGCTGTTAGGGAGGGAGTTCCAGGATTCTGACCCAGCGACGATGAAGAATCGGCCGATATATTTCCAAGTCAGGATGGTGTGTGACTTGGAGGGGAACTTGGAGGTGGTGGTGTTCCCATGCGCCTGCTGCCCTTGTCCTTCTAGGTGGAAGAGGTCGCGGGTTTGGGAGGTGCTGTTGAAAAAGCCTTGGCGAGTTGCTGCAGTGTATCTTGGAGATAGTACACACTGCAGTCACGGTATGCCGTTGGTGGAGAGAGTGAATGTTTAAGGTGGTGGATGGGGTGCCAATCAAGCGGGCTGCATTGTCCTGGATGGTGTCGAGCTTCTTGAGTGTTGTTGGAGCTGCACTCATCCAGGCAAGTGGAGAGTATTCCATCACACTCCTTACTTGTGCCTTGTAGATGGCGGAAAGACAGCACCTCCAACAATTCAATGATCCCTCAGTAGGAAATAGAGTTGACAACCTTCCCTGATTGTCCAGGAGTCTCCAGAATGGAAGATGAATCTCCCGGGCCTTGCTGCTAGCAACCCAGGAGAAAAGTCGAGCTTTGCGCCTAAGGTTTGTACCTGCGAACTTCCTTTGCCTGCTCACAGATGGCCTCCAGGTTCTTGGTACTTCCTGAACGACCTTGGTCAGCCGCGGCTCAGTTGGTAGCACACTCGCCTGTGAGTCATGAAGGTTGTGGGTTCATAATCCCACTCCAGAGACTTGAGCACAAAAATCTAGGCTGACACTCCAGTGCAGTACTGAGGGAGCGCTGCACTGTCGGAGGTGCCGTCTTTCAGATGAGACATTAAACCGAGGCCCCGTCCGCTCTCTCAGGTGGACGTAAAAGATCCCATGGCACTATTTCGAAGAAGAGTTATCCCCGGTCTCCTGGCCAATATTTATCCCTCAATCAACATCACTAAAAACAGATTATCTGGTCCTTATCACATTAGTGGGATCTTGCTGTGCATAAATTGGCTGCTGCGTTTCCTACATTACAACAGTGACTACACTTCAAAAGCACTTCATTGGTTGTAAAGTGCTTTGGGACGTCTGGTGATCGTGAAAGGCGCTATATAAATGCAAATCTTTCTTTCCTTCTTTGCTGGCTGCAATCACAAGCAAATACACGCAATCACGGGCGACCCAACCTTCATAAGCTAAAGGCAGTAACATTTGCAAACTGCGGGAAAGTGGCGCACGATCAGACATCACATTGCCCAGATGAGTGCAGCACCAACAACACTCAAGAAGCTCGACACCATCTAGGACAAAGCAGCCCACTTGATTGGCACCCCATCCACCACCTTAAACATTCACTCCCTTCACCACCGGCGCACCGTGTCTGCAATGTGTACCATCTACAAGATGCACTGCAGCAACTCACCAAGGCTCCTTCGGCAGCACCTCCCAAACCCGCGGTCTCTACCACCTAGAAGGACAAAGGGCAGCAGGCGCATGGGAACACCACCACCTCCAAGTTCCCCTCCAAGTCACACACCATCCTGACTTAGAAGTATATCGCCGATCCTTCATCGTCGCTGGGTAAAAAACCTGGAACTCCCTCCCTAACAGCACTGTGGGAGTACCTTCACCACACGGACTGCAGCGGTTCAAGAAGGCAGCTCACCACCACCTTCTCGAGGGCAATTAGAGATGGGCAATAAATGCTGGCCTTGCTAGCGACGCCCACATCCCAGGAATGAATTTAAAAAAATGATCAGGTGTCACGTGATCAAACCTCCCCAGAATCTGCCCAACCAGAGTGGCAACCCTATCCAGGCTACTGGTCTCTCTTACCTGTTCTGAATGACTAGTAGTTACATGAATTTCCAGTAGTTGTAGCATTGGGTCGTCTGGGGAGGTAATTTATCAGCAGTACAAGCAAGGTACTGCAGCAGAAAAGGAGTTATAGGGAGCCAAGACGGGACTGTAATATTAAATTACATTACAGAAATAATTTGCCCATGTTGCGGCAGAACAGATGATGGCTTTTCAACGCTGGGTCCAACTCAGGCTGATGAAATGTAAGTCCTGTGAGGGATCCTTCATGTCATAAACTTGGGTGGTCTGAGTCCAGCTTCGAATGGGCAGGAGCCCGCTTCTCTGCGCTAGTCATGTTATGCTATCCTCAACATAACAACTATAGGACATCCAAAGCTCTTTCAGCTTGTGAAAAAGGAACAAAATACTGTGTTTGACTGCGGCAACAAAATAATCTCAGCGTTACCATTCATTAAAGTAGCCTCTCGCTGCCAACTGGTAGCTTCCCCGTGGCCTTGTTCGAGGTGTATCAGAGGATGCAGTGGTGCTGCAACGCCACCTCGTGACCACAGCCTGCAACTACAGTGTCACTGGTACCTGTTTACATAAGGAATTCCCATTTTATCAGATTATATAGGCATTTTCAATGCTAAACCTTGACATTAAAAGCATGATGGAAAATTCTGATGAAAAGCATGGTTCCTGGACAGGAAATATATGGCCGTACAAGATTTTCAATATAATACAGATTTTCTCCCCGACCCGTTTCCACTTCTTTCTTCTCTCCTGAAGACATTGAATCTCTGCTGGGCGACGACTCTATGGAGGCCTTGCCCTATTTTCCATTATTCATTGGAGAGAAACTATTTCCGCTGGTTGGGAATTCTTGGGCTAGGGGGCACAGTCTAAAAATTAGAGCCAGACCTTTCAAGAGTGAAATTAGGAAGTACTTCTAAACACAGAAGTTTGGAACTCTCTTCCGCAAAAGACAATTGATGCTAGATCAATTGTTAGTTTTAAATCGGAGATTGATAGCTTTCTGTTAATCAAAAGTATTAAGGAATATGGGTCAAAGGCGGGTGTATGGAGTTAGATCGCAGATCAGCCATGATCTCATTGAATGGTGGAGTAGGCTCGAGGGGCTGAATGGCCTCCTCCTGTTCCTATGTTGCTATGTTCATGCATGAACCTTTGAGGTGAAAATCAGGAGGCTATTTGACTGAGGGGAGGCTTCACACAGTTGAGCGCGATCCTGTCTTCAGCTTATTTCCCCACCAGCAGGGGTTGCTAGATGGTGAGAAACATAGAAACATAGAAGATAGGAGCAGGAGTAGGCCATTCGGCCCCTCGAGCCTGCTCCGCCATTCAATGAGATCATGGCTGATCATCCAAATTCAGTGCCCTGTCCCTGCCTTTTCCCTATATCCCTTGATCCCTTTAGCCTTAAGAAATATATCTAACTCCTTCTTGAATATATTTAATGAATTGGCCTCCACTGCCTTCTGTGGTAGAGAATTCCACAGGTTCTCCACTCTCTGGGTGAAGAAATTCCTCCTCATCTCAGTCCTAAATGGCTTACCCCTTATCCTTAGACTGTGACCCCTGGTTCTAGACTCCCCCGCCATCGGGAACATCCTTCCTGCATCTAGTCTGTACAGTCCTTTCAGAATTTTATAAGTTTCAATGAGATCCCCTCTCATTCTTCTAAACTCCAGTGAGTATAAGCCCAATCGACCCAATCTCTCCTCGTACGTCATTCCTGCCATCCCAGGTATCAGCCTGGTGAATCTTCGCTGCACTCCCTCCATGGCAAGAACATCCTTCCTCAGATAAGGCGACCAAAACTGCACACAATACTCAATACTCAGTACTTACAGTGAGCAAGAGTAGCAACCCTGGAAAACCTTCCTCTGCCGTTGAACCTAAGGGCTCCGGAGGCTAATTGCAAGTGTCTCTAGGATCATCCAGCACAGATTGGTGATTGAACCAACATCTTTGTGGTCTCTAAGACTCAGCTACTCGCTGGATGATGATCCACTGTGTTTAATTAGAAGTTGTCACCATCTTCATTGAGTGCTCACCTATGTAATCTGCTCGTTGCAACAAATCATTCATAATTTATATCTCATTTGTTGTTAAACTAATTTTATCTGATTGGTTGGTGAGTGGGGAGTTACTGATTCCCAACAGAATCCTGTATTCAAAATACTTAATTTAAGCTTCAGACGTGCCTTGTGTTTTGAATGGTTTGAGCACTGAGCAAGCTACTGATGGTTTTTAATATAGGAGGTTGCACCGATTCTGTGGTAGGAATAAGAGACTTCAGTTTAATTGAGTAACTCAACTATCGCTGTGTGCTCTAATTCCCAGATGCTGGAACATCTCACCTTTCGGATGAGACGTTATACCGAGGCCCCATCTACCCCCTCAGTTGGTCGTAGAAGACCCCGCAGAAACTATTTCAAAAAAGAGCTGGGGCGTTCTCCACGATGCCCTAGGGCCAATATTTATCCCTCAACCAACATCACGAATAAAACAGATTATCTGGCCATTATCACATTGCTGTTTGTGGGAGCTTGCTGCGCGCAATTTTGGCTGCTGTGTTTCCTACATTACAAAAGTACTTCATTGGGACGTCCTGGGGTAGTGAAATGCACTGTATAAATACAAGTTCTTTCTTGTTTTTCCATAGAAAGTACAGCAGAGAAACAAGCCATTTGGCTCAACAGGTCCATTGCCAGTGTTTACGCTACAAATGAGCCTCCTCCCACCTATCTTCATTAACCCTATCAGCATAACACTTCTATTCCTTTCTCCCTCATGTGTTTCTCCAGCTTCCCCTTAAATGCATCTGTGCGATTTGCCTTAACCACTCCCTGTGGTAGCGAGTTCCACATTCTCACCACTCTCTGGGTAAAGAAGTTTCTCCTGAATTCACTATTGGATATATTAGTGACTATCTTATATTTATGGCCCCTAGTTTTGGTCTCTCCCACAAGTGGAAACATCTTCTCTATGTCTACCCTGTCAAACCCTTTCATAATCTTAAAGACCTCCATCAGGTCAACCCTCAGCTTTCTCCTTTATGGAGAAAAGAACTCCAGCCTATTCAGTCTTTCCTGATATGTATAAACTTGCATATCACCCTATCAGCATATCACCCTATCAGCATATCACCCTATCAGCATATCACCCTATCAGCATATCACCCTATCAGCATATCACCCTATCAGCATATCACCCTATCAGCATATCACCCTATCAGCATATCATCCTATCAGCATATCACCCATGCAAATCTTTTTTTTCACCTCCTCCGGTGCCTTTTTATAATAGAGACCAGAACTGTTCGCAGTACTCCAAGCGTGGTCGAACCAAGGTTCTATACAAGTTTAACATAACTTCACTGCTTTTCAATTCTATCCCTCTAGAAATTCTCTCCATAGCCTAAACATTCTACTGTGAAGTATTGTAATGACCTTCTAGACAGACTGAAGCCAGCATCATCTTCAAGTTCCGCTCTATGTCACACCATCCTGACTTGGACATCCATCGCCATTCCTGCACCATCACTAGGATGCAAGCCTGGACTCTCCTATCAAGCACCATTGTGGGGAGTATCATCGGCACAGGAACAACAGTGATTCAAGGAGGAGACCCATCGGCACCTTCTCAGGGCTGGGCAATAAATGAAAAGAAACTTAAAGGAATCAGAGCCTGTGGACTGACCACAAATCTCTGAAATGAAATAGAAATCCACTTTTTCTGTTTACCTTTGATTTAAAAACTTTGGGTATTAAGGATCTCAAAGGATTTTGAACAGCAACGGAGTGAACATCTGGGGGGTAGGGTGTCTGCGAGATTGCGCTGGTTTAATCAGCGCCATTCGCCCGAAATCCGCCGAACCAGCGCGGAAGATCGCGGAAGTTCAAGCGCAAATTACGACCAGCGCAAATCGAGTTTCCTGATCTTTTGCGCCGGTTTAATAAACGTTGTGCTGGAAGCCGGCCCTGCCCAAAAAACTGGCCACATAAGAACATAAGAAACAGGAGCAGGAGTAGGCCAATCGGCCCCTCGAGCCTGCTCCGCCATTCAATAAGATCATGGCTGATCTTCTACCTCAACTCCACTTTTCCCGCTCTCTCCCCATACCCCTTGACCCCCCTGTAGTTCAAATGTCTGTCAATCTACGCCTTGAATATATTCAGTGACTCCCCCTCCACAGATCTCTGGGGTAGAGAATTCCAAAGATTCACGACCCTCTGAGAGAAGAAATTCCTCCTCATCTCCGTCTTAAATGGGCGACCCCTTATTCTGAGATTATGCCCCCTAGTTCTTGATACCCCCACTAGGGGAAACATCCTCTCAGCATCCACCCTGTCAATCTCCCTCAGAATTTTATATGTTTCAATAAGATCACCTCTCATTCTTCTAAACTCCAATGAGTATAGGCCCAACCTGGACCGGAGGGCTCCCGGGAGGCACAGTGTTCCATTGCTGGGCCTCTCCAAACTGTTGCTGCGCGGGGCCCACGTATCCCAGAGGCGCAGGCGGTTCACAGCGTCCCTGGGATCACGTGGGCCATGGGGAGCCAATCAGAGAAGGGAATATCCCTTCATACATTTGACAGGAAGACCTGTCAAATATATGAATAGAGATCACCCCCAAAACACAGAAAAACATTAAATAATTATTTATTTTTTAATCACATTTTTAAAATGACTTTAAATTAAAGTAAATAACAAATAGAAAAAAATAATTAAAGTTTTTAACGGGGCTAAAAATAAACTTACCTTTCTTTAAAGTATTTTAAAATATAAATCAGTGGAAAATTTTTTTTTTTACTTTTTTTCAACTCTTTTAACTGCTTTTACCAGGCGCAAGAATTGGCAATGTTTTCTGTGGGCGGAGGGTCTCCAAAAAACGGAACTCTCCACCCGCAGAGGCCCTGCTCTCGGGCAGCCGGAGGATCTGTCAAGAGCTTTCTTGACAGATCGGAAATGCCAGTTTCCAGCGCATGCGCAGTGCATGCCTAAAACCGGCATTTCCATTGGCCCGACGGGTGAGTACACAGCGCGTACACACCCGTGGGGAACGGAATTTCTGCCCCAATATTGTGTCCTCCTCACAACTTGCTAACCCACCTATCTCTGTATCATCACCAGGTTACCAGTCTTAAATACAGCAAGGAATATTGTTGAACGCAAGATAAAAAAATTAAAATAATTACGCTCTGAACCACTGCCCGATTGTGTGGGTTTATGGGAGGTTTTACGTTTGCGATTGGGCAAATGGGTTGGTGCGGAAACTTGAAGCAGCGCTTCACTTCGGAAAACTAGCGTAATTTTGAGCCCGGATTGCTGAATGCACCCAAAGCGGAAACTCTACCCCAGGATCTTGAGCCATTGTCTCACTCATTGTCCTCATGAAAGTCGGGAGTGCAGTCTGGAAGAGGAAAAAACACTCAATCTACAATGTCCCGAAGACATCAATACTGGGCTTCAGAATGATCTGAATTAGTCGTGCAATTGGGAGCTTTCAAGACTGACCCATTGGTGCCAATTCACCGGTGGCACCTGGATTCAAGTCCTGCCCGATCTGTTAAAAAGCAGTCAGCTTTCAATTATGGGAAATGAGTTTGTACAGTCTTCACTCAGTTCCCAGTAATTGGACTCCCAGCACAAAAACCATCCACAATTCAACTCCAATCGGCACTGAATTGCACAATCTCGCAATCTGTTGTAATGTGGCAAACTGCAAAGTGTCTGGTGTGAGAAAAATATTTTTAAAAAGCGACACACATCAGAAGTGCAGGAGGGGCTGAAGCAACATTGATGGCGTGAAGCCGAGAGCTTTAATTTGTTCACCTGGCCTTTTCAATGCTGACAATGAGTGCCAAAAGTGGAAAACATCCCATTCTCTATCTCTGATAGCCCTCAGCCCCAAACGCACATGATTAAACTCTCATGGATTTATATAAATCCAAATTAGAGATGCAGTACTGATAAGATTAACAACAAAAATCAACAACAACTTGCTTTTATATCGCGCCTTTAACAGTGAAATGTCCCATGGCGCTTCACAGGAGCGTGATCAGACAAAATTTGACACCAAGTTACATAAAAGAAAAAGAAAGAAAGAATGAACATTTCTATAGCGCCTTTCACGACCACTGGATGTCTCAAAGCGCTTTACAAGCCAATGAAGCACTTTTTGAAGTGTAGTCGCGGTTGTAATGTGGGAAACGCGGCAGCCAATTTTGCGCACAGCAAGCTCCCACAAACAGCAATGTGATAATGACCAGATAATCTGTTTTTTGTGATGTTGATTGAGGTATAATTATTGGCCAGGAGACTGAGGAGAACTTCCCTGCCCTTCTTCGAAACTGGGCGGGCTTAACAAGGTCAATCAAGGGAAAATAGCATGGGTTGGCCACAAGTTGATGGAGGCGGGACTAAATCCCGACAAGCAGCAGTCCCGCCTCCAATGCGCCCCCATTGACAAAATCGCCCCCAACGGTCCTGATATTTACGGGGAGGCAGGGAAGGAGCAGGATAGGTCAAAAACTGCAGAAGAGCCCGGTAAGGCCGGGAAAAGGGAGCTCCTGCCGAACTCGACGGTGGCAGTACCTCATTAATATTTTTTTGTTCCATTTGCCGCACGGCAGCCGGTCGAATGGACAGCCTGGTGGGAGCCGGGAGAAAGAACCAGCGGCAGGAGGCCACAGCCAGGGACCCATAAAGAAAAGAAAGACCCGCATTTATATAGCGCCTGTCACGACCACCGGACGTCTCAAAGCGTTTTACAGCCAATGAAGTACTTTTGAAATGGAGTCACTGTTGTAATGTAGGAAACGCAGCAGCCAATTTGCGCACAGCAAGCTCCCACGAAGAGCAATGTGATAATGACCAGATAATCTGTTTTTGTGATGTTAGTTGAGGGAATAAATATTGGCCAGGACACCGGGGATAACTCCCCTGCTCTTCTTCGAAATAGTCTCATCCGAAAGACGGCACCTCCGACAGTGCAGCACCCCCTCAGCACTGCACAGAAGTGTCAGCCTAGCTTTATGTGCTCAAGTCCCTGGAGTGGGACTTGAACCCAGAACCTTCTGACTCAGAGGCGAGAGTGCTGCCAATTGTCCACGGCAGTCGAGAGGGGGGGAAAGAGAAGGCAAGATTGGTAGGGGGGAGAAAGAGGGTACGATCAGGAGGGGGTAGAGTCTCAGCATAAGGGGTCGGCCATTCAGGACTGAGATGAGGAGAAACGTCTTCACTCAGAGGGTGGTGAATCTACCCCAGAGGGTTGTGGAGGCTCAGTCATTGGGTATATTCAAGACAGAGATCGATAGATTTTTGGATAGTAAGGGAGTCAATTGATATGGGGATAGGGCAGGAAGGTGGAGTTTAGGTAGAAGATCAGCCATGATTTTAGTGAATGGCGGGGGAAGCTCAAAGGGCCGACTGGCCGACTCCTGCTCCTATTTCTTATGCTCTTATGAGAGAGAGACCGCATTTGGGAGGGGAGAGAGAGAGAGGCCGTTTTCGGGAGTGGGGAGGGGCAGAGAGAGGCCGGGATTGGGAGGGGGAGAGAGAGGCCGGGATCGGAACGGAGAGAGAGAGAAAAATGCCGGGATCGGGAGGGGGAGAGAGGCCGGGATCGGGAGGGGGAGAGAGAGAGAGGCCAGAATCGGGAGGAGGAGAGAGAGGCCGGGATCGGGAGGGGGAGAGAGGCCGGGATCGGGAGGGGGAGAGAGGGCGAGGCTGGGATCGGGAGGGGAAGAGAGGCCGGGATCGGGATGGGGAGAGAGAGAGAGAGAGAGGCCGGGATCGGGAGGGGGAGAGAGAGAGAGGCCGGGATCGGGAGGGGGAGAGAGAGAGAGGCCGGGATAGGGAAGGGGAGAGAGAGAGAGGCCGGGATAGGGAAGGGGGAGAGAGAGAGACCATGACAGGGAGGGGGGAGAGAGAGAGACCGTGACAGGAGGGGGGAGAGAGAGAGAGACTGCGAGAGGGAGGGGGGAGAGAGAGAGAGAGAGACCGCGACAGGGAGGGGGGAGAGAGAGAGAGACTGCGAGAGGGAGGGGGGAGAGAGAGAGAGACTGCGAGAGGGAGGGGGGAGAGAGAGAGAGACTGCGAGAGGGAAGGGGGATAGAGAGAGAGAGAGAGACTGCGACAGGGAGGGGGGAGAGAGAGAGAGACTGCGAGAGGGAGGGGGGAGAGAGAGAGAGACTGCGAGAGGGAGGGGGGAGAGAGAGAGGGAGAGACCGCGAGAGGGAGGGGGGAGAGAGAGAGAGACTGCGAAAGGGAGCGGAGAGAGAGAGAGAGAGACTGCGAGAGGGAGGGGAGAGAGAGAGAGAGAGAGAGACTGTGAGAGGGAGGGGGAGAGAGAGAGAGACTGCGACAGGGAGCGGAGAGAGAGAGAGAGAGAGAGAGACTGCGACAGGGAGCGGAGAGAGAGAGAGAGAGAGAGAGACTGCGAGAGGGAGGGGGGAGAGAGAGAGAGACTGCGACAGGGAGGGAAGAGAGAGAGAGAGAGAGAGACTGCGAGAGGGAGGGGGGAGAGAGAGAGAGACTGCGACAGGGAGGGAAGAGAGAGAGAGAGAGACTGCGAGAGGGAGGGGGGAGAGAGAGAGAGAGACTGCGAGAGGGAGGGGGGAGAGAGAGAGGGAGAGACCGCGAGAGGGAGGGGGGAGAGAGAGAGAGACTGCGACAGGGAGGGGGGAGAGAGAGAGAGAGACTGCGACAGGGAGGGGGGAGAGAGAGAGAGACTGCGAGAGGGAGGGGGGAGAGAGAGAGAGACTGCGAGAGGGAGGGGGGAGAGAGAGAGAGACTGCGACAGGGAGGGGGGAGAGAGAGAGAGAGACTGCGACAGGGAGGGGGGAGAGAGAGAGAGACTGCGAGAGGGAGGGGGGAGAGAGAGAGGGAGAGACCGCGACAGGGAGGGGGGAGAGAGAGAGAGACTGCGACAGGGAGGGGGGAGAAGTGGAGAAAATGATTCCACTTGTGGGGAGACCAAAACCAGAGGTGATAAATATAAGACAGTGACTAATAAATCCAACAGAGAATTCAGAGAACTCACTACCACAAGGAGGCGAAGAGCATCGATGCATTTCAGGGCAAAGCTAGAGATTCACATGAGGGAGAAAGGAATAGAAGGATATGTTGATGAGGTTCGATGAAGAGGAGTGGGAGGAGGCTCGTATGGAGCATAAACACCGGCATGGACCTGTTAGGCCAAACGGCCTGTGTCTGTGCTGTAGAATCGAAGTAAACTATGAATTTCAGTATAGGGGAATCCATTGTGGTACCTTACTTAAGAATTGTAATATTACGCAAGATTTCGCTGTGAGTCTGCTGTGAGCTTTCACAGCCCTGATGCTAAATCTAAAGAAATTGCAGGAGACCATTTGGTATTTTATTAAAAATTAATCTAGTGAGACTTGCGCATCTGTAGGAGTCAATGGCAATTGCTATGATTCAATCAAGACAGAATTTTAGAATTTGAAAGCCACCTATCATATGTTAAATGATGTACATTGGGTTATATTATGTTATAGAAATGTTTTAAAATGACAGTAATAAATACAGAATTACATAGAATATACAGCACTGAAACAGACCATTCGGCTCAACAGGTCCATGCCGGTGTTTATGCTCCACACGAGCCTCCTCCCACCCCTCTTCATCGAACCTCATCAACATATCCTTCTATTCCTTTCTCCCTTATCCATGCCTTTGTTACCTCTAGACTTGACTATTCCAATGCACTCCTGGCCGTAAGCTTGAGGTCATCCAAAATTCGGCTGCCCATGTCCTAACTCGCACCAAGTCCGGTTCGCCCATCACCCCTGTGCTCGTTGACCTACATTGGCTCCTGGTTAAGCAACGCCTCGATTTTTAAATTCTCATCCTTGTTTCCAAATCCCTCCATGGCCTCGCCCCTCCCTATCTCTGCAATCTCCTCCAGCCCCACAATGCTCAGCGAGATCTGCGCTCCTCTAATTCTGGCCTCTTGAGCATCCCTGATTTTAATCGCTCAACCATTGGTGGCCGTGCCTTCAGCTGCCAACGCCCTAAGCTCTGGAATTCCCTCCCTAAACCTCTCTGCCTCTCAACCTCTCTCTCCTCCTTTAAGATGCTCCTTAAAACCTATCTCTTTGACCAAGCTATTGGGTCACCTGTCATAATATCTCCTGATGTGGCGCGGTGTCAAATTTTGTATTAGAACGCTCCTGTGATGTGCCTTGGGACTTTTACTATGGTAAAGGCGCTATATAAATATAAGTTGTTGTTGTTGTTGATGTACTTATGTGTTCATATGAAATTCCCCTGTCTGTTTTAGCAGAGCTGTTAACCCTTCTAAAGTAAATAGGTCAACCCCATTTTAAAAACAAAATGAAAAAACTGTCCCTGCATTAAAACACTGGTATTGACATCGGTAATTTCTAGAGTGTTATGCACAATGAGAGAAATGAGCCTCAGCGTATTAAACATAAGAAATAGGAGCAGGAGTAGGACACTTGGCCCTTTGAGCCTGCTCCGCCATTCAATAAGATCATGGCTGATCTTCTACCTCAACTCCACTTTCCTGAACTATCCCCATATCCCTTGATTCCCTTAATATCCAAAAATCTATCGATCTCTGTCTTGAATATACTCAACGACTGAGCCTCCACAGCCCTCTGGGGTAGAGAATTCCAAAGACTCACCACCCTCTGAGTGAAGAAATTTCACCTCATCTCAGTCCTAAATGGCCGACCCCTTATTCTGAGACTGTGACCACTGGTTCTAGACTCCCCAGACAGGCGAAACATCCTCCCTGCATCTACCCTGTCAAGCCCTGTAAGAATTTTGTATGTTTCAATGAGATCACCTCTCATTCTTCGAAACTCTAGAGAATATAGGCCTAGTCTACTCAATCTCTCCTCATAGGACAATCCCCCCATCCCAGGAACCAGTCTGGTGAACCTTCGTTGCACTCCCTCTATGGCAAGTATATCCTTCCTTAGGTAAGGAGAGCAAAACTGTACAAAATACTGCAGGTGTGGTCTCACCAGGGCCTCATATTTGAAATTGTCCCACCAAATTCTCCTTTCTTTCAAGAACAAAGGTTCCTTCCGAGCATCCTTTATTATATTTAAAATCCCTTCTTTATATGCAATTTATTTCAGGTATTGATTGTTCAAAATCCACACCCCTGGACCAATCTTAACTCTGCTGTTCCTAATTCTAAGAACCAAAGCCGAGTGGTCACTAAAAATACTTTTTTATAATAAACCTCCATCACCTCAGAACTTAACCCTTCCCGCATTAACACAAAATCTATTCGGCTCTGTTTTAAAACATCACCCACTCAAGCTGTTCTGGAGAACTCCCTTTTTATGGGGTTCCGGTCCCTCCATAAGTCTCTCAAATTTAAATTTGCCATCATTTTTACAATCATCCCTCTGGAGTTATCATCCTTAAAGGTCATCTGGGCTGAAATGTCCATCCGAGATAAAAATACATTAAAATCCCCCACTATACAAGGGTTTTCCATCTCTGCCACTTCAGTGAATAACCACCGAAAAAACTCGCGTCGCTTGCAATGGTCGTTCGGTGCATAGATATTAAAGAGATCGCAATTAAACTCCTCCATTTTTACCCTTAGCCGTAAAAATCTCCCCTCAGTGACCTTGTCCACCAAGGCAACGTTCTCTTTTATGGACGGACTCACCAAAACAGCCACCCCTCTACAGTTATTGTTTGCACAACTTGCAAACACCTCTCCCTTCCAAACCTTCCGAACTCGTTCTAGGATATCCTCATCCCATAAGGTTTCTTGCCTTGCAGACACAGGTCAATGCCTTTAAAACCCTGCAACAACTGCTGCAATTTCTTCTCACCCCTCAGTCCGTTCACATTAATCGAGACCAATGTAATCATGGCTCCGAATAAGGTAAATATGCCTGATAATCTCCCCATCATTTAATCTCTGGCTCTTCCCTCCTCTCATGCTCCTTCCCAACTTTTCGGGCAGCTGTTGCTTTTTCCTGCAGCCTCGGCTCTTTTTCACCTCCTGTTTGAACCTTCCCTGCTGTTTCAGACTTTTCCTTGCATTAAGTTTGGGACTAGGAGCTGCCCCTTCTCCCTCCTTCTGCCCCTCACTAACTTTACCCTTTCCACACGATGCCACCCCACCCCTCACTTCCATGTCTCTGCCCCCCTCTGATTCCTCACTCTCGAGCTCTTCTGTAACCTTCTGTTCCTGCTCCCCCGTCAGATACATCATCTCCCATAGAGAGTCTTCCTGCTATCGCGGTTTCGCCAACAGTGTCGCTCCCTTCGACCTCATCTCCACCGCTGACCCTTGCTCCCTGATTCTTCGCTCTCTGGGACAATGGCACACCAATATTACTCCCTTCTGGCGTCTTTGTCTCGCTGCTCCCGTCCTGCTGCCCCTTTAAGGCTCCTGCCTCTTGCACCCTCTCCTTGTCTTGGCCCCTCCTGCTCACCGAGATGTCCAACTCCCCATTTTTCTTTGGAGTACTTACATTTACCACGCACCCCACTCCCGCCGCCTCTCCCCCCGTGGACACCAGATTCTTGAGGGAGAGCTGAACCATATTATGGCTCGACTCTGCCCTCGACCTATGCTGCTCTCTGCTGTCTTTGTCCTTTTCCACTGTACTTGGTGTGTTTTCCACCATCTCCATCCTGTTCTCTGCTCTGCAATTTTCTGCCTCTTCCTGCATTCTTTTCTCCTTCAATTCACCAGCTGTGTCCTCCGACTGCTCCGCTCCTCCAGCCGTTACACTCACACCTCCTGCTCCTTCTCCCATCTCCTCGTCACTCAAAGCTTCCTTCTGCCTCACACTCACAGCGGGTGGGGCCTTTGTGACACACCCCACAGCTCTCCGCCTTGCATTTCCGAGCGATGTGTCCAGACTCGCCACAATTATAACAGTACAAGTCTGGACAGTTTCTTACAAGATGGTCGTGTCCAAGACAATGGCCCAGAAATTAGGCTCCCTGGCTTCCCGCGGGTGCAAGGATCCCACGCGCACCTACCTACCGCGCCTGCCGTTGACCTCTGGGCCCACGGGGACTTCAGCTCCTGGGCCTGCTCCAAGTGCCGGTGCGCAGTGCTTGCGTGTCCCAGGGGTGCAAGTTAGTGCGATGCATCCCCTGGGATCATGTGGGCGATGGAGAGCCAATGGCAGCAGACCATCTTTCATTCATAGATTTGACAGGACCTGTCAAATCTATGAATTGAAATCGGCACCAAAACAACACCTAAACTTCAAATAATTTTTTTTTTAAAAATCACATTTTTAAAATAACTATAAGTTAAATAAATTAACTACTTTAAACAAAAATTTAATTTTTGAAAAAATTAAAGTACTTTTTAACAGTGCTAAAAATAAACTTACTTTTCTTTAAAATATCTAAAAAAGATAAACCTGTTGAAAAAATTTTTAAATTGTAATTAATTAACCACTTACCTTGTTGAAAACGGTTCCTGCACCTCCTTTTTAAAAGCGCAGCTTCTTCAATACTTACCTTCCCGGAGAAACCTGAAAAAAACCCTAAGTTCGCTGCGTGCGCGCTGCCTCTACCGCGCACGCGGTTCACCTCTGAACCGCTCCCTTCACCAGACTGGAAGTTCCGGTTTCCCGCGCATGCGCAGTGCATGCAGGAAACCGGCACTTCAGGAGGCCTTACGGGTGAGTACACACTGCGTACTCACCCGGCAAGTGCCGAATTTTTGGCCCAATAATAACAAACCTTCACTTGGTTATCATGCAGTGCTTGGAAGTACTGCACTCCTTCCATTGTCTCGAATTTCATGCTGTACAGTAATGACTTCACCCCCACTGGGAACCGCACCTTTACATAACGGGTTCCATCTGCTAACCGTGTTCCTGGATAGTATCTCCTCTTTATTGCCGAGCAAATTTTAATGTCCCACGACTCCAACTTTTTGATTAGCACATCGTCCTCAATATAAACCAGCAAGTTTAAGAATGAGACCACCACCTCTTCAGAATATAGCAGAGATACCTTCAAGAACTGATCACCAACCTTCAAACTCAGTAAAAGTCTTTCCACCTCCTCTCGGCCACTGACCGTCACCTCGAACCCAACATTGGGCTTTGGTCGGCCGGCAAAGCAGCTTCTCTCGCCACAGTCCTCATTTACCGCTTGGATAATATCCCAAGCTCGTATCTCCTTACCACCACCGTGTTTTCTTTTCCAAACCTCCTAGGGTCCCGGCCCAAATCTTTGGGCCTTTTTCTCTCCCTTCCGACAACAGTTGATTAAATTAATCTTGGGAACACTGTCCTCTGAGGGGCCTGGCACTCCAGGCCCCTCAACAACCATCTGGCTGCTTTTTATGGGCCAAAAACCCACCACCAACTTTTTACAAGCTCACTCCAACTCCCTGCAGTAATCAGGCAACCAGCAGCACCTGCTCACTCCTAGCCCCTCCCACCTAGAGAGTGCTACCCACTGAGCCACAGCTGACACTGTGGGAATATTTTTTCTTTGTCTCTCGATCCCTCGCTGCCAAATTTTTTCCAAGCATTTATCTATCTCTCTTCGAGTAAAGAAATTCTTCCTAATACCTCTTTTAATTAAGTTTAATTTAAATTTGTAACCCCGGTCCTACTTTCCTGAGTTAATTATAAAGTAATACACTGGGCTTACCTTATCTATACCATTAAATATTTAATGAACCTCGATGAGGGCCACATGTAGCTAGCTTTATTCAAAGCAGTGCAGAGTCAACCTGCTTGACTTACTTGCATTTTTCTGTGTTACAATACTGCCTATTCCTCCCTTTAGTTATATTAAATTGCACAGGAATTCAGTCCAACTAGTTTATGCCATTTTTTTATGCTGTACACGAGCATCCTCCCACCCCTCTTCATCTAACTCTATCAGCATTACCCTTGTATTCCTTTCTCCCTCATGCGTTTATCTAGCCTCCCCTTAAATGCATCTATGCTACTCACCTCAACTACTCCCTGAGGTGGCGAGTTGCACATTCTCACCATTATAGGTGGAAAGAAGTTTCTCCCGAATTCCCTATTGGATTTATTAGTGACTGTCTTATATTTATGACCCCCTAGTTTTGGACTCCCCCACAAGTGGAAACATCTTCTCTACGTCTACCCTATCAAACCCCTTCATAATTGTAATGACCTCTATTAGATCACCCCCTCAGCCTTCTCTTTTCTAGAGCTGCAGATAACCTCCCAGTTCTGGCATCATCCTATTTGATAGGGTTGATAGAGAGAAACTATTTCCTCTGGTGGTGGGAGAGTCCAGATCAAGGGGGGGCACCACCTTAAAACTAGAGCTAGGCCGTTCAGGGTTGATGTCAGGAAGCAGTTCTTCACACAAGGAGTAGTGGAAATCTGGAACTTCCTCCCCCAAAAAGCTGTTGAGGCTGGGGGGGGCGGGGGGGGGTCAATTGAAAATTTCAAAACTGAGTTTGATAAATTTTTGTTCGGCAAGGGTATTAAAGGTTACGGAGCCAAGGCAGCTAGATGGAGTTAAGACACAGATCACCCATGATCTGATTGAATGGTGGAACAGGCTCGAGGGGCAGAATGGCCTGCTCCTGTTTCTATGTTATGGCTCATACTCTCCTTTTAAGATCACTGGGACGTTTTCTATGTTCCTCATTACATTTCAGAAATGTAGGAGCTGAAAGTAATGAGATTTATACAGTGCCTTCCACAACCTCAGGACATCTCAAAGCACTTTACAGCCAATGAAGCACAGTCACTGGTGTAACGTAGGAAACATGGTGACCAATGTGCACACAGCAAGGTTTCACAGACAGCAATGCGATAGATGACTAGCTGCTGGCTGAGGGATAAATATTGGACAGGACATCGAGAACAACTCCCCTGCTCTTCTTCGAAAGAGTGCCATGGGATTTTTTTATGTCCACCTGAGCGGGCTTCAGTTTGATATCTCATCTGAAAGACGGCACCTCCGACAGTGCAGCACTCCCTCAGTGCGCTGAACTGTCAGTCCAGATTTTTGTGCTCGAGTCCCAGCAGTGGGGAACTTGAACCCACAATTTTCTGATTCAGCAGGCGAGAGTGCTACTGTCTGAGTCACGGATGACACTTAAGTCCCTGCCTGTACAAAGCCATAAACATCAGACAGCAATGGGGGTAGGAGCGAAGACTTCCTAAATCAAAAGTTCCCATGCCCCGGCATCGCATTGTTGCTCCACCTGCCCGACACCCAGTGGAAGTGAGACCCGCCTGAGTGTCTAGGCCGGAATTGGGGCCTGAGCGTCCTGCAGATCAGAGGTGCCGAGATAGGTTTCTAATTTATAAAGCGACCACCTGTCACAGAGCAACTTTTTTTGCCTTTCTGTGGGGGAGGGTGGGGGGCTGGGGCGATTCTGGTTCCTCTAACACCCCCACCCCCCTCCCCAGGTCTGGCGAGCTTGGGCTGACATTTCCAGCCTCGTCAGCAAGGGTAGGGCTGCAGTAGATGCACGGTAACCTGCCAAAGGCCTGCCCCTCCTGGCCCCTCCCTCTGACCCCACGAACTTCAGTGGGGTCAACGACCTATGCTGGGATACGGCCCCCTCCCCTTTCCTCTCCCACCTCCCCCTGGGTTTTAGTAGATGCAGCTTTTTTTTGGTGGGGTCGGGGAGGGGGGATACATTTTAGTCCAGACATTTTATTGGCTGGTGGGGTTTCTAACGCCCTGCTATCTCTGGAATAAGAATTGAGTAAGCAAGTCACAAGTGGGTAGAAATCATAGTTGTGAGGAATTATGTTGACAGCTATTTCAACAAAAACATTAATGGGTTAAAGGAGTCACGCCTTTGTTAATATAATAGACATAGGTGTTTCATATAAATGTGCTAGAATTGCAGAGTGTGATTCCATTCAGAAGTGCCTGCTATCTCAGACTTTGTTTTCTTGTTATATGCCAGTTTTATTACCAGTTATATTACCCTTAGAGCAGAGAATGTTAAGGGGGAGATTTAATAGAAGTGTTCAAAATCATGAAGGGTTTTGATAGAGTGGATAGCGAGAAACTGTTTCCACTGGCAGGAAGGTCGGTAACCAGAGGACACAGATTGAAGGTAATCGGCAGAAGAACCAGGGGGGGGAGATGAGGAGAAATGTTTTTATGCAGTGAGTTGTTATGATCTGGAATGTACTGCCTGCAAGGGTGGTGGAAGCAGATTCATTGAAACTTTCAAAAGGAAATTGGATAAAAGGGGAAAAGACGAGTGGGAAGGATATAGAGGAGCAACTTCGAAGGGAAATTACAGAGAGGTCCAAGAACTATAGAGTAGTGATAATGGGGGACTTCAACTATCCTAATTTAGACTGGGATAGTAATAGTGCAAAGGGCAGAGAGCGGGAAGAATTTCTGAAGTGTGTTCAGGAGAACTTTCTTAATCAGCATGTTTCTGGCCCAACAAGGAAGGAGGCATTGCTGAATCTGGTTCTGGGGAATGAGGTGGTTCAAGTAGAGCAAGTGTCAGTAGGGGAACATTTAGGGAACAGTGATCATATTATCATAAGATTTAGACTAACTATGGAAAAGGATAGGGAGCAATCTAAAGTAAAAATACTTAATTGATGGAAAGCCAATTTCAGTGGGTTGAGAATGGATCGGGCCCAGGTAAATTGGAATATCAAAGATTGGCAGGCAAAACTGTAATCAAACAATGGGCTGCCTTTAAAGAGGAGATGGTTTGGGTACAGTCGAGGTACATTCCCACGAGGGGAAAGGTAGGACAACCAAAGCCAGAGCTCCCTGGATGAAGAAAGAGATAGAGAGTAAGATGAAGCAGAAAAAGGGGGCGTATGACAGATGTCAGTTGAGAATACAAGTAAGAACCAGGCTGAATATAGACAGTTCAGAGGGGAAGTGAAAAAAGTAATAAGAGGGGCAAAGAGAGAGTATGGGACTCAAGGTGGATAAATCACCTGGACCTAATGGCTTACATCCTAGAGTCTTGAAGGAAGTGGCGGTAGGGATTGTAGATGCATTGGTAATAATTTTTAAAACTCCCTGGATTCCGCTAAGGTCCCGGCAGACTGGAAAACTGCTAATGTAAACACCCTTATTTAAAAAGGGCAGTAGACAGAAGGCTGGAAACTATAGACCGGTTAGCCTAACATCTGTGGTAGGTAAAATTTTGGAGTCCATTATTAAGGAAACAGTAACAGGACATTTGGATAATCATAATTTAATAGGACAAAGTCAACATGGTTTTACGAAGGGAAGTCATGTTTGACAAATTTGCTGGAGTTCTTTGAGGAAGTAACATATAGAGTGGATAAAGGGGAACCAGTGGACGTAGTGTATTTAGACTTCCAAAAGGCATTTGACAAGGTGCCACACAAAAGATTATTGCTTAAGGTAAAAAATCACGGATTGGGGGTAATATTCTGGCATGGATAGAGGATTGGCTATCTAACAGAAAGCAAAGAGTTGGGATAAATGGTTCATTCTCAGACTGGCAATCAGTAACTAGTGGTGTTCCACAGGGTCAGTGCTGGGTCCCCAACTCTTTACAATCTATATTAACGATTTGGAGGAAGGGACCAAGTGTAACATATCAAAATTTGCAGATGATACAAAGATGGGAGGGAAGTAGTGAGTGAGGAGGACATAAAAACCTGCAAGGGGACATAGACAGGCTAAGTAAGTGGGCAGAGATTTGGCAGATGGAATACAACACTGGAAAGTGTGAGGTGATGCACTTTGGCAGGAAAAATCCTAGAGCAATTTATTATCTTAATGGCAAGAAACTGGAGAGTACTGAAGTGCAAAGGGATCTGGGGTCCTGGTGCACGAAACTCAAAAGGTTAGTATGCAGGTGCAGCAAGTGATTAAGAAGGCAAATGGAATGTTGGCTTTCATTGCTAGGGGGATAGAATATAAAAATAGGGAGGTATTGCTTCAGTTGTACAAGGTATTGGTGAGACCGCACCTGGAATACTGCATACAGTTTTGGTGTCCTTACTTAAGGAAAGACATCCTTGCTCTCGAGGCAGTGCAAAAAAGGTTCCATCGGTTAATCCCGGGATGAGGGGGTGGTCTTATGAGAGAGGTTGGGTAGATTGGGACTCTACCTCATTGGAGTTCAGAAGAATGAGAGGCGATCTTATTGAAACATATAAGATTGTGAAGGGTTGGATCGGGTGGATGCGGGAGGATGTTCCCGATGACGGGTGAGACTAGAACTAGGGGACATAGTCTTAGAATAAGGGCTGCTCTTTCAAAACTGAGATGAGGAGGAACTACTTCACTCAGAGGGTGGTAGGTCCATGGAATATGCTGCCACAAAAAGCTGTAGAAGCTACATCATTAAATAAATTTAAAACAGAAAAGACAGTTTCCTAGAAGTAAAGGGCATTAAGGGTTACGGGGAGCGGGCAGGAATTTGGACATGAGTCTAGGTTCGGATCGGTCATGGCCCTGTGGGTAGTGGAGTGGGCCCAGGGACCGTGTAGCCTGATTCTGCTCCTATTTTGTGTGTGCAATTCTGTTAGATGCAGGAGATGATTCTGTGATAGATAGTAGATTGGCGGTTAGGATCAGATCAGCCATGATCTTATTGAATGGCGGAGCAGGCTCGAGGGGCCGATTGGCCTACTCCTGCTCCTATTTCTTATGTTCTTATGTTCTTATGTTCACCAGAAACAGATGGAATGCATCCTAGGATGTTGAGGGAAGTAAAGGTGGAAATTGCGGAGGTACTGGCCATAATCTTCCAATCCCCCTTGGATGCAGGGTTGGTGCCAGAGGACTGGAGAATTGCAAATGTTACACCATTGTTCAAAAAATGGTGTAAGGATAAACCCAGCAACTACAGGCCAGTCAATTTAACCTCGGTAGTGGGGAAGCTTTTAGAAATGATAATCCGGGACAAAATTAACAGTCACTTGGACAAGTGTGGATTAATTAAGGAAAACCAGCACAGATTTGTTAAAGGCAAATCATGTTTAACTAACTTGATTGAGTTTTTTGATGAGGTAACAGAAAGGGTTAATGAGGGTAATGCGGTTGACGTGGTGTACATGGACTTCCAAAAGGCATTTCATAAAATGCCACATAATAGGCTTGCCAGCAAAGTTGAAGCCCATGGAATAAAAGTGACAGTGGCAGCATGGATATGAAATTGGCTAAGTGACAGGAAACAGAGAGTAGTGGTGAACAATTGTTTATCGGACTGGAGGAAGGTACACAGTGGTGTTCCCCAGGGGTTGGTACTAGAACAACTGCTTTTCTTGATGTATATTAATGACTTAGACTTGGGTGCACAGGGGAAAATTTCAAAATTTGCAGATAACACAAAACTTGGGGGGGGGAAATTGGGGCGCACCCCCTTTGGGGCGCTAACTTCGCTACTTTTAGTGCCCCGAAGAAGTTAGCGGCCCCACGCCTGAAATTGAATGGTAGCGCCCCAAGCAGGATGCGGGGTGCTACTGGAAGCGCTCCCCCTCCCTCTTGGGGCGCTCCCATTGAATATCGTGGCGCAACGTGCAGTAGCGCCATGCACGTCGGCACGTAGCGCCTCGGTATTACAGGCCTCCCTCCCCTGATTAAAGGGGAGGGGCCTAGCGCAGCGTGCACCGGGGCCCTGCTGAACCACCAGGGAGCGGGGTTCCGGCAAAAGAGCCCGGCACTCGAGAGGAGCGCCGGGTTGACCGATTGCGGCTGGCACCCCGCAGGGGGAGGTGAGAGGGGGCAGGTGCTGGTAGACGGCCCAAAGAAAAATGGCCGCCCGGCACCTGCCCTTTAATTTGTTCCACCCCAGCTGCAAAAACGCCCCCCTGACCCTGTCGGACACAGCGTCTGGCGATAGGTCAGGGGGCGTGAACGAAGTTTGTGGCCGGGGCACGAGCGGGGCGCTGCGTACGGCGACGACGTCATCGCCGGAGGCGCAGCACTTCGGGGCGCTACTGGCTACCACCGCCGCTAACCTCCCGCTGAATTTTGCGGGCGGTGTTAGCGGCACCGCGCCCGGGCACTAGGTGCTTTGAGCCCCGTTCTAACGGGAAGCGCAAAACAACCAAATTTTTCCCCCTTGAGGTACAGTGAACAGTGAGGAGGAGAGTGATGGACTTCAAGAGGGCATAGACAGGCTGGAGGAATGGGCGGACATGTGGCAGATGAAATTTAACGCAGAAAAGTGCGAAGTGATACATTTTGGTAGAAAGAATGGAGAGAGCAATGTTCCCTCTAATTTTGTTTTGTACTGAGCGGGCCACGACCTCCTTTGAGCGCGACCTTTTCGTCAGTGAGCAAATGATAAAAACAGCAACAAAACAATTTTTACAACATCGACAGCAACAGCAACCACTTAAAGGCATAGATAGAGTAATGCCATATTGCAACCCCTCAGTCTCAATCATGAGACAATCTGACAAGGTTCGATACAAGCTGAACATAACGTCTCTGCTTTTGAATTCTGTTCTTCTAGAAATGAGCCCCAGTGCTTTATTTGCACTTTTATGGCTTTCTTTAGCCTGCGTTGCTACTTCTAAGGATTTGTCAATCTGTACCCCTAGATCCCTTTGCACCTCTACCCGATTTAGACCCTTTTTTCCAAGGAGCAGGTCTCCTTCTTATTCCTCCTACCAAAATGCGCCACCTCACACTTATCTATATTGAAATTCATTTGTCATTTACATGCCCATTCTGCAAGTTTGTTTACGGTCGAATTAATTAAAAGCTTTTAGTTCATCAAGTACAAACTCCATTTAGTAAAAAATTACTTGTCAGAAATGACTGGGATATAAAAGAACTGCTTATTAATGCTTTAACACTTCAGAAATGTCACTCAGTTACACGGTTATGCATCGACAAACAATCCAAAAGCCCAAGATGAGCATATTCATTCATGAAATTTGTATTAATTTTAAAGTTTTCAACGTAATAGCCCATCCCTCATGTCACTATAGCAGTGGCTGCACAAGCAGCAGGAGCAGCGGCTTTCCTATGGCGCTGATGTGCTGTACGTCCACATAAGTAATTAGAATATTAATCACAATGCAACCAGACAACCAACAAATATAAAGTGCTGTAGTTCTTTAGTTCACAGTATTAAAAAGAATTGAACAAAAACGGGTATCCGCATTTCCAACTTCAATCACTTCCATTAATAAACGTGGTCTTCATGAACCAGCACACCGCACATGTAACATGTCAGAAATGCAGCACTTATTCACAAGTGCAGTAAAACACACACACAATTTGCATCACCGAATTAAAAACAAAAAGCAGGAAAAGCTATGATTTAACAGAAATAAACATTCATCTTTCTTCCTGGACAGGAGAACTAATCAGACTGACTTGGAAATGTTTACTAATATGTTGACGTAAAGATGTTAATTTATGAATTTCGCTTCTAATGTTTTTCCTCTCAAACATTCTCCACAATATTAATCCCTGCTCTTATCACGAAAAGTGTTGAATTATTTTCGGTACTTCCCAATTAAAAGTGGGAAACAAACTTCATTGTACTTTCAATTTTTAATCTCCTATTTCAAACGTTTATACTAAATCACAATTGTACATCATCAGTTTAATCAAAGTATGTTCTGTGTCTTTCTCAATAAACAAAAAGTAATTTCTTCTAAAGTAGCTTCCTGCAATTTTTATACATCATTACATAACTCTTGTTTCTATTAACACTCCACTAAACGTTTAAGAGGAAATCTCTATTTACATTATTCCTGGGACTTGTTCGGACTATAGAACGACAGACAAAATAACATGGTTTGTGTTTTTCCCCTTTTTTGGTTCTCTTCCTAAACGGCTTAATTATATATGTTTTAAAGTCAATAAAAAGTAATATGTAACTCCTACAAATCCTCCCCTGCCCTCCCCCTCCTCAACAGCATGGTTGCATGTTTGTGTAAAGTTACTCACTTCACTCGATCGTTCAAAATCAAATATTGAGAAATTTCAATTTTAAAAAGTTTTAAGCATCTCAGAACCTCTTTAAAAGCGTTTGGACTTCAAGACCTGGCTGAAACTTATTTCGATGAGGGGAAAATTGATTTTTGTTTCTGTTTCTTCCAAAATCATATTTGAAACTTGGGGGTGGGGGTGGGGAAAGTGTTTATAACACTCATTTTTTGTGAAAAGTTCATTAAAAATCTTTAAATTCTTTCAAGTCTCGTTGCAGCTTTGACAGAAGTAGTTGCTCCAAGCTACTCTTTCCCTCTTCAACGCTGTCGTTAAACATACAATAAAAAGCAATAAAATAAACTCTAATTCCAAACGGAGCTCAAATAAGAAAGTGAATAAAATGGTTAAACTTCCTCAGAAGGCGGTGAGTTTATCTTTCCCCAGCCTTTGGTGATGAGTTGGAATCAGTTTTGGAGAAGTTGTTTCCTCTTTTTCTGCTGCCGTTCCCTCTGTCTCTCACAGACTCTGAGGTACAAACAGGGGCACAAACCTTTTCCCCTCTCTCATAACATGATTTCAATAATCCTGATAGACTCTTTCAAGAAGGGGACAACAGCCTGGCAAAATTTAACTGGAACTTACCGTGGAACATCACTTTCCCGTATTTTTTTCCGGCTTTAAGCAATTTTCTAAAAAAAAAAAATTTTTTAATTCTCATTTTTGTTTCACCGGGGCCTAAAACCTGTTTGCTTTAGCCTCCTTCCAGCGGCCATTGCACATGTGCTGCGCCTCCACCTGTGTTGTTCCAAAGTGTGGTCGCCGCTCAGTCCCTGGGAACGGACTACACGTGTCTTGACCCTCAACCCTCTCTCTGTCCCTTTCTCTCTGATTCCCTCCGTCACCCTCTCCCTCTCTCTCCCTCCATCCCCCTCTCTGTCTCTCCATCCCAGTCTCTTTCCCCAGTCTCTCTCTATCTCCCCAGTCTCTCTCTCTATCTCCCCAGTCTCTCTCTCTCTCTCTCTCTCCCCATCTCTCTCTCCCCAGTCTCTCGCTTACCCCCCAGTCTCTCTCCCTCCCCAGTCTCTCTTTCTCTCTCTCCCCGTCTCTCTCCCTCTCCCCCCAGTCTCTCTCTCCCCCATCTCTCTCTCCCCAGTCTCTCTCTCCTCCAGTCTCTCTCTCTCTCCCCCAGTCTCTCTATCCCAAACTCTCTCTCCCCAGTCTCTCTCTCCCCAGTCTCTCTCTCTCTCTCTCTCCCCAGTCTCTCTCTCCTCCAGTCTCTCTCTCTCTCCCCAGTCTCTCT